>CASBPR010000001.1:547500-1748893 GCA_949126895.1 Eilema caniola | reverse complement strand
AGGGTTCTTATAACACGAGTGTGTTTTAAAAAAACGAGCCGTAGGCGAGTTTTTTTATATTATCACACGAGTGTTATAAGACCAAGTTATGTACAGTGTCATACACTACTTTATCTACTCTCATACTATAATACATAAACTAATTTATTTTACAAACCAAACCAAACTATGTTTAATTTAAATGTATAGAAAAAAAAAAATGTTCGCGCCAAGGAGCAAACATCGATTGCGCATGCGTGTTTCTTTTTTTTTTCCCGAATCGGCGGATTCTTTTTTTAAAGTAGAGGTTTAGTCCAAATGGAGGTTGTATAGGTGTATCGTTATGATAAAAAAGTTATTTTATGATATAGGTGTCCATACAAGACCTGTATCGTAATAAAACTTTTTTTTTGGCCTGTGCGTAATGTTTGTCATAAGAGTTTTGATTTCAATTTTATAATCTTTGTATTATAGTATCAGAGTAGATAAAATATATATTATAATTGATCCGGATCACATATTACAAATCATATATGATATCTACGACAATTAAAGGCCTATAAAAATATAAATACAGCTGAAAAAGACGCTCAAAGAGGCCAAACACAAATCAAACAATCCCAGACCTATCTTTTGAATTTAATATTAATTCATTTGATTCCAAATAAATCCGCAGTCTTGTCATCATAATATATTACATACATACATTATATACATATATTCCATACATACATTTAAAGTTAAAAGGTGGGATAAAGCATCACACTTTTATATACCACTAAGGTGGCAAACAAGCACACAGCTCACCTGATCTGTCAAACTATAATATATATTCCATACATACATTTAAAGTTAAAAGGTGGAATAAAGTATCACACTTTTATATACCACTAAGGTGGCAAACAAGCACACAACTCACCTGATCGGTGAAACTATCGATTTAAATAGACGTTCTTAGCATTTGTTATACGAATATATACATACGGTCAGGAGTCAATATTGAATGTAAATAGGTTAGTGTAGTAGATTTCAACGATAGCAATTTAGACGATCACAGCTATACGTAGCGTAGGGCCGTATGCCCTAATTCCCGTTACAAAATCACTGCTGGACATAGGCCTCTCCCAATGTGCACTATTTCGTAGGATCCTCCGCCTTCCGGATCCAGTCCGTCCCAGCCACCTGTTTCAGGTCATCGGTCCAGCTAGCTAGGTGGCGTCCTACCCTTCGTTTGGCTTCTTGGCTTACGATGTTCAAATTCAAATTCAGTTGTTATATTGTGTGGTACATACTTGTAGCAACAGTAAGGTGGGCTCAGCAATACTGGCTCCCTTCACATGATTCTGGTCCAGCACTTGAAGTAGATTCGCCATGAACGCGATTTGACCACGCGACGATTGCCTAAAAAAAAAATTTTATATATACAGGACCCGTCAATATTACTCCACCTCGCCTAATGTTAAGTAATATAAATAGTTATTAAACAAAATGCTATTGAAATAATTTTTAAGTTCTGGTTACCCTACCAAACTGATTTCAATTGAAAATTTCTATCAACCGCAATTTTTTGAAAACTTAATCTGCTGACAATGAATGGGTTGCTCGACCAGAAAAGTACCCTTTCTCCTGAGACTTTGCCTTCAGCTTACCATCAGGCGAGGTAAAGTAAAATTGACGTGTCTTATATTTAAAAAAACACGCTCTAATTTAATAAAGACTAAAGTAAGTTTAGTAGTAATACGCGGTGTACGGGAGCTCCTGCAAGCTCATCTAAGCACAAGCCAATTTTAACTGTAATTCCAACTCATTGCTGACCGAGACCCTAGTCTCTCAAAGTTCTTTTTCAAACCAATTATTTGGTAGACAATCATACGGCACACCTAACGTAAAGCGGTTTCCCCAGTCTATTGACGTGTGCTACACCAAGATACTTGAAGAACCCTATATTGCACCCGCTTCGGACATTCATCAGCAGGAAAATTATAGCGCAGAATGAAGTTCCTTCGATACCTCACTACGGTTGCAACGTAGTACACGACGGTATTTCCGTCCAATTGAGCAGTCCGACTGGGGAAGTACCTCCGCCCTATAGAATACCGCGGCGGTGAGTAGGGTAGCCAGAGCTCACTGGAGAGATTATGTGCTGTCAGTGGGAAGACCAAAGGTTATTCCTATTTTGTCTTCTACACTGACGGCACAGAAACTCTCTATGTTAACAGGGTCCGCAGCACGAATGTGACTCCCCTGGTGTTGCACACGTCCATAGGCCACGGTAACTACTTTTCATCAGGTGGGCCGTGTGCATGACCGCCACCTCAGTTGTATAAACGGCGGTCCGTTCCATGATACAAACCATTTCAGGAATCTCAAACTCAATATCATTATTCTAAGTAACATACACAACATTGGACTTCACAAACCTCAGCGTATACGGTGATACATGAGAGTATTTCTCCACACAGTTGTAGCCCAACAGTAAGAATCAGTGTTTGAGGACCAGCTCTTGGTTTTTCGATGTCGTCTTGTCTTCAGTTGGGTGCGCTTGGTCCGACCTATGTAAAATAAGAATAATTTAATTCCATGTCTGATCTTTTCAGCTACCCCTAGAAAAGTGGCAAGTCGTTGGTCGGCTATTGTTGAAAAGACCTATTCTACGAATTGCTGGCGTATTGTTGAAAAGATCTATTCTACGAATTGCTGGCGTATTGTTGAAAAGATCTATTTTACGAATTGCCGGCGCATTGTTGAAAAGATCCATTCTACGACGGCGTATTGTTGAATAGATCTATTGTACGAATTGCCACATGTCTAGTGGGATAGGTCATCTATTAATCTAGTCTAGTCATATCTATCCCACCAAAAACATTTTCATGTAAAAATGTTGCCAAGACGAGTTTACGTAGCTTACCCTGTGAAAAAGTTATCAGATCTCGTATAACGCCAAGCTCTAAAGACTGCACGCTCTAAACCTAAGGTGTAGTTCAGAGCTTGTAGGTTTACAGCGTGCAGTCTTTTTTAAGATAGTCAGCTTCGACGTTGTCTCTCTGTTCACGAGAGTTCCGGTCAGGGAAGCAATGTCGCGTATCCGACCACTCTTCTCCAAGGACATCGCTGATCTGTTCGAGTTCGTGTTGACGGCTTCCTACTTCCAGTGGAACAGCACGTTCTATGAGCAAGTGGACGGTTTAACCATGGGAAACCCCATCAGTCCGGTAGTCGCGAACTTTTACATGGAATCATTTGAGGAAGATGCTCTGGATAGAGCTCCCAAGAAGCCTAAGGTCTGGTTCCGCTACGTGGACGATACCTTCGTGGTTTGGACTCATGGGGACTCGGAGCTGACTAAGTTCCTGGATTACCTAAACAGCATCCATCCGAACATCCAATTCACCATGGAAGTTGAGAAGAACGGGGAGCTACCATTCCTAGATGTCCTAGTATCCAAGAAAGAAGATGGCAGTCTTGGTCACCGAGTCTATCGAAAGCCGACACACACAGACCGTTACCTACACAAGAACTCCAACCACCATCCCAGACAAAAAATGTCAGTTATCAAGACACTGGTCCACCGAGCTAAGACCATCTGTGAACCTCAACACCTACAAAACGAGTTACGCCACTTGGACTCGGCCTTCCAAGCTAATGGATTCTCTGCACATGAGATACGGAGAGCTCTTCACCCAAAGAAAGCTTCGCAGACAAACCAGGATGAGGAAAAACCTGCTCCGATAGGGAAGGCTTTCTTGCCATACATTCGTGGCATTACGGATCGTATCGGAAGACTACTAGAAGCTTATAACATCAAGCCGATCTTCAAGCCCACGACGCAGCTACGGAATTTTCACCGTTCGGTCAAGGACCCACGTGATCCACTATCGTCAGCTGGAGTTTACAGAATCCCCTGCTCATGTGGCTCGGTATACGTGGGCACCACCCAAAGAAGCATCAAGACCCGCCTGTCGGAACATGAACGTAATTGCCGCCTCTGCCACTTCGACAAGTCAGCGGTTGCAGAACACACCCAAGAGGATGGGAATCATACCATCGAATTTCAGAACACGAAAGTTCTAGCTACCACAACACATTTTTTCCCACGTATACTTCGAGAAGCCATCGAAATATTCAAGCATCCCAACAACTTCAACCGAAAAAACGAGGGATTTCAGCTCCAAAAAGATTGGTACCCAGCACTGACAGCCACTCGGTATCACAGTGCAAACAACCAATCAGGATCGAGTACGTCCGCGCCACAGCGCTCGACCAATCAGAATCGAGTGAGTCGATTCCCCGCTCCGACCGTGCCTATAAATACAGCCGTGATTCAAGACATCGCGTCAGTCGCACTTCAGCCGCCGGCGAGGCAAGGTCTCCGAAGTTGTCGTCGCCCGGCCCTGCGCCACTGAAGATGTCGACCGCAGTGATCGACGAAACGTCTGGAACGCAAGTTTCACATGGACCACGGCCAATCAGCCCGGAAGCAGTATATTCTACAAAGTTATGAGAGTTCAAAAAAACGACCAAGGGTTTCGAGAAAAGGTAGTGCCCTTACGCTTCGCTTGGCTCGTCTTGGCAGATAGATGTTTGCAGATTTATCTTTTACGAATGACGTTACTTATATGTGACAGTGGACAAATCAGACAAAATCTGATTGAAAAATCCTCTTTTCATTCAGTGACTCCTAAGATAATTTTGAAATGTGATCTGCTGCAGCGAAATTAAGACCAATTCAGTGTACTTTTAATGCTAGAACCAATAACCAACTGCTGGTTGGACTTGAGTACAAAGGGTTCACATTAGACGCTATATTATTATACCTTGGAAGCCGAGCAAAAAATAAAAATATTTGTTGTTCCGCCCATCAATAATTATTTTATTGTTTTTAGTATTTATTGTTACAACGGCAACAGAAATACATCATCTGTGAAAATTTCAACTGGTTACTTGAAATTCATGAGATACAGAATAGTGATGGATACTGAAGTTTTAGCAATGGGGTTTCATTTTTTCCCTTTGAGTACGGAACCCTAAAACCCGTTTCTGATTTTACTGGCAACAAATTGAATTGATTGAATATACAATTGAATTGATTGAACAATTGATTGAATATACAATCTATAATCAAATAAATCGATATTCGGAACAGAATACCGTTCTAAAATACGGACCATCAGAATTTTGATATCAAGATCATACTTGCGTATTTTTTTAATATGTTTACTATAAAACTAAGTAACTAGTAACTATTGCAGCCTTCTTAAGTTAAAAATATTATATTACGAACATCGTTTTCGAAAAGAATCTAGTTTATTTAAGTATCACTAAAAGTACATACTGATAGAAACGTCAGGCAGTTCAAATATGTGTAAATACGTACCATAATTAATTACATGTTACTGTGTTGTTATGTGCGTTCTTAATAACTGTTTCCTTTCTTTCTTCTTAGTTTTGAATTAATCGCGTGAAATTTTATGTAAATTATTTAAATTGACCATTTGAAATAACCTATGTGTTTTAGACGTTTCTGAGGACGGAGATAGCAGGTTCGATTAATGATTTATTTATGGAAATATTATGAAAGTTGTGAGTTTGATGATATGCAATGTGTTAATTACAAACCTAAAATAACAATATTCGTGTAAAAGGAGATGTTTTATTATTTAACAACATCAATCTTATCAAAGATCGGACAGCCTATGTAGCATAGCTGGCAATGGCGCCCCGCCGGATCCAGGTAGAAGGGGTAAGCCTAAGAAGTCCTGGCTTGACTTCGTGCAGGGTGACATGCGTGCAAATGGTCTCACTACTGTGGACGCCAAGATCGTGTAAAGTGAGGGGGAAGAACCGGAATGCGGACCATCAGCTCGGAGCTTAGGGTAGCAATCAAGAAGATACGTCTTTCTGAGTATGATGAACGGTTTGTGGAGGTCATATGGCAGTCGCTTCACGAAGAAATATGTGAGATCAGCCAAATTCGAAGTTAGACTGGCAAAAGTGGACCTCAGACTCTGAGGTAAAAACTTAGGATGCGACTGGGATTAACGCTAGGATGATTGATAATTTTTTTTTTCAAATGAATTGCACTTACCCGACCACTTCTTATTTGAGACCTCTCGCAGTTACATGTAGCATGAAATACTAAAATATTAGAAGCAAGCCCGAAATGCAAATATGTATAGCGAATTTTATATTCTTTTTCATAAAGCAGTTAGCACTACGTATTCAGCTTTAATGTCAGCATCAGAATGTTATGTTGTATGTATTTAACTTCATATACTGAATAAAACGAGGTGAATAGGGATCAAAGGGTGAATAGAGATAAAATAGTTGTTACTTATTTGTTGTTTCTAGAGTTTAAATAAGTAAGTTATCAGATATTTGACGATTCTGTTATTACATATGTGTATATGTTTTTCGAAGTTATGTGTGTATTTATCGCAGGTTTATAAGTGCCCAGTTAATGGCAATAGGCTCGCCACCTATTACATTGGGACCTAAACATAAACCGGCGAAATGTGGGTGCTAGCACCTCTGCCTACCCCTTCGGGGATAAAGGCGTGAGTTTATGTTATGTTATGCTGTTATTACATTGCACTAACTATACTTAAACTTGAAAGAAAATAACTACGGAATTTAGCAGATTATATCTATTCACCCTTTTTTTTTTTTTTTTTTTACGTGCGGGAAATCCCCACGGATACCCGCCCCTCCGGAGCCGGAGGGGTGGGTTATGTCGGACTCGAACCGACTAAACCGCACGCCGTCTGTGGGTCGTGGTGCTAGGCCGAAGGTGAGGTTGTCTTGCGACATATCCCTCGCACCCCGGCTGACCCAGGGCCATCCCTTTCGGTCTGGCCCTCCTCGGGAGGTGGGGACCACGCCGTCCCCGACTCAACCCCGGTGTGGGGAGGCGCGCATCGTCCTACGATGCGCGCCGCCGCCGTGGCCTGCTTCTGCTAGGGTGACGGATGGCTCCACCCGTCACCCTCAGGCCCGCGCTCATGGGGGGCGGAGGTCTGTAAGCGCCCTCCGACGCCCGAGCCGCCTTCGGGCGCGAGCAGCGATGTCAGCGAGTCTTTCTCGCTCACCGCGCCGCGCCCGCTCTGCTGTCTCCTTCGCGAGCATGACCTGCTCGCAGAAAGAGGCGCTGGCCGCCCACGCATCCGCGCAGCGGACCATCGCCGCGAGCAGGGTGGAGAGCGTGAGCACTCTCACCCCCAGGGCCTGCACAAGCTCCCGCCTCGGCGTCTCAAACGCCGGACACTCGGTGAGCGTGTGCAGCCCCGAGTCCACGCTCGCGTCGCAGTGATGGCACTCGGGCGTTGACTCAATACCCATCAGATGCAGATACCGCCCGAAGTAACCGTGCCCGGCTATCATCTGCGTCTGACGGTACGAGAGGCTCCCGTGTGGCCTCTCTAGCCATATTCACCTCATTTCACAGTATTCATTCTTTAATTTTCACTAACACTTCTGGAGCATAAGTACCAGCAATAGCAACAAACCACTTTGTAAAGGTAAGATATTGACTATACTGAGTCAATTACATTCACTTTTTCAATTTCAATTTCGCACTTACATGAAAAACTATATTCACCGCAATTTTGTATGTTCTATATGTTTATGTTATGTGCAATCACCTTCAAAAGTATCTAAAATTATTCAAAATTATAGAAAAATCCTTAGTTCTTACACATTTAAGTTTATTTTTATTGCATCATAGAAATACAGGATATCTGTGATGCAGTACATTAAACTTCTTCGTTATAGTTAATTTGATATATTTCATAATGAAAAGATCGTTTCATAATTGTTCAGTAATTTTTGAGAATGATTGTACTTTCTTTTTATTTGAAACTGCCCGAATTATCGATCAGATATTTTTAGTAATTTGATAGGTAGGTAAAATTATTTAAAATATTTTTACTAACAAATGTGCCTCCACTTAACCCGTGGCATAATTTGAAACCTCATATCAAGCCTGTTTATGCCCGTAATTTTGAGTTTTCAAATAATATATAGAAATCTTCCAGATTTCTTGACATTTAGGCTACTTAAATGCGTCTCGAGAAATCGAGGCCCAGCGGTTCCATCTCTACCAGGAAATCGTGGAGACATGGAAGGTGCGACTTGAGCAACCAAAGGGGGGATTCGCCACAATCGCGGCCGTCAGAGCGGTCATGAACGAGTGGCTGGAGAAGAGACATGGTGCTCTCTCCTACCGGTTGTCACAGATACTTACCGGGCACGGTAGCTTCGGTAAGTATCTGTGGCGAAGACACCGGGAAACCACGGCCGAGTGTCAGCATTGCGAGGAACGCAGTGACGACACAGCGCTCCACACGCTGGTAGAGTGCACGGCGTGGGTGAAACAGCGCCATGTCCTCTTGGTGATCTGGATGTGGACACTCTCGCTCGAGTCCATGGTCCGAGCCATGGTCTCCAGCGGGAGTAAGTGGGACTGTGCCGTGTCTTTCTGCGAGCAGATCATGCTCGTGAAAGAGGCGGCAGGGCGGGAGCGGGAGAGAACTCTCCCACCCAAGTTCCGCAGTCGGCGGCTTGGGCGCCGACGACGTGTCTTCACCGAAGACCATCGGCTTTCATGACCGGGGTCCTGAGGACGGTGATTGGGCTGCTCATCATCCTAACAGAAGCAGGCCCATGACGGCAGCGTGACGTGAGGGATTCACGCACGCACCCCCTAGGAAGCGGGATGACACCCGAAAACCCCCCCATAGACGCGGGATAACCAGATAACCTTCTAGGCGAGGCCGCAGCCGTAGGTCTGTTGGTAGTCCTGAGACATCCTTCCGAGGGCTTAGCCGGGGCTACCAACCGCAGGCTATTAAGCGGTACGTGAGGGTTCCTAGTCGGTAGAAGTCCGGCATAGCATCCATGAAGGATTTTCCCTCACAATAGAAAAAAAATGCTACTTCGCTTCCTTGATTAGAAGCGTGATGATATAATATACACTAAAAACTTAGTTTTCAATTCGAACCTGTAGTTCCTGAGCTCAGCGCGATAAACCAAACAAAAAAACTCTTCAGCTATATAAAATTAACTATATATTTATTTATTACTATTAAAACCAGACATTACATTAACAATAGTAATAGCACAAAACACCACTAAGGTTTATTTACTTATGCTATTGACAGTTACCACTAGTTACTAGCTGTTGCCCGCGTATCTTAACATAATACCAACCCAACATTAACCAATAGTGAATCGCACTGAGAACGAACTTCATTTTTTGCGCGTCAAAGCCTCTTTCAGACAAAAAAAAAAGAATTTTGTAAATCCGCCTACTCATGCGCGTTCAAACATAAAAAATATAAACATTCGAATGTAGAACCGCCTCCTATTTAGAAGTCGGGTAAAAAAGAGTTGGCGTAAACTGCTGACTACGCGGGATGTCACTGTTCTCAAACCTAGTGTTATTAACCCATTTACAGCGACCGATCGTTTTAACGATCAAAAAAATGTATTTAAAGTACCCTCAATTAAAAAATATGTCCGACTGTCATATTCTTGTTTATTGTCTATTAATCGTCGCGGTGATGATTTGGCAGTATTTTGGCGTGTGTCTCATTATCGTATGATAATAATTTTGAGTTGTAATTGCATTTTGATTTGTTTATCTGGAATTAACTTCAATTATGTCTTCAAAGCGGTAAGTTTTCACAAACTTTCTTTGGATTGAAATGAATGTTATGTATGTTTTTTTATAAATTTGTAACCAGTCTAACAAAACAGGAAGTAAATCTTAAATTTTTACCTCTTATTTCTAAATAAAAATAGGCAATATATTTTGTGATCGTTATAACGATCGGTAGTAATTTGGGGATGCATTTTCATTTTCAGATCACTGCATTCCAAACCATTGTCTCTCAATGAAATCATCGACAAATTAAAACAATTAGACGATGGTTCTTCATAACCAAGAAGTATTACATTTTACCACCAGATAATGCTAATGCTGAACTCACAGGTAAAGATTCTGGTGATGAAGAATTTGCGACCTTGTACAATCTTCCAGGTTTATTATAGACATAAGGTAAAATATTTAAGTTTTTCTTGTATCCGGGTTGTTGTGATTTAAATATCTCTTTTCTAATCTAGATTCTCAGCTAAGGGGTCCTGCAGAAATAGAATACATGTCCTACGACAGTGACAACGACAGTGTACCGTTGTCTTCTTTAGCGAAAGAAGGCGAATCACTGAAGATTCCCTGATTGAAGAAACTTATCAACCTGAGCCATCAACCTCTTGTTTAGGTCCAGTTATCAATATTTCAGCCGTTCCTTTTGTAGATCCATCCGTACCTAAAAATCAGATATATACATGGAGAAATCGCCATAATCCGCAAGATCGACCACAATGACTAGAAAACCATGGGCTCAAGTACGTTCAGACGCGTTCGTATTATTTTCAATGCATGTTTGATGACGGCGTTGTTGAATTATTGGTCAAATATACAAATATTTACGCTGTTCAAAAGAACAGTGACAACGAGTGAAATGAAATGTTTCCTTGCTATACTTCTCTACAGTGGATATGTTGTAGTTCCCTGAAGATACATGTATTAGGAAAAAGCTTCTGACCCTGATTTCAACCTTATTTATATATATGACACAGCTGTAAACAATTTATACGGGGAAAACCTATTCGATGGGGATATAAGTTCTGGGTTGGTGCGGCTAGATTGGGATGTGTACTATGGTTTGATCCATACCAAGGTCCAACAACAATTATTCCACCGCTTTACAGGCAGTTAGGTTTAGCTGCTGATGTTATTTTGCGTTTTGCTGACCATTTACAATTTCGTTTCCCAGGTGCTCCTTGTCACCTTTTCTTTGATAATTTCTTTTCTTCTATAACTCTCGCTACGACAAAATTGATCATCTAGTGGACTACTATGAGGCACAGTTTCAATGTTCGCTTTGTAAAAAAATACAAACTTCACTTGCAAAAAGTGTAAAATCCATTTGCATCCTAAAACATGTTTTGTAATTTACCATAATCTCACATAAAAAGACAAGTAGGCATTTATAAACTTTTTATAGTAATAAAACCTGTTCACAATAAAAGCAGTTTTTTTTTTATAGAAGATAAGACTGTAATAGATAAACTACTCCATGTATAACCGTAAGCCTAGCCGCTTATTACTACCGATCGTTAAAACGATCCTCATTTTCCGAGTTTTCCAGAAAACTTAGATTTTTTTTGCTATTTTTCTGTGTTTACTCTATATACCAATGTAACAATATCAAAATATTAGGCTGATAAGAGACAAAAAATAGTTTCAGTAACAAGTGGGTTAAACTCAAATTACCAAACATCAGAGAACAAGCCGCTACTAAATAATAAGTTGTCAATCATCATCATCTTTGATTCCATGCCATTGTTCGAGGCTCTAACCTCAAAGTTCGTGATCCGCTTCAAGGCATTTACTTCTCCATTTCCATCCATGGTATTCAGACCTAGGCACGCAGTTTGACGCCAAACCGGCATTTTTGAGTCTATCCCTCTTACAAGGCTCCTACCAAGGCCCGGCAGGTAAAAGATCTAACAAGTTGTCAATCTAGTGTTATATTCTATTGCAGCTTTAAAGCGATAGTTGCAGGCTACTGCTTGATTATATATTTAGTGGCTTCGACCATTTCAGAGTTCCATTTTTTTAATATTCTACTAGACACAAATCTTTTTCTGCGCGGAATAGGTACAGTTCGCATCTCTGGAATGGCTTCGCAAAGTACTTATTAAATGCTCTCGACAGGTTGCAGAGACGTGCAGTCCGCATTATTAGGAATCCTGAAGTCACAAGTATCCTCGAGCCTCTGCAGATGCCTAGAGATGTAGCTTCCTTGGCAGTATTTTACCATCTCTACCATGGTGAATGTTCTGATGAGCTCTTCCAATTAGTCCCACACTCTCCTTTCCTACACAGGACAACACGTGCAGGGCTTAGATGTCATCCGCAGAATATATATATGCAGAATATTTCTTCAAGAACCAAGCGGTTTAGCGACTCTTTCCTTTGTCGGACCATTAAGACTTGGAACTCCTTGCTAGCTCACGTGTTTCCTTCTTCCTACAGTCCCGGGTCCTTTAAGCGGTGCGTGAAAAAGCATCTGATGAGGACGTCATACTGAGTGTCACCATTGTAAATATGGTAGGTGTTTGTAATGGTGACTCTCATTCCTGAGACTTTGCCTTCAGCCTACCATCCGGCGAGGTGAAGTTAAATTGACAAGTCCTATATAAAAAACATTCTACGCCATCGAGACCTAAAGTACGTATAGAATACATAAAAACACCCAGATACCCTATAGGTCTTCAAAATAAATATCATTATATGTTTTAAGATAAATAATCAATTATGTAAATCGTTCACGTAGGATTCAAACCCGTGACCTCTCGATCGTACAGTCTACTCCTTATAAACTATCGCTGGCTCCGAGTAGCCCGGGTGCCATTTTCTTTTAAGGTATGGAAATCCTTACGAATACTTCCTCCCACCGGAGCCAGCAGGAGTGATTATGTGGGATTCCAACCGATCAAAACCGTCGCGGCCCATCAATTGCCGAAAGTGAGGCAGCCTCTGGCCGGAAAGGCGAGAGGCCGCCTCTCTTGCACACCCCGGCTGGGGTTCCACTTGCCGACTTTTCCTCCTCTACGACCTGATCATCCCTACAAATAAATGTGGTATGATATGTGACAACGTCTGCGAGAAGTACTTGACAGTATTGGCGACCTCGGTACCGGAAGGCAGCGGCTGTATGTTGTGCATCAGACGCAGCTGGAAGTCGTACAGGCTGCGAATCTTCGCTGTAACTGTCGACAATCATGTAGGCACAGCACATTAAGGGTCGCATTCTAAAATGGCACTCAGTTCTGAATCACAATCTGACAAATTTGCCAACCTTTTTATACAGATATATCGATTTTTATCCTCAGATAAATCGAGGTTCAGAACTGGGTGTCTTTCTAGAATATTGGACTGAAAGTGACTTTTAAGTGCGAGCATAATAATGGTTTAACCGACATTAAAAAATAGTTGGATATATGTATACAGCGACAGCCCCTTTTTTTTATGCCACTTAGGTGGCAGACAAGCACACGGCCTGATGGGAAGTGGTTACCGTGGCCTATGGACGTTTGCAACACCAGGGGCGTCACAATCGTGCTACCAACCCTGTAGATACCTTCTAATACCCTTCTTGAAGAACCCCATATTGTAATCGCTTGGGAAAACCACGGCAGGAAGTTCATTCCACAACCTGAGCGTGCGTGGGATGAAGTTCCTTTCAAAACGCACGGTGCGCACCATTTCCGGTCGCAGTGTGTGAGGATGAATTCCCTGTGAGTATGGGATTGTCAACGAGCCTCAACGCCCGTCTTTGCAATGAGTCGAAGGGGCCAAGCTGGTATGCAGGCGCTACGGCAAAAAGGTGACAGCAGTACTCCATGTGGGGCCGAATTTGTGCCTTATAAAGCAGAAGTCGTTGCCCCGCAGTGAAGTACTGCTTCGCCCTGTTGAGCACTCCAAGTTTCTTTGAGGCCAGCTTGACCTTGTCCTCCAAATGGTTGCGGAACTGAACGTCGCTTGAAATGTCGTCACCTAGAAACCCAATACTCGAAGAGATGGAAAGTGGTGTGCCCAGGGATTGCGGCGCTACAATAAATGGGGTTTTCTTAGCGGTGAATACACATACATGTGTCTTAGTGGGGTTAAATTGGACTAGGTTAAGTCGACCCCAATCGGATACTTCCGAGAGAGTAGTCTCGATTTCAGACACAAGTTGTTCGCGTCTCTTCTCCACCTCGAATTGAGGGATATTTGCACGACCCGTATAACACGTATCCCCGGTACTGTCGTCCGCATAGAAATAAATAGATCCATCAGACAGCATGTCATTGATATGCAGCAGAAACAGCGTCGGGGACAACACGGAGCCTTGTGGGACACCAGCGTTTATGTCCATGCGGTTCGAGCAGCTGCCATCGACGACGGCTTGGATACTTCTGTTGGACAAAAAGCTGGCAATCCATTCGCAAAGTCCCTTGGGGAGTCCGTAGCGTGGCAACTTCGAAAAAAGACCTCTGTGCCAGACCCAGTCAAAGGCCTTTGCTATATCGAGGCTGACCACTAGTGCCTCGCCCCGACTCTGGATAGCTTGCGCCCATCGGTTTGTGAGATACAAAAGAAGGTCACCAGTGGAGCGACGGTGGCGAAAGCCATACTGTCGGTCGCTCAGTAGATCGTTTCCCTCAAGGTATCCCAGGAGCTGTGCGTTAATCACACGCTCCATTACCTTCGAGAGAAGGGAGGTTATAGCAATAGGCCTGTAATTGGACGGGTCTGTCCTGTCGCCTTTCTTAGGCACAGGATGCACGAATGCAGTCTTTCACGAGGCTGAGACTTGTCTCGCGGAGTAAGAGAGCGCGAAAAGCCGTGTAAGTACCGGGTACAATTTGGGGGCACAGTGCCTGAGCACCATCGCCGGTATACCAACCGGCCCACTCGACTTCCAAACATCCAGGGACCAAGAGAGGAGTGTCCCAGCCATGGTTGAAGGATAGAGAGGTCGAGCGGATGTCCTCAGCTATTGAGGCACCTCACCCCGCGGAGCATATGAACCTGGAGTTCGTAAGTCTGGTAGACGAGGAACATTTCCGATGCGTAAAATCGCAAACGCAAATACAAATATTCACGGATGGGAGCAAAATTGAGGGTCGTGTCGGCGCCGCGTTATCCATGTGGGATAACGGGGCCGAAATAAAGACCTTCAAACTTGCTCTCTCCTCGTATTGTACCGTCTACCAAGCAGAGCTCCTGGCCATATGCAAAGCGGCCAGTGAGGCCCTCAAGCGAGGCGCGGCTACTTTCGGCATCTTTAGTGACAGTAGAGCCGCACTCATGACGGTGACGAACCACCGCGCCCTCCACCCTCTGGCTGTTGAAGCCAGATCGGTCATCAAGCGGGGATTGACCCAGGGCAAGGAAATATCCTTGTTCTGGGTCAAGGCTCACGCCGGGTTGGAGGGCAATGAGCGAGCAGACGAACTCGCCAAAGAGGCGGCTCTACGATTAAAAATTGCGCCACATTACAGTCTGTGCCCCGTCTCATTCGTGAAGCGAGGTCTGCGACAGGCGTCGCTTCGCGAATGGAACGAAAGGTACAGGCTGGGCACAACGGCCTCAGTCACCAAGCTTTTCTTCCCTTGCGCACTGGAGGCACATGGCACCGTCCGCAAGATTGAGATCTCCGGCACCACTACTCAGCTACTGACGGGGCATGGTGGGTTCTCCGAATACTTGTACCGTTTCAAGTGTAAGGGGGACCCATCATGCGCCTGCGAGCCGGGAGTGGAAGAGACGGTCGTCCACCTCCTGACGGACTGTCCAATCCACGCAGGGGCACGATTTGCACTTGAGCAGAAAATAGACGTAAAAATTAGTAAAACCAACCTACCGGTGCTCATGTCAAGAAAGTACAGAAACTACTTCCTTGAATACTGGGATGTCATAGTAAAAATGGTTAATAAAAGGAATAGCACATAGACATCTCGCGCAGCTATTTATGCACAAATAACTAGTGGAAGATGTAAACTAGAATAATAAGGAAACAGTATGTACCACATAGGCTAAGGAGTAGATAAACAAACTTGTATAATAGACTTAAGCAACAACATGTAGCCATAGATTTTAAGTTGTCTCTTTATTGTAGAAATTTCATGTCATGTATATATAAGTAAGTAGAACTAAGTTTAGCAAATAAGAACCACTGTAATATTTTTGACAATAAAATACAGACGCAATTATTGCCATCCCCCCCCCCCCCCACTTTTCGATATCCCAATGTATGAAAGGTACAGAAAGAAAGTGCGAGAGGAATAAAAGCGAGAATTGGTATGATACAGAGGCACGGTATGAATGAGAAATAGAATATAAATATAAGATATTCAGAGGCGATGAGCCCTAAGAGGGTTGAAGTATGAAAGGATAGAAAGAAAGTGCGAGAGGAATAAAAGCGAGAACTGGTATGATACAGAGGCACGGAATGAATGAGGAATAGTATAGTATATAAATTAGTTAAATGTGATGAACCCTGAGAGGGTTGAAGACACCTATTTAGCCTAGGAACAATTATAACAGTAGCGCAGGGCTTCGACTTCGAGTCGAAGGCGTCAGTTTAAAAAAAAAAAAAAAAAAAAAAACATCCAGGGACTTGAGTTCCCGCCGAACCACCCGTTGTGTGATTTTAATTTCAGACATGAAAGTACCACAGTTGGGGACAATAGGTGGCTCGGCATTCCCGTCGTTCATCGTCGAGTTTGACGCAAAGAGATAAAGAAAGAAAAGAAAGATAATTTTTTATTCTGTAAACGGATGGTTACACGGCACAAGGTACATAGGTACACAATGACTGTGACTAAGACACTTAACTTAAACAGAGGAAGCACAAACAAAAACTAAAAACAGAAAAAAAACTAAAACAGAAAAATAAAATAACAGATAACAACAATAATAATATTTTTCTAAATTATACAAAAGTGCAGATACTCCCTTATAAATTATGTGCCGATGTACGCCAAATCCGCGCAGAATAGGGCTACCTCTCAGCTTGATGCTGTCATGCATGAAGTAGCATGTCAGCGCTGATTTTCAGAGGCACCGACTGAGGTATGACGGCGCCTGGAGCGTGCATTAAAATGTGATAAAATTTAAATTACATATATCGTGAGTATAATGGCAGAACTAAATAACTCAATATTTCAAGTTTCGAGATAATCGCGATTTACTGTTTTTTTGGCACTTTTTTTGACATCATTAACAAATGGAGAACAATTTTACCGTCGGCAATTTTATATTTTATAAGCATGTTTGCTGTCAATTCAATGCTCAATCAAACTAATTTCTTTCATGAACCAAAAAATAAATAAAATTCAAAAACCAAGTTATCCAATTTTGCCACACCAAGATGTTGCAAACATACCGTAGTTAGCTAATTCTTTATGGTAGTTATTTAGTTTTCTCACACATAAGATGGATGTGAATACATGAAATTGGGTCAACAAGTTGACTTGTCGAGTTCTGAACCTAATGAAATATTTAAACATGAAAGTTAGGCATTCTTAGTGAAAGTTAATTTGTTTAATTTTATCACCTGATTATTGATCTCACATGAAATAAAAAACCTGGGTTGGAAGAAGAAACATCGTTTATTTAAAAAAAAATAAACGTAAAAGTACAAAAATCAAAATCAAGATAATTAGGTATGGCAATCTAATAAAATCAAATAAATTACTTATTATAAATCTTCTACTCGTAAAATCAACTAGAACAAAAAATACTTTGCTTGCTTGAAAAACGACCATGGAACTTTTTGTAAATAATAAAATATTATAAACGCAACACCAGGGGCGGACGTTTGCAACACTAGGGGCGTCACAATCGTGCTACCGACCCTGTAGATACCTTCTAATACCCTTCTTGAAGAACCCCATATTGTAGTCGCTAGGGAAAACCACGGCAGGAAGTTCATTCCACAACCTGAGCGTGCGTGGGATAAAGTTCCTTTCAAAACTTACGGTGCGCACCATTTCCGGTCGCAGTGTGTGAGGATGAATTCCCTGCCTATGGCGAGTGGTGCGATGATAGAATGCAGCGGTGGACATCATGTCAAACAATTCATCTGAGCACAAACCATTGTATAGGCGATAGAACACACACAGCGAGGCAAAGTCCCTTCTGAGGCTGAGAGGTTCCACATCGCCTGTGAGTATGGGATTTTCGACGAGCCTCAACGCCCGTCTCTGTGACAGCAGTACTCCATGTGGGGCCGAATTTGTGCCTTATAAAGCAGAAGTCGTTGCCCCGCAGTGAAGTACTGCTTCGCCCTATTGAGCACTCCAAGTTTCTTTGAGGCCAGCTTGACCTTGTCCTCCAAATGATTGCGGAACTGAACGTCGCTTGAGCTGTCGACACCTAGGATCCCAATACTCGACGAGATGGAAAGTGGTGTGCCCAGGGATTGCGGCGCTACAATAAATGGGGTTTTCTTAGCGGTGAATACACATACTTGTGTCTTAGTGGGGTTAAATTGGACTAGGTTAAGTCGACCCCAATCGGATACTCCCGACAGAGTAGTCTCGATTTCAGACACAAGTTGTTCGCGTCTCTTCTCCACATCGAATTGAGGGATATTTGCAGGACCCGTGTAACACGTATCCCCGGTACTGTCGTCCGCATAGCAATGAATAGATCCATCAGACAGCATGTCATTGATATGCAGCAGAAACAGCGTCGGGGACAACACGGAGCCTTGTGGGACACCAGCGTTTATGTCCATGCGGTCCGAGCAGCTGCCATCGACGACGGTTTGGATACTTCTGTTGGACAAAAAGCTGGCAATCCATTCGCAAAGTCCCTCGGGGAGTCCGTAGCGTGGCAACTTCGAAAGAAGACCTCTGTGCCAGACCCGGTCAAAGGCCTTTGCTATATCGAGGCTGACCGCTAGTGCCTCGCTCCGACTCTCGATAGCTTGCGCCCATCGGTTTGTGAGATACACAAGAAGGTCACCAGTGGAGCGACGGTGGCGAAAGCCATACTGTCGGTCGCTCAGTAGGTCGTTTCCCTCAAGGTATCCCAGGAGCTGTGCGTTACTCACACGCTCCATTACCTTCGAGAGAAGGGAGGTTAGAGCAATAGGCCTGTAATTGGACGGGTCTGTCCTATCGCCTTTCTTAGGCACAGGATGCACGAATGCAGTCTTCCACGAGGCTGGGACTTGTCTCGCGGAGTAAGAGAGCGCGAAAAGCCGTGTAAGTACTGGGCACAATTCGGGGGCACAGTGCCTGAGCACCATCGCCGGTATACCATCCGACCCACTCGACTTCCGAACATCCAGGGACTTGAGTTCCTGCCGAACCACCCGTTGTGTGATTTTAATTTCATACATGAAAGTACCACAGTTGGGGACAATAGGTGGCTCGGCATTTCCGTCGTTCATCGTCGAGTTTGACGCAAAGAGATTACCTAAAAGATCGGCTTTCTCCTTAGCGCCATGAGCTAGGCTACCGTCGGGTTTTTCAGCGGCGGAAGGCAGGAATGGCAGAAGTTTCCCTCGGCAGCTTTGGCGAGCGACCAAAATGCTCGACTACCGGATGGGTAACAAGTAATCCGCTCGCCAATTCCAGCGATGAACTCAAACTTCGCCCTGGCAGTAGCTTTTTTACTGGACCTCGAGGCGGCATTAAATTTCCGCTTCACTTCAGCTATGTTAGGATCCTTATTGTCAAGTGCCGTAGTCCAAGCCTTATATGCAGATTGCTTGCGGTCTCTAGCTTCTCTGCAAGGCCTATTAAACCACGGCCGTTTGCTCGCTCCTGTTGCGATCCAACGGTTAGGAATATAGCATTCCATGCCCGATAATATCGTTTCAACGACTGTTGTTGCACAGGAGCTTGGATCCTTAGAAGTGAAGCAAAGCCGCCTCCACGGGTACGACGAGAAGAATTCTCGCAGTCCGTCCCAGTCTGCCGACTTGTAGTGCCAGACATGCCGCCACTGAGGTGGCCGCCGTGGTTCTGGCCGCGGGAGAGTCACTTGCGCCCGGATGACGCTGTGGTCCGAAGTACCGAGAGGTGCTTCCACAGTTACGGAGTACTCATCCGGGCGCGTAGTCAGCAGAAGGTCCAATAAAGACTTTCTGTGGGTCCCGACATCTGGTTTTCTAATGATGGAATGCACCAGTTGCGAGAACCCATAGGTCAGGGCAAAGTTGTGAGCAGCCCTTCCCGCAAAATCAGTCCTGTGAGACCCCAGCCACTCCACGTGGTGAGCATTGAAGTCACCCAAGAATACTAAGTCCGCGGCAGGGTACTGCTCAATTACTCTGTCCGCCGACCGCTGCAGGTGCTCAAACAGTTGAGACGTGCCCAGGTCACCGCTATGAGACCTGTAGACGCACACATAGATACGGGTGTGGCCACCGTAATCCATAGGTACCCATAGTGTGGGCAGATCCCTGACTTCAAGGCCGCTTCAAGACGGCGACAACAAACGTCATCCCGGACGTTCATGCATACCCCGGCTTTACTCAGGAAGTTATGCTCGAGTCTGTACCCGGGGTACATGAGGTAGGCTGTATCGGCCGGGCATGATATTTGGGTCTCCGTCAGAAAGAATAGGGTCGGCTTTGCTGTCTCAAGATGGTGGTGGACCTCGTTAAGATTGGAGTGGAGGCCCCTGATGTTACAGAAGTCCACTTTCAATGTGGACGAAGGTGCCGCTGTATAACCTCTATTTCTTTTTGTTTTTACCATTTTAAAGAAGGGGAGGTTTAGAGAGTCTCTGTGCCGTCAGCGCAGAAGACAAAGTAAGGCTCTCTACCACCGCAGACGAGCTAGGGTTGGGTGACTCTCTGGCGCGGCGGGCGGAAGGGCCCCGGGTCCCCTCCCAATACTGTAGCCGAGTCCACTCCGGCACGACTACAGCACCGGAAACTTTACACAGGCTGCTAGTTCTGGGGCGGAGATTATGTGATCCCCAGGTTCGGGAACCGTACAGCCTGCGGGCGGCCAGCGGATAACCGTTTCACCGGGTCTCCCTGACCGCCGCGCCAACATTTCACATCCTCACTAGTCAGTGGTGGCATCCCAAGCCTTTGGTCTTCCCACTGACAACACAGAACCTCTCCAGTGAGCTCTGGCTACCCTACTCACCGTCGGGAACACAACACAAGGTTATTATAACCGCGGTATTCTGTAGGGTGAAGGTACTTCCCCAGTCGGACTGCTCAGTTAGGACGGGAGATACCGTCGTGTCCTACCTTACAAGAATACGTACAGACAAGTAGGAATATATTTGTAGAGTATAAACTTCAACCTCTTCAAAATGACTTCTGCAGCAAATCACCATAATTTTGCCAATGTCAAGTAAAACGTACCTTTATATTAAAAATTGCAACCATAATATCTCCTTTGTCGACTGTACTTATCTATCTCTAAAGATCTCTAGCTTATTTCTATCTACTTTATATCGACAGATATCGGCTATACCTAAGAGGATTTTAACTGTCCAAGATGAGTCCACGTGGCTTGTGAGTTGACAAATATTTGCCGTAAAAAGCAATTCTGTATATATCGACAGATATCGGCTATACCTAAGAGGATTTTAACTGTCCAAGATGAGTCCAGGTGGATTGTGAGTTGACAAGTATTTCCCGTAAAAAGCAATTCTGTAAATATCGACAGATATCGGCTATACCTAAGAGGAATTTAACTGTCCAAGATGAGTCCACGTGACTTGTGAGTTGACAAATATTTCCCGTAAAAAGCAATTCTGTATATATCGACAGATATCGGCTATACCTCAGAGGATTTTAACTGTCCAAGATGAGTCCAGATGGCTTGTGAGTTGACAAGTATTTCCCCTAAAAAGCAATTCAGTATATATCAACCACAGAACAGAAAAAACTGTTAGAAGTGTGATAGGACAGATTCAATAGCGGACCCAATGTCGCCAAACTCACACGTACAACCAGATAATAATACGTTGCACTACCAGTAAACAATTGTTTTGATTGTTCGTATATCTTTAACACCAAACTAGCCTAAAATATGCTCACTGCAAAACGAAAACATACCTTATAAATTCGCTTTAGTGATTACTTTTATATAGATAAAAAAAAGAATTTACGACGTTTTGTATCTGAATCAAACTTGCTTCTCACTCTAACTCTATTCCGAAAAAGTTCAGCTACTCCTCAACAGATGTCCGTTTATTTTAAGAATGTTATTTAAAACCTTAAGCTTTAGGGATACGGTTGATATTACTTTGAAGTATTATCTCTCTCACTTTAACTCTCTAACATTAACGCTAGAGCGGTGACCCAAAATTTTGGCAATATCGATAGATTTGAAATTTGTTTTCAAAATGTCAAAGGATTCCAAACGCTGTTAGTAATTATAATCTAAGAGTACTAAAAAAGAGGGATTTTATAGCTTGTTGAACTGTTTTTTATTAACGATTAAAAATGTATGAAGACGTCAAACTACGTTTGTACCTATTTAATTGAAATAAAACAAGTGTCCATTTATAGTAGATATTTTATGTAACTGTTGCAAAGTAAAAACGTTTTCACACTATCCGGCGCATCCGATATCCGATATTAGTGTCGGCTCCGACATCGAAAGAAATAAAATAAAGTAGAAAAAGAACTTGATACTATGTTAAAAATAATTGCTAGGATATTTTTTCTTTTTTTCATCCAGTCTGTGCGATCGAGCAAATGGCCGAATCGGACCGATTTTATTGAATATAGTGGAAACCGCACATGGTGACGGCTATCGGCGTCCGACATCCAATATCAGAAAATGTGAAATCGCTTTAAGGATACTTAAATACGAGTGCGAGTATTTTACAGTATCAGACGGGTGTTTTAAGACCATATTACGAGCAGTTTCATACACTACTTTGAAATAATTAATTTAATTTGCATAAAATGAGAAAACGTAGAGCACCAAAATCTGCATGCAAAAAGTATGCATGTTGCGCCGCGTTCACAAACTAGAAAATATCCAGCTGGAGTTGTTCAATTCGGAAGTTTATATTTTTGTATGTTTGTACGCGCATAGCTTCGTCATGTGTAGACGAATTTGCAAAATTCCTTCTTTGTTCGAAAGAAGACTATTCCGGAATTATACCATTTATTTTTTGTAAAGATCCGATAAAGGGTTTCAGAGAGAGACCACGAAACTCTTCAATAAATATCAGGAAATCTGCAGTAATTGCTGCAAACGCATATTATTGCTATGTCTGTGCCATTACACATCATAACATCACGCCCGTATCCTTTGAATGGGTATGCAGCAGTGTTCAGAATGTTCCGTGATATTAAAAAAAAAAACATAAAACCATTTGACAAAAGTTTATAAATGTTTCTAAAAAAAGTAGATATAGATAAAGTTTGACTACATCACTAAATGAATAGCGAAGAAAGTTCTAGAATAAATAAGAATGACATGTCTATTGTGTGTAATCAAAAACAAGCTTTATTAATATGTGGTAAGGTTGATTTTTATTTTATTTCTTTGCATTTCAATAAGATTAGTTATAAATTTTGCTATATCCTGACTTATCGATGGTATAAAACGCCTCCATTTCGAATATTTATGCTCCTACTATCATCGGTGCACTGCAAAATGGCCCAGTAAGGCATATTTCTATTAAATAGTATTAAATAACACACGGCCCAAAACTGTCAAATACACGTGATGACAGATACGACTGAAGGTTGAAATTGTAAGGTCTTGCAAATCTCCGCATAACAATGACACGCGTGCCACGCCTACTTCACACTTCCATCGTTTTTTCTGTTCCGTGATATCAACAGATATCTGCTATACCTAAGAGGATTTAAGCTGTCCAAGACGAGCCCAAATGGCTTGTGAGTTGACAAGTATTGCCCGTAAAAAGCAATTCGTTAAATTTTCTATAAAATTCCTTAAAATTTACAATTAAAAATAATCGTGGGTAAAGTAATAATTGAGAGATTCGAAGAAACCGTCAGTATGTAGACCCCTCGATATCAACATCCGAGTGTAATCCTCAAAGAGTTTCCATACAAAGGGAAGCCACATCGAACCCCTAATACTGAGCTCATAAAGCAATATTTCGCTCGTAAGATGTCAACACGTGTATCGTCGGTACAAAAGGAGTCGACAGAGTCGTTTGGTGAAAGATTAAATTGTACTTTATTGTGTACAGACGTAATAAATAGGTACGTCCCATATCATTGAAATACATGTTTCCAAAAAAGAAACCGTCTACTTTCAAATTCAGGTATGCGAGAGACGGCAAAGTGCACAGTTACAGGGAGAACACAGATAACTTTAGAAAGGTATAGTTACCGGCACATGTTTTGATTGAAAGTCCCTAGAGAACCGACACCCTGGCGCACACGCATTTGCTTGATATAACCTATGATTGGTGATTTTGAGCTCCACCGTCGTAGCATCCCGTACTATCCCCATTGCTCGCTCTCGGGCAGCTCGCTTTTCTTGCTCTCGGGCTCCATATTTAGCACATAATGAGCATTGACCAAGACGTCGTGGTCTATGATAAGTTTGATAAGTCACCGGTCGCCGGTCAAACGTCGCCGTTTTCATTAAATTATGAAAAAAAAAAACAATAATACTGAAATCCTAATTATTAATTATTTTACCCGTTTTCATTTTTACACTCTGACAAATCGCAGCCCAATACTTAGTGAATTTTTATATATATCCCACTCATAATATCACATATTAAGTCATCATTATATACCCCGGCTATGATTTCTTTGACCCTGTTCAATATAGGGTAAGTCCGGGAGTGACGCCTATACGGGAGAGATGCCTATACGGGAGAGATGCCTAGTAAAAATACATAAAAAATTCTGCGTGACCCGGAACGCATCCTTAATGCATCAGTCGGAAGCAAGTGTCCGTGTGGAAAGTTTTTATGTGCAAATTACAAAATCATAATTAATATATTGGTGTTTATTCGTAAAATACGGTAAGTGTAGTTACTCAAATCATTCAAATATAAATTGTGTGATACTTTGCCGTAATTTTTTTTCTCGAATTCTTCACATAAATAGTTTTCAATTGTTTTATAACCTAACATTGTGATCTTGTTTTGTTAATCAGCAGCCATTTTTATTGCAAATGCTTTAGAGTGCGTTCAGAGTCAATAGGCATCTCTCCCTAATAATCGGGAGAGATGCCTAATGATTTTTCAGGGTTAGAGGCCCAGTAAATTTTAATGATGTTTTATTATTTTAGATGCCGAATGAATACACTAGAAAGCCTAGCGGTGCGAATAGAGCTAGGTGGAGTGAAGAAGACTTAGGGAATGCCTTGGAAAAAGTAAAAAATAAGGAATTGAATTTTTTTCAAGCTAGCCATGAATACCGTATTCCTTATAGAACTCTTCGCCGTCGGTTTTTGACAGGTAATACCAAAAAAGGACGTCTAGGGCCTGATTCTCTGTTTGGGCAGAAAGAAAAAAAAATTGTAAATCACATTAAGAAGTTGCAAAACTGTGGGTTTGCGCCTACTATTAATGATTTACGTCAGCTGGCTTTCCACTTTGCCGAAAGTTTAAACCTTAAACATAATTTTAACAAAGAAACGGGCAAAGCAGGTTATGATTGGGTTCAATCTTTTTTACGTCGAAATCCCGAAGTTGCATTAAGGAAATCAGAAGGAGTGTCTTTGCAAAGAACTAAAGGCATGACAAGAACGGAAGTTTATAATTTTTTTGATTTATGGGAGTCACTATTTCAAGAACATAATTTTATTAGCAATCCAAATAAAATTTTCAATATGGACGAAACAGGCTTACAGATAAATATAAAACCGTCTCATGTTCTTGCAATGAAAGGATCTAAATCAGTTCCACAATTAACTTCTACAGAAAAAGGAGAAAATATTTCTTTAATCTGTTGTTGCTCCGCTTGTTTAAAAAACAAAAAAATGTAACTGTATTTTAGGCATGGCAACTCTTCTCCCTCCCCCCGCTCTCTTACTTGTAAACCACGAAGCGTTATTGGTGCTCAAATAAATAAAAATTTAAAATAAATATATTCTGTTTAATTTATAAACAGAATTTTGGTGCCGAAACCCTATTAGACGTTGAACATTAACCTCAAGTGTTCGCGGAGTGCAAATCCCAGTATTGAAAGTTTTATTTGTAATTCGAGCGTGCGCTGGGTTGGTAACAGGCCGCCATATTGTGTGGCTTGTGTCGCCGGTCGCGTCACATCACGCCTTGTAAAACATGCCTGCGGACAACGAAGCACAATCCGCCAAGCGTTTGCGGCTTGGTATAGGACAAATAAAAGCGTCACTAACACGAACCGAAAAATTTGTGGATGAGCAAAAAAAGCAAGTCTTATTGGACATAGAGGGCCTACGATTCCGCTTGGAGGAAATGGGGCGTTCGCTGCGCGGCTATCGAGAATTGATGTTGGAGTTGTCGATGTTGACAGGAGAAGAACCTTCGTCAGAGGACGAAACAGAAGGAAGATTCTACAAGATTATGGTTGACATCAAGACCCTTCTCAAGAAGCTATCATCCCGCGACGAAGATTCAAAGAAAAAATCCAATCAGTCTCCAATGAACAAACTTCCAAGGATCGACTTAGCGCTGTTTGATGGCAAGTTAATAACAGAATACAAGCCATTCATAGACATGTTTACGGCAGTTGTAGATCAAGACAGCAGCCTGACTTCAGTACAGAAGCTTTTTTATTTGAAAAGGTACTTAAAAGATGATGCACTTTTGTTAATCAATAGTTTACCATTAATTAATGATTCATACCAGCAAGCTTTGCAATTACTTGACAAGCGTTACAATAACAAATGTTTAGTCATTACCCATCACGTCAATGCTTTATTAGATTACCAGCCGATTTCACGGGGTACTTCTTCTGATTTTAGGCATTTCGTATCGGTGGTTAGGCAACATTTAGGCGCTTTAAAGGCTCAAGGGCAAAGTATCGAGCATTGGGACATGATTATCGTTCCCCTTTTTGCGCAGATTGGATTCTCTTTCTTGCAGATTATTTTATTCTGAAAGAGATGCTACAAGGTTGCCAGATATAGAAGAGCTGCTGAGCTTCGTGGAGAGAAGAGCAATGAGTTTCGAAGAGTCCCAGATGTTATCTGGTAAGTCACCTGTTAATAAATCAATTTATGCAAAAACTGTTCATGTGGCCAATAGCGGTGATGTTAAGACAAAACTTTGTAGATATTGCAACAAATCAGACCATAACATTTTTTCATGTAAGGTGTTTCAAGCTTTAGGAGCTCCAGAGCGAATTACATTTGCTACAAAAGAGAAATTGTGTAAGATATGTTTAAATGTACATGCTAAAAAATGTCAGTTTCATTTCAAGTGTTCTATTTGTAAGAGCAAAGAACATAACTCATTATTGCATTCTGAGCAACAGGCTTGTAACATTTGTGATACTAAGGAACTAAAAAACACTATAGTACTCTTACCCACAATAAAGGTTAACTTCAAATCAAAGGATGGTTTATATATTATCGCTAGGGGGCTCATAGATTGTGGCAGTCAAGTCTCATTTATTAATAGTAAATTAATTAGCAAATTAAATATTCAAACCTTTGATTATAACCTTAACATCACAGCTCTTGGTCAATCACCAAAACCTGTAACTAAGGCCGTTAATTTAACAATGTATTCAAGGCACAGTGACTACAGCTGCAATGCACTGTTTTCTGTGGTAGACAATATAACCACTTTTCTGCCACAGACAAAATGTGACCTACATAGTATGAATGTTCCCAGTTCCATAACATTAGCTGATGACGAGTTTAATGTTCCCGGTGAAATTCAATTCTTGGTATCAGCCAATATATTCTTTAAAATGCTGTTACCAGACAAAATCGCCTTAGATAGGGATTTATTTTTATTGGCTACAAAATATGGATACATAGTGTCTGGGGATATAAAAAATAATGTAAGCCTTTTAACATCACAAAATAAAAAGCTTAATGGTAGCAGTGTAGTCATGCATAGCTTATTAAGCATGGCTGAGGACACCCTCGATTGCAAGGTTGATTCCCTATTACAGAAGTTTCTGGAAGAACAACACACTCCAGAATCTACAACAAAGGATATAGCCAAACCAGATTTGTGTGAATCAGTATTTCAAAGATCTGTTAAGCTCATAAAAAACAGATTTCAGGTGGGATTACCTTTAAAAGTGCCTATGGAGGAGGTGCAATTTGGGGATTCCTTTAATAAAGCTTTGCTAAGATTGAACATTTTGTGTAAGAGATTACAAAACAGACAAGATTTAAAAGAAAAATATATACAATTTATTAATGAGTACTTAACTTTGGGCCATGCAAAAAAGGTAGACTTATTTCAACTGGACAAACCATTAGATTGTTATTATATTTTACCACATCATACGGTACTGCGAGAGGACAGTGTAACAACTAAGCTTCGAGTGGTTTTCAACGCCAGTGCGAAAACAGAGTTAAATTTGAGCTTGAATGATATATCTTGTGCTGGTCCAGTTGTACAAAAGGAGCTTTTTGACATATTGTTACTATTTCGCACATACAAATATGTAGCAATAGCTGACATTAAACAAATGTATAGGCAAATTAGGGTTGACCCAGCTCAGGCTCATTTGCAGCTAATTCTATGGAAAGAAAACATAGATGACCCATTGTCTTGTTTACAGTTGCAGACGGTGACTTATGGTGTGGCAAGTTCCAGCTTCTTGGCCACGAGGTGCTTGGTTGAGTTGGCTCAACGTTTTGGTCATCTGTACCCTCAAGCTGCATCAGTAATTCCTTACAGTAGCTAAATTGACGATTTTTTATTTGGCGCCGCATCAGTACAGGAACTTCAAGGTATTTGTAGTGAGTTAATACACTTGTTAGGACGGGGTAGCTTCGAGTTACATAAATGGTCTGCTAACCATGCGGATGTACTTGATAGCATTGAGCATGGTAAGAAACAATTTGGAAATATAGATATGAATAATGCTGAGCTTAATGTCAAAGCATTAGGCCTTCAGTTATATGAATTCAGATTGTTTCATTATTTCTAAGCCTTGTGGTCGAATGTTCAGTCATTGGACCAAGCGTACTGTTCTAAGTTTTATAGGTTCTTTCTTTGACCCTTTGGGCTTGGCTGGCCCTGTTGTAACTAAAGCCAAGGAATTCCTCCAAAGTGTCTGGCGGCGAGATTTAAAATGGGATGATCCCTTGCCTGAGGAGTTATCATCTCCTTGGAACTCCTTTTTCAGTGACCTGATGAATATGAAACCCATCAGTGTTAGTCGTAGTTTGTTATTGAGTAATGCTGGTACCTGTGATTTAATTGGTTATTGTGACGCTTCGAGTATAGCTTATGGTGCTTGTATTTATGCTAGAGTGGTATTGAATGGCCATGTCTCAGTAAAGCTAGTATGTAGCAAATCTAGAATAGCTCCAATGAAAACAAAACAAACTATACCTAGACTGGAATTAAACGCTTGTTTGTTATTGGCAAGCTTGTATACAAGAATTGATAGAATACTTCAAAATTGGAATATACAAAATAAAATTTTATATAGTGATTCCCAGATTGCACTTTGTTGGATTGAGAACCCACCATCTAAAGATAATTATGTCAAACGTAGAGCCCTTTCAATTCAAGAAAAAACAAAAGACTACATTTGGGCACATGTATGTGGGACCTACAATCCAGCAGATTGTCTATCCAGAGATTTAATGGCCTCAGAGTTAAGCTCTAATTTGCTCTGGTGGCAAGGCTCCCCAGAACTTCAAAATAAAAATTTCTCGCCCAAAAAATTCTGTGTTAAAAATGTGCAAGTAATTAACCATTCTTTTAATGACAGCTTGGACAATGTACAATCTATTAATTGCAACCTAGTTGAGGAAGTATTACCAATCTCTAAATTCTCTTCTTTGTTAAAGCTTCAAAGAGTAGTGTGTTATGTATTAAGATTCATAAGGAATTGTAAGTTGACTAAGAAGGACCGTAATCCTATTGTTCAGTTAACTATCAATGAATATAGACTTTCGATGCAAGCAATTATAAAACATGTGCAGTCATTACATTTTAGTGAAGAAATAAAACAAATAAATAATAAAATTACTGTAAAATCCAATTTGAAAAAAGTATGTCCATTTTTAGATAGTAATGGGCTGTTACGTGTGGGAGGAAGACTTGATAACGCTAGCATACCTTTTTCTCAAAAACATCCAATAATATTGTCAAAACAATGTAATTTTACAAAGTTAATTATTCTGCAAGAACATCATGCTTTATTGCACGCTGGGTTAAAGCTCACGCTATCTAGTCTTTGCACGAGATATTATATAATTAGTGGTATGACGTTGGTAAAGAGTTTAATCAATAAGTGCTTGACTTGCTTCAAGTTTAGAGCGCAAAATGAGCAACAATTGATGGCGGCGTTGCCGCAGGATAGGGTCTTACAGGATAAGGTTTTCAGTAAAGTAGGTATTGATTACTGTGGGCCATTCAATATCAAGCAGTCTAGCATGAGACGCTCTGTGATTTCTAAAGGATATATTTGCATCTTTGTATGTTTTATCACAAAATGTGTTCATATCGAGCTAGTATCCGATTTGACAACTGAATGTTTTTTGGCAGCCTTTAAAAGGTTCCATTCGCGAAGGGGACTGCCACATACTGTATATTGCAATAATGCAAGTACATTCAAGGGTGCAAATAATCAATTGAAACAATTATTTGATTAGTGTAAATCTGAAAGGCATAAGAGTGCAATTTTAGATTATTGTAATGCTCGGGGAGCTGACTTCAAATTTATACCCAGTTATTCTCCTACTTGGGGGGGCTTATGGGAGGCAGCTGTGAAATCTGCCAAATATCATTTTAAGCGAATAATTGGGAGTTTGAATTTAACATACGAGCAATTTTCTACTGTGGCAGTACAAGTAGAGGGAATTTTGAATTCAAGGCCTATCACTCAGTTCACGAGTGATATCTCTGATTTCTCCTTTTTAACTCCTGCTCATTTTTTAATTGATAGATAAATGAGTGCACTTCCTGAACCAAATTTAGATACAAGCAATATTAATACTTTAACTTTTTGGAAAAAATTTATGAAAATTCGTCAAGATTTTTGGAAGATGTGGCCATAAGACTTATTTGTCTCAGTTGTTAAGTCGTCCGAAGTGGCATAATGTAAAACCTAATGTACAGGAAGGAGTATTAGTATTGCTTACTGGAGAAAATTGTTCACCATTACAGTGGCCTTTAGGTAGGGTAATGAAGGTTTTCAAGGGTAATGATGGTTTAGTAAGATCTGTACAAATAAAAACCAAAAATGGATTTTGTCAAACTAGAGCGATAAATAAAATAGCTGTGTTACCTATATATGATTGTTAACTTAATTAGTTTTTGTATAAGTAGTTACCTTATTCCGGGGGAATTTATGTTTAAAAAACAAAAAAATGTAACTGTATTTTAGGCATGGCAACTCTTCTCCCTCCCCCCGCTCTCTTACTTGTAAACCACGAAGCGTTATTGGTGCTCAAATAAATAAAAATTTAAAATAAATATATTCTGTTTAATTTATAAACACTGCTGAAGGTAATTTTATACCACCAGTTGCCATTTTCAAAGGAAAAAACAAAAAGGATGAGTTCGTTGATGGAATGCCTCATGGAAGTGAAGTTTATATGAACGAGAAATCAAGTTATATCAACACTGATCTATTTTATAAATGGTTGAAGGAACATTTTTATTCTAGAAAACCCCCTGGAAAAGTGATCATCCTGTTAGATGGACACACTTCTCATTGCAACTCCATTGAGATGCTGGAATTTTGTGATAGTAATGACATAATTTTGCTTTGTTTTCCAAGTCATACCACTCATTACTTACAACCTTTGGACAGAACATTTTTTAAATCCCTAAAATCTAATTTTAATAATGAAACTCATGCATGGGTTCGTCACAATCCCACCAGGAAGTTAGGACGTCTTCAGTTTGGACGTTTATTAGGCCAAGCATGGGGCAAATCAGCAAACCAAAATAATGGTGCGTCAGGATTTCAGGCTTGCGGATTATATCCCCCTGACAGAAACGCGATCCCAGAATATGCTTTTATATCTGATGCTGTCCTCACAAGTCCACTCACAAATGAAAGTGTTTCTGTAGAAACCCTAGCTCACCCAAACTCAGTTCCTTCAACAAGTGGAGTCGACCATATTTCAAATCCAGTTCCTTCATCTAGCGGAGTGAGTAATCAAAATACAATTTCAGAATTTGCTTTTATATCTGATGATGCCCATACACGTTCGCTCTCAATTGATGGTGTTCCTACAGAAACTCTAGCTCACCCAAACTCAGTCCCTTCCAGAAGTGGTGTTGATATGTCAAATCCAGTTCCTTCTACTAGTGGAGTGAGTAAAGAATATTTAAAAACTCTGACTACTACTTTGAAGTTAGAGAGTAAAAATGACGAGGAAAGTCCTTCCAAGATCTTAGATAAAGTTCATCCAGTTCCATCGTATGGAATTATCGTTCCAAGTAAAAGAAAACAGCACGCAGAAGTGTTGACATCACCAGTAAATTTGGAAAAAATTAGAAACAAAACTTAAATTAGAGATTTAAAGAGAGAATCGGAAAGGAAGAAAACAAAGGGAAAATTAACTATGAAAAGACCACCATCAACTAGAAATTATGCAAAGAGGATCAAAAAAGAAAAAGATACCCGTACTCGTCAAAAAAACTCGGATGATTCGAGCATTGAAGACGATCATATTTCTCTTCATGATAGTTCACCAGAGACGGACATAGAATACGAGATTCTTGGCGATATTTGTATTGTGTGTGGGGAGTACTATAACGCAACAAAAAAAAATGTGATTGGATACAGTGCATTCGCTGCGAAATGTGGTTCCACGAGGACTGCAGTGAAGATCCGGCGGAATGCCTAACATGTAATGTCTGATTATTCCTCAATTAGTCATGGGCATCTATCCCGATGAGGTGAGATGCCGAATATGATATTTTTTTTTAAATATTTTTTATACGGCTTTTTGTTGCACAATTGGTTCAAATTTCATTTAAATAGTACAAATAAAGAGTAATTTCAATAGACTACATGTATTTCATTTAGTATCTTAGTTAGATAATTAAATATAGTTTTTTTTCAAAACTATAGGCAACTCTCCCGGACTTACCCTATTTGCTGCCTGAAAGTAGCAGCCGTTTTTAAGTTTTTAGGCATCCTTGCATTTCCAAGCTCGCCTTGTATAATAATTATTACAGAGCCCGTGATAATTTATTTGTTGAAAATAGAAATAATTATAAAAATAATCCATTAAGTATAAATTATAAATACTATGCCTTACTTATTTTCTTATACAATAATATTATCCCGTTATCCGTTTTACATATACACACATCAACATGGTCTAGGGATATTTAAATTAAACCTAAATAACAAAAATTCTATTACCTTTTTGTTAAGACACCTCCACATTAAAATAAACCTTGTTGTATCTTTCAAATTTAGTTTATTTACGCGTTTTCGGACGTGTTTTCTTTGGGGTCGAATTTCGAAATGGGACCTTCAAATTACTTGTTTTTGTCACTCGCTAGTTTGAAAATTCTTCTCGGAACGATTCTTCCTAAATCTATGGTTGGCATTATTTAATGAGAAAAAAAAAACCAAAAAATACTTTATCTCACGCAGTGAGCAAAATCGCATTTTGTTCAGTTTTTACGCAGCAAAACTAACATGTTAGAGCTGCTGAAAGCATTTTGTATGGTAGGGGTAAAAATATTCTCGTATTTTAAATAGGTAAACAAACCTCTTTGGCTGTACTAAATGTAACTGGCACGTTTTAATATCATTAAATGTTAACATTCCAAAGATGCAATAAATTATAAAAAAAACAAGTTCGTTTTTTTTTTCAGTTGATTTTTAAGCAAGCAAAATGAACTTATGTAATGGAGAAATTCTGTACATTTTAAAGTTTTATTTTAAGAAAATTGCCAATTCATTAAGTATATGCATCTTCTGTTCTTTTAAAGTTACCTATCTAAGATGTTAATTTTTTCTTCAATATATTGAAAGAAGATTAGTATTACTAAGAGAATATAATCTGTATATTTTCAAAGCAGTTATCAAATCAAACAAATTACCACCTAATATGTAATAATAACATTATTGATTTAAATTGTATCATTGTTCAAACTAAAGGTGTGTACCAAATATCAGAGCAATCAGTGGGAAATCAAGCAATCAAGTTCGCTTTGAGCATTTTGCTCATGAAGATCTATCTGATGCTGACTGTACTAATAAATATACACTAATTGACTGATCATGTTTATATTCGGTAAGAAGAGAATGAGGAGGTAAATAACAGTAGAAGAGTGAAGGATGTAAGAACCGATGCAGAAGACCGACTCTGTCTACCCCAGAGGCAGAAAGGTTTGGTTATCTGAATGTATGTAACAAGGTCATCTTTTGTTCTTCCCCCTATGAGAATATATCTACTCTATACAAGTTTAAAAGAGATGTATGAATTTGTTTTGGTCTGATGAATAATCAAAATGAAGCATTAAATATTTATGTAGAAGTCAGTACAGGGTTGTAATTTATTTAAAAAAAGATTAAATATTTATGTAGAAGTCAGTACCGGGTTGTAATTTATTTAAAAAAAGAAGCAGATTGTGGGCTGTTATTTCCGTTGAACCCCAACAGAGAATATATGAGTATATTTAATATTTTTCAAATAAATAAATTCTGACCTCTAGTGATATTTAAAAATAAAAAACTAATAAGATTTTTCTTTAATATACTTAGTTTATAAAAAATCACCAGAATCCAGATTACAAAAAACATTCAGACAACAGTAGATCACACTTGAAGTACAACAGCATGAACTAAACAGAGCCCGTACCATGAACTTTTAAAACAGGTCAATAATTGAACGGCTCATATACTACCAACTGCGTAAACAGCTTTATAACCCCATATAAATATATAGGATTACAAAGTTACATTTGCAGTTGGTAGTATGACAGCAATTCAACTTGGCCCGTTTTAAGAGTTCATGGTATGGGCTCAATTATAATTAGCATTTTATTATTTTTTATTTATTTATTATAGGAATTTAGATGTATCAAAACCAGTTGCCCAGACAATATTACTTCAAGGTTCCTTGTTGAGTGTGCACATGCTATATCCCATCCCCTAACTATTTTGTTCAGGAAGTCATTATCCTCATGTATAGTCCCAAGATTATGGAAATCGGCTTATATTACACTCATCCATAAAAAGGTTCTAGAACCGATATCAAAAATTATAGGCCAATTTCCAAATTATGTATAATTGCAAAAGTTTTTGAGAGGATCATTTTCAAACAACTATACTCAGCCGTCGTGAAATCTCTAAGCCCCTACCAGCACGGGTTTTTAAAGAGCCGATCCACAGTTACCAACTTAGCTCGATTCAACGACTACCTCACCGAAGCTATGGATCGTGGTAGGCAGATTGATGTTGTGTATACGAACTACAGCAAGGCGTTTGATAGAATTGAACATAGTATCCTATTAAAGGAATTATATGACATCGGAATACACGGGGATCTTCTGAGATGGTTCTCCTCATATGTACATAACAGGTCACAAGCAGTTGTGCTTAACAACTATATGTCTAGCTGGGTTCCTTTGCCAAGTGGCGTTTCTCAGGGTTCTTTGCCGGCTCCATTATTGTTCATCATCTATGTGAACGACATTGACCTATGTCTACAGTCATCTTCACTTCTCTGTTATGCAGATGATATGAAATTTTTTAAGGCTATATCATCACCCAATGATGCGGTAGCACTTCAAAAAGACACCTCTGCCGACTTGAGGACTACTGTCGAATTAATAAACTGGACCTGAACCCCCTAAAATGCTCAGTCCTCACATATACTAGGAAGATATTGCCTTTACCAACCACTTATGCGCTTGGAGGCACAACGCTACCGACGAGTAACACTGTACGGGACTTAGGTGTATACCACGATGCTAAGCTTTCTTTCGAAGTGCATGTGGATGCTATTGTAAAAAAAGCTTCGAAATCACTTGGATTTTGACATTTAAAATCCTATACTGTACTTTTGTCAGGAGCCATCTGGAATACGCATGTTAGATATGGAATCCCTGTTACGACAAGTAGGTATATCGACCGTATTGAAAATATCCAAAAGCGCTTTATCAAATACCTCTGCTTCCATCAGTGCATTCCATTTAAATCCAGTAATTACTTCCAGCTTTGTCGGAGATTTCATCTCTTACCTCTCATCAACCGCCGTGAGATAACCGACTTCACCTTCGTCCTCCGAATAATTAATAATGATATCAATTGTCCTGAGCTCTTGTCAAAACTGTCATTCAATGTACCATGTAAGTCAATTCGATTTAATCCACCGCAACGAATTCCGAATGCTTCTACAAATTACAGGCAAAACAGCTACATAGTGAGGGCTACTCGTAACTTTAACAGACTATGTAAGCAACACGATATTGACCCTTTCTCGACTAGTGTGCCCGCGACAAGGTGCTTGAGCTTAGCATTTTTTAATCCTAGAAATTGAGGTTCTATGTTGCTGGTGTTGACTATGTAGTTAAATAAGGTTTGTGTAATGCGTGTTTATGCTCACAATGTTTTACATATGCAGCGACTATAAGCGAAAACTTGTTACTGGCTTGCTATTGCCTAATCCAATGCTATTCATGTTTTTGTAGCTGTAAGTTTTCCATGTATTAAACAAATAATTAATAGAAACATTGGTGAGGTCTAGGGAGCAGCCGGGAGACAAACACCACGAGACCTACGAGGATATGCACACAGTACCTAGAAGGAGACAGGGTTACCATCTTTTTTTTTTCTTTTTTCTTTCTTTTTTTTTTAAGAACTCATACAGTCGTATACAAACATGTTATGTAATGAAAACTAAGTGTAAGAACAGACCTGAAGGTTCATTGAAATGATTTTCAAAATTATACAATTCAAGCACGATATCGGACCTTAAAGAGTAAGGTAGGTATGTAGTAAGGTTATTAAAATATGTAACACGAGTAATAAGTACAACAGACGAAGGCACGGTACCCACGCAATAGGGGCCAAACCCAAATTAGTTAGTCAACAGCTTGGACCTAACATGTTTTTTAATTGTATACAAAGAATCGTGATAAGGATCAACTTCACTTAAATTAACATTAAAATATTTGCAGACTCGTCTGAAAAAAGTGTATTTTACATAATTGGTACGAGCAAAACTCACATGAAATAAAGCATTTCGCGGGCGACGTCTTAATGGTACCATTAAGACGTACTCAAGTTTATGTTTTGCAAGAGGTTTGGACATTTTATTTCGTTTTTTAATATTTTGAAAAAGAACATTAAATCAAGATAAAGTCGCCTGTTATGGAGAGTAGGTATACCAAAATGTGCAAGGGATGCCGAGGCGCTATCCGAGTAGTAACTCGTTCTATAGGAAAGGGACTTAAGAAAAATATTTTGGATTCTCTCTATAAGATCAATATGAATTTGATAGTGTGGTGCCCATACTACACTAGCGAACTCGAGAATACTTCTTACGAATGAATTATAAAGGATTTTGTAAGTACATGGTCGTCTAAAAGGCTTACCATTGCGGAGAATCATACCAACATTTTTATATGCTCGATTGCATAATTATTAATATGTTTGAGAAAAGTTAGTTGGGAGTCCAAAGTCACACCTAGGTCTCGTATCGATGTACACGCTGAAGTTGTCTACCACCAATATTATAATTAAAATTAATGACCTACAGTCTACGGGTAAAACTGATAACAAAACATTTGTCAAGATTTAAGTAGAGGTCATTATCAGTACACTATTTGTAAAAGCTTACCAGATCAGATTGAAGTAACTGACAGTCGGCTTCAGATGAAACAGCTCTGTAAATTTTGGTGTCATCTGCATAGACAAAAAAGACCTGATTCTAAGAAGCATGTAGAAATATCATTTACATATAACGTAAAAAGTAATGGACCAAGGTGTGACCCCTGGGGGACGCCAGAAGGTACTGGAAGAAAACAGGAGATATAACCCTTCAAGGCTACCGCTTGGCTAGGATTGTTCAAGTAAGATTTTATCCATCTAAGGAGATCTCCGTGTATACCGAGCCCCTCTAACTTTATAAGTAACATGGAATGGTTTATTTTATCAAAACATTTTGAGAATCCACGTCCACTTGCCATCCGTCACACATCTTATTCAAAACAAAATCAGTAAAACTCAACAAATTTGTGTCGACGCTACGCCCCCGATAGAACCCATGCTGCGTAATTGATATATGCTGACAGACTGTGGCTGCGATAGTAGTAGTGATATTTTTTTCAAAAACCTTGCCAAAAATGTTTAACTTACTGATAGGTCTATAATTTGTAACCAAACTTGCGTCACCGCTGTTATAAATTGGTGTGATTAAAGCTTTTTTCCACACTAAGGGAAAATGTCCTTCTTTTATTGATTTTTTAAAAATATTTGCGAGAGGATTGGCAAGCTCCTTCGCGCAGGATCTTATAAAAATAGGGTGAATGAAATCTGTGCCACTACCTTTAGTGGTATCTAGTTTCTTTAAGAGCTTAAACACCTGGTCCTCCGTGATTTCAACTGAAGATAAATCAAGTAAGTTATTTACCGACGTAATGGGACTACAGGTAGAAGACGTGTTATTAGATACAGGAACAAATACGGAGTTAAAATACTCATTGAAAAAGTTACTAATAGTTTGGCCATCACCAGAGGTGTTCCCTAGATACGAAATGTGATCAGGTATGCTATTAACAGGAAATTTAGATTTCATAAAATTACTATAATACTCAGATTCCATTTCGTGTTCCAATTTCCTTAAAGATTTAAACTCACCTTCATCTAATGGATTCAAGTAAGTTTTCCATCGTTTATGTACTGACAACTTTTTACGTCTTAATTTATTCAATGCCCGAGAAAACCACGGAGGATATCCAGTGTTTCGACTTATTCGCTTTTGCGGAATAAACTTTAAAATTAATTTATTAATTACTGTATATAGAAACGTCACAGAACCCTCATAATCTAATGTGTTCATACATGACCAGTCCGTTTCAGACAAACCACATCGTATTCGTTTATAGTCACCTATACGAAACATAGGTTTAGTAGCAATGTTTTCTTTTAAATGCGGTAAGAAAGTTGATCTGCTTAGTCTCACGCAAATTTCCAAAGCTTTATGATGAGGATCCATCGGAACTAAAGGGTTTTGAGACTCGGTTACGATACAAGAAGTGTTTGTCAAGACTAGGTCCAAAATACGGTCATTTAAATTTTTGTGGGAATTAAACTGGAGGATTCCGGTAGCAGCCATAAAGTTATTATTATCATTTGTTGTCAGGGTTAAAAAATTTACATCAGGTTGCGGGTTTAAAGAGGCATGTGTGATATTAAAATCACCAATAAAAATAAAGTTATCGTCGGGGTTATTAAGCATTAATATAGTTGCATTATCAAAAAAGCGTCGCAACGAATTATGATGGTCAGCAGTCTGAAAAAAATAAACACAGGCAATATGAATAGGCGCGGAGGGTCTCAGCGCGGCAGCAGACGATGAGCGACGCGAACGCGGAGGGGCGGGGGCGGCCGTGCGGGGCGCTATGGTCAGCCACATTTCCTCCTGGCATGGGCCAGCATACCACTCGTCGCGCCGCGTCACGCATAGGTCCCTACGCGCGCCCACCATTACTCCACCGCCGTACCGGCGCGGCGCCCCTCCGCATCCCCTCCCGTTGCATAACGATCACGTCTATATACATTGTACCTGCTGTCAAAGTATTCACTACTAAAGAAATCCAGATTAAGCCAAGTTTCGGATATAAAAATTAAATCGTAATTACTATTTAACGCTCGACAAATAATTGTGTGATTTTGTTCGCAAACCTCTTGCATTTTGATAATAAATAGATAAGTCGTTATGAGTCATTGCATATATAATAAGAATAAGTACAAAATGAACAGAAAAGCATTATCAGACGGTTCATGCATATTTAGGTAATAATCGAAAAGTACCCAACAATTATTATATGAAGCACACTTATTTTTTATAGAAAACTAGTTAGCAAGCGAAAAATTAAACAAGAGAGGACCCGCGCATACAGAATAAAGCGCAAACAATAGTAGATTATTCAACAAGGGACTAAAACAAGCCATAATGACACGAGATGTTTTAGCCACCCGAGCGAAGCGAGTGTGGCTAATAGTTCGAGTGTCATTATGGTTGTTTAGTCCCACGTTAAACACTCTACTTTTCACTTTGAATGCGAGGAAAAAAAGCGACGTAGGTATTATACAAAATTATATTTTAAAAAAAAATTGACAAATAGGCAAATATCTTTTTCAACCTAAATATATTAATATCTATCATATCGATAACGGGGTAAAGCCTACGTGGCGTGGCGGAAGTGAACGTGGTCGCTACGCAGGAGGCGCGGGTTCGATCCCCGCTCAGTGCAAATATTTGTATGCATGGATATGGGTATTTGCATTGGTCTGGGTATGTTTCTATGTATAATATGTATGCATTTAAAAATATATATATATATATATATATATGTATATATATATATATATATATATATATATAAGTATGTTTATCCGTATTCTAGATTCCATAATACAAGGTAGTAAAGCTATGCTTACCATGGATCTAGATAGCGTTGTGTGAAATGTTGTGGAATATTTATTTATTTTTATTTATTTATAATAACAAAGTTTCTAAGTTGCACAATTAATTGGTGTAAGTAATTGGTGATAACAACGCAAGCTTATTACGAATAATCTATTCAAAATTCAAATTGCAAAGAAATTTGTCCCGCGGTTTTTTTTTGTTGTTAAGTGACGTACGGTTAATATGCTTGCATATTTAGACAACAGATTCAAACTTGATTGGAAATGGATAATAAAATGAACTTATCCTTAATACTTAGGTACATAATAATTAATTAAATTATTAATTTAATAAATGGGATTACATATTTGATTTTTTCAAATGTCATTTTGAGGTTATTTCTACACACAATCACTAAAAAGGTGATAATCCTCCCATTCACAAACACCGTGATTGGCTGTTTAGGAGTTATCAAAGTGAATTAAAAAAAAAATACTTTAGTCCCTAGGGATTAAAAAGGAACTTTAGTCCCGATATGCAGGGACTAAAGTAACATTTTAAGAGCATGAGAAGTGAAAAAGTAGTCATTTTATTTAGTTAAAGTCTGTTTCATTACAAATGTAGTGAGTTTTAGAAGTGTCGTTCTTTCGCATAAAAATCTTGCACTCTTTCACCCATACGTATTTGTAGTTTAATTCCTTTTTGATGTCTCTGGCTCGCTTTAGCAGAAGCTTGTTCGCAGCTGTGAGGTGTTCATTTAAATAGACGGTGGTAGCAGGGCCCGTCAACCCAGCATCCGCTGTAGTGAGTGTACGACGCGCTCGCGCCGCCGATAATAGTTCATCCTTTCGGCGCCTTTGACAAAAACGAACAATGATCGCGGGGTGACGTAGATCGGCACTCTGTTTACCATCGACTGTAGTAGAGAACCTGCGTACCCGATGAATTGTGTCGATATCGGTATCACGCAACTGAAAGCCTATGGTCACCGAAATGCTGCTGAGAACAGCCGTGCTATTCCGAACAGTTATTTTAATTTAACAAACTCGATTATGAATCCGCGGTGAGATTCAAGTTTCGTATTCCGAACACGTCGGTTAATGAGTGAGTTCGACACTAGCGCCACCGAGTGATGACTGAAGTGAGAAGAATTACTCCAAGTGAATATTTTGACGTTTTTCACTATTTGGTATTCCGAAATAAAATTTATATTATAAATAAAATTAATTCGAAAGTCATCTCGAACTCACACACGAATTAATCTGTCAAATCAAAAGTTACTAATCCGCGAGTGAACTCTACAAAAGATATCGTTGAAAATTTATTTTCCTGGGAAAATAAGTATTAGTACCTGTCCTATTTAAACTGTAGGAAATTATTAAAGTACCATTTTTACTCTAGGTGGGTATTCATCCAAGAATTGTTTATTTGGGTACACCATTTTCTTGTTATTACAGATGTCTCGTTCTTTTTTGTTGTTGAGCTTGTTAAAAGAAGCTAATGTGGTAGTAACTATGTAGTGGTACTATCTACGTAAATATCTAATAATCTCTAAATAAAAAAAAACTAATATTGAGAAAGACAACTTAAATTGTTTTTTTTTTTAAATAAAAATTACAATGTTAAAGTAAATAAGTAAGTATTGGAGATGCATGCATAGCAAATCGTGAGATCGTAATTATCACATAAATTAATAGGTACTCACTTGATCCTTTCAAAGTTTCAACGAAATTATGGAAAATTAACACACGGTTAAGTACCTACAGCAAAGCATACACCCAACTTTACAGAAACCGCGCCTTGCGACGACATTTTTTTTGAACGACCGTCTCCAAAGACCAAAGCCGCAGCTTTTCATTCAGCCTAATATGTTCATTTGACATTTCTGTCTAAAATTAAACTAAAATATTTATGTAATAAAACGTATTCAACAATGCTTATACGGCTAAAATTAAATGAAATTTATTATTTTAAAGGCCTAATTCAGCCAAAATAAGCGAGTCGATATAAATCGTACAATATCGATATTCAGGTGCAATGCCTAGTACCATAGAGCAATCTGACGCATATTCTCGATAGTCACTTCACTTCACTTCGCCTTGGTTTTATCTTGAGAATACCAAAATAATGACAAGCTAGGTGAGTATCGAAGTGAGAGTGACTTGCGAGATGAGTTGAGAGATGACTTTCGAAGTGAGTTTATGTTTTTCGGAATAGCATGGCAGATAGTAGGTTTCCCCGGCAAGTTTAGGTACTCCGCTAATTTCCACATTATTGAGCCTGCAAAATTGATCTCGCTCGCGCTCATTTTGTTTGAGAACCACCAAATCAGACTTTAACTTTTTTAGATCATATTCAAAGGTGGGTAGTAGCTTGTAATTAGTCTCGACGACGGTGAAACGGGTTTCGAGGTTATCTATTCGACTCTCAATTGCACTAATTTTACAATCAATGCCGGATATTCCTGTGTTAGCTTGATCCAACCCACCTTGCACGGTAACCATTTGCGTTTTGAGACTATTTACCGCCTTCAATAACTCATCTTGTGGGTTGTTTTCCTGTCGACAACACGAAACACACCGCCAATTTGCAATTTTATCGGCGTTCATCCTTTTATACGTCGATTCCTGCAGACCTGCACATCTAAAGTGATAGAATTCTGAGCACTGGGAACACAAAACATCACCATCGTCCCCAAATTCTCCGGCACATTTTTTGCACCACGACATGCTGTCGATTAGTATTCGAAAACCAAAAAACGACGATCGACGAGGTATTTTCGAGATAAGATCCTTTTTTAATCAAAAGTCGAAATAAAATCTCATTGGTCGAGCTACTTGAAAGAATGGGGATATTAAAAATGTATTTGAGGTTCCGACAGGTGGCGCTGTCATGTAAACATTGTTTGTAACTGTGCTCTCGTTACTTTTATTATTTAAATTAATTAAACGTTTCACTGAACTGATTGTAGTGCATGAAGGTGAAGTTGGACGCAAAATCAAAGTGTTACAGTGTTAGTGACGACCTAAACGCACGACAAGTGAAATATAATATTATCCTAGTCGGCGGTGCCAGTGACTTGCATTTACAAAATAAAGTGTTCAAACTAAAATCTACACACGGAACTATAATACTTGCACAAAAACACTTATATAAACAATAGTAACAATTACAAAGCAGACTAGACTCAGTTTTTTAACAATATTAATTACATAAAAATCCGTTTTTTCTATATTTTAAACAGCGCAGACTGGTGTCGAAACGTGGAACTATTGCCTACTTACTAAAGCACAGATAAAGCAAAGACTACCATAGCTACCCAGTCTATCTAAAACATTAATTCTGACATCAACGCCATCTGGTGTCATTCATAGCACAACTTGGCTACTCTAATTAATTGCGCACATAATAATATATATTCTGTCTGATCAGGGGTGCATTATTGGTCTACAAGTCATCTCCATAATTTTTGCAACTTCAACTAGAGGGCAGTAAATCTATAATCTACATAAGAACGGAATTTTCACACCACATTTCATCAACGACCGTGGTCTAGCGGTATACCTGACCTTTGATGTTCTGGTCGATGGTTCGATTCTGACCTCTGGCCTGCTATTTTTGAAGTTTGTTTGATTGTTGTCTGTTAATATACAAATAAAAACAAGAGGATTTTGAGTGAATATCTGTTTAAAAACATGGATTACGAGCTAAATATTACACACCGCTCACGAAAACCTAAACGAACACTCTCTATAGGCGAGGTTTCGGATGTGGAACTAAACCGTACCTCCTTATTTGACACAGGTGCGATAAGCCTACCGAATACATCGGTAAATGATAGTCGAACTGTGTACGATCTTAAGGCGAGAGTAGACGAGCTTAGTCACGAGTTAACCACTGCGCATCAGGAGATCGAAAATTTAAATTTAGAGAACTATCGTCTGAAATGTGACTTACACAAGAGTCAGCAAATTGCCGATGTATATAAGAATCTCACCCAGTCAGAAAGTATCCGGACGACACCGTTATTATCACGCACTAAACATCGCAAGGCTCGCTGTTCCACACCGACCAAGTTCCACAACACACTTCTGAAACTAAGCACAAATATGAATCTTAGCTCTGGCACTGTACAGGTTCCTGGTAACATTACCACTGAACATGCTTTGAGTACAACAACCAAAAACCAAGACTCCTCTCTGAAACCAAAGTCACCCACTCTTGATCAACGCGTTGAGATAAACCCTTGTGTCTCAATTACATCTGCAGAGAAACCCATTCCATCCAGTAATTTGACTATCTCACAATACAATCCCTTGGAAATAAATAAAAATATATCTATAGTGGGGTCTACGCCTGAATATACACACTCAGCTACAAGACGCAAGATTGTCATAGTCGCCGATGACCAAGGTCGTCAATTACAACGCACACTACAGTATCTGGTGGGAGATGAATTCTGGGTCACATGCTTCTGGAAATCGGGAGCACTTCTACAAGATGTGCTGACTTCGGAGCGTCTCTGCATCAACGCACTAACCGATATAGATTGTGTTGTAGTTTTGGGTGGCATGAACGATAAGTCGCCATGTAATTTTAAAATCTGTCTCAGTAACTTTCTATATGTAGCCGGGTGTGGTGTAGTACTTATGAGACACGTGTAACCTCATTTTATTGTGTATTTAATCATGTATTATTCCAATAAACAGTTAGTCTATATCATGACTTCATTGTTTGAATTGCTCTCCTAATACCTCCCGTACATGGCGACCCTGCCGAACATTCGCGCAACTCGGTCATTCGACGCGCTCTCCATATAGGGGTTGGAAATTTTTATCGAAATAAACTGAATACAGTGCAGTGAAAAAAGTGCAATATGGGACTAGAACAAAGAAACCAGTTACGTGTGACTGCTATGTTTTCGGTTGTTACGAACTATTTGGTACAATTTTCAACATGGGAGGTAAATCAACCAAGGATCAAGTTGTGATCGCCCGAAATGCTGCAGGAGGCACAAACGAGGCTACAGCAGAGGACATAAAGTACCACATGTCTATGTCTAGCTTGTTACTATTGACAATCTTCGTTATTATTCTGTTAGGTGTGTTGTATTTTGCGTATAGCGCATATAAGAGATGCCATATACGATTGATATCGCGGGAGCTTAATAGCAGAGTGTTTGGTAGTTTCCGACGTACAGTAAGCTTCAGAGAAAAGGTACCCCCCTTGATAATGACACGAAAGCATTGAAGTTTTTTGATAAGTTAGGTATATGGCATGTTGGTCTAGTGGTTATGACCGATGCTTTGTTAATACGGCAAGCAAGGGTTCGAATCCTCGGACACAAAGTTATTTTTTTATTCATATAATTATTATTTTTTTCTCTTAAGCACTTTTTGTGAATTATTATTTAAGGAATCAAATTTTATAGTAGGTATGAGGTTTATAGGAAAAGATAGGCTTGTAGCATAAACAATTATTAATTTATTTCTTGAATTACATTTCTAGGACTACATGGAGTCCATTTCGTGGTTGAGTATACAGTTTTTCTATCTGAGTTAAATTGGGCTTACTTATTTTTAGATTTTACCTGACCTAAATTTATTGACAAAACAAAATGTTTAATATTAGATAATTCTAGAAACATAACTACAATATTTATTTACATATTTATTTAAAGTTGCAAACATAATTTTTTTACACTCTGTATTATCTTCGAATATAAAAGAATGGTTGAAAAATGTGAAATATTATTTGTCTGTGAATTACAAAGAAAGAACCAACATGCTAAACTTTAACAGTATAGCAATATACATCTTCCTCTTTGATCACATTTTCTGATAAGTAACCCTTTTAACACAACATTAGAAAAATTTGTGAGGTCAGATGTTGGTCAAAATAAGCACCATAATGTGATATGGATACTAGACAACTAATATAAAACTTATTTTAGATATTTTTTTTAGATAAATTACACCCAGACACGTAATAAATAATTGTGTTCATCTCACAAAGATTTGCCCTGGGTAAAAATCGATAAACTACATTAATAACTGAGAGGATGGCCCTCACTGTCTATCACTTCTTGAAGACGATTTTTCATCCCTGAAACCATATTAAAACATGCGGCACTATTTCGCATTAGTTCCCAAGCTCTGTTTACCTCTTCATCCAATTTTTTTTTTGACTTAATTTCACTTGAGTCCCAGTTTAAAACTATCTGACCCCACAAGTTTTCTATAGGATTAAGATCCGGGCTTTTAGCCGGCCACTCGAACACCGTTATATCTTCTTGTGCATTTAGCCAGTCTTGCACAATTCGGGACCGATGCACTGAAGAATTATCCTGAACCAGGTAAATTTGTCCTTCTGGATATGCGACCCGCACTGAAGGCAGCATTACGTCTTTCAACACTTCAAGGTATCGCTCACTGTTCATGCGGCCACCTATCTCCACTAGCTCGCCTGGGCCCATTGAAGACATCCATCCCCAGTAGCCTAAAACAATAAACCTTTTCAAATCTGTTGCAATATGTAAATCTTATAATCCATACTAATATTATAAATGCGAAAGTAACTCTGTCTGTCTGTCTGTCTGTATGTTACGCTTTCACGCCTAAACCACTGAACCGATTTTAATGAAATTTGGTGTAGGGGTAGATTAGACCTTGAGAAAGGACATAGGCTATGTTTGGTCGCGATAACCCAAATCCACGCGGGCGGAGCCGCGGGCAAAAGCTGGTTTAAGATAATTTATGTTAAATATAATTTATGTTAAAGAATATATTAATTAACTTACCTAATGTTAACCGCCCGCTTGTTCTTAAGTCTAATACGTTTTTAGGGTTGAAGCGTTGGCCACTTCTTCTCCATAAAATTTTTCGGCCATCCCTATCTGACTTGAAGCATTTTTCGTCGGTAAATATAACAATTTCGTTTTCCCAATCGAAATTTAAATAACGAGTAGCGAAATTTACTCGTTTGGTGCGATGATCGTCAGTAAGTTCAATCTTTCTGGCTGGCTTATAATTATGGATGTTCGCAGCGTGTAGATCTCGTCGAACAGTGCTCAGCGACATCCCAAATGTTTCAGCACTTGAGCGCTTAGTTTTGAAGGGTGCCGCTGAGTGAACTTCCACAATATCACGGTGTCGTTTTGATTCCTGAGTGTAAGCAACTGGGCGAGGTCCTTGGCGTTCACATTTTATATCACCTGTTGCTTGATACCTTCGAATCCATCTACGCACAGTATTTCTCTGTAATGAAAATGATAATCAATAGAAGAAACTACAAAAATCTAACTTGTAAATGAAAATGTAAGAAGATTTAACAATAAATAGAAATATAATATATTTTTATCGTAACTCTTACCGTTATGCCCATATCTCGTGCTATTTTCTTTATGCTTTGTTCTTGCTCCCTTTTTTTTTTTTTTTTTTTACGTGCGGGAAATCCCCTCGGATACCCACCCCTCCGGAGCCGGAGGGGGAGGTTATGTCGGACTCGAACCGACTAAACCGCACGCCGTCTCTGGGTCGTAGTGCTAGGCCGAAGGTGAGGTTGTCATGCGACATATCCCTCGCACCCCAGCTGACCCAGGGCCATCCCTCTCGGTCTGGCTCTCCTCGGGAAGGGGGGGACCACGCGGTCCCCGACTCAACCCCGGTGTGGGGAGGCGCGCATCGTCCTACGATGCGCGCCGCCGCCGTGGCCTGCTTCTGCTAGGATGACGGGCGGCTCCACCCGTCACCCTCAGGCCCGCGCTCATGGGGGGCGAAGGTCAGTTTGCGCCCTCCGACGTCCGAGCCGCCTTCGGGCGCGTGCAGCGATGTCAGCGAGCCTCTCTCGCTCATCGCGCCGCGCCCGCTCTGCTGTCTCCTTCGCGAGCATGACCTGCTCGCAGAAGGAGGCGCTGGCCGCCCACGCATCCGCGCAGCGGACCATCGCCGCGAGCAGGGTGGAGAGCGTGAGCACTCTCACCCCCAGGGCCGCCACAAGCTCCCGCCTCGGCGTCTCAAACGCCGGGCACTCGGTGAGCGTGTGCAGCCCCGAGTCCACGCTCGCGTCGCAGTGATGGCACTCGGGCGTTGGCTCAATACCCATCAGATGCAGATACCGCCCGAAGCTACCGTGCCCGGTGATAATCTGCGTCTGGCGGTACGAGAGGCTACCGTGTTGCCTCTCTAGCCACTCCCCCATGGTGGGCCTTACCGCCGCAATGACGGCGTGCCCTGCGCGTGGTTGCCCAAGTCGTCGCTTCCACTCGGCCACCATGACCTGGTGGAGCCGGGATTTCTCGGCCCGAATATCCTCGGGCTCGGGATCGAATCCCCGCTCCCGCGCCTCCTTTCGGAACTTATATAGTGCCGAAAGGGCCCTCGCTTCCAGGATCCACGGTGGCGATCCGGCCAGGAGACTCGCCGCTTCGAAGGATATCGTGCGGTATCCCCTGATGGCCCTGGAGGCCATCGTGCTCTGCGCCGTACGGAGCAGAGGCAGGAATCTGGCCTCCAGGGTGTCCGCCCACACGGGGCACCCGTATAGGGCCATGGACCGCACGACACCCGCGTAGAGTCTCCTGCAGGAGGACTCTGGGCCCTTCAAGTTGGGCAACAACCGGCCCAAGGCATTCGCCGTGAGCACCAACTTGGGGCGCAGACTTCGGAAATGCTGTCCGAAGTCCCACCGACCATCAAGCACGAGCCCCAGGTATTTCAACCGGGGCTTGATGTCGATGGGAGTACCTCCCACTGTTAGGCTGGCTCCCGGGCCTGGCCTGCGCCGAGGGCCATGAAAGAACATGGCCTCGGACTTGTGCAGAGCCACCTCGAGACCCAGCCGCCGGATCCTGTCGACGACCTGAGCAACCGCGGTCGTGGCCCTCAGGGTCGCTTCGCGGTGCGTAGCCCCGCTCACCGTCACTAGCGTGTCATCCGCGTAACACGTGACGGTGGCCCCGTACGCGAAGTCACCGCGAAGCACCCAGTCGTAACCGATGTTCCACAGGAGCGGCCCCAAGACCGACCCCTGCGGGACACCGCACGACATCTCACGCCTACCGACTCCCGTCGAACTTGGGTAGATGACGGCTCTCTCCGTCAGGTACGCCCCGACTATGCGGCGGAGGTAGAGAGGCACGTCGTGGTACACGAGTGCCTCCCTGATGCAACTCCAGGGCAAGGTGTTGAAGGCGTTGGAGATGTCCAAGGACACCGCCAACATCACCTCGCCCCGGGCAACCGCATCCCCCGCCAGAGTCCTCACGCGCATGATGGCATCCACATTGGAACGCCACCGGCGGAACCCAAACTGGGTGTTCGCCAGGTCCGGCCCCACTCTAGAGAGATGCTCGACGAGGCGCTTGGCAATAACTCTTTCAAAGAGTTTGCCCACCTCGTCGAGCAGCACTATGGGCCGGTACCCGGACGGCTCGTCCGCCGGGCGTCCCTGCTTGCGGATGAGGACCAGTTTCCCCGTCCTCCACATCTTCGGAAACTGGCCCCGCTCCAAACATGCGCTGAGGAACCCTCTCAGTCGGGGTTCGAGGCCGTCCTCCCCTAGAGCTAGGACCCACGCGCGGCCTGGAATGCCGTCGGGTCCCGGGGCGGTGCTTTTCTTGGCCCTAAGCCTTCGCACCGCCAGCTCTAGTTCTACCCAAGTGACCTCGGGCACGTCGTCGTCAATCACCACGCTGGGCGCCGTAGGCGACCGAGGCGGCGGAGCCATCTGCGGCGGAACATGTTCCGCTCGCGCCGGGAACAGGGATTCCACCACTCCTCCGAGCAGAGCCGGTTCGAGCACCTGGGTCAGCGGAGGGGCCCGGGGGCGCAGCTTTTCTCTTACCATAAGGTAAGGCCGCCCCCACGGGTCCCGCTCCAGCGTCTCCAGGAGCTCCCGGTAACAAGCGGCCTTTGACCGCTTGATCTCCGCTCGAAGGGCATTCCGGGCCTCCCTGTATCCCTCATGAAGCTCCGCCAATCGGGGCTCCGAGTCTGCGGGACGAGTACGCCTCCTACGGAATCGGGCCCACCGGCGGTGCGTGATCACGCAGGCCATACGCAGCCTCGCGATCTCCGAATTCCACCAGTAGACCCGACGCCTCGGATTATAGGCTGGAGCCCTAGGCATACTCGCATCGCAGACCCGTGTCATGGCCTCCCGGAACCACGCCGCTTCATCGTCGACATCGACAGGCCTGTCCGGCGCAATGGCCCAGGCCTGTACGATGGCGGCCTCCAGGAGGTCCTCCCGATTCAATCGCCCCAACACCCAGCGCGGCTCGCGTTGGGCCGAAATGACTGGCGCATCGCTCGGGGGAGGGGAGACATCAAACCGAACGTATCGGTGATCCGACAGTGTCTCCACCTCCGCGGCGACACGCCAGCCCCGCACGCGGAGTGACAGGGAAGCGCTCGCGAACGAAAGATCTACGATCGAACTGCGCTCCCCCGCCACAAACGTGGCCATATACGTGGCTTCGGCCCCGCGATTCTGGAGAACTAAGCCGAGAGAATCGGCCCAGCCCTCCAGAGCCCTGCCCCGCGCGTTTGTGCGCCGGGAACCCCAGGCCTGAGACCAGGCGTTGAAGTCCCCGAGCACAAGAACCGGACGAGGCGTGCAGGCATTGACGACGTCGGTCAGCCGCTCCAGCGACCGCCGATACTGCCCTATGAGTCGGTGTGATCTCGGCGTGAAATAAACGGCCACGACCGCAATCTCCCCCACCCGCGCCGCTACGATGCCATGCTCCCTTGCGATCACGACAAGGGGAGGGGCACCCGCAGCGGCGTTATGCACCAGTGCCGCCGATCCATCCAGGTCGACCACCCAGGCGGGCCCGAGGGGCCGGTGAGTGTATGGATCGGCGACAGCGGCGACGTCGATGGACCACTGTGCCATGCTCTGGAGCAGAAGTGCCTGAGCATCGACACCGTGGCCCAGGTTCGCCTGCAGGATGCGGAGATGAGGATCCATTATGGAACCATCTCCGCATCCCGCCCCGAACCATTGGCGGAACGCCCGCCTCGCGGCGGCGGCTCCCCGCGGGTGCAAGCTTTACTGCCAACCCTATGGTCGGCCGACTTGCCCTCCGCCGCACACCTGAAACAGTGCGGCGGAGCTTCGCAATTGCCGGCCCTATGACCGGGTTGGCTGCAGCGGAAGCAACGGTCGCCGACCGTCACCTCCGCCTTGCATTGTACACCCACGTGGCCGGCCGACAGGCACCTGAAGCACCTGTCCGGCCGAGCCTGTAGGAGCCGTACCCGGACTCCTACAACGCCGCCTACCGCGAGAATCCTCCGGTCGGCAGCCTTTTGGGCTGCTGCGATGGGGCAGCCGACAACTGTTGCCCCCTGTCCGCGACGGCCGTAGCGAATCGCTCCGACCTTAACCGCCTCCAGGGGGCAACCCCCGGCCTCCGCCACGGTGGCCCGAATTTCATCGGCCGTGATGGAGTCGTCCAGGTCCGAAATGCGCAATTCTGCGCACTTGGTGGGCCTGGACACCCGGACGTCGGCTGCATTCAGCGTCTCCCTAAGCCTAGCCGCTATGGCATCGGCCTTGGGACCGCTTGTAGCGCCAGGGACGTGGATGAGCCGGGCACCCGTCCGAGTGTGTGTCACTCGGAGGGTCCCCGCCACATCGAGGGCCCTCATGTCAATGAGGCCCCTCGCCTGTTTTACCAGGTCCACGTACTGCACGCCCCTCTCCGTCGCCTCCGGTGTCATCGTTAAGACGACAGCGGTGGTACGGGGGACGCGCAACCTTCCCGGCGCTCCCTTCGCAGCAGCCTGGGCCTTCTTGGCCCTTTTTGCTGCCTTTTTACGAGCGTTCCGCGACTTTTTGGCCTCACCGACCACCTCCCAGCCCCCTGCCGGTGCAGAGCTACTGGAGGCAGTCGGGGCCGAAACCGGTGCCAGGGCCGGGGCCCGGGCTGGGGCCGGGGCAGGGACCGAGGACGACTTCCCCTTGCGCTTCCCCTTTCCCTTGCCCTTGGCTTTGGCACCCCCGGCTGACGCGGCGATAGTGGCCGGGGCAGCCGGCGCAGTGGGTGCGCCTCGGGCCGACACCTGCGTGGTCCCCGCCGCCACCGTGCGGATGGGGCCCCGCTTGACCGCTCCGGCGTATCCCCCACTCGGCTGCGCCAGGGGTGGACGGTGAATGGAGGCCATGATGGCCTCCAGACAACTCCGCGTCCACTCCTCGTGCCGCGCCTGTTGTGCCGCCATTGCCGCCATGCAGGCCTCCAGGGAGTTTGCCGACGAACGCGGCGGCACTCGCGGCGGTGTCGGCAACCTCGGCTGCACCGGTGGCTGGACCAGCAGACGCGACGGGAGCGGCGGTGGCGGCAGACGCGGCGGTGCCGGTGACTTCGGCTGCGCCGGAGGAGAAGGCGGCGTCTCCGGCCGCACCGGCGACCTGGACCGAGATGGTGGCGATGGCGGTTCCGGCTGCGCTCCGACCCTCCGCCTCTCTGTGCGGGCCACACGGTCTTGAAGCGCCGCCAACTCAGCCGCCATCTTGGCCATCTCCCTCCGGTATTCCGCCGCCTGCCGCTCGGTTTCCCCGAGCAGTGCCTCCTGACGCCTGCCGAGGTCAGCCCGCTCCTGCTGCGCACAGCTTAGCTCCGCCCTGAGCAGATTGTACTGCTCGACGAGGTGGAGCGTCAACCGCATGAGCCGGTCCTCCTCCGGCTTCATAGCCCCAGTTCGGGCCTTAGCGAGGCCTTTAAGGGCCTCCACCACCTGATTGGAGGTGCTGTCACCGGCACAAGGCAAGGGCACCGCCAAGGAGGAGGAACTCGGCGGCGCCGTGACACACTTCGGGACTGGGGCTGGGGCACGCTTTTCAGGGGCAGCCCTCTTGCCACCCCGCGTCTTTCGGCGACCGAGCGCCGCAAACTTGGGCGGGGGAGAATGATATTCTCCCTCCTGTCCGCTGCTGGACGTGGACCCGTCGGTCATGCTGACCTCCGGGTCCGGCTCAAATGACCGGGGGGAAGGAACTAGGTTCCTCTTCCCGGCTGAGCTCCGGGTTGCTATGCCCGGACTGCTCGCCCTGCTCTGGGCGGCGGTGTCTGACACCGCTGGGGACGCGACTTCCGCGTCGTGGTGCTGCGCGACCTCCGCGCAGACTGTTTCGCTTGGGTTTGGGTTTTTTGGGTTTTTTTCAAGGTTCTTCATCATGTCCCACGAGTAGAACCGTACTAAAGACACTTCCTGGGTGACGGCCATTCCAGGAAGCGGGGTACATACTGTGGAGGTCCCCAGGTATCCACAGGTTTTAAGCGACTTCGCTGTCGGGTTTTCAGACTTTTCCTTGTCGCGGGCCGGCCAATTAAGGCAAGCCCCACGGCCTCCAGGATATCGGCGTTCCCGAGTGTGGCTAGCACTCAGGTCGTTGTCGATATCTCGAAGGTTACCCGATGCGGGGGAGTAGCCAACTCTCCCAACGCCGACGGAGGCACGAGTGCCCGTCAGCCCCTGCGCGAGCAGTAGGCTGACCCGTCCCCGGATCCTACGGATCCCGTCGCCTCTCCCATGTCTCCTCTGCTAAAGCAGAGGAGTACCGGGAGTGACGGCTAGCCCTGAAAAGGGCTGTTGAGGTGGGAGGAACCCCTACGAATCCCTCCCCGCGGGCCTTGCAGGCCCGCCATACCACGACCCCCGCGTGCAATGGGGTCAGCTAGCCCTCAAAAGGGCTGTTGAAATGGAAGGGTATCCTACGGACCCCTTCCCGCGGGCCTTGAAGGCCCGCCATCCCACGACCTCCTCGTGAGGTCAGCCGTCGGGTTATTCGTCAACGGCCAACAGAACTCCCAAGGTAGGAGTCTGTTAGCCGTTGTCCAGGGTGCACCAGCCCCCCCGCTTCCGCTCCCCAGGACCGCGGTCCAAAGGGGGAAAAAACGGAGAAGCCGACGTGGAGGTTACCCAACAAGCACCCCTTGTTCTTGCTCCCAGAGAACAACAATTTTAGCTTTTAAAAATGTTGCTAATCGAACCATACTTTCAATTTTCTCAAAAACTTATCAAAAACTTAATAAATTGAATAATTTTACGAGGAGGATTAATACACCAATGCAAATACGAATTATAAAGTTACCTTCAATCACAGTTTAGTAAATAAGGCAAAGAATTATTCTAATTGCAACTGTTCGATAAACTTCGAATGTTCCCGAACGGGTGTGTTTGCACTGGCCGGGCGCGCAGCTCGCCGCCGTCAGTCAACGAAAGCGATTCGGGCGAGCGCACGTCGCATTTTGTGTCGCCGTTTTTCTTTCGGGAGTTTGACCACGACTATACGCGTATTCGGTACGCCGGGACTAAAATCGCTTCCACTGTGTAAGGGTGTAGTGTAGACCGTTGAGTCCCACGGGCTGAAGACATTGGAGTCAAGAATTGGGGGCCCCCTTTGACAAAACTTCACTTCGGGCAGCGGCAGAAGAAACCCGTGGTGAGTCCTTAAAGTCTACTAAACATTTTGGTAGACAGAGCGCGGTTAGTTCTACGGGTTCTAGGCTAAAATTGCATTTTCGGGTCGCAATTTATAATTGTTGATAGGCGGGTAGGTACGGGTCGCGCGAGTGTTGCGTGTTATCCACCTGTGTACTAAGTTATTGTACTAAGTACTATTATATACAAGTTGTATTGTTGTTCATTTCACGGGCTAATTTATATTTAATTTTAAGTTTATTGTTTCTAAACCTTCCGGAGATGTCGGCCAGGCAATTGAGGGCAGCCATCGGGTCCGAGCTCAGATGGGCTGCCTCAGCGCTGTTGCTGGTGGAGCGTCGGGACCGGCAGGGGGCCCTTCTACGACGGGCCGGGGAGTTAGACGCCCGTTTGGAGAGGGCGCGCAACAGCCTGGAGGGCTTATTTGCCTTGGAGCCGGCGGCGGATCCAAATTTATTGGAGGAGGCCGCGCTGGATATGGAGCAGTTGCAAGCGGCAGCTGACACCATATTCGAGCGGGAAGCTCAAATACGGGCGGAGTCGCAGACACCGGGGAAGACAAAGTCAGGGGTCCGGGGTGCCACGGGGGTAGTGGCGCGCCTGCCCGCAATAGCACTTCCCGTGTTCTCGGGGGAGATGGATCAGTGGACAGGGTTCTTGAACCTATTTGACTCACTGGTCCATCTACGAGGGGACTTGCCCGACTCCTATAAGTTGGCCCAGCTACTGGGAGCGCTGCGGGGGGAGCCTCTGGAGCTCCTACGACACCTGGCGGTGACGGATGGCAACTATGCCGTTGCCCGGGATATCCTCATCGCCAGGTACCAAAATACCCGCCGGCTGGTGGATGCTCACCTGGCAAAGCTATTCGTCATACCCAGGGTGACTCGGGTGACGGAGGTCAGGACCGCCGTGTTAAACCCGCTCGTGGTGGCTAGGCGAGCGTTGGCTAACCTGGCTGCCCGTCTGCGAGTGGTCGTACATCCTGTTTTACCTGGTGTTCAACCGGCTGCCGGGGGACATGCAGCTTCAGTTTGAGCAGTCCTCATGGGGGGGTGAGGGGGATTTGCCCACCATTGACGGGCTCACCTCCTACCTTGAGGAGGAATGCCGCATGGTGGAGAACCTGGTTCAGGCGCAGCCCGCGGGAGCTGTGGCGGCGCAACGGGAAGCCCGGGGAGGCAAGGGCCACTCGCAGCGGGGGGCAAGGTACGGCCAGGTGACCTCGGTGGAGCCCAGCGGGGGGGATCGCTGCGGCTTCTGTAAGGGGGGGGGGGGTCAATCCTTCGCAAGTTGCGAGGAGTTCCTGGCCCTTGAGGTAAGGCGACGCCGGGGCATAATCCAGCAGCGCCGCTTATGTTTCTACTGTATGGGGCCCCACTTTGCAAACCGCTGCGACAATGCACGCCCGTGCTCCTACTGCCAGGGAGACCACCACCCGATCCCCTGTATGAACAGAGCGGGACAGGGCCGGCCCAGGGGTCCGGATGGTGGGGCAGGAGGCCACGGGTCGGGGGGTTCGCAGGGCCGTCGATCACCCCGTGGAAGGGGCGACGCGCACCCCAGGGATAGTGGGGCTGGGACCGCTGAGGCTCTCATCATCAGCGGGGGCAACGGCGCAGGTCGTGGGCAGTCCCGCCGCTCACCCGACAGCAGGGGGAGCGAGCGAGCCGGCGACATCGCGGGCTGCGGGTCGGGGCGCGATGTGGGACTGATGCGGTCCTCACACGCGTCCCAGGGTGACCAACCCAGCAATGCTGCCGGGGGACCCGCCACGGGCGGGTGGCAAGGCCCACCCCTGTATTACGCCTGCGCCGGGCAGGGGGGTCCGACTCCAACTTGGGGTGGCCCACTATCGCCGCCGCTGCTGGAGCGACCGCGACTGGACCCACGGCCTCCACACTTGCGCTATCCGCCGGGGACCCCTATGAATGGCGGCACATGCGGTACCCGGGCCGCCGCGGGGTGTATGCGGGCGAGTGGAGGCCGCCTACCGAGCCCCTCCCGGGACCCCAGCCTAGGGCAGGTGGTAGGGATGATGGGGACTTCTCGGGAGGGCCTTGGGGCTTGCGGGTACCCGAGGACTAGCTAGCGGTACAGCGACCGCTAGTCCCACTCCGACCGGAAGCGGTGGTGCTTCCGACCGTGTCGGTAGTGGTTTGGGGAGAGTACCGGGGTAAGGCCGAAGCGGTCTTGGCACGCGCGCTGCTGGACACCGGTGCGCAGGGGAGCATTATGTCGGACCGCCTCGCGCGACGGTTGGGTTTGGACATAATGCCCCACGGGAACAAACTCTATGGGGTCGGGGGTCTACAGGTGAGTGGCGTGAAAGGGAAGGTGGCTTTCAGATTTCAGGCACCAAAGCCGGGGTCGCCAATGCTGGCGGCGGGGGCGGTGGTGATGACGGAGGTGATGGGTAATCACCCTCAAGCCAAGCTCAACTCGGGCATTCGTCAGATAATGCTGGAGCGTGGCATCCGCGCTGGGGATCTGGCGGATCCGGACTTCGATATTCCACGCCCCGTGGACCTTCTATTTGGGGTAGATGTTCTCGGGAAGATACTCCTGCGTGACAGATGGGTATTAGACCCACACGGGTTGCTGGCGATCAATACTGTCTTTGGGTATGCAGTGCTGGGTCCAGTCTTGCCTGCCGGGGTACCCAAGGACAGTGACCAGCTGTTAGTGGGATCTATGCTGTCAGATATCATGCAGAAGTTTTGGGAAGTGGAGGAGCCACCTATGGCACGCCGTGTGGATCCAGAGGCCGAGGAGTACGAGTTGTTCTATAAGCACAACACCGGCCGACTTCCATCGGGTAGATTCATCACACGGCTTCCGTTCCGAGGAAATTGTCCAGCCTTGGGTTGGTCCTATGATGCGGCATGGGCCAGGCTGAGATCCATGGAACGGCGGATGGCCAGGGATAAGAATTTTCGGGAGAAGTATGTGGGCTTCATGCGGGAGTACGAGGACCTGGGACACATGTCGGTGTCGAAGGTGGATTGGGAGCGGGAGGACCACTATTTCCTCCCCCACCATGCTGTTCTCAAGACTCCCACCGGGAAGATTCGGGTGGTTTTCGACGGGTCGTCGTCTACTAGCACCGGGGTGTCACTGAACCAGTGCTTACATTCGGAACCCAAGCTAACCCGGGATGTGGGAGATGTACTCACAAGTTTCCGGAGGCACCAGTTTGTCTTTGTGGCCGACATCCGGATGATGTTTCGGCAAACAGTGATCCATCCGGATGACAGACGGTACCAACTGGTGCTCTGGCGGGAAGGCCCAGATAGGCCAGTGGTGGTGTATGAATTAAACACCAACACGTATGGCCTGCGTTCCAGCCCTTATGTGGCGATCCGAACACTGAGAGAGTTGGCGGATCGGGAGCGACTGCGGTTCCCTCGGGCTGCTGCGATCCTGGAGCAGGATTTGTATGTAGACGACATCTGCACGGGAGCTGACAGTATCGAGGAGGGGCTCGCCCGCCGGGATGAACTCATAAGCCTGTTAGCCCAGGGTGGCTATGAGTTGAGGAAAAGGTTGGCCAACTCTCAAGACTTGTTGGTTGGGTTGCCAGGGGAATATCAACAGGACCCACACCTGTTTGAGAATGTGGAGAACCCCAACATGCTGGTGGTTCTGGGGGTCCAATATAGGCCCATCCAAGACGCCTTCACCTATCAGGTTGACTTGGACGTTCCCAGGGTGTGGACGAAGCGGACTATCTTGTCCACGGTGGCCAGGACTTTCGACCCGAATGGGTGGATTTCACCGGTCACCTTCAGGCCGAAGTGCTTTATGCAGCGGCTGTGGGCCGTGCAATTGGGATGGGACGACCCACTTCCGGGAGATCTGGAGGCTGACTGGGTGGAGTTCCACCGGTCGTTGGGTGAGGTTGACCGGATCATGTTGCCTCGTAAGCTGTTTCCAGCAGGGAAGTGCCGGGCGTCGCTGCATGGGTTCTGCGACGCATCGGAACTTGGGTACGCGGCTGCGGTGTACCTCCGTACGGTGACCCCGTCGGGAAGGGTCGGGGTACAACTCGTGATGGCCAAGAGCAAGGTGGCCCCTCTCCGAGTGCGATTAAGCATTCCAAAGATGGAGTTGTCTGGGGCGGCGCTCTTGACACGGTTGTTGAATCACACCGCCACGTTATTGGGAGCCACGGTGGACCTTGACGAGACTGTGTACGCCTGGACTGATAGCCAGATCGTACTTTACTGGCTGAGGGCGTCGGTGCACACCCTTGAGGCGTTTGTGGCAAATAGGGTGCATGTACCAGGGGAGATGAATCCGGCGGTCGTAGCGTCCCGGGGCTGCCGGGCTCCTGAACTGGTGTGCCATTCTTTATGGTGGGGACCGCATTGGCTCACGCTAGAGCGGGCTCAGTGGCCGGGGACAACGGTGGTTCCCGTCGACATGGGGCTCAGGGAGCAGGTCTGCGTGGCAGAGCTTACGGAGATCGAGGAGGGATTCCTCGCGAATCGGTACAGCTCCTTTGGCAAGCTTGTGAATGTCACGGCTTGGATGAGAAGGTTCATCTCCAATTGTCGTGTGCCAGCGCACAACCGAGTATTATCGTCGGTCCTATGTCCGACTGAGCGAGACCAGGCTCTGAAGGTCCTGGTACGCCTGGAGCAGTCGGTGAGCTTTAGTGACGTATTGGATACCCTCCGGAGGGGACGTCCCAAGCTCAAGGGAGCAGTCATGCGCCTCAACCCTTTTCTCGACAACGAGGGGTTGATCCGGGTCGGCGGTCGACTGCGGAACTCCGGGCTGGCTTACGGGTCACGTCACCCATTGTTGCTGCCTAAATCGGGTTCGTTCGTGGAATTACTGATACGGGACAGGCACGTCCGAAATGCACATGCAGGGTTAACCGCATTGATGGCGACACTCCAGCGGGAGTTCTGGATTTTGTCGGGACGTCGCATCATTCGTAGCGTTGTGTTTAAGTGCATGTCGTGCTATAGGCTTAAGGCAGCCACAATGCAACCCCAGATGGGGGATCTTCCCCCTGATCGGGTCACGGAGGTTAGACCCTTCTTGGGAGTGGGCACGGACTTTGCCGGCCCATTTATGGTACGAAATTCTCGCACCCGGAACACTAGGCTAGTGAAGGCCTATTTGTGTGTGTTCGTTTGCCTGTCCACTAAGGCCGTCCACCTCAAGGTGGTTGGAGACTTAACGACTGAAGGGTTTCTTGCCTGTCTCGACCGCTTTGTATCGCGTCGGGGGATTCCGTCGTTGATTCGTTCGGACAACGGCCGGAACTACGTGGGGGCGGATAGGCATCTCCGGGAGGTCATAGAGTTCTTAAATGTAAACCAGGTGGATATAGGGACAGGTCTTTGTCAGCGTGGTATCAGATGGACCTTCAGTCCTCCGGGTTACCCCTCTTGGGGCGGTATTTTCGAGGCTGCAGTGGCCTCCGCAAAGCGGCATTTGTCACGCGTCATTAGTGAGACCACGCTGACGTTCGAGGAACTCGCGACCGTATTTTGTAAAATTGAGGCGGCACTCAATTCGCGTCCTTTGTGTCCCGTTAGTTCGGACCCTAACGACTTCGAAGCATTGACGCCGGGACATTTTCTAGTAGGGCGTCCGCTTAACGCGTTGCCGGAGTACCCTTATGAGGGCGTGAGGTTGCATAGACTCACGCGGTACCAGATGTTGCAGCAATTCGCGCAAGATTTTTGGAGACGCTGGTCATTGGAGTATCTGCACATTCTGCAGCAGCGCCTTAAGTGGACGGACAGGTCAAACCCTCCCCAGGTGGGAGACCTCGTGTTGGTTAAGGATGCCAACCTATCGCCACTACGCTGGCGAAGGGGGCGCATTGTTAACCTGTTACCAAGGGCAGATGGCACGCCCAGGCTGGCCGAGGTCCTGGTTGGGGGTTCAGTCCTCAGGCGGGCAGTCGGTTCGTTATCCCGGCTGCCTGTAGGTTAATAAGTACTCGGGTTAGGGAAACCCTACTGCCGAGTAGGGCGGGTGGATGTTCGATAAACTTCGAATGTTCCCGAACGGGTGTGTTTGCACTGGGCGGGCGTCCCCCCGCGCATCCTGCGCGGACGCCGGGTGCGACGAAATCGTTCTTGGGGCGCGCACCTACGCCATCGTGTCGCGAATTGACTACCAATATACGCGTATTCGGGACGCCGGGAATTACGAACTGAGTGTTAAGACCGTAAGCTAAATACACGCGTGATCGCCGGGAGTGTTTTAGCAGCTTACGATAAAAATCGCTTCCACTGGGCAAGGGTGTAGACCGTTGAGCTCCCACGGGCTGAAGACATTGAAGGTCAAGATATTGGGGGCCCCCTTTGACAAAACTTCACTTCGGGCAGCGGCAGAAGAAACCCGTGGTGAGTCCTTAAAGTCTACTAAACAGCAACCTTAGCGCGCTGTTATAGATATTATAATACTATAGCCGCAGCTCATACAGCAGATAAATTTTTGAAGTAAAACATGACGGTAGTGCAACACGCTGTGTCAAGCGTAATCTATTGAACTAAACGAGAAATCTATATTAATTTCAACCTTATATCTTAGTCAATTGAGCAGTTATTATCACATATGGAGGAAGTTGAAATTTAAACCTTAAGGTCTAGAAAATTACACCGTAATCAACTTTGTTCGATGAAAGGAGTAATGTTATTCATATTTTCGCCATTAATGACAAGTGAACCGATAGCCTAGTGGTATAAGGCACAGTCTAAGTAATCGGCTCGCGCTGAAGACGCGGGTTCGTATCCTCAAACGGCACATAAATAAATCTGGCATCTTTTTGTAAGTATATTGAATCTTGGGATACAATTGAGCCGAAAGACGAAAAATATCAGAAAATTACAAATATGAACATGCAAATAAAAGGCAGATGAAGCTGCTGGCTCGTTCGCAGCTCAGCGACGATCGTATCACGTGACGTCATTCGTGAGTCATGTGACGCGGCCGGCGCAGGCGGCGATATTCTTTAAGTATTGAGGGGGTCTGTTTTCTCTGACGCTAGCTGTACAACGGCGAGCCCTACTAATACTGATCGCGATCGCGAGGCACAAGGTTCAAATAAACTGTATCCAAGAGTTGTTTAGTGAAAAGTGCGCGATTTGACGATAATAGTGTTTCGGAATTGTGCGGAATGCGTTTACAGATCGTTACTTATGTAATATGATACTCGGTTGCGTAGTGGAATTATTTAATGGACTGTAATCCGATGTTAGTGTTATAATTAATAAAATAGTGTGCTAATCGTTGAGATGAACTACAGGTATTTATTCATGTTTGTATCTTTATGTTGTCATTTGATAGTAAGTTATGGCAATTACTTTAAAAACCTTATATAATGAATTACAGGAAATTAGAACGTATTTGATAAAAATAGGCTCAAAGAGAAAGCAAGGAAATATTGTAATAAATAAACTAAAGGAATGTAGTGAAATATATGAACGATATTTATGCTGGTCAAATAAATATATTTTGAATTAAGTAAAGAGAGTGATGAGGATCCAATAGTGCAGAAATTTTGTATGAAATTTTTAGAGTTATATAGAGAAATTTTAGATTTATGCCAAAGTGAACAATCCAGTTTTGAAATTATTGTGACAATGAGTACTTTCGATTTAAAAACGGCTTTGAGCTTATTACCCTGTATGACCGATACAGAGGTGAACACAAAACAATTAATTGATAATATTGAGTACTATGACTCTTTATTGGACAAGGATGACTGTAAAAAGAAATTAATTAATTTTGTACTTAAAAGTAGATTGTCTCAAGCTGCAAAATTAAGATTCAATTCCAATTATTCTAATGTGAAAGATTTAAATACGGACATGTGTGTGTTTCAATTTCCCCCCCGCGCGCTCTCAAGGTGTAACACGTACTAAATAGCTCTGAATCGTATTAAATCGAAGCTGTAGTAAAAAGTGTGCAATTAAACTATAAATTGGTACCATCTTGTAGACAGTGACACGTGAATTGCAGTGCTTCAAACAATATCTCAATCCGTCAAACCATTCAGAAGTTATCACCGTTTTTATCTACATCGGCTGCAAATTTTTCAAATTCGAAATTCGAAAACCAAGATAACAGGTGCATGAATCATCGAAAAACTGCACTACCATTGGTGAGTCGAAGAACTCATTTTATGAGGCAAACATTACCTTATATGGTAATAAATAATACATTGCTACTCGTTACTTCAAATCTAAAATACAGTATCACTTTTTCAAACTTTCAAGACATGTCTCCATAGCTCAGCCGTAGAAGTGGTCTACTTGCGTTGCACTGTGTCTTGGTTTGGATCCCAGGCCCTCGGAATTATTTTTGAGATTGTTATTTGTGCACAGAAGCTTATACATCAAGTTTTTCATGAATGAATGTTTGTAATTGATCATTTATTCGAAGTACCTTGAGACATCATTTTTGTAATAGTATAATACTTTTGATACATACAATAGTTGCATGATTGCAATATATGTCAAGTTTGAGTGTCTGATGACCGATTGGGAAAAATTGTAAAAGGAAGATCTATCCGGTATTTACTGCTACAGAACAAATTTCTTTTCGTGTGTGCATCTCTTTGCAAACATGGTTAAATCATCAAATAAAACCAAGCGAACCCCGCCTAACACTCCGTCACCATCACAGCCTGAAACAGCGCCTGATAAAATGTTACCGCACTCCCTCACGAAAGCAGAAATCAATCGCAATCACAACAGGGCTTGTCGGTCCCTGATCTCCATTCGATCACGGCTACTGTAAGGGATTGGAAGAAAAGGAAGATAGATGAAGAAAATACCACCATTACTACGATCATAAAAGAGATGTTCACCAAGTTTTCAAGGGAACAAGACGAACGATTCCTAGGGTTGCAAAATGTAATTTCAAAAATAAATGAGCAAAATATGGAGCTGCGTGAGAGTGTGGAAATGATGTCTGCAAGGCATGACGAGATTTTATATAAAATCTCCTGTCTTGAAAAACAAAGACAAGATGACAGAAAGACGATTACACACTTGGAGGAAAAAGTTGAGTCGTTTGAACGCAAATTACGAGCAACGAGTATAGAAGTGAGAAATCTACCAAAATCTCAAGGAGAATCGAAGGAATCACTTTGCGACGTTGTCAAAACGCTAGGTATTGCGTTGGATATCAGCTTTCAGCCCAATGAAATACGCGACATCTACAGACTTAGTGCAAAGGACAACTCAAATCCGGTCGTCGTAGATTTTACATCGGTGCTGTTAAAGGACAGGATATTGAAAGGAGTAAAATTATTTAACAAAAATATGAGCAATCAACAAAAATTAAATACTAGTCATATAAACTCCAAAGAACCTATTAAGCCGATATTTATATCTGAGATGCTAACTTATACAACCCAGAAGTTGTACTATTTGGCAAGAACCTTCCAAAAGAGTCACAACTATGCTTTCTGCTGGACTGCAAACGGGATTGTATATCTCCGTAAGGAGGTTGGCTGCCCTCAGATTCGAGTCACCGGCGTAGCTATAATCGAGTCACTAAAGAAAAAACAATGACTATTTTTGTTTTATGAAAGTCTTTGTGCACGTGTCAAATGCTTTTCTGAATATAAAGAAAATTTAAATTTTATGAGTTCATCCTATGTTATATGTATAGTGCAAAGCAATAGGCTATACTGCAATGGTTTAATACGCTATAGCCACATTTTTCCTATTGTCATGTGTAAACTCTGCATGCCTAATATTATGTCACACACACTTATTTGTTAAACAGAACAAACATCATCATTGTACACACTTGGTACCTACACGGAAAAATAGTCATTGGATATATATGAAACATACTCGTACTCGTATGGTAACTACAAAAGTTATTTATTGTAAGCATATCTATTGGAGTGAATCAACCTATTCCAAAACTAATATATCATACTGTCAGTATATACCTCCTATAGGTGAGGATCTATGGAAGCATCGTTTTTTTAATCAGTTGCCATGAATAATAATAATAATCTAAATAACTTAATACAGGACATTGACGACTTTGAGGTGTCGGAGACATTTGCATGCGAAGTGGACGAATGTAACAAACTTCTCCCCCCACAGCCAACTTTAAAAATTCTCACCCAGAACATTAGAAGTATAAACTGCAACTTTCCAGGCTTTCAGCTTCTATTGACAAGACTAGGGATCGATTTTAACGTTATAATATTAACAGAGTGCAGGTTATCAGATACACCAACTATACCTACTCTCAGTGGTTATTTTTCCACGGCGACCACTATAAACCCAATACAGAATGATGGAGTGGTTGTGTATGTAAAAGAACAAATTGCGTGTAGTATTGAGGAAGTTATTGTGCAAAACTGACAGCCTCCGTGGCGTGGCGGTAGTGAACGCGGCCGCTACAGTGCAAATATTTGTATGCATGAATATGAATATTTGCATTGGTCTGGGTGTTTCTATGTATAATATGTATGCATTTACAAAAAAAAAGTATTTAAGTATGTTTATCCGCATTCTAGATTCCATAACACAAGCTAGTTAAGCTATGCTTACCATGGGTCTAGATAGCGTTGTGTGAAATGTTGAGGAATATTTATATTTATTTATTTATTAAAACTCTAATTCTCTACTTGTTAAAATACCAGATAATGATTTGGCCATCTTAGGAATTTATCGATCGCCTAGCTATGTAAACTTAGATCCCTTTCTAACATCACTGGACAAAGCCCTACATGAAATCTCAAACTTCAAAAACATTGTTATTATGGGTGACTTGAACATCGACTTAATCGCAAGTAAATCTCATTCGGCGACTGACAATATCTTATTACTCGCGATGCTAGTGGACGATGTATTGACCACGTCCTGGTGAAAACCAAATTTTCCTCCGTTACCATAGTCCCCGAATCTACTCTTACAGATCACAGGGCCGTAATTTTTTGTATGAAAATCAAACACTCTACAAACGTTTCTCCTATAACTCTTAATAAAATAGATCAAAAGGGACTGACCAACGACATTAAAAACATCAACTTCGACTTTATTTATCAAACTGATAACTGTAACCCTGCAATGAGCTACGTCATCAACCAGTTAAAAACAGCACTCAACAATAACACAAAGACAGTGGTTCTCTCTAGTCGCAAAAAAACCATAAAACCATGGATCACCCAAGGCCTCTTACGATGCATGCGTAACAGAGATAAACTGCACAAACAATCTAATGCTTCCCCGGATAATATTACACTCAAATTAACCTATACTAGATATAGAAACTACTGTACTAAAATCTTAAAAAAGCTCAAATGCCAATATGACAAGGATCTCATTGAACAGGCTGGCAAAAACAACAAAAAAATGTGGAATGCTGTAAGATCTATCACAAATACAACAAAAAACACTGCCTACACCAAAGAGCTGCTCAGGCTATTGGAGACTCCGCAGGAATCTGTAAATAGCGTTAACGACTATTTCGCAAATGTGGGTAAAAATTTATCGGAGAGGATAATCAACTCGCTTCCAACCTACCCTGATAAGATGCCTATGATAGATGGCCGTATGAACTCCTTCGTTCTACTGAGCACTGATAAAGAGGAAGTGGCACGTCTAATAGCAGATCTTAAAAGTGGGTGTTCGGTGGGCTGGGATGGTATCTCTAACAAGATATTAAAAGATCACAAAAATATCCTTGTCCCGCACTTGACTCATGTCTTCAATATGTGTTTAACCTATGGGATCTTTCCTCAAGACCTCAAAAAATCACGTATTCAGCCAATTTTCAAGTGTGGCGACAGGAATAATGTGTCCAACTACAGGCCAATATCCATATTGCCATCACTTTCTAAAATCTTGGAAAAGATTATAAATAATAGGCTTGTTGAATACCTAGAGTCCAAAAATATATTGTCAAAACACCAATTCGGTTTTCGCAGAGGCAAATCGACTGATGACGCAGTTAGTAGTTTACTTGACTTCGTAACCGTAAACTTAGATAAAAGCAATAAATGCCTATCTATATTCCTCGACTTGTCAAAGGCATTTGACTCGGTATCTGTCCCCATTTTAGTGAAAAAAATGGAAAGGATAGGCATTAGAGGGGCACAGTTGAAACTAATGCAGTCGTATCTATCGCATAGATTACAATACGTCAAAGTAGGCTCATTTGAGAGTACTGACACTCCTGTGTGTTATGGCATTCCCCAAGGAAGTATCCTGGGACCTACGCTCTTTCTAATATATATAAATGACCTACTGTGCCTCGACTCATTTCCAGGAAAACTTATCTCTTATGCTGATGATACTGCGCTCATCTTTACAGGTGAAACCTGGGGTCAAACGTATATTTCTGCCCAAAAAGGTTTTAACATGGTTGAAAAATGGCTGCATGATAACGTGCTCACCCTAAACGCTGAAAAGACCAAATACATTGCGTTCTCAATATGTAATCCTATCCCACATAGTTATCAAATTATTTCACACTGCTGTCTCGACGTATCTAAATCCAAACCTCTCAACCCTACTAAAACCATTAAATACTTGGGGGTTGTGATAGATGAGAACTGTAACTTCAAGCCACACATTCAGCAGCTTGCTAATAGAATACGAAAGTTAACATATTTCTTTAAAACTTTAAGATACGTTGTTCCCCCAATACATCTAAAAAGAATAAACCTTGCTCTATGTCAGTCACTAATTAATTACTGTATATCATCCTGGGGAGGAACAAATAAAACGATACTCATAAAATTGGAGGTTATGTACTTTTAAACCTTTTCGATTTCCAACCAAATTGTTCTATGAATATTGCGAAGTTCTTACAGTGCGTCAACTCTTTCTTACGAGCATAATTTTAAGGCAACATTCTGTTATAGAATATAATCCGGCTTTACAGGAGAAACGACGTGGATATGTGGCTTGTGATCGCACACTGAAGCCAAGGACCTCGTTTATTCGCAGATTTTTCCCTTTTTTGGGACCTTATGTTTACAACAAAATTAATAAAATAATAGAAATATATAATTTAAAGAAAGCTGACATCAAAAATTATTTATTTAATTGGTTTACTGATTTATCCTATGAGGAAACTGAAAATATAATAACAATCATTCAATAGAGCCTATATCCAATATTTTTGTGTACAACACACACACACACACACCCACACATACACACACACACACACATGCACACACACTCACACTCACACACACACACACACACACCCACACACACTTATTACCTACCCACTACCTACACCTAAACTATTTCTTATTTTTTTGTTTTTGTTTCATTTTTTTATTTTTTCCCAATGCTTATTCAGTGACACTAATTTTGTTACAAACGCAACTACGATGTAATAAGAAAAGGAAATAAAACACTTAAGCCCGATACATTTTAGGGGCGGAGGCGCTGTCTGCTGACACACAGGCTCCAAGCCTAGCTCAGCAGCAGATGCTACGTTTAACATACTTGGCTAATGTTATTTATTTGAGATTCGTGAGAAAATTATGTTTGAATATTATACTGTGTAATTTTATATCTGTACCTGCCATATAACCTGTTTTTTGTGACAATAAATATTATTATATTATTATTATTATGAAAAAAGAACTTTTGCCCTGTAAGTCTGCTACTGCGATTTCGGTAAAATTGGAAAAAATTAAACAAAATAATTTGACAATTTCTGATTTTGGGAAACAATTATCGGAATTATTGGTTGATCTCACGATATCGCAAGCGAATGGAAAATCTGATAATTATAACGTATTAAAGCCATTGAATGAAAATATTGTTATTAAAAAATTCGCTGACGGCTTGCGAAATCGTAGGATTAGTACAATTATCACTGCCAGGAATTTTAGTTCCCTGAAGGATGCGATCCAAGCAGCCCAGGATGAAGAGGTCTCCACCACATCGAGTTCCGGCGAGATACTGGGTATGTAAAAAAATACATACTTTAATTCTAATTTTAAAAATAAGGGTATAGTATATCGAGGAGGATTTAGCAACAAATCCCATTCATACAGTGTACCAGGTCGTACCAGTTTTCGAGGACATCACCAGCGAGGAGGACATCAACAGGCTACATTCCGGGGTGCTCTGACTCGAGGTCAGCAGTTCAGAGGTAAGAATAGGGGAAATAATAGAGGAAACCAAGGTATACGGCAAAATCACAATGTTCACGTTATAAATGAAACGCGACCTGTTAGTTCACCGCAAGGTTCTGAACCGTCGTCTTCGAATATAGCACAAGAGTTTTTTCGTGCCTAAAGATGAACATACGATTTTATCCTGTGATAGTGACTGTTTCGTTAATTTCTCAGTAAACGGTAAATCATCTTCTTTTTTAATTGATTCGGGTGCTTCTTTGTGTGCAATTAAGTATAAATATGTATTAGAACAAAATCTTTCCATACAGAACGAAGATCTTACCATAAACGGTTTAGGAGGCAAAGTTCGTGCAATAGGATACGTGTATTTACAATTGAGCGCTGATGATCTAATAATTAGTCATAAGTTTTATGTTTTTAATTCATTGCCAATTATGTCAAACGGTATCATTGGTAGAGACTTTTTAAGGAGATACAGATCGGTCTTAAATTTTGATAAAAATATTCTGACATTGCGTGATCATTATAGAATAGTTAATTTACCTATGTCACATAGATGTGATAATTTCTTAGATATTTCCGCAAGGTGCGAGTCTATTCACTATATTCAAACCGATTTTCAAGAAGATTGCGTAATTTGTTCAACTGAGATACAGGACGGTGTTTTTTTAGCAAGTTCAGTCGCCACTCCTGTAAAAGGTGTAATACCTATTAAAATATTGAATACTACGGAAAATAATTTGACATTGTCTATAATTAATATTACTGTTCACAAATTAAGTGACTATAATATTTGCGCCTTCGACAAATCTGAGAATAATGCTAGCAGAGTTAAACAATTATTTTCTCAAATTAATTTTTCACATATGAATGATGAAGAACAGGCTTTTATTGGAAATTTATGTGCTAAATACGCAGATATTTTTTATTTACCGGGGGATAAATTAAGTACTACGAACATTTATACACATTCAATAACATTAAAACCGGGTACCACGCCAATTTTTTCGAAACCATATAGATTACCTCATTCTCAAAAATCTGAAGTTAAGCATCAAATAGAAAAAATGTTAGAAGAAGGTATAATAGAGCCTAGTACAAGTGACTGGTCAAGTCCTGTCTTATTAGTACCGAAAAAAGTAGACGCAACAGGTAATAAAAAATGGAGGTTAGTTATTGATTACCGTAAGTTAAACAATTCTATAGTTGATGACAAATGTCCATTACCAGATATTACTGAAATTTTGGAATCCGTATCAGGTAGTGTTTATTTTAGTCATTTAGATCTCCACCAAGGTTATTATAATGTTAAATTAGATGAAAATAGCCGAACATTGACAGCGTTTTGTTCAGGTCAGTTTCAAATGACACGGATGCCAATGGGATTAAAAACGAGCCCAAGTTCATTCTCTTGTATGATGAATATAGCTTTAGCTGGTTTAAATTACAAGAAATGTCTAATATATTTAGATGATTAAATTTGTATGGGAAGTAATTTAAATATGCATAACAAAAATTTACAGGATATTTTTGAAAGATTACGAAAAGTTAACTTGAAATTGAATCCTTCAAAATGCAATTCCTTAAAAAAAGAAATACTGTATCTAGGGCATGTAATATCGAGTGAAGGTATTCAGCCTGATCCTGAAAAAATTAAAGTGGTTAAAAATTATCCACGTCCAGAAACTTGTGACGAGGTAAAGAGATTCGTAGCTTTCGTAAACTATTACAGAAAATTCATAAGAAATTTTGCGGAAATAGCATATCCATTGAATGCTCTTTGTCGAAAACATGTACCTTTTAATTGGGATCAGAAATGTCAAAAATCGTTTGAAACGCTGAAAGAAACAATTATTTCTCCTCCTATTTTACAATATCCCGATTTTTCTTAACAAAATGAATTTATATTAGAAACAGATGCATCTAATTATGCCTTGGGCGCAATTTTAACGAACAAAGATAGACGCCCCATAGCTTTTGCTAGTAGAAATTTAAATAAAGCCGAGAAAAACTACCCTGTAATAGAAAAAGAGCTATTAGCCATAGTGTGGGCGGTAAAACATTTTCGTCCATATTTATATGGTAAGTATTTTAAAATTCGTACGGACCATAAGCCCTTGATTTATTTGTTTAATATGAAAGATCCGTCGAGTAGATTAATAAAATTCAGATTAGCTTTAGAAGAATACAATTTTGATGTAGAATATGTAAAAGACTGTAATAATTCTGCAGTGGACACTTTATCTCGAATGTCGATAAATGAGTTAAGAGAAATGAATGACAGTGCAATAAACGTTATGACACGTGCACAGTGCGCATTAAAAGATTCTTCGGTTTATATGGTTCCCACAGATGATTGGCCTGATCAACCAAAAATTGTAGGCACACATGTTAAACCGAAAGAATCTGTAGAGTTGTTATTTATAGACCATAATAAGTATAATAAAATGAAAGACAAAGGAATTATAAGTAAAGAAAGTGAAATATTTTGTTACGTAGAGAGTAAAAGAACTATTTACATTAAATATTTAGAGTCTCAATCGCGAATTACACGATATGAATTCGTGAGAGAACTAGATGATTTGTGTAAAAATATTAATGTTGAAGAAATTTGTATAGTTAACAAAAAATACTATGAAGTTTTTATTAAAAAGTTATTAGAAGAAGTGAATAAAATATAAGATAGGTTCGGACCACGTATATGTATTGTTAAAGATGTAGAAAGAATAGACAATAAAGATGACAGACGAGTTATTTTTAACGACTTCCATCTCCTACCCAGTAGTGGCCATGCTGGTATGAGAATCAGCATTTGAAAAAATATTCTTAGATCTCGTAGGTCCTTTGGAAACGGATAATGATAATTATTCTTTTATACTTACGTTACAAAGTGAACTTAGTAAATATATCGAAGCTTATCCCTTAGTTTTCAAGAAAAGTGATGAAGTAGCAAAAACGTTAGTTGATAATTTTATCCTTAGATATGGAGTTCCAAAGGAAATAGCTACTGATAGAGGTAAGGAATTTATTTCAAATACATTTCAAGAAGTTTGTAAGTTACTACAAATTAAACAATTAAATTCAACCGCTTATCACCATCAAAGTATAGGTTGCATTAGAGGTTTCACACAAACACTTAAACTCTTTCCTTAGAATACATACTGATAAACACCCAGAGACATGGAGCCAATGACTTCCCTTTTGGTGTTTTGCATATAATACTTCAATACATTCTGAAACACAGTTTACTCCTTATGAATTAGTGTTTGGTAAGAAGTGTATTCTTCCAAGTAATTTAAGTAAAAACATTGTAGACCCTATTTACAACTATGAAAGTTATCCAAGTGAATTAAAATATCGCATACAACTTTCACAAAGAGAGGCAAGAGACAATTTACTTAAGAGTAAATCTATAAGAAAATTCAAATATGATAAATATATCAATCCTGTAAAATATAAAGTTAATGATTTAGTATTGGTGAAAAACGAAGTAGGTGATAAGCTTGACGATTTGTATTCAGGTCCTTATAAAGTTGTTAGGGAAATATCTCCAAACTTGGAGATATTAAAAAATAAAAAACTAGATATAGTTCATAAAAATAGGACTAAATTGTATCACTCTTAACGAAAAATGTATTCCAATGTATTATATAATTTCTTCAGCTTATGTGCAAGAGTATACAAATATATTAATGGAATATTATGTAATAAGTATTTTACTGATATGTAACACAGTAACACAAAAAAAAATGTAAAACCCTAGTTTTATTTTTTTTTCTAAAAGAGGGGAGATGTGGTGTAGTACTTATGAGACACGTGTAACCTCATTTTATTGTGTATTTAATCATGTATTATTCCAATAAACAGTTAGTCTATATCATGACTTCACTGTTTGAATTGCTCTCCTAATACCTCCCGTACACGGGAATACGAACGTACTATTCTGTGAAATCCCGTATAATAAATATCTTAATGAAAATAAATGAAATTATGAGCTGAAATGGCTATGTTCTGGGTTTGTAAATGTATCTTACATTGATATGGGTTTTAGTACTCGGATACCCTACCGTAGTATCTACGCTCGTGTTGTGGCGGGATATTTACTTAAAGAAATCCTCAGAATGGACTATTTATATAAGTAAAACAATTATGTACGTAGTAAGGGTTGTGATGAAAGTGCTCGTTCTCTTAATAATAAAATATCATATCATTCAGTAGGTACACAGACATGTACAGAACACTTGCACGGCCTTGGCCAGACAGATTGTGATCGGAGTGGGAATGTTTCGTCTGGTCAACGCGCTCAGTTTTTTCGTGAATAACAACTTAACGATCATGCATCAAAACATTGATGGCCTAATCACAAAATCAGACCTACTTAAGCAAGTTAGAGTTCTATGTATCACAGAGCATAACTTATTGAGGGAGGACCGGAAATTACTAAGTATTCCCAATTATAGGCTTGTGTCTGCGTTTTACAAAGGGAACCGCAGGGGTGGTTCATGTGTACTTCTTCACAACTCGCTGTTATTTAGTCCACTACCGGAAATTAGTAATTTCTGCATTGAAGGTATTATAGTGTTCAGAGATAGAACTCTCAGAGCACGGGCTTGTGGTGGTGTGTTTTTATAGACCACCAAGAACAAATACTGATGTTTAAAAAAATGTTACATTTAATTCGTTGATCAACTGGGCCATCTTGTAGGCCCCTGGTAGGTCCGCAGGTGCACCAGGCTGTCGAACAGGTCGATTTAAAATCTGTTTGAGAATCATCAGCTCTTCGAGTGTTCTTAAAGCACGTACGTGTATAAGGTCTACCAGCGCCTTGTATCCAATTACGAGATCCTGAAATCATAAATATATTATATATTTAGTGTGCGGATATTAATAGTGAATGTCGAATAAAGTATGATAAATTTAAAAGTGCCTATTGATATGAATAGTATTAGGCCAGTCAACAAGTGGTTCTTTGGGTTAAATTTTTGTTCACTATAATTGAGGTGTATTTCCATTAGGACTAGCATATAGAGAATATTTGAAAAAATGCCAATTATGTCACCCCTTTACAGTTCTATTTTAACACTTTCAAATTTTTATAATAAATATTTCAATTTCAACTCACTGTACCTAGTACACCGCCCGATATAAACACATATACTGTACAACATCCGATATATGATGTGATTGATGTGAAGTCCTTAACGTAATGGAATGTTTACTACATTAAAACTGAAGGTAAATATCAATTTTAAGTGTTATTTTATTCATAAGTGAATTGAAAAACGTCATATGATACACGCTTGTATTGTTGATTACCATTGGTTACGCTCGTTTGTTAATTTAATAATTTATTAAATAATTGACGTTGTGGGTCGCTTCCCAGAAATAGCATTTGGATAGAGGGTACTTATTTGCGTATTTCTGAACGGAGCCTACACACGCCCCCGCTGCGCACACGCTCCCCGAGCCACTAGAGCAGTGTGTGGATCGATGTAAAACGTATCGCGTCGCGCGTATACACATATGACCTACGAATGGAAACCGCGAATCTTAGAACATTCCTAACGCTGTGAATTTGTGACGTGACTGTGACCAGCTTTGGCTTTGTGGAACTGTGAACCACATCGGCGGCGCCTTGTCTTCCGGAGACCATCAGCAACGTGGTGTGATCGGTGAAGTTTGGAGATCGGAGGTAGGTGCCTTATGTTCTGTGCTGATACGGGTCTCGAACCGGCAACGTCAATTTCTGGGACTACGCATCGCGAACCAGCATATAAAATAAAATAAAAAATAAAAATAAAAAAACCTTTTATTTCTTACTATACACAGTTAGGTTTACAAAATTAAGGAAATGAAAAAACAGTGTCCACACCACGTCAGTCTAAAGAAATTGTTGTTGATTAGTTTTGATGAACTGACCTAGTAGTGTCACATGTAAGTTGTACTTAGTACGAGATAAGTATTTTGATTGTAGTATGTAGGTACATTTATTAAATATATAGTAAAAAGATCTCGTGAGTTTAGTAGTGGTTGTAAATTACAATTAATTCTTAATAATTATTTCTATTGTAAGAACCCCTCTCAGTGGAAGGTGAAGGCCTCCTCCATAGATAGCCAATTTGTTCTATCTTCTGCTACTCGTATCCAGTGGTCACCGGCTATTTTTATAATGTCATCTGTCCATCGTGTATTTGGTCTACCTTGTCTCCTTTTGCCTGATGGTCCTCGCCATGACGTTGTTTCTTTGGTCCAGCGATTGTCTCTAAGTCTGGCCACATGTCCTGCCCATCGCCATTTTAGTGTTTGTGAATAGCTGAGAGCGTCAAGGACTTTAGTTTTTTGTCTTATGGCGGTATGGCGGACTTTATCGATCTTTTTAATCTTCAGAATGCTTCGTTCCATGCTCCTTTGACATGTTATAATCTTGTTTTTCACTTTCCTAGTAAATTTCCAGGTTTGGCAGGCATAATTTAGTGAGGGGAGTAGGCAGGTATTCATGACTTTGCTCTTCAACTGGATGGTCATGTCGCTTTTTAGAATTTCTTTTAGACTCCAAAATTTTTTCCAGGTGATGTTGACTCTTCTCTCTACTTCCTGTAGGTTATTGTCTTGGTTGAATGAAATTTGTTTTCCCAGGTAAATGTAGGTATCAACATAAGTTAAAGGTAGATTATCAAGGTATATAGGTACTTTAGTGTGGTTTGTCATCACATTTGTTTTATTTAGGTTGGTTTCTAGTCCTACTTTACGGCTTTCTTCGTGTAGAGAGTTTATCATCATCTGTAGTTGGTTTGTGTTTTCTGATAACAAAACTATATCATCAGCAAAACGGAGATGGCTCAGATAATTTCCATTTATGTTAATGCCAACTTGTTTCCAGCCGAGGTTGCGGAAGACGGACTCTAGTACGGCTATAAAGATTGTTGGGGAGATTGGGTCTCCCTGTCTTACCCCTCTTTTTATTTGTATCAGTGGCCCAGTGGTCTCTAGTTTCACTCGGCTAGTATTGTTGTCATAGATGTTTTTTAGAACTTGTATGTAGTCCAATCCTACTCCTTGGGAGAGTAGAGCTTCCCAGATTGTTGGATGGAGTAGAGTATCGAAGGCTTTTTGATAATCGATAAACACGGCATAGAGTGGTCTATTGAACTCTTGGTATTTATCTACTGTCATCTCTAGCGTGTGAATGTGATCTATTGTTGAAAAACCTCGTCTGAAGCCTGCCTGTTCTATGGGTTGGAATTTTTCTGTGGTTTCTTTTATTTTTTTCTCTATAATGTAGGAAAAGAGCTTATATAATGAAGGTAGTAAGCTAATTGGTCTATAGTTACTAATGTCATTCGGATCTCCTTTTTTATATAGCAGAATTATTTCGGACTCTGACCATTGACGTGGGGTGATTTTGCAACTCAGTATCATATTGAACAGTCTGGTTAGAGGTTTGGTTAAATACATTCAGTCATTACCCATTCATTTCCGGGGGCCTCCTACTCTCAAATAATTAAGAGAGCACTATATAGTACACACTGTCCACAATCAACACTTGTAATCCTTATTGGAAGAAGAGGCAATGCAAACATAAATAGTTTTATTGATTTTTACAATGACTTAACAAAGTTAAAAGTTAAACAGATAATATTGTGTGCATTACCTTACAGTAAATCTTTCACAGCTAGTGAAAACAGCATTAGGTATAATATAAATAGAAAATTACATACCTTAACTACATATTGTAGGACCATAGATTTATTTGACTGTAATTATGTATTACAAAGTACTTTTATTTTGACAAAAGATAGTTTTTCACTATCAAAATCTTTGCAACGTCAGGTTGCAATCTTACTAGGTAACTTTTTAAGTATAATAGTCAAAGAACTGACTAGTAACATTGCTTCTTTTGAAGAAAATAATAATGACATAGTGGATATGGTTATCCAAAAAAACTTAATTCTTTGACAACAGATAAAAAATCTAGCAACTTTTTTCATATAATGTCCGAATGTAGCGGACATGGGCATGCGGCTTTTGAGACAGTTGAGTCTCCTGCATGTAATTTATATTGTAAAAATAAATTATTAAACCTGGTGCATCAAAATGTCGAAGGATTGATAAATGGTAAAGATTTGGAATTGGAGTTGCACATGACCATGAATAATATTGACATCTTCTGTGTAACCGAACATTGGTTGAAAGACCATCAAGTCATGTTCAACTTCAAAAATCACCAGGTGGCTAGCTCGTTCAGTAGACAAAATTTCAAACGTGGAGGCACCCCATTATTATTAATAAGAATATTAAATTTAAAGAGCGTAAAGATTTAGTCAGCCTCTCTATTGAACGAGTTATTGAGATAGCTAGTATTGAGTTTGAACGGTTCATTGTATTAAGCGTATACAGTCCCCCAGACGCGCCCTATGCAAAATTTGAAGAAAGGATGGAAGAAGCGCTTTTTAAATGCCGTTACTCCCAAAAGGCGATAATAGTTTGTGGAGACTTCAACGTAAATATTTTAGATAACACCCTAGTGCCAGTAGAGAAGAATAAATTGTTAAATCTATTCAAGTCCTTTAATCTTATTAATATGTTTTCGGAACCTACTCGAAAAACTGCAACTAGTGCCACATGTATTGATAATATTTTCACGGATATTAAACCAATCAACAAATATATTGTGGATGCTGTACACTCGGATCACCGTGGCCAATTAATAACTTGTGAAAGAAATAATTGTAAAATTAGTAAAAACGAAATTAAAATTGTACCAATTAACCAATACCGTTTAGACGCTTTCAAGGAAACTATTGTAAACAAACTACCTGACTTGCCCTCGTACAATAATGTAGAAGAGTCTTACGCAGACCTAATCAACCTGATCAATAATGAGTTTGGGAGAATTTTTACCTCAAAAACATTATCGATTAGTGGCCGTCCAGTTTTCAGTGATTGGGCAACATCGGGGATTTATAAGAGCAGGAGGAGATTGTATGATCTATATTCTGAAAAATCGTACAATTTCAACCCTGTTTTCCAGGATTATGTTAAAAATTACTCAAAAATATTTAAGCGAGCCTGTTCCTTCGCGAAGTTAAACTTCATTAAAAATAAAATTTCTAATTCTGTAAATAAAATTAAGACTACTTGGAATATTATAAATTCCGAATGTGGGAAATCTCCATCAAATGTAAGAGATTTTCATTTAAAAATAGAAGGTCGCCATGTCACGGAGGATCTGGAAGTTGCGACAGAGTTTGAACATTTCTTTTTAAATATACCGTTAATAACGACTAAAACTCTTCAGTCGTCTTCCACTTCCGCTGTGTCATTGCTTAAGGAATCGATAAACGAGTGTGAAGACGCATTCGTATTCTCAGTTGTTAATAGCAAGGACATCACCAAAGCGTTTCACTCTATTAATATCAAAAAGACCGCGGATCTATGGGGATTATCAGTCAAAACTATTTCATGTATCATTGATGTCATTGCTCCCCATCTAGCAACTGTGTTTAATGACTGTGTCAACAGCGGTATATTTCCTGATTTAATGAAACATAGCAAAGTCATACCTTTGTTCAAGGCTGGCAGTGCTACAGACCCTTCTAATTTCCGACCCGTTTCTGTGTTGCCGACCTTGAGTAAAGTATTTGAGAAATTAATCCTAGGACAGTTGATGACCCATTTTGGTGAAAACAAATTATTTCATGATAAACAGTTTGGGTTTACTAAGGGACGTTCGACTGCTGATGCTGGTATAGAATTGTTAAATTGTATTTACGAGGCCTGGGAGGATAAGCATGATGCATTGGGTGTATTCTGTGATCTATCCAAGGCTTTCGATTGCGTCCACCATGACACATTAATCAGGAAATTAGAACATTATGGAATAAGGAACAAGGCTCTCGAGCTTCTGACTTCATATTTGAACAATAGAATTCAGAGGGTCGATGTTAATGGTACACGTTCAGTGGGATCTCTGATTTCGATGGGTGTTCCACAGGGTTCGATACTTGGACCATTTTTATTCTTAATATATATTAATGACCTCCCCTACTACGTAAGGGATAAAACTAGTATTATTTTATTTGCTGACGATACTTCGTTAATATTTAAAATTAAAAGGCAACAAAATAATTATGACGAAGTGAATGGTGTTATCACAAGAGTGGTCCATTGGTTTAATACTAATAATCTTTGCCTTAATGGGAACAAAACTAAATGTATAAAATTCACATTACCTAATGTTACACAGGTTGAAACCAATGTACAACTCAATGGACAAGTGTTGAACCTTGTGGAATCAACAGTGTTCTTAGGTTTAAGTATTGACGCCAAATTGCAGTGGCGATCGCATATTGAAAAGATATCCAGTAGATTAAGTTCGGCTTCTTACGCTGTAAAAAAGATTAGGACATTAACAGACGTGGATACGGCTAGAATAGTTTATTTCAGTTATTTTCATAGTATTTTAAGCTACGGAATTCTCCTTTGGGGTAATTCCGCGGATTTAAACACAATATTCATTTTACAAAAGCGGGCTGTGAGAGCTATTTATAATTTGGGCCCAAGAGTTTCCCTTCGAGAAAAGTTTAAAGAAATAGACATTCTAACCGTAGTGTCACAATACATCTTCGAGAACCTGATGTATGTAAGGAAAAATATCTCTAAATTTTCAAGAGTTTGTGACAGGCATAATATAAACACAAGACATAAAAACAATCTTGTAGCTTGTGATAGTAGACTCCATAAAATTAGTAATTCTTTCCGGGGCAACTGTATACGCTTTTTCAACAAGCTCCCTAATGAAATTAGAGATTTACCTGTAAATAAATTTAAAAATGTAATTAAGACTAAACTGTGCCAAAAAGGCTATTATAAAATCCAAGAATATTTAGATGATAAACAAGCTTGGAAATGAGCTGTTCGCTCAACTATGCTACTCAAGCAAACTATTGTATTTAGACTAAGTAGACTAAGCAAATGTTTGTAAATAGACCAAAAAAAAAATATGCCCGCTGAGTTTCTTGCCGGAGTCTTCTCAGGTCGGGGCCGCGTTTCGAACCGGTGGTCCATTTGCTAAACTAGTCTAGGTTTTTTTTTAAACTTGACGTTTTGTAAGTACCGTTTTAATGGTCTATACAGAATAAATGATTTTTGACTTTGACTTTGACTTTGACTTTGACATGTATCCAGATTTTATTGCTTCATTGGTGATCCTGTCTGGTCCTGGGCATTTATCTGCTTTGAGTGATTTAATTCCATTCACAACCTCGGCTTCATCGACGGTTGATTTCGCCTCTTCTGTAGAGCTGTTCGGTAATTTGTATGCTGGTTGATTTGGCGAGCTATATAGGTTTCTGTAGAAATCTGTTGCTATTTTGAGTATTTCTGTCCTATTTTGCGTGTTATTATTTTTGCTTTTTAGTTCTTCAATCCATGATTTATGAGTTCTCAGTTCTTTATACGCCTTTTTGACGCTTCCCGTGGCATTCAGACATTTTTCAATAGTTTGTGTGCGATGTGTCTTATAGTCTTGGTTGATACGTTTACTTATGAGCTTATACAGTGCCTTTAGTTCATTTTTCATGGCTCTTGATTTCGGTTTGGTTTTGTGTATATCTTGTCTTCTTTTGATTAGTGCCTTTGTACGTTCTGATAATATTTGGTTTTTGTCTGTGCGTGTGTTGGATGTTAGTTCGTGAGTTTTTCTCAAGCTGGTATCAATAGCGTTTGTTATTTTATCATGTAAATTCTGAACCATGTCAGCGTCATCCCAGTGTTCGAGCAAATTATTACAGCAGCTGTTCAGTGATTCGTTGTAGGTTTGTATTTCATTTTCGTTCTTTAACTGGGATCTGGGGCACTGACCAAATTTGCTACGATTTTTTGCCATTGAAAGTATATTGAAAGCTGCTCTAATCGGTCTGTGGTCCGAAGGGTAAGTGATGCTCAAGACCTGTATATTTTCAACGTTTTTCGGTAAGTTTGTTAGAATGTAGTCTATTTCATTCTTTGTAGTGCCACCCGGTGACTTCCAGGTCCATCTTTGTTTGTTATTCTTTTTGAAAAAGGTATTCATTATGGTTAGGTTATTTTCATTGGCAAAATCAATGAGTCGGTCTCCTCTACGGTTTCTATTACCGTATCCGTGTTTTCCAGTGATGGTTTCGTTTGGTTTGGGTTGCCCGATCTTGGCGTTGAAGTCGCCTAAGAGTATTAAATTTTTGCCTGATAGTCGTATGGCGTTGTCGACAGTATTGTAGAAAAGTTCTAGGTCTTCATCTTTCGCAGCCTCGATTGGGGCGTAAGCTTGAATGATACTTAAGTCTAAATTGTTGATATGTATCTTTAGCAGCGCTACTCTTCCTGACAGTCCCTTAAAATATGTTATATGTTTCTTTAGATGTTTTTTGATAATAAAGCCTACTCCGTATAATCCTGGAGTTTTCCCGATGTGGTAGAGTATAAAATCTTCATGTTCTTCTATCTTGTTACCGAGTCTTCTGACTTCTGAGAGGCCAATAATATCGTATTTTACATTTTTTAAAGATTCTGTCAGTTCCAGCAAGCGTGCATAAGTGGAGAGGGTTTTAACATTGTAAGTCGCTATATGTAAGATGTTGTTTTTAGTAGTGTTTGACATGACCGTTGTTGTTTTCTCTGGAGGGTTTTGGTCGTAATCTTCCTCGGGGACCAACCGGCTTGGAAGATATGGTTTGGCGCTCGCGTTTATTTGTTCTTCATTTTTCTTGAGAGAGGGGAGTAATTGTTATTGTTTGTTGTTTTTGTTAGTTAGGTCGTTTGTTTGGTTATTTCGGTTGTTTGTGGTTTGAGTTTTGGTTGTTAGGAAACCGAGTATTCCTGGTTTGATAACTCCATCCGATACACTTGATGATCTTTGTGTTCTTGTTTGGATTTTGTTCTTCTTATGGGCTTGTGCTTTTGGATCTGCTTGCGTAAGATCATTGTAGTTTGGTGAGATTGGTAGTGTTCTTTTCTTGTTGTTGGAGCTATCTGTATTTTTATTATGTATTATTAGTTTGTCATACTTGATAGTGGCGAAGTTTCCTTTTTCTTTTTCAATGATAACTTGCTCTTGCAGTTCCTTTCTTTTTTCGAGAACATGTTGTGGGAAGTCTTCTTTTATATAATAATTGGTATCTTTTAACAGTCTCCTTTGTTTAAAAATTTGTATTTTCGTGCCCAGTGTACTGAAAGTTACGGTAAATAGGCCGGGGCTTTTCTCCTTTCTTCCCTATTCTTTTAGTTTCTTGTATGTCCCTGAGTTCTATCCCAACCGAGAAATATTGTTTTATGAAAGACAGGATGTTTTTTTCTAACTCTGCATACGATTTTTCAGCTTCTGGTAAACCAAAAATTACTATGTTCCTCTGTCTTGATTGTTTTTCTAAAATATATAGTCTTTTTTCTTGGATTTCAAGTTTTTCTTTGATCTTTTCGTATTTGTCATCTATAGTGTTAAATTTTTCTTCCAGTGTGCAGTTTATATTTTGTGTAACTTGTTCCGTAACTTTCTCAGCTGACTGTACGATTGTTATTTTTTGTTCATTCAACTCAATCTGTTTATCTTTGAGCATTTTCATAACTTCCTCCATGGTTATCGGTTTTATTAGTTTGTTTTGGTACTTGTGCTGTCCTCTGTGGATTCGCTTTGGTACTATGTAGCGGGACAATAGTGTGGTGTTTGACAGACTAAGTACTTTTAAATATTTTTTCTAGATGGCGTTGTTCTATTAATCAAAACTGCAGAATCATGTATTGGTTTTAATTAATTTTGTAATTTTTCAGCTTAAATGTAATAAATGATGTAAATTGTCTTTTTTGCAATTCATTCACTGGTTTGTAGGTCACTAATAGCAATATAATGCGGAAAATGTCAGTAATAATTCAAATTTTGAAAAGTTTCCACTCCACTGTTAAGTACGTTAATAACTTTGTTATTCACTTTTGTCCACTCTGTCCACAAAGTATTGCCGATGTTTACCGTTGCACAGTAGCGCCCTCTCTCCCAGCTCTAACCTAACCAGCATATATCCCAATATAACTTTAATTGTATTGGGCGCGCATAAATTATCAACTTTGTTCGCTCCATTTTGATTCTTCGAGTCGGGTATATCCGTTTTAGCTAATATAGCTGGGTATATGTCTAATTGGTCCTCCGTCATTTATATGTTTAATTATATGTTAAGCATCAAATATTAACATTAATCAACAAAAGTTCTAGAATTGTTCCATTATTTCATATCGTCATAATCACTACCCGCATTATATTTATATTTACGAACGCCGCGCCAACGCTGCCGTGCCGGCACCTGTAGATGTAGACAATACGGGCTAAGCGTAGGTATATTATTCACTTATTATTTCGTATCGCACTAAATTATTAAGCACTGCACTGTACGGTCTCGCGTGATAGCTAATATAAGTAGTATTTTTGTGCTTATATTATTTGTATTGCATAAATGCCTAACTTACTTTAATCAATTATCATTTAGAAGTTCATTTATTGAATACCGGACTGTGCATTTGTTTATAATTAGGGTTCTGTCTCGTAATTAAGTATTTTATATAATTAATAATAACAGAAAAACTAGGTATATTAAAATAAGTTATTCCGTAATTGCTTTAAATAAAGTTATAGCCTTGTGATTGTTTATATTTTTAATTGTTTGGTATCATTATTAATCATGGAAATTACGATATTACCATAATTAATATTACAACGAGCAAAGCCGCAGCATAAAGCAACATCATGCGACCCGATTGCATCGTCGCATCGTCAGCAGTCCACGCCTCGTGTCGCGCTCAGCCTCGTGCCTGCGCCGTCAGCTAAATGCATTTCGTAACTTATTGTATTAGAATTCCGTAATAAATATATTTTATTAACTTACTTTGGTACTAGCATCGTCCAAGTCTAGACTTAGTATTAATAATCATTCCTAATTGTAACTGAATTTATTCGATTAAATTCTTTATATCTTTAATCTCAGTTTCGTTTAACTCCTCCGGCTGTCATCTACGAAATTGGCGCAGTCGGTAGGATACTCGCGGGTCTTTTCGCGAGCTTTACGGATCTCTAATATCGTAATCCGTGTTCGCGTGTCGCCCGGGTGGCTCCTAAGCCCCAGTTCGAGTATCCTGAATCTACGAGAGCTGCAGCCACGTGGAGGAAGAGTATCCAGACATTGATACGCAGAGAAACGAGATGAAATTGTAAGTTGCACAAATTCATTCTTGTGTTGCTTTCCTTTACTGTGTAGTTTCCCATAAGCCCCAAAATTTTTCATCCTTGTAATTTCCGTACTAGCGAGTCTGAGCTAATACAGACTCGCCGGCAAGTACAATTAGATATTAGTAGAAATATAGATTTAGACGACTTGACTTTAGAATTAAATACCTTATTTAATAATAAGAAGATGGCTCCTCCCCGGACACAATTTTTAAGGCCTTACGCCCTGTACCCGATTTTGACGGGAACCCAAACGTTCTCACACGTTTTATTAAATTATGTGACCAAGTGGTGTACACTTACCTTAGTGCGGAACCTGGTAGCAAATTACCTAACCTATGTTTATTAAACGGGATCCTTAATAAAATTACTGGACCCGCCGCTAGCATTATAAACGCGAATGGTATTCCTGATAATTGGTTAGATGTTTGTAATGCACTCATTAATAATTTTGCCGACCAAAGGGACGAAACCGCCCTATATAACGACCTCTCTTTGGCCTCTCAGGGACAAAAGTCCCCACAGGAATTTTATGATCACTGCCAAACACTGTTCAGTACTATCATGACTTACGTTAGTCTTCACGAGACTATAGCCACTACCATCGAAGCTAAGCGTACACTATACAGGAAGCTCACTATGCAAGCTTTTGTTAGAGGATTACAGGAACCTCTTGGTTCACGAATTAGGTGTATGAGACCTGACACTATTGAGAAGGCTTTGGAATATGTTCAGGAGGAAATGAACATCATATGTACTTGCAACAGCGTAACGATTTAACTACCAAGTCGCAGCCGACCCCTAGGGTCACACATTCGACTCCTGTGCACATTTCAAAATTTTCAAATAGCCATAGCCCATCCGCAGCATTCTGGCCTATACCCGCGATGCAAAGACCACAGCCCCAGCCGCCGCAACCTTTTAGGTTTGCGCCCCCACAAGGATTTAGGCCGAATCATATGCAGAACCAACCTTCACCTCAGGTACGTATGCCCACACGCACACAACACATGTTCAGTGCTTGACCCTCCAATTACAATCCCCAAAGTAACGTGTTCCGGTTGCCACCTAGGAACCAACCCAGTCAGCCAGTTGCCCCCAGACCGATGAGTGGAGTACAACATTTTAACCCTAGACCATTGCCACCTTCAGGCGGACCCCGCGTACATGATTGGCGTATTCAAGGCAACCCACCACCTACCAATTACTTCAAACCTCGTGAGATAAATGTCAACGAATTTTACGACGACAGTTATTATTACGACTACAACTATGACTACTTTTCATATACTAATGACGAGACTTGTGACTATACTTACTACAATGATTACGACACTACTCAAATACCGTATCAGCAGCAAAATCTTCCTATAGAATACCCCACCAATAACTCCAACGATAACGCCGCAAGTGGAAGTTCAAATTTTCAGACGGATCCGAAATCAAAAAAGCCAACATAGAAATAAATTTACAAACACAAAGACAGTTACCATTTATTCAAATAGCAAGCCCTCCTTTAAAATTACTTATCGACACCGGTGCTAACCACTCTTTCTTAAGCCCGGAGGCCGTGCAAAACTATTTCTCTGAGGTTCCTTTAGACTTTGATCCCTTTGAAGTTACTAATGTACACGCTACTACTAGAAATAACTACTCTATAACACTACCATGCTTTATTGAATTTAATGATCCGGATGGTATACGTCTCTTTGTCTACAAGTTTCATGACTATTTCGATGGCCTTATAGGACTCGACTTAATGACCAAATGGGAAGCCAAAATAGACCTTAAGGACAAGACTCTGACTACACGATATACGGTTAACCCTATTAGTTGCAAGCTAGTTAGGCTACCGATAAACGCCCCGGATGGCGATGTAATTATTCCAGAACAACTGATTTGTAACTGCATCATAGTAGAATGCGTGACCACTGTAAACAATAACCGTGCCCCATTAGAAGTTTTCAACCCTACTGACAATGACATCATACTTTCACTAGATCACTCCATAAACGCCGACGTTTTCAACTTAGAATGTTCTCCCAAAGGTTCTACACGCGCCCAGGACAGTCTCACGGTTACGAACCGACCATTTAAACGAAGAAGAGAAAGCTAACTTGATATCTTTGTGTTCTCAATACTCAGATGTCTTTTATATAGAAAACGAGGCCCTAACTTTTACTAATGAAGTAAAGCACCGAATAAATACCACCGATGAAGTCCCAATTTATACAAAGAGCTATAGGTATCCTTTTATCCACCGTCAGGAAGTTAAGATCAGATCGAAAAGATGCTTTCACAAGGTATCATAAGACCCTCAGAATCTGCATGGAGCTCACCTATCTGGGTAGTACCCAAAAAGGCCGACGCTTCAGGTAAGAAAAAATGGCGCCTCGTAGTAGATTTTCGTAAATTAAACGAAAAAACCATAAACGATAAATATAGGGATAGGGTCCCGAACATATCCGATGTGCTAGATAAACTAGGGAAGTGTAAATACTTCACCACTTTAGATTTAGCTAGTGGTTTTTATCAAGTGCAAATGGACCCTACAGACATACAAAAAACAGCTTTTAACGTAGACCAATGTCACTACGAGTTCCTTCGCATGCCAATGGGCCTGAAAAATTCCCCCTCCACGTTCCAACGTGTGATGGATAACATGCTTAAGGGGTTGCAAAACCAAATATGTCTGGTCTATCTTCATGATATCGTTGTGTATATTACCAGCTTTAGAAGCTATGCCTATGCAGTTATGTGGGAGCTCTTCATTAAAAGATTGCGTACACTATAAATGTTTATTACTGATCACAACCTATTTCTTACAATAGAACTGTAATCTAGTTAATCTAGAACACTTGATATTAACATGGAATATCTATAAGTGGAGCGAGTTTATACGTGGCCGACTGTGGCAAGCTACGAGTATGAACTGGCTTTACAGAGAGTGCGGGCTCCGTCGCCGCCTGGAAAGGAATGTGCTGACATCGCGTCTCGCGGTCCGCTACAGTATTCCCCCCTTATTTTGAAAAATTTTACATAAAATTTTGAGATGAAAAAAAAAATTATCTATACTTAACAAGAGTTTCATACAAAACGGATCATTATAAAGTTCTTAAACTATACATCGCCTACGGTCTTTATGCGATTTCTGCTGACTTGCGCGCAATCGGACGCCGCACCTGTGTTTACATAGCGCGTCCGGTGTCGCAACACTGCGTCCTGTTGTAACATTTAATACATGTTATACTATTACTTAATTTATTCACATTCATGCCTATTTTAATGGTAGCTGCCATGATGACCCGCTCTGCTATATTTAATTACATCCCTTGGGATCCTCAGCGTCCATCACGACAGCGCCTGCAACTTCTTCCATTCATCACTACTCATCATACTTCGCGCTAGCATTCCTGTGGCTTTTGACTTACATGTATGTTCTAGGTGACGACTACTTTGGAGAGTGGAATTGTTCTGGGCCTGTCTGGGGCTCGATCAGCATTAATTACTGCTGCTTCCGACATCTGTTTGCTTATCCAATTTTTTGTTCTTTTATTACATTTCTTGAACACGAAATAGGCTATGAATGCACTCATTACTGCTAGTATTACAATCAGAACTACATTGAATTTTGATATTTGATACTGAATGTCTGAGCTGTTCGCTCCTTCTTGGGCAATTATGACCTGTTCTTTACTTTGATTTTTCCCCATGATTATATACATCTATCTGTCAACCGTGATGGAACGCGAATGGGTGGCTTTTGAAATAACATATCCGCAGATTAAGCAATTCCACAGTCCAATTACATTTTGTTATTACGTAACGCTATGTTGAAATACATTAGTGCACTGTTATAGGTTAAACCTTACCGGCCGCCTGATGGCACGACCGCTGCGCGAGGTGCGAGTGTTAGCGTTTTCATAAGCGGATTCCTTAATTAAAATGCTTTTCTGAGTGGTATTTTTTTCGGTTTCTTTCTCCGATTCTGACTCGTTAGACCTATTTGATTTCGGGCTGATTGTTTTGCTACTATCCTGACTATCCGTGTTGATTAAAAATGCTGGTTTTACTCTGTCAATGGATACGTTGCTAATTCTATCTGGTAATTGGATGGTGAGGTTTTTATCCGTTCGCGTTATTACCTTATACGGGCCTTCGTAAGGGGGTTGTAGTGATTGTTTTTTTATTTCTCTTCTAATAAATACATGACTACATTTTTTTAGTTCGGGATGTACAAAGATGGGTATAGATGATCTTTGAGAGGTGGGCTTTGGCTTTAATTTACTAATTACTTCTTTTAGGTTTTGTACGTACTCCTGTGAGTCATAAAATTTTCTGTCTGTGTTATCATAGAATTCCCCGGGTAATCTAATAGTGGAGCCGTAAACTAGCTGCGCTGCGCTTACGTTAGTGTCGCACCTCGGTGCTGCTCGCAATCCCAATAATACTGTTGGTAATTCCCTTAACCAATTTTCGTTGTCCAATTTAGCTCTTAATGCGGCCTTTAATGATCTATGCATTCTTTCGCACGCACCATTTGCTTGTGGGTGGTATGCTGTTGTGCGAATCTTTTCTATGCCTAAAAATTTCATGAGGTGACTAAATATTTCGCTTTCGAACTGTCTACCCTGGTCACTCGTTAGCCTTAAGGGACTGCCGAAACGTGTGATCCAGTGTTCAAAAACTGCCTGGGCTACTGATTTAGCTGAGATGTCTGTCATTGGAATGCATTCTGGCCAGGCGGTGGCCCTGTCTATCATGGTTAGCAAAAATCTGTGGCCCTCCTTTGAGCTGGGCAGGGGCCCTACTATGTCGATATGGATGTGCTCAAAGCGATCGCACTCGGGAAATTCCCCAAGTGCCGATGTCGTGTGCCGGTGGACTTTAGCTTTTTGGCACCTGACACATGAGCGTGCCCACCTACCAACGTCTTTGTTCATACCTGCCCAGAAGAACCTATCTGTAACCATGCGCCTAGATGTTCTAATACCCGGATGGCTGAGGTTGTGTATTGATTCAAATGCTGCCTTGCGGAATTCTACGGGTAGGTACGGGCGTGCCTTATCGGTTGAGGTCTCACAGAGGATATTGTTCTCGGGCCCGGTACCGTTTAGTTTTACTTTTTTAAAGCACAAGCTTCTATTGTTATGGTTGGCTAAGAATTCTGAGAGCTCCTTATCTGTTTCCTGTGCCTGGGCGAGTTCTGTTAAATTAATGCCCGTGGGGCATGTTATTGTTTCAATACGCGATAGCGTATCCGCCACGACATTGTCCTTACCTTGAACATGTACTATTTTGTTCGTGAATTCACTGATGAACATGATTTGTCTTGTTCTCCTGGGGGTTTCTTTTTCACTACCTACTTTGCTAAATAAATACTCTAGCGGTTTGTGGTCGGTATAGACCACGAATTCTCGGCCCTCGACGAGTTTCCTGAAGTGAATGATTGCTAGATATATCCCCAGGAGTTCCCTATCGTAGGTACTATACTTTCTTTGCGCTTCAGTCAGGCGCTTGGAGAAAAAGCCTAAAGGTTGCCATTTGTAACTTACCCGTTTTTGTAAGACCGCTCTCACGCTGCTGTCTGATGCGTCAGTCATCAAGGCTAACGGGGAATCTGGTACTGCTTGCTTTCTTCGAATTCTTGTGTCGCTGCTTCTGTCCATTGTATGATTGTCTTATCCTTACGCTTTGAGTTGTGGAGGAACTTATTCATTTCGGCCTGTCCTTGTGCTGCTTTTGGGATGTGTGCCCTGTAGAAATTTAACATGCCCAGATACCTACGCAGGTCCTCAACTGTTTTGGGCCTTGGGTAGTTTTTTATGGCCTCCACTTTGTCATGCAGAGGTTTTATGCCCTCTGCTGATACTTCGTAGCCTAGGAATTTTAGTCTTTGTCGGCCCAGACAACACTTGGATATGTTGATGGTGATGCCGAATTCGTTAAAACGCTTAAAGACTTCCTCTAGGTGATGCTTGTGGGACTCTACGTCGGCGCTGGCCACGATGATGTCGTCTGCAAAACAGAATAAGAAGTCCAGCCCTTGCAGGACGCTGTGGTCCATGAACCTCTGGAACGTTTGGCTGGCCCCTTTTAGACCGTACGGCATGGCTGTGAACTCATACAGACCCATCGGTGTGATTACTGCTGTCTTCTCGATGTCGTCCTCATGTACTGGTATGCAGTTGTAGGCCCTGTTGATGTCGAGGCTTGAAAAAATTTTCTTACCTGCTAAGAGATATGTCAAGTCCTGTAATCGTGGTACTGGGTACCTATCTGGTTTGGTTATCGCATTTAGCTTCCTATAATCCCCGCAGGGCCTAATGTTATCATTTTTTTTGGGCACTACATGTAATGGACTGGCCCACGCACTTTTACTGGGTCTACATATTCCTAGGTCCATCATAAGCTGAAACTCACTTTTAACTTTCTTATATCTATCTGGTGGCAACGGGCGTGCACGAGCATGCACCGGTGCACCCGTAGTTTCTATGTGATGGCGCACGCTGTGTTTAGGGGGGCCTTTGACGGAGAACGGTTTCGTTATGTTTGGATATTTAGATAAAATTTTTATGAAGGGTTGATCGTCGGATATGGTTTTGATTGTGGGTTGGTCAGAATCGGAGAATGACCCGATCACCATTATGTTTGTTTCGGTATCGATTAATCTGCGGCCACTAAGGTCTATTAACAATTTGTGTTTCATTAAAAAATCTGCGCCTAATATTGGTTGTTTTACGTCAGCTATGACAAATATCCACTTAAAATTTCGTCTTAATTTAAAGTCTAATTCTTTTGTTAACTGTCCATAGGTCTTAATTTTAGTATCGTTCGCCGCGAACAAGTTGTATTCACAATTTTCACTATGCTTTGATATGTGCTTATCGCTCACTAGATTACGCGGATAGATCGATATGTTTGCGCCACTGTCTACAAGATAAGAGGTACCTGTGTGCTGGTCCATGATGCTAAGGCGATGATTTACTTGCGGCCTGCATGCTTCGCCCATTTCATGCACCGCTGTTAGTTTTCCGGCTTCTTCTTATTCCAATTGCATGGTTCCACGCATTTCTTCGCCCGATGCCGGAACCGGAAGTGGTAGTCACATAACCAGTCATGGTCTGCTGGAGTTCGCTTGCGAGATGGGCTGCGCCTCGGTGATCTTGATCCGAATCCTCCGAATCTGCCTCTTCCTCTGCTGGCGAATCTAGGTCTGGGCTGCCTGCTTTCCAATCCTCTTATCCTCTCTGTCAGGTTCTTGATTTCTGCTATCAAGTTTGCTGGTTCGCCTCCTGCAGCTGCATCTATTTTGCTGACTGTTTCTCGATGGGCTACGGATTCTATGACCTTGTCCGCTATACTGCCTAAGGTACTAAGGTCCTTCGTCTCCGTGGCTGCCAGAATCCCTCTCACAGTGCTTGGCAAGTGGTTGAGCCATAGTATGCGTAGGGTTTCCTCTTCTATCTTGCCTTGTGCAAGGTCACTCATTTTTCTAAGTAATTGTGATGGCCTCTGGTCTCCTAATTCCATTTCGTTCATGAGTCTATGTACCTGTTGTTCCTTGGTCCTCGCGTAGATGTCGCACAATCGCTTTTTTAGCGTAGAGTACTTGTCTGTCTTCAGGACATCTTTGCCTAATTTAGATACAATTATCTGGTACCTTGATTCGTCAGATGCTTTTTGAGGGCTCAGTACTGCTTCGGCTTGAATGAACCACAGCTCGGGTTCGTCGCACCAGAAGTCTGGAATGCGCGTCGTAACCGCTATGCTCGTGATCACCTGCTCTTCTGATTTTACTGCAGCCGCACTAACTTCGTTATTTGCCATTTTGTCACAATAATGTTCACCAGAGTTCTATAAGTTCACAAAAGTTCGATATCGCGAGGTTATATAACCTACAAACTCCCACACGCGTGTTCGGGGTCACCACTTTAGAGGCTATGCCTATGCAGTTATGTGGGAGCTCTTCATTAAAAGATTGCGTACACTATAAATGTTTATTACTGATCACAACCTATTTCTTACAATAGAACTGTAATCTAGTTAATCTAGAACACTTGATATTAACATGGAATATCTATAAGTGGAGCGAGTTTATACGTGGCCGACTGTGGCAAGCTACGAGTATGAACTGGCTTTACAGAGAGTGCGGGCTCCGTCGCCGCCTGGAAAGGAATGTGCTGACATCGCGTCTCGCGGTCCGCTACACCAGCCTTCAGGAACACATGATAAATCTCGAAAAGGTATTCCAAAGACTAAGAGAGTCCAATTTTAAAGTTCAAATGAACAAATCAGAGTTCTTGAAGTTAGAAACAGCATACCTTGGACACGTTATCACGAGAGAAGGCGTTAAACCCAACCCAGACAAGGTATCGACTATAAAGAAATATCCCGTACCAAAAACGACTAAAGAAATAAAACAATTTTTAGGCTTACTAGGATACTATAGGAAATTTATCCCAGACTTCGCGAGAATCACTAAACCGATGACTCAATGCCTAAAGAAGAATAGGAAAATAATTCTAGATGAGGAATACATAGCATTTGTCAAAACAGTGACAAATGCAAGAAACTACTGATTAACGACCCCATACTCCAATATCCCGACTTTGACAAAGACTTTATTCTAACGACTGACGCTTCAAACTTCGCGATAGGAGCTATTTTGTCACAAGGGCTGATAGGTTCATATAAGCCTATTTCTTACGCCTCTCGTACTCTTAACGAAAGTGAAATTAACTACAGCACTATCGAGAAGGAGTTGTTAGCAATAGTTTGGGCCACAAAATACTTCCGACCTTACCTGTTTGGACGTAAGTTCAAAATTCTGACTGACCATAAGCCACTCCAGTGGATGATGAGTTTAAAAGAACCCAATTCTCGATTAACTCGATGGCGACTGAAACTCAGCGAGTATGACTTTACCGTAATATATAAAAAAGGTAAAAGTAATACTAACGCCGACGCATTATCTAGAATCGAAATTCATAACGAAGAAATCAGCTCAATAATCCCAAACCCCACCGAAAAAGCCCTTACTTTAGAGAATTCCGCCACTAGTACAGCCCACACAAGTCAGGAACATCCAATACTGGAAGTGCCCATCACGGACGAACCTCTCAATAAATTTCACCGACAGTTAGTTACATCTATAGTAAATGACCTTACACGACGACCTGTAGTGACGAAACCATTCGAGACACATACCAGAGTAACAGTACAACTGACAGAAAATAATCTTGAATCCGACTTAATAAATGCTATAAAAGAATATGTAAATCCTAAAGTTAAAACTGCTATATTAATCAATCCCCCTTTAGCTATGTACAGAATTATACCAATCATTCAGGATAGATTTAGGAGTTCTTCAATGAAACTTGTACTTACCAGAATATATTCTTTTGAATACCTCAAACAGCAGGAGATAATTAGACAGTACCATGACGGGAAAACTAACCATAGAGGCATTAATGAATGTTACCGCTCATTATCCAGAAAGTATTACTGGCCCAAAATGAGGGAGCACATAACGAAATACATAAATGAATGTAGTATTTGCGGTCAAAGCAAATATGACAGAAACCCAATTAAGCAGCAGTTTAACATAGTACCACCATCCACCAAACCCTTAGAAATCATTCACGCAGATTTATTTACCGTGCAATCAGAAAAGTATATTACCTTTATAGATGTTTTCTCCAAGTATGGCCAAGCCTACCATTTAAGAGATGGCACTGCAATAAGCATATTACAAGCCCTTTTATTATTTTGCACTCATCACGGCCTTCCTCTTACAATAGTTACAGATAACGGAACCGAATTCACTAACCAACTCTTTGCCGAAATCCTGAGACTTCATAAAATAACTCACCATAAAAATTTACCTCATTCCCCCAATGACAATGGCAACATAGAACGTTTCCATTCAACCCTATTGGAACACCTCCGCATTCTTAAATTGCAGAATAAAGATGAACCAATAACTCACCTTATACCGTACGCTATAATAGCTTATAACAGTTCTATCCATAGTTTTACAAAATGTAGACCCTACGACATACTGAAAGGCCATTTTGATCCCAGGGATCCTATTGACATTGACGTGAACGAAAAACTACTCCAACAATATATAGTGACTCATAAGGCACAAATGAAGACTGTCTATGACATGATAAACGAGACTTCCTTAGCCGACAGAACTGCTCTCATAGAGTCCCGTAATAAATCTAGAGAATTAGAAATTGATTATCAACCCGAACAACAAGTTTTTATAAAAAATCCTCTTGCTGAAAGGCAGAAGGTCGCTCCCCGTTACACACAAGACAAGGTATTAGCCAATCTCCCGATCCACATCTATACCTCTAAAAAACGTAGCCCAGTAGCCAAATCTCGCCTGAAACGAGCACCTAAGAACAAACAATTGTTACAGGATACTTTTGCTGATCCTGATGCTGAACCCACTCCTCGTGCATCCTCAAGAGATAAGACTTGACAATCTGAATGACGGACCTGGACTACTCCCATTTAGACTAGGACAAGCTAGAGTCACAACACACTTCCATACATTCTTACAATATATCGAACTTGACAAGATAGAACAGGGACTAACTACACTTAGAGATGAACTACAGGACTATAAGAGTAAACTTACTAACGAAACCTATGCATTATATGAACTACAGCTAGAATATCTAGATAGTAAAATAACCAATATCCATGATCACTTAAACACTCTAGAACCTGGCAGGACAAAAAGAGGTCTACTCGACGGATTAGGATCCATAATTAAAAGCATTACTGGCAATCTGGACTGTCAGGATGCCCTTAAGTACAATGAAGCCTTAAGAGCCCTGAAAGAAAATCAGAATAAAATATCTTTAGAATTCAATAATCGCGTTAGTTTAAACAACGAATGGATAAAAGAACATGATAAGGTAGTTAATCAACTTGTCGATAACCAAAGTAAAATTAATGGTACGCTCCAGTTGATCTTAAACGAGAATGCGTACAAAGCTAATAGCCTTATTAAATACGGAAAATTTGCTCAGTTTTTAGCGTTCATAACGGAGAACGTCAATGATTTACTAGACGAACTTATAAGAATTGAAAATATAATACCTTTACTAAAACCATGACAACTCATCATTCTATGTTTAGCATTAACGTACTCAAGATTATGCTAAACAAGCTAAGAATAATATATGGGCAAAATCAATTAATAGACTTAGAACTTAGAGAATATTATAAGATCAGGATCGTATTTTGTACAAAAACAGATAGTAATAATTTTCAAATTTCCTATTGTCTCCCCGAGCACTTACGACTTCTACAAGTTACCTTTGGCACCAAATAGATTCCACCAAGTCCTTATTCCTCCTCATCCTTACATAGCAACTAATAGAAATGAATTCGTGTACATAGAGGCTGAATGCCCGAAGTTTGGGAGTCAGTTTCTCTGTGACGAAGATTCTCACAAAAAGCTTAGAAATCAACGCGATTGTATCCATGAAGTTATCTCTAGGCAAACCATTGACCCAAATTGCAGCCTTTCAACTATACATCTTTCAACTGAAGCCATGGAACAATTAGATGACCGAAGCTACGTGATAAGCTTTCCTCGACCAGAAAAGGTTCATCTAAACTGCGGTACCCAAACCTACAGTACACTGAATGGAAGCTTTCTGCTGACACTACTCAGCCACTGCTCACTACACTCGCCTGAACTTACTATAACAAATGAAAACGACGTCGTACAAGGCAAGCCACTGAAAATTATGAACATCGCTTATCCAGAGAAGATGAAGAGCACAGTATCGGTACACCTAAACCTGAGCTCGATTAACTTAAAATCTCTACATACCAGTCAAGATAAAATCACACACCAACCTGCACTGCAATTACCGAATGATTCTGAAACAGTATACCACACAACCATACCTTTCTACATTATCGTATCTGGCGCAATTATACTTACCTTAGTCATGCTGACTCGCCGTCTTCGCCGATGGAGATGCAAGCGACAAGTTACAAACTCCTCCAGCATCCAGCCATCTTCTGAAGAACCTGAAAACCATGTCTACGCGAAACCGTCCACACCAGCAATATTTTCAATGAAAGTTGGAAAATAGTTGCTTTTCTGAGGGCGGAGGAATTACGATATTACCATAATTAATATTACAACGAGCAAAGCCGCAGCATAAAGCAACATAATGCGACCCGATTGCATCGTCGCATCGTCAGCAGTCCACGCCTCGTGTCGCGCTCAGCCTCGTGCCTGCGCCGTCAGCTAAATGCATTTCGCAACTTATTGTATTAGAATTCCGTAATAAATATATTTTATTAACTTACTTTGGTACTAGCATCGTCCAAGTCTAGACTTGGTATTAATTATAAATCCTAATTGTAACTGAATTTTTTCGATTAAATTCTTTATATCTTTAATCTCAGTTTCTTTTAACTCCTCCGGCTGTCACCTACGTAATTTGGATGACAACACAAAGCTTAAGCTTTTTGAAAGTAAACGCGACACTTATTTCGCTCGAATTCAAAGTATTTATGATTCCATGAAAACGTTATCTACCGAACGCTTGCGTAACAGTTTTATTGCAAAGGTTAAGCAAATTGATACATTGCGAAGTGAATTTAGTAGCATTTTGGATAATGTGAACGCACTTAAATTAAAATTAGATTCTACGTATACAATTTCATATAGTGCTTTAGATGCCTTTGACGATTTAGCGTGTGAAATAAAAGACAGGGTATGTTGACTGACCGAGTCTTCGCCCCTGCCAAGCGTGAAAGGTTCTGAGTCTAGTTCAAATACTCGTCATATTAAAATACCTAAAATTGAATTACCGACCTTTGATGAAGACATTCAAGCCCGTTCTTTTATGAGACATTTAAACGGGTTATTCACATCAACTCAGATATCTCAGATTCTGAACGCATTCATTATTTACTGAGTTGTCTAAAGGGCAAGGCGTTGAATGTCGCCGCTGGACTCTCACCCTCCGCTGAGAACTATCGCGTAGTCTGGGATGCGCTGATCGCTAAATACCTAGACAATCATGCGCTGGCAGTTAATTACCTAAACCAGCTGTTTTCATTAAAGTCGGCCGGCGCATCGCCTGCTAATATTGAAAAGGCATTTGATAAGTTTACTGCAACCGTTGCAGGCCTTAAACAATTAAAAATAGATAACATGGATGATTTTATCTTTACGCATCTGGGTCTTAAGCTAATAGATTCAGACATCGCGAAACATTACGAAATGTCTTTTCGTACTCAGAAGGATCCACAGTTAATCGATTATGATTATGTTGTGAAGTTCGTACGCGAACAAATAAAAATATTATATCGCGCCGCGCCACAGCGCGGTTCCGAGCCGCGTCCCACCGGCAGCGCAAGCAATGCTAAGCCCGCTACCGCGACTGGTAGGGTTTCGCAAGTGTACGTTGTTACCGGTTCTAAATGCTCGCTCTGTCATTCAACGCACACGCATTTATATAAGTGTAAAGCCTTTCAAAAACTAAACGCTAATGACAGATTTAAATTTATTAAAGATAATCGCATGTGCGGTAACTGTCTGAGTAACCAGCACACCGTATCTAACTGTCAAAGTAAGACTACTTGTAAAAAATGTAACGGTAAACACCATAACCTCTTACATTTAGAGCAACAGCAGACGCAATCGGGACCATCCGAGATTCATTCCGCATCCACCCCCCTCTCGGCCGCTTCCATAGCCCCAGTCTCGGGTTCTGCTGCCGCTGTACCAGATCAGGTGGTTTTATGTACACATTTGGCTCCCGACTTACAGCCTACGCGCACTACCGAGGTGCTAGCTACTGCCAAGGTACTAGTAGTAGGTAGGAAAGGCAAGGACACTGTGGTCAGGTGTCTGCTGGACCCTGGTTCGCAGAAAAACTATATAACGACTCGCTGCTGCCGTATGCTTGGGTTACCTATCCGTGAAGACACGATAAACACCGTTAAGGGTATTGGTGGTACCTCGCAATCGGTACGAGGTTCCGTCGACTTCACGTTTAGTTCACGGCTTTGTGCGCAACCTAAGTACCATATTGACGCGCTTGTATTAGATCAGATCACAAGTCAGTTACCGTTGTATAAAATCAACGTTTCTGATTTAAATCATATTGATCCTGGACTACTCGCTGATGATACTTGGGCTGTGCCAGGTGACATCGACATCCTACTGGGTGTGAAACTGTTCGCTAAGTTATTGCGTTCAGGCCACGTTACCAGTGAACCTGGCGGTCCCGACGCATTGGATACTGTGCTTGGTTACATGCTTATGGGGGATGCGCTCGTTTCTGAAACTGAGACGGCAACACTGTCATTATGTGCAGTCTCCTCTTTCCCGTGCTGTGATCTCCGCAAGTTTTGGGAAATCGAGGAAGTTGTGGCGTCCTCTACTACGAGTGTAGACGACAAATACTGTGAACAATTTTATTGTTCCACTACTACTCGCACGCAGTCGGGCAAATATGTAGCTGCCTTGCCACTGAAGTCTAACGCAACGGCGTTAGGTAATTCGTTTGAGATCGCTCGTCGCAGATTTCTTAGCCTAGAGCGGAAACTCAAAGCGAACCCTAATGTCAAAATACTATATGATGACGTCATCAAGGATTACCTTAAACAGACTTATATTTCACTCGTGAAAAATTCGTGTGGTTCTAGACGCAAGCGCAAAAACCAACAATGGACTTGTTTAACATTTTGTTGAACTTCCGCTTTTTTGCTGTCGCTATTACAGCTGATGTGAAGGCTATGTACCTCCGAATAGGTATCCGTTCTGAGGATCGATCCCTTCAACGCATACTTTATCGTTTTCGAGAGGATGAAGAACTTCAGATCTATGAGTTCTCTGTCGTTCCGTTCGGACTAAAATGTTCTCCATTCATAGCTATCTATATCACTGTTCAGCAGTTGTGTCAGGATGAAGGTCACCAATTTCCTCTTGCGAATGAAATCCTGAAAAGAGATATTTATATAGATGACATAGCCAGTTCTGTACCTAGCACTGCGCTAGCTATAGATTCTGCTCAGGAACTGATAAAAATATTCTCTCTAGGTGACTTTCATCTAACCAAATGGTCAAGTAATAGTATCGAGGTTCTTCAGTCTATACCTGAATCCTTACGGCTCTCGCAGAGCGTGGATCTAAGTATGGATCCAACGCAGAAAATCCTAGGTCTCCGTTGGTATCCGGATGATGACTATTTCGCCTTCCAGGTTAATCCTGATGAACGTCCATGCACAAAAAGGAATATCCTTTCGTCCATCGCGCGTCTTTTTGATGTTCTGGGCCTCGTGGCTCCTAAAATTTATACGCCAAGCTACTTATAAAGGAGCTTTGGCTCGTCAAAATGGGATGGGATGATACCCCACCCGTTCGCATCATTCGACTATGGGAACAATTTCAGGCAGAACTGCCTATGATCTCGCATATGAAATTCGCACGACATCTCGGTGTCGTTGAAGACTGCAAAGTCTCTATCGTTGGCTACGCCGATGCTAGCGAGAAGGCATACGGGTGAGTAGTCTATGCTCACGTCGTTAAACCAAATGGTGAAATCGTTGTCTCACTAGTATGCGCAAAGTCCAAAGTCGCACCACTAAAGGTGCACGCCTCGAGCTGTGCGCCGCACTCCTTTTATCGACTCTGATAAAAAGAGTTGTCGATCTGTACGCAGCTCGGCTTACCCTTGAGGCTGTTGCAGCTTTTTAGGATTCGAGTGTAACATTGAGTTGGATCCATTCCGCACCTCATCGCTGGCATACCTATGATGCCAATCGCATCGCTAAAATCCACGAAAATTTATCGGAAGAACACTTCTTCCACGTCAAAGGATCTGAGAATCCTAGTGATTGTCTCTCTCGCGCATTAACCCCGGCCCAACTAGTCCATCACCCTTTATGGTTAAAAGGACCGCCGTGGCTTAAGCTGCCTCGCGCCGAATGGCCGGTTAAACTATTTGTTCCCAATATAGTACCAGAGCTTGAACTCGAAATGAAACCAGTGGCTCTACCTGGTATATCACGCGAATTTACGGTGGAGAGCCCGCCTACCGAAGACATTCTTTACAACCGCGCTTCCAGGCTTTCTTCCTGGATGAAGTATTTAAAGGTAATTTGTTTCGTCAACACCAGGCTGTGTGGTGTCGGCCTAAAAGAATAGCACCAACCCAACTCTGCCCGCGGGTGTCGTAAAAGGCGACTAAGGGACACAACACCGGGGGGTGGGCAGCAGCGCCCCCTGCAGAGCAAACCCACAGCCAAACTGCGATCCCCAACCCGCATGCCCAGCGTGGGGATTATGGGCACTACCCCTCAAAAATGGCAAAACTAAAAAGATGGCCCTCAGTTCCCGGCCGCCTCGCTATTCCTGGCCATGGCAGCGGCCATGGTAACGGCGGGGCAGGGGGTGCTAAGAATCACCGGGCTACGGTAGGCTGCCACAAAAATCTGACCCTGGCAACGTTTAACGGATGCACTCTGAGGCTTGACCACCATCTAGCGCAGTTGGAAGTGGAGTTAGAGAACATTAAATGGCATGTTCTAGGGTTATGTGAAGTCCGTAGAGAGGGGGAGGAGACCATAACCCTGGACTCGGGCCATCTTCTCTACTTTCGCGAGGGGGATAAAAAAACCCAGGGTGGCGTAGGTTTCCTCGTCAATAGGGCCCTCTCTAACAACGTTGAAGAAATCTCCAGTGTGTCGACCAGGGTAGCATACCTGATCCTTCGGCTGTCCAAGCGCTACAGCATGAAGGTCATTCAGGTTTACGCACCGACCTCGACACACCCGGATGATGAAGTGGAGGATATGTATGAAGACATATCCAAAGCCTTACACCACACCACCAAGGCCCACTTCAATGTTGTTATGGGGGACTTTAACGGCAAGGTGGGAACACAGACTGGCAACGAATCCCGTATAGGCCCGCATGGTTATGGAGTTAGGAATCACAGGGGGCAAATGCTTGTCAACTTCCTTGAGAAGGAGGGACTGTTCTTAATGAACTCTTTCTTTAAGGTGCCCACTCACTAACAGTCCGCCTGCAGTCCGCCTGCAGTTCCAGATCTGTCCGGCGGCCTGCAGTCCTAAGCCGATAGCGCCCACACACTAAAGCGATTTTGGCCTGCCGGCAATTCCCTGTTGTCAGTTTTGCGACCACACACTAGCATTTGTGAGTCGTCAGTTTTAGGTCGTACGATCGCCTGCCGGTAATGGTCTGATATCAGTTACATAGAGACTACGAAACAGTGCAAAGCCGCAGCATAAAGCAACATAATGCGACCCGATTGCATCGTCGCATCGTCAGCAGTCCACGCCTCGTGTCGCGCTCAGCCTCGTGCCTGCGCCGTCAGCTAAATGCATTTCGCAACTTATTGTATTAGAATTCCGTAATAAATATATTTTATTAACTTACTTTGGTACTAGCATCGTCCAAGTCTAGACTTGGTATTAATTATAAATCCTAATTGTAACTGAATTTTTTCGATTAAATTCTTTATATCTTTAATCTCAGTTTCTTTTAACTCCTCCGGCTGTCACCTACGTAATTTGGATGACAACACAAAGCTTAAGCTTTTTGAAAGTAAACGCGACACTTATTTCGCTCGAATTCAAAGTATTTATGATTCCATGAAAACGTTATCTACCGAACGCTTGCGTAACAGTTTTATTGCAAAGGTTAAGCAAATTGATACATTGCGAAGTGAATTTAGTAGCATTTTGGATAATGTGAACGCACTTAAATTAAAATTAGATTCTACGTATACAATTTCATATAGTGCTTTAGATGCCTTTGACGATTTAGCGTGTGAAATAAAAGACAGGGTATGTTGACTGACCGAGTCTTCGCCCCTGCCAAGCGTGAAAGGTTCTGAGTCTAGTTCAAATACTCGTCATATTAAAATACCTAAAATTGAATTACCGACCTTTGATGAAGACATTCAAGCCCGTTCTTTTATGAGACATTTAAACGGGTTATTCACATCAACTCAGATATCTCAGATTCTGAACGCATTCATTATTTACTGAGTTGTCTAAAGGGCAAGGCGTTGAATGTCGCCGCTGGACTCTCACCCTCCGCTGAGAACTATCGCGTAGTCTGGGATGCGCTGATCGCTAAATACCTAGACAATCATGCGCTGGCAGTTAATTACCTAAACCAGCTGTTTTCATTAAAGTCGGCCGGCGCATCGCCTGCTAATATTGAAAAGGCATTTGATAAGTTTACTGCAACCGTTGCAGGCCTTAAACAATTAAAAATAGATAACATGGATGATTTTATCTTTACGCATCTGGGTCTTAAGCTAATAGATTCAGACATCGCGAAACATTACGAAATGTCTTTTCGTACTCAGAAGGATCCACAGTTAATCGATTATGATTATGTTGTGAAGTTCGTACGCGAACAAATAAAAATATTATATCGCGCCGCGCCACAGCGCGGTTCCGAGCCGCGTCCCACCGGCAGCGCAAGCAATGCTAAGCCCGCTACCGCGACTGGTAGGGTTTCGCAAGTGTACGTTGTTACCGGTTCTAAATGCTCGCTCTGTCATTCAACGCACACGCATTTATATAAGTGTAAAGCCTTTCAAAAACTAAACGCTAATGACAGATTTAAATTTATTAAAGATAATCGCATGTGCGGTAACTGTCTGAGTAACCAGCACACCGTATCTAACTGTCAAAGTAAGACTACTTGTAAAAAATGTAACGGTAAACACCATAACCTCTTACATTTAGAGCAACAGCAGACGCAATCGGGACCATCCGAGATTCATTCCGCATCCACCCCCCTCTCGGCCGCTTCCATAGCCCCAGTCTCGGGTTCTGCTGCCGCTGTACCAGATCAGGTGGTTTTATGTACACATTTGGCTCCCGACTTACAGCCTACGCGCACTACCGAGGTGCTAGCTACTGCCAAGGTACTAGTAGTAGGTAGGAAAGGCAAGGACACTGTGGTCAGGTGTCTGCTGGACCCTGGTTCGCAGAAAAACTATATAACGACTCGCTGCTGCCGTATGCTTGGGTTACCTATCCGTGAAGACACGATAAACACCGTTAAGGGTATTGGTGGTACCTCGCAATCGGTACGAGGTTCCGTCGACTTCACGTTTAGTTCACGGCTTTGTGCGCAACCTAAGTACCATATTGACGCGCTTGTATTAGATCAGATCACAAGTCAGTTACCGTTGTATAAAATCAACGTTTCTGATTTAAATCATATTGATCCTGGACTACTCGCTGATGATACTTGGGCTGTGCCAGGTGACATCGACATCCTACTGGGTGTGAAACTGTTCGCTAAGTTATTGCGTTCAGGCCACGTTACCAGTGAACCTGGCGGTCCCGACGCATTGGATACTGTGCTTGGTTACATGCTTATGGGGGATGCGCTCGTTTCTGAAACTGAGACGGCAACACTGTCATTATGTGCAGTCTCCTCTTTCCCGTGCTGTGATCTCCGCAAGTTTTGGGAAATCGAGGAAGTTGTGGCGTCCTCTACTACGAGTGTAGACGACAAATACTGTGAACAATTTTATTGTTCCACTACTACTCGCACGCAGTCGGGCAAATATGTAGCTGCCTTGCCACTGAAGTCTAACGCAACGGCGTTAGGTAATTCGTTTGAGATCGCTCGTCGCAGATTTCTTAGCCTAGAGCGGAAACTCAAAGCGAACCCTAATGTCAAAATACTATATGATGACGTCATCAAGGATTACCTTAAACAGACTTATATTTCACTCGTGAAAAATTCGTGTGGTTCTAGACGCAAGCGCAAAAACCAACAATGGACTTGTTTAACATTTTGTTGAACTTCCGCTTTTTTGCTGTCGCTATTACAGCTGATGTGAAGGCTATGTACCTCCGAATAGGTATCCGTTCTGAGGATCGATCCCTTCAACGCATACTTTATCGTTTTCGAGAGGATGAAGAACTTCAGATCTATGAGTTCTCTGTCGTTCCGTTCGGACTAAAATGTTCTCCATTCATAGCTATCTATATCACTGTTCAGCAGTTGTGTCAGGATGAAGGTCACCAATTTCCTCTTGCGAATGAAATCCTGAAAAGAGATATTTATATAGATGACATAGCCAGTTCTGTACCTAGCACTGCGCTAGCTATAGATTCTGCTCAGGAACTGATAAAAATATTCTCTCTAGGTGACTTTCATCTAACCAAATGGTCAAGTAATAGTATCGAGGTTCTTCAGTCTATACCTGAATCCTTACGGCTCTCGCAGAGCGTGGATCTAAGTATGGATCCAACGCAGAAAATCCTAGGTCTCCGTTGGTATCCGGATGATGACTATTTCGCCTTCCAGGTTAATCCTGATGAACGTCCATGCACAAAAAGGAATATCCTTTCGTCCATCGCGCGTCTTTTTGATGTTCTGGGCCTCGTGGCTCCTAAAATTTATACGCCAAGCTACTTATAAAGGAGCTTTGGCTCGTCAAAATGGGATGGGATGATACCCCACCCGTTCGCATCATTCGACTATGGGAACAATTTCAGGCAGAACTGCCTATGATCTCGCATATGAAATTCGCACGACATCTCGGTGTCGTTGAAGACTGCAAAGTCTCTATCGTTGGCTACGCCGATGCTAGCGAGAAGGCATACGGGTGAGTAGTCTATGCTCACGTCGTTAAACCAAATGGTGAAATCGTTGTCTCACTAGTATGCGCAAAGTCCAAAGTCGCACCACTAAAGGTGCACGCCTCGAGCTGTGCGCCGCACTCCTTTTATCGACTCTGATAAAAAGAGTTGTCGATCTGTACGCAGCTCGGCTTACCCTTGAGGCTGTTGCAGCTTTTTAGGATTCGACTGTAACATTGAGTTGGATCCATTCCGCACCTCATCGCTGGCATACCTATGATGCCAATCGCATCGCTAAAATCCACGAAAATTTATCGGAAGAACACTTCTTCCACGTCAAAGGATCTGAGAATCCTAGTGATTGTCTCTCTCGCGCATTAACCCCGGCCCAACTAGTCCATCACCCTTTATGGTTAAAAGGACCGCCGTGGCTTAAGCTGCCTCGCGCCGAATGGCCGGTTAAACTATTTGTTCCCAATATAGTACCAGAGCTTGAACTCGAAATGAAACCAGTGGCTCTACCTGGTATATCACGCGAATTTACGGTGGAGAGCCCGCCTACCGAAGACATTCTTTACAACCGCGCTTCCAGGCTTTCTTCCTGGATGAAGTATTTAAAGGTAATTTGTTTCGTCAACACCAGGCTGTGTGGTGTCGGCCTAAAAGAATAGCACCAACCCAACTCTGCCCGCGGGTGTCGTAAAAGGCGACTAAGGGACACAACACCGGGGGGTGGGCAGCAGCGCCCCCTGCAGAGCAAACCCACAGCCAAACTGCGATCCCCAACCCGCATGCCCAGCGTGGGGATTATGGGCACTACCCCTCAAAAATGGCAAAACTAAAAAGATGGCCCTCAGTTCCCGGCCGCCTCGCTATTCCTGGCCATGGCAGCGGCCATGGTAACGGCGGGGCAGGGGGTGCTAAGAATCACCGGGCTACGGTAGGCTGCCACAAAAATCTGACCCTGGCAACGTTTAACGGATGCACTCTGAGGCTTGACCACCATCTAGCGCAGTTGGAAGTGGAGTTAGAGAACATTAAATGGCATGTTCTAGGGTTATGTGAAGTCCGTAGAGAGGGGGAGGAGACCATAACCCTGGACTCGGGCCATCTTCTCTACTTTCGCGAGGGGGATAAAAAAACCCAGGGTGGCGTAGGTTTCCTCTCAATAGGGCCCTCTCTAACAACGTTGAAGAAATCTCCAGTGTGTCGACCAGGGTAGCATACCTGATCCTTCGGCTGTCCAAGCGCTACAGCATGAAGGTCATTCAGGTTTACGCACCGACCTCGACACACCCGGATGATGAAGTGGAGGATATGTATGAAGACATATCCAAAGCCTTACACCACACCACCAAGGCCCACTTCAATGTTGTTATGGGGGACTTTAACGGCAAGGTGGGAACACAGACTGGCAACGAATCCCGTATAGGCCCGCATGGTTATGGAGTTAGGAATCACAGGGGGCAAATGCTTGTCAACTTCCTTGAGAAGGAGGGACTGTTCTTAATGAACTCTTTCTTTAAGGTGCCCACTCACTAACAGTCCGCCTGCAGTCCGCCTGCAGTTCCAGATCTGTCCGGCGGCCTGCAGTCCTAAGCCGATAGCGCCCACACACTAAAGCGATTTTGGCCTGCCGGCAATTCCCTGTTGTCAGTTTTGCGACCACACACTAGCATTTGTGAGTCGTCAGTTTTAGGTCGTACGATCGCCTGCCGGTAATGGTCTGATATCAGTTACATAGAGACTACGAAACAGTGCAAAGCCGCAGCATAAAGCAACATAATGCGACCCGATTGCATCGTCGCATCGTCAGCAGTCCACGCCTCGTGTCGCGCTCAGCCTCGTGCCTGCGCCGTCAGCTAAATGCATTTCGCAACTTATTGTATTAGAATTCCGTAATAAATATATTTTATTAACTTACTTTGGTACTAGCATCGTCCAAGTCTAGACTTGGTATTAATTATAAATCCTAATTGTAACTGAATTTTTTCGATTAAATTCTTTATATCTTTAATCTCAGTTTCTTTTAACTCCTCCGGCTGTCACCTACGTAATTTGGATGACAACACAAAGCTTAAGCTTTTTGAAAGTAAACGCGACACTTATTTCGCTCGAATTCAAAGTATTTATGATTCCATGAAAACGTTATCTACCGAACGCTTGCGTAACAGTTTTATTGCAAAGGTTAAGCAAATTGATACATTGCGAAGTGAATTTAGTAGCATTTTGGATAATGTGAACGCACTTAAATTAAAATTAGATTCTACGTATACAATTTCATATAGTGCTTTAGATGCCTTTGACGATTTAGCGTGTGAAATAAAAGACAGGGTATGTTGACTGACCGAGTCTTCGCCCCTGCCAAGCGTGAAAGGTTCTGAGTCTAGTTCAAATACTCGTCATATTAAAATACCTAAAATTGAATTACCGACCTTTGATGAAGACATTCAAGCCCGTTCTTTTATGAGACATTTAAACGGGTTATTCACATCAACTCAGATATCTCAGATTCTGAACGCATTCATTATTTACTGAGTTGTCTAAAGGGCAAGGCGTTGAATGTCGCCGCTGGACTCTCACCCTCCGCTGAGAACTATCGCGTAGTCTGGGATGCGCTGATCGCTAAATACCTAGACAATCATGCGCTGGCAGTTAATTACCTAAACCAGCTGTTTTCATTAAAGTCGGCCGGCGCATCGCCTGCTAATATTGAAAAGGCATTTGATAAGTTTACTGCAACCGTTGCAGGCCTTAAACAATTAAAAATAGATAACATGGATGATTTTATCTTTACGCATCTGGGTCTTAAGCTAATAGATTCAGACATCGCGAAACATTACGAAATGTCTTTTCGTACTCAGAAGGATCCACAGTTAATCGATTATGATTATGTTGTGAAGTTCGTACGCGAACAAATAAAAATATTATATCGCGCCGCGCCACAGCGCGGTTCCGAGCCGCGTCCCACCGGCAGCGCAAGCAATGCTAAGCCCGCTACCGCGACTGGTAGGGTTTCGCAAGTGTACGTTGTTACCGGTTCTAAATGCTCGCTCTGTCATTCAACGCACACGCATTTATATAAGTGTAAAGCCTTTCAAAAACTAAACGCTAATGACAGATTTAAATTTATTAAAGATAATCGCATGTGCGGTAACTGTCTGAGTAACCAGCACACCGTATCTAACTGTCAAAGTAAGACTACTTGTAAAAAATGTAACGGTAAACACCATAACCTCTTACATTTAGAGCAACAGCAGACGCAATCGGGACCATCCGAGATTCATTCCGCATCCACCCCCCTCTCGGCCGCTTCCATAGCCCCAGTCTCGGGTTCTGCTGCCGCTGTACCAGATCAGGTGGTTTTATGTACACATTTGGCTCCCGACTTACAGCCTACGCGCACTACCGAGGTGCTAGCTACTGCCAAGGTACTAGTAGTAGGTAGGAAAGGCAAGGACACTGTGGTCAGGTGTCTGCTGGACCCTGGTTCGCAGAAAAACTATATAACGACTCGCTGCTGCCGTATGCTTGGGTTACCTATCCGTGAAGACACGATAAACACCGTTAAGGGTATTGGTGGTACCTCGCAATCGGTACGAGGTTCCGTCGACTTCACGTTTAGTTCACGGCTTTGTGCGCAACCTAAGTACCATATTGACGCGCTTGTATTAGATCAGATCACAAGTCAGTTACCGTTGTATAAAATCAACGTTTCTGATTTAAATCATATTGATCCTGGACTACTCGCTGATGATACTTGGGCTGTGCCAGGTGACATCGACATCCTACTGGGTGTGAAACTGTTCGCTAAGTTATTGCGTTCAGGCCACGTTACCAGTGAACCTGGCGGTCCCGACGCATTGGATACTGTGCTTGGTTACATGCTTATGGGGGATGCGCTCGTTTCTGAAACTGAGACGGCAACACTGTCATTATGTGCAGTCTCCTCTTTCCCGTGCTGTGATCTCCGCAAGTTTTGGGAAATCGAGGAAGTTGTGGCGTCCTCTACTACGAGTGTAGACGACAAATACTGTGAACAATTTTATTGTTCCACTACTACTCGCACGCAGTCGGGCAAATATGTAGCTGCCTTGCCACTGAAGTCTAACGCAACGGCGTTAGGTAATTCGTTTGAGATCGCTCGTCGCAGATTTCTTAGCCTAGAGCGGAAACTCAAAGCGAACCCTAATGTCAAAATACTATATGATGACGTCATCAAGGATTACCTTAAACAGACTTATATTTCACTCGTGAAAAATTCGTGTGGTTCTAGACGCAAGCGCAAAAACCAACAATGGACTTGTTTAACATTTTGTTGAACTTCCGCTTTTTTGCTGTCGCTATTACAGCTGATGTGAAGGCTATGTACCTCCGAATAGGTATCCGTTCTGAGGATCGATCCCTTCAACGCATACTTTATCGTTTTCGAGAGGATGAAGAACTTCAGATCTATGAGTTCTCTGTCGTTCCGTTCGGACTAAAATGTTCTCCATTCATAGCTATCTATATCACTGTTCAGCAGTTGTGTCAGGATGAAGGTCACCAATTTCCTCTTGCGAATGAAATCCTGAAAAGAGATATTTATATAGATGACATAGCCAGTTCTGTACCTAGCACTGCGCTAGCTATAGATTCTGCTCAGGAACTGATAAAAATATTCTCTCTAGGTGACTTTCATCTAACCAAATGGTCAAGTAATAGTATCGAGGTTCTTCAGTCTATACCTGAATCCTTACGGCTCTCGCAGAGCGTGGATCTAAGTATGGATCCAACGCAGAAAATCCTAGGTCTCCGTTGGTATCCGGATGATGACTATTTCGCCTTCCAGGTTAATCCTGATGAACGTCCATGCACAAAAAGGAATATCCTTTCGTCCATCGCGCGTCTTTTTGATGTTCTGGGCCTCGTGGCTCCTAAAATTTATACGCCAAGCTACTTATAAAGGAGCTTTGGCTCGTCAAAATGGGATGGGATGATACCCCACCCGTTCGCATCATTCGACTATGGGAACAATTTCAGGCAGAACTGCCTATGATCTCGCATATGAAATTCGCACGACATCTCGGTGTCGTTGAAGACTGCAAAGTCTCTATCGTTGGCTACGCCGATGCTAGCGAGAAGGCATACGGGTGAGTAGTCTATGCTCACGTCGTTAAACCAAATGGTGAAATCGTTGTCTCACTAGTATGCGCAAAGTCCAAAGTCGCACCACTAAAGGTGCACGCCTCGAGCTGTGCGCCGCACTCCTTTTATCGACTCTGATAAAAAGAGTTGTCGATCTGTACGCAGCTCGGCTTACCCTTGAGGCTGTTGCAGCTTTTTAGGATTCGAGTGTAACATTGAGTTGGATCCATTCCGCACCTCATCGCTGGCATACCTATGATGCCAATCGCATCGCTAAAATCCACGAAAATTTATCGGAAGAACACTTCTTCCACGTCAAAGGATCTGAGAATCCTAGTGATTGTCTCTCTCGCGCATTAACCCCGGCCCAACTAGTCCATCACCCTTTATGGTTAAAAGGACCGCCGTGGCTTAAGCTGCCTCGCGCCGAATGGCCGGTTAAACTATTTGTTCCCAATATAGTACCAGAGCTTGAACTCGAAATGAAACCAGTGGCTCTACCTGGTATATCACGCGAATTTACGGTGGAGAGCCCGCCTACCGAAGACATTCTTTACAACCGCGCTTCCAGGCTTTCTTCCTGGATGAAGTATTTAAAGGTAATTTGTTTCGTCAACACCAGGCTGTGTGGTGTCGGCCTAAAAGAATAGCACCAACCCAACTCTGCCCGCGGGTGTCGTAAAAGGCGACTAAGGGACACAACACCGGGGGGTGGGCAGCAGCGCCCCCTGCAGAGCAAACCCACAGCCAAACTGCGATCCCCAACCCGCATGCCCAGCGTGGGGATTATGGGCACTACCCCTCAAAAATGGCAAAACTAAAAAGATGGCCCTCAGTTCCCGGCCGCCTCGCTATTCCTGGCCATGGCAGCGGCCATGGTAACGGCGGGGCAGGGGGTGCTAAGAATCACCGGGCTACGGTAGGCTGCCACAAAAATCTGACCCTGGCAACGTTTAACGGATGCACTCTGAGGCTTGACCACCATCTAGCGCAGTTGGAAGTGGAGTTAGAGAACATTAAATGGCATGTTCTAGGGTTATGTGAAGTCCGTAGAGAGGGGGAGGAGACCATAACCCTGGACTCGGGCCATCTTCTCTACTTTCGCGAGGGGGATAAAAAAACCCAGGGTGGCGTAGGTTTCCTCGTCAATAGGGCCCTCTCTAACAACGTTGAAGAAATCTCCAGTGTGTCGACCAGGGTAGCATACCTGATCCTTCGGCTGTCCAAGCGCTACAGCATGAAGGTCATTCAGGTTTACGCACCGACCTCGACACACCCGGATGATGAAGTGGAGGATATGTATGAAGACATATCCAAAGCCTTACACCACACCACCAAGGCCCACTTCAATGTTGTTATGGGGGACTTTAACGGCAAGGTGGGAACACAGACTGGCAACGAATCCCGTATAGGCCCGCATGGTTATGGAGTTAGGAATCACAGGGGGCAAATGCTTGTCAACTTCCTTGAGAAGGAGGGACTGTTCTTAATGAACTCTTTCTTTAAGGTGCCCACTCACTAACAGTCCGCCTGCAGTCCGCCTGCAGTTCCAGATCTGTCCGGCGGCCTGCAGTCCTAAGCCGATAGCGCCCACACACTAAAGCGATTTTGGCCTGCCGGCAATTCCCTGTTGTCAGTTTTGCGACCACACACTAGCATTTGTGAGTCGTCAGTTTTAGGTCGTACGATCGCCTGCCGGTAATGGTCTGATATCAGTTACATAGAGACTACGAAACAGTGCAAGCGATTTTCGACCTTATTGACATTTTCTTAATTACATGTTTTTTCGCATAAATAAATGCTGCTGATCACGAATATAAGAAAAGAAACTAGATTTGTTGTGATGTCAATAAGGTTGAAAATAGCTTGCACTACGTTATTCTTATATAAGTACGTGCTAATCATTGTGAGAAATAGGTGTTAGCTATTTTGAATCTTATGGACTATGTGCATAAGAAATATAGACGTTTATGTACAAAAAATGAATAAAATGTTATAAAAAAATAGTGATGTAGGTACATGTCATCATAATGTTATTAGTTATTACTTCAGACAAAAGAATAAATTTAATTCACTGTTTTATTCTAAGTTTATTACGTAAAAAAGCTGACACGAAACGTTGATCGACAGGCGGCCGGCCGACGTGTGCTCGTTTGCCCTGACGGCCTAGGACTGTCCGGCTTAGAACTGTCCGGAATCGTTCGGCGGCCCCACACTATGGGATCGTATTAGTCGTCAGTCCAAAATCGTTAACGAAACTGTTAGTGTGTGGGTTATTGCGATTAACTGACAGATTTATATCGTCCGGTAAACTGTTAGTGAGTGGGCGCCTTTAAGAAACAGCCTCAAAGAAAGTGGACATGGAAAAGCCCCGACACTGTGACAAAAAATGAGATCGACTTCATCATGACGGATAGCAAGCACATATTCAGAGATGTCTCAGTGATCAACAGGTTTAATACCGGATCTGATCACCGACTTCTCCGAGGCTCTCTGAATATCAACTTAAAGCTTGAAAGAAGCCGACTGATGAAGTCCACGCTCCGACCTAACCCAATCCATATCATGGCGGGCGGTGATAAGTTCCAGCAGCTTCTCGGGAACAGATTTGTTGCCTTGGAACCCATCGACGACGTTGACGAGAGCTTACACAATCTGGTCGAAACTCTGAGGGATGAGAGCATCAAGTTCTGTAGAACGCAGCGGACTGGCAGGATATCCAAACTCTCGGCTGAGACTCTCGGGTTGATGACAAAAAGACGGGAAACCACCCAAGCGACTTCGTCGGAGAGGTCAGACCTGAACAAGCAAATTGCGAAGATGGTACGGCGTGACCTTCGGAGCTCCAACACACGCCTTATCGAAGAGGCGATAGAGCGAAACCGAGGGTCTAAAGTATTCACTCAGCAGCTTGGCAGGAGCCACCTGACGAAGCTAAAAACGCACGACGGGAGGACCGTTTTGTCAAAGCCAGGGATCTTCGCCGAGATAGAAGATTTCTACGGCCGATTATACGCTTCACATGCCTCTCTTTCTCGACGAGATGACCACGATTCCAGAGCCACCCTGACACGCCACTACACCGACGAACTGCCTGACATCAGACAAGACGAGATCGTGTCAGCTCTGAGGCAGCTTAAAAATGGAAAAGCCCCCGGTGAGGACGGAATAACATCAGAGCTTTTGAAAGCTGGAGGAGCCCCTGTTATACAGGAACTACAGAATCTCTTCAACGCCGTCCTTCACAGTGGGAGAACTCCAAAGGCGTGGAGCGGGAATTTGGTGGTGCTCTTTTTCAAGAAGGGTGATAAATCCCTTCTTAGGAATTACAGACCCATCTCGCTCCTGAGCCATGTCTATAAGCTGTTCTCACGAGTGGTCACGAATCGTCTCGCCAGGAGACTCGACGAGTTCCAGCCGCCGGAACAGGCCGGGTTTCGCGGAGGATATGGCACCATAGACCACATTCACACAGTGAGGCAGATTATACAGAAGTTCGAAGAGTATAATCAGCCCCTGTGTCTGGCCTTTGTGGACTATGAGAAGGCCTTTGACTCTGTCGAAACATGGGCTGTTCTGGAATCCTTACAGCGATGCCAAGTAGACTATCGTTATATTGAGGTGCTGAGATGTCTGTACGAAGCCGCCACTATGAGTGTCCAAGTACAGGACCAGCAGTCTAAACCGATCCAGTTGCGCAGAGGAGTGAGACAGGGGGATGCTATATCCCCGAAACTGTTCACCAGCGCGTTGGAGGATATGTTTAAGACGCTGGACTGGAAAGGAAAGGGCATTAACATAAACGGCGACTACATCTCACACCTACGATTCGCAGATGACATAGTCTTAATGGCGGAGTCGCTAGAGGAGCTGAACCAGATGCTGGGCGGACTAGCTTCAGCCTCCCGACGTATCGGTCTTGGCATGAATTTGGACAAAACCAAAGTCATGATCAATGGCCACATTGATCCGATGCCGGTCGTCGTACATGGTCACCCTCTCGAAATCGTTTCTGAGTACACTTACCTCGGGCAGGTTCTGCAGTTAGGTAAAAACAATTTCGAGAGGGAGGCCAAGAGGAGGATCCAGCTGGGCTGGGCAGCGTTTGGGAAATTACGCCGAGTCTTCTCGTCATCTATACCGCAATGCTTGAAAACGAAAGTTTTCAATCAGTGCGTCCTACCCGTCATGACCTACGGAGCCGAGACATGGACACTCACGGCAGGGTTGGTCCATCAGTTCAAAGTCGCTCAGCGAGCTATGGAGAGAGCTATGCTCGGAGTTTCTCTGAAGGATAGAATCCGCAACGAATACATCCGACAGAGAACCAAAGTTATCGACATAGCTCAAAGAATCAGCAAGCTGAAGTGGCAATGGGCTGGCCATATCTCACGAAGAACCGACAACCGTTGGGGTAAACGTGTTCTTGAGTGGAGACCGCGACTCGGCAAGCGTAGTGTAGGACGCCCTCCGACCAGGTGGGATGACGATCTAAGAAGGACTGCAGGCAGATGCTGGATGCGGCATGCTGAAGACAGGGCGCTATGGCGCTCATTGGGGGAGGGCTATGTCCAGCAGTGGACTAATATAGCCTGATGATGATGATGATGATGATGTTTCGTCAACAAGTTCATAAAACGGCTTCCTAGAGGGCCTATTACCGCCTCGGACTTAGAATACGCTGAGTTATCCGTATTGCGATCGATTCAACGAGCTCATTTCGAGTCCGATTTAGAGCACTTGTCAAGAAATGAACTATGCTCAAGCCCTTGCAGAGGTTGAGTCCATTTCTGCACGACGACCTCATTCGCATCGGTGGCCGCCTAGCTAACTCAGAGTTAGACTTTGACTCGCAGCATCCGATACTCCTTCCACGTCACGATCGCATAGTAGAACTCTTAGTTACCTACTATCATGTAAAGAATTTTTTACACGGGTCCTAATCTGCTTCTCTCATTACTAAGACAGCGTTATTGGATCCTGTCAGCGCGACGTGTTACACGTCAAATCGTCTTCAAATGCAACGTTTGCTTCCGAGCGAAGCCGCGGCCTGTCTTCCCCATCATGGCAGATCTACCGCACTTTCGGGTGGAGACTGCGGCCAAGGCCTTCGCTCACACTGGATGTGTCTACGCCGGTCCTCTATCTATCACCTCCGTGCGTGGTAGAGGTCAACGGGCTGGGAAAACATATATATGCTTATTTACGTGTCTCACAACGCGTGCTGTCCACATTGAGGTCGCTTCGGACCTGAGCACGGCGAGCTTTATTTCCGCATTTAAGCGATTCCTATCCCGTATAGGTCCAGTGGAATGCCTATATACCGACAATGCTACAAACTTCGGTCGTATCTCCGCGAGCTCTAGCAATTCCTGGCTAATGAATATCGCCCTCGTTGGGAGTCAGAACTCGCCGAGAACCGCATCACACTGAAGAACATCCCATGTAGAGCTCCTCATTTCGTAGGCTGCTGGGAGAGTCAAATTAAAGTAATGAAGGCACATCTTTTTAAGGTGATAGGCAGTCAAATCCTGACGTTTGATGAACTCAACACTGCGTTGGTTCAAGTAGAAGCGTTGTTAAATTCAAGGCCCCTCTATTCGCTCAGTTCCGACCCTTCGGAACCATCCGCATTAACGCCAGCGCACTTTTTACATACAAAACCACTCGTCTTCCTTCCCTCGCGCGAAGTCAATGAAACGCGACTACACCTCATCTCATGCTATGAGCTACTGGATAAATTGGTCCAATCTTTTTGGAAACGGTGGTGCCTATTTGCACACCTTACAATCTAAACAGAAGTGGAACCAACCCGGTTCAAGCTGGTATGGTCGTGGTCTCCATGGAGGACAATGTTATGCCCTTGCATTGGCCGTTAGGTTTGATTACTGAAACCTTTCCGGACAAAAAGGGAGTTTGTCGAGTAGTTTCTGTCAAGACAAAAAGTGGTATTCTGCAAAGTCGCCCGGTACTAAGTTGTACCCTCTACCAACTCAGTAGTAACCTGTTCGTTTATAATTTTCGCTTAATTTTAGTTCGCTATTGCATCGTAGTGTAAACATTAGGTTTAAGTTATCCTATAAGCTATTTAGGTTTTTCTAGTTAGATAGAGTCCCTGTATAGAGTCATAACATAGAGACATAATGTAGAGCCCTATTGTAGAGTCATTAGGTGAAGTTATGATGATATGCAATTTTTTTTTCTTTCTCTTTTTTGTGTTTCGAAAGTAGGACCTTTCAAACCGGGGGAAATGATTATATACGCTCGTTTGTTAATTTAATAATTTATTAAATGATTGACGTTGTAGGTCGCTTCCCAGAAATAGCATTTGGATAGAGGGTACTTATTTGCGTATTTCTGAACGGAGCCTACACACGCCCCCGCTGCGCACACGCTCCCCGAGCCACTAGAGCAGTGTGTGGATCGATGTAAAACGTACCGCGTCGCGCGTATACACATATAACCTACGAATGGAAACCGCGAATCTTAGAACATTCCTAACGCTGTGAATTTGTGACGTGACTGTGACCAGCTTTGGCTTTGTGGAACTGTGAACCACATCGGCTGCGCCTTGTCTTCCGGAGACCATCAGCAACGTGGTGTGATCGGTGAAGTTTGGAGATCGGAGGTAGGTGCCTTATGTTCTGTGCTGATACGGGTCTCGAACCGGCAACGTCAATTTCTGGGACTACGCATCGCGAACCAGCATTTATCCCAATATACCTTTAATTGTATTGGGCGCGCATACATTATCAACTTTGTACGCTCCAACCATCTTCGGCTCTCTTTAATCCATGGCGTCCCAGCGGTAATCACCAACGTTACACACTTGTACCATAATATACTATTATATTTTTATTCAGTAAACTAGGTACACAAATGAACAACAATAATACATACAAAATATAAGGGTGGTAGAAATTTGATGGCACAAATTTGTCACAAATTTCGACCGGGTGAGTACCACCGTGCACTTTTGCGAAAAATCCTCCATAGTAATCCATTCTCGGTTGGATTGCATTCAGGGGTCAGCAAGTGCATAGCCGGGCAGGGGGGATTGAGGTCGCAGCACGAGTGGGACCGGTGGGTCTTGGCGTAGTCTAGTGGGGGGTGGCGCGGGACGACGCGCCGAACAGGGAGACCTGTAGAAACGGTGGTGCCGCTGGCCGCCCGCGGCATAGTACAGGGGCCCAACCGGGACTAACCACCCTGGGAGGCTGCCCCACCAGGTCGCGCATAATCCCGATATGGCTCGTCGTGCCGGTTGGTGACCGGACGAGGGAGCCCGGCGACCATACTCGGGGGGGTACGGGGGCCCTTCCGTTCGGCGCGTCGGCTCTCGCCATACCTCACATTCATAGATAAAACCAATATCCCACGCTTTGTCACGCTGTGCTGCGACAACAATCGCCTCTTTTTTCACGCCTTCCCTCCTCCTCTTCATTCTCATGGCAGCGCATAATAACAGTAGATTGGTCTACACAGCGGCAAGAAACTCTCCCTCGAGCTCGCTATTTGAGGTGGAGTCCACGAACATCTGTGGGCTCCATACAAACCTCAACGCCGTCCACCAACACGTGGAGACGGCGAAACCAGCAATGCTGTTTCTTACGGAGATACAAATACGCCGCCCTGATGACACGACCTACTTACTCTACCCCGGCTATGTCCTTGAGGAGAATTTCCGCGCAAAAGCCGGGGTGTGCGTGTTTGTTAGGGTGGATGTTTGTTGTCGCCGTTTGCGCTGCCTAGAGGACCCATCCTTTTCCACCCTTTGGGTACACATAGACCATGGCTCTACGAGTCAGATCTATGTGTGCCTCTACCGCTCTCATACAGGAGATGCCGAGACAACTCGACTCTTTGAATACCTAAGTCAGGCGGCAGATGATGCGCAGGAGCGGTTTCCGAACGCTGAACTGGTGTTTTTGGGGGATTTTAACGCCCACCACGAGATCTGGTTGGGCTCCGCCAAAACAACCCACGCGGGAAGAGCCGCCCATGCATTTGCTCTGGCGCATGGCCTGACCCAATTGGTACACGAGGTCACTAGGATACCAAAAAGGTCGGACCATGAGCCCTCTCTGCTAGACCTTCTGCTAACGAGTCGCCCGGACCAGTACAGTGTTTCGGTGAGCGCCGCTTTAGGTGAATCCGACCATTGTCTGGTCCGTTCCGAGGTGCCCATTTTAGCGCCCCCACGTCCCGTGCAGGGGAAGCGGCGTCTCTGGCACTACTCGTCAGCGGACTGGGATGGACTGCGTGATTATTTTGCGTCCATCCCGTGGGTTGAGCGCTGCTTTGAAGGTAAGAACCCATCTGAGGCCGCAACTGCTGTCGCCGGTGAGATCAGTCTGGGCATGGAATATTATATCCCCTACATTGATGTCGCCGGTGTCCGCAGGGCGCGCCCCTGGTTCGGGCGCGAGTGCGCGGAGGCTGTTAATCATAAACAGTCTGCGTACCGCGCTTGGATCAGGGCGCGCGCTACGTGCGATCCCAACGTGGGCCACTTCAAGGCGGCGTACAACAGAGCCACAAAGGCCTGCAAGAGGGCTTATGTCAGAGCGGATGCCCAGCGCATAGCGCGGCTTGGTCAGGAGCTAGTAGAGCATCCCACGGGAAGCCGTGGCTACTGGCGACTGGCCAAAGCCGTGCAAGCCAACTTCTGCCAGCCTTCGCTGCCCCCGCTGCGCAATCCCGATGGATCCCTGGCCCATGAGCCGCAAGAGAAAGCAAATTTGCTGGTTAATCTCTTTGCGGCCAACTCCCGAGTCGATGATTGTGGTATGGAGCCGCCGACACTGCCCGTCAGTGACCATGCAATGCCTGATATTCGTATCAGGCAACGCGATATCCGAGCAGTGTTGCAGTCACTCGATGTCCGGAAAGCCAGTGGTCCGGACGGTATTCCAGCGGTGGTTCTGCAAAAATGTGCAGCGGAGTTGTCTCCAATGCTTGCGCGGCTGTACCGGCTGTCCTACAGCTCTGGTACAGTGCCTTCGGCTTGGAAAGAGGCGAATGTACAGCCGATCCCCAAGAAGGGGGATCGCTCAGAACCAAACAACTATCGACCCATAGCCGTCACCTCAGTGCTGTGCAAGGTGTTCGAGCACATTATTAACAAACAGCTCATGCGTCACCTTGAAGATCACTCCCTAATTAATGACCGGCAATATGGCTTCAGGCCGAAACGGTCAGCGGGTGATCTTCTGGCGTATGTTAACCATATTTGGGGTGAGGCTATGGACAAGCACGGCGAGTCATTGGCAATTAGCCTTGACATCGCCAAAGCTTTCGATAGAGTTTGGCACAAGTCGCTTCTTTCCAAGTTACCAGCCTTTGGTCTGCCTCCTAGACTGTGCGACTGGGTTGCCGGCTTCTTGCAGGAGCGCTGTATTCGCGTCATTTGTGATGGACGAGCCTCGGAGTTCTCGCAGGTAAATGCCGGCGTACCGCAGGGATCTGTCCTATCGCCAACTCTCTTTCTTCTGCATATCAATGACATGCTGTCGACCGGCAGCATTCATTGCTATGCGGATGATAGCACCCTACACGGGAGTTATCATGGACGTCCTGCGGATAAGCAGACGCATATCGCGGAAAAAAGGCAGCTTCTTGTCACTGAGCTTGACCGGATCCTGAATCACATTTCCCAATGGGGCTCTGAGAACTTGGTCGAGTTCAATGCCAAGAAGACGCAGGCATGTGCGTTTACAGCAAAGTATCTTCTTTCCTTCCCCTTCCCACTCTTCAGAGCACGCCACTGCCACTGCGGGATAACCTCAATATCCTCGGTATGGATGTTCGCTGCAAACTGAACAACAAAAACTACATCGAGAGTATCATCAAAGCAGCCTCGCGTAAACTCGGAGTCCTGAACAGAGTGAGACGGTTTTTCACGCCGGAGCAACGGTGTCTTCTTTACACGACACAAATTCGTTCCTGCGTGGAGTACTGCTCACATCTCTGGGATGGATCCGCAAAGTACTTATTAGATGCTCTCGACAGGTTGCAGCGACGTGCGGTCCGCATTATCGGAAATCCTGAGGTCACGAGTACCCTCGAGTCTCTGCAGATGCGTAGAGATGTTGCTTCCTTGGCAGTTTTTTACCGTCTCTACCATGGTGAATGTTCTGAAGAGCTATTCCAATAAGTCCCACCCTCCCCCTTCCTATACAGGACGACACGTGCAGGACTTAGATGTCACCCCTATACGGTGCAGAACATTCCTTCAAGAACCAAGCGGTTCGGTGACTCTTTCCTTTGTCGCACCATTAAGACCTGGAATTCCTAGCCAGCTCACGTGTTTCCCTCTTCCTACAGTCCCGGGTCCTTTAAGCGGGGCGTGAAAAAGCATCTGATGAGGCCGTCAAGCTGAGTGCCACCATTGTTAACATGGCACGTGTATATAATGGTGGCCCTCTTTCTTGAGGCTTTACCTTCAGCTTACCATCAGGCGAGGTAAAGTCAAATTGACATGTCCTATTTATAAAAAAAAAATAAAAAAAAAAATAAATAAATTTAACTTAAATAAATAAAATATACATAAATATACTTTTGTTTAATTTATATACTTATTTAATTGTATTTTTAAAGGGTTACAGTAGTGTTTTTGATGGTTTTCCTTAGCTGCCACTAAAATACAGAATTTACATAGGGCCATACCTAGATCTTCGCGACCCAATTTAGTCACACCTGCATGCCAGTAATAGATTAACAGACGAGGCTCTGCAGCAGGCTTTCCTCTCAAGGTTGGGAGGTCAGACGGCACTCACTCCCATAAAAGTCAGAACTAACTAATAAATGGAAAAGCATGAGAGCGGACCCCACTCAGTTTTAGAAGAAAATAGTTCACTGAATAACAAGAGGGGACTGGCCGTCTATGGTTAAGATATAGGGTTCGACTTAAGTTTTTTAATGTCAAACTCATACTTACTAACCTTCCTTTATTTGAAAGCTGATGAGATGGAGTTGTTTCTTGAATGTTAATTATGAAGATCTGTTTGAGAATCATCAGTTCTTCGAGTGTTCTTAAAGCATGTATAAGGTCTACCAGCGCCTTGTATCCAAATACGACATTCTGAAATCATTGCAATATGCAATATTTAGTGTGTATAAGTCTTCAGGCTTTCACGGCCGGCGTTGCATGTAGAATATACTGCTTCCGGGCTGATTGGCCGTGGTCCATGTGAAACTTGCGTTCCAGACGTTTCGTCGATCACTGCAGTCGACATCTTCATTGGCGCAGGGCTGGGCGACGACAACTTCGGAGACCTTGCCTCGCCGGCGGCTGGCGTGCGACTGGCGCGATGCCTTGAGTCACGGCTGTATTTATAGGCACGGTCGGAGCGGGGAATCGACTCACTCGATTATGATTGGCCAAGCGCTGTGGCGCGGACGTACTCGATCCTGATTGGTTGTTTGCACTGTGATACCGAGTGGCTCTCAGTGCTGGGTACCAATCTTTTTGGAGCCGAAATCCCTCGTTTTTTCGGTTAAAGTTGTTGCTTGAATATTTCGATGGCTTCTCGAAGTATACGTGGGAAAAAATGTGTTGTGTTAGCTAGAACTTTCGTGTTCTGAAATTCGATGGTATGATTCCCATCCTCTTGGGTGTGTTCTGCAACCGCTGACTTGTCGAAGTGGCAGAGGCGGCAATTACGTTCATGTTCCGACAGGCGGGTCTTGATACTTCTTTGGGTGGTGCCCACGTATACCGAGCCACATGAGCAGGGGATTCTGTAAACTCCAGCTGACGATAGTGGATCACGTGGGTCCTTGACCGAACGGTGAAAATTCCGTAGCTGCGTCGTGGCCTTGAATATCGGCTTGATGTTATAAGCTTCTAGCAGTCTTCCGATACGATCCGTAATGCCACGAATGTATGGCAAGAAAGCCTTCCCTATCGGAGCAGGTTTTTCCTCATCCTGGTTTGTCTGCGAAGCTTTCTTTAGGTGAATAGCTCTCCGTATCTCATGTGCAGAGAATCCATTCGCTTGGAAGGCCGAGTCCAAGTGGCGTAACTCGTTTTGTAGGTGTTGAGGTTCACAGATGGTCTTAGCTCGGTGGACCAGTGTCTTGATAACTGACATTTTTTGTCTGGGATGGTGGTTGGAGTCCTTGTGTAGGTAACGGTCTGTGTGTGTCGGCTTTCGATAGACTCGGTGACCAAGACTGCCATCTTCTTTCTTGGATACTAGGACATCTAGGAATGGTAGCTCCCCGTTCTTCTCAACTTCCATGGTGAATTGGATGTTCGGATGGATAGTGTTTAGGTGATACAGGAACTTAGTCAGCTCCGAGTCATCATGAGTCCAAACCACGAAGGAGAAACTCAAGAACCTAAAACTACATCCGGGCGATTGTCTAGTCAGCTTCGACGTGGTCTCTCTGTTCACGAGAGTTCCGGTCAGGGAAGCAATGTCGCGTATCCGACCACTCTTCTGATCGCTGATCTGTTCGAGTTCGTGTTGACGACTTCCTACTTCCAGTGGAACGGCACGTTCTATGAGCAAGTGGACGGGTTAGCCATGGGAAACCCCATCAGCCCCAACCGCAAATAATAACTTTGTAGACCTAATTACTCTAATTAGCATAACATAAACCTACATAAAATATATATATTTAGATTCGGGCCGCTGCCGGCAATACAGCGCGACCAAAAATGTTCACATTTTTTACAATTTTTTACGTGAAAACCCATTACTTTGACCGCTTTGTTAATATTTTGAGCGACATACCACAGCAAATTGCTTGTTACATAACTTTTTCGTATTGACTCTGATAATCTAATTACACCACATTGTGTACGACGACGTTCCGCGTCGTCTGATACCATACACGAGATCATCAGGTGGGTGCTGTGCACCACAAGACCGTATTTCGCTTGCGGAATCGGCATTTTCACCGTTTTTTGACAATAAATCCTTTTTAATTAGTTTTTTTGACTACGGACGCATAGTGCGAATTGCATACCATCCGGTGCGCGCAGACATTACCTGTCTTCCGACGCCCCACACGGGATCATCATCATCTGCATAGTGCATCATTAGGCCGACTCCATAGATTTTTGATTAGATTTCACTTAAATTTTAATTCCTGTAAATTCACGTAGGTGCAGGGGGCTTCTGATGCCTTGGGCTGTTCAGGGGATACGGCAGCTTCATCGCCGCACCGTTTAAACACCAATCCTCCGAGGGGTTCCCGAGGGAGTGACGGTTCAACCCGGCACCTACTTACCAAAAATTTACCTGCTCGTTTTCTGGTCTTCCATCAATAGAAACCTGTACATCTGGTGCTGGGAACGTGTCCACTGGGACGCCCTCTGTCCGTAGGTACCGTTCCCGATCCTCTAGATGGTACAGTCCGCCTAATAAACAGTATTTTCTTCAAAATTCCACATTAAATTTTACGTTTTTTGGCGTTATTTCCAAATTTTCACAAGGAGGCCTATACAACTCTTCGCACCACCGTGTGGCCACCGACGAGGCCTTTCTATAGGTATCTCACTCGACCGCCTGGTGTCCGTGGTTTTTGAGTAAAATCAGTTTTTAAGAAACGCCAGCAAGTTTTGTGGCTTTAGGCATACCGACTCGGTTGGAGGGGTCACGCGGGGTCTTCCGATACCGGTTGAAACCGGATCGCCGCGTGTTAGTTTAAAGTGCCGTACGAATTATTTCGTACCGGTTTATTAATAAGGAATTAATCGTATGAATTTAAGGTGTTAAGTTTATTATTAATATTGGACAACGATAACTAAAAGTTTTAAAGCATACCTTTTTACGAACTCTTATTTAAGAGTTATTTAACTAGACTTGGCCCCATTTTGAGGCTCTTCCTTTAGTTTAGTGACTCTAATTTAGGTTATTTTAATTGACGGTCCTATTGACTAGAATTTTATTCTAATTTAACTTATACATTTTTTACAAATTTTTTTTTTACAATTTTACCTTTTAATCTTAAGTTTTTATTGACAACATTTTTGCTGACTATTATTATACCCAATTATTGTATTGACTACGTATACTACTCATTTTATATTATAACAAGTTCCGTACCATGGCGACCATATACTCCCCCAGGGATGGCCGTCCAGCAGCTGCTGCCGCAAAGCCAGCCATAAAACAAAGTTTAGATGAGACCACACCCGGGGTAGTGCAGCGCTCGGCGACATCGGTGCGTCGCAGCATAGACCGGCTAGAGTCCCAACAAATGGGCCAGCGGAGTCAACAGAGGAAAGGGACATTTCTACACCTGTCCCCGCTGCGCGTACCGCTGCCGCCGAGGCGCTGCGCAGCAGCCATAGAAAGCTGCGATGAAATCCGGCAGCAGCTGAAGATCTCTGGTAAAATTAAAAGAGAAATAAGGGAGGAAATTCGGGTTAGTACGGATCATCTTGAGGGGATAATTCGAGCCTACGAGGAGGAGAGGAAACGGCTGATTAAGAGGCAGAGCACAGGGGCGGCAGAGACGACCTTCGTCATACCGGCATCTGCCCCCTCCTCCCCTGCCTTGCCTTCTCCGGTAGCCTCTAGGGTAGACGAGGCTATCCTATCTAAACTAGTGGAATATGAGAATCTGCTAAGGGAGAATCGAAAGATGATTGGTGAAATAAGAGATAGTATGAATGGAAAGGATGAAAGGGAGAATGAGAGGTTGCTGAAAGAGAGCGTAAGTATCACAAAGGAAATAAAAGAGAGTATTGAGAGGCAAGATGAAAGAGAAAGAGAAAGAGAGAGAGGGAAGGAAGGGATGGAGAGGGAAACATACGCGAGTGTAGCGGCTGCCAACCACTGTAGGGAAGCAACGCTCCCACCGCCAACGCTTTACTCCGTGTGCGTCTCCTCCACAAACGAGACCGACTCAGCGGACGAGGTCCTCAAGCACATTAGGGAAGCCATGGACGCTAAGGAGGGCTGGGTAAGGGTAGAGAGAGTGGGGCACGCCACAAGAGCTTTCCATTACGTCCCCGTCGTGTGCCCTGGACCCCGACGTGACCACCGTAACGGAGTGGCACGTTGGGTGACCAAATCTGGAAAAGCGAGTCTTGCGGCAAGCAGTACATACTGTTTTTTGGTGTCCTCTGACCGCATCGGCACTGTCCTTTTTAGGACGATGTCTGATGCTGGCGGAGAAGGTGCGTCGTGCCGGGACCAAGCTCCCGAGCGACAGGCGCGTGAGCGCGAGGAGGAGACAGGGTTGTCGAGCCGGGACCAAGTTCCCGAAGGACAGACCCGTCGGTGCTCGGTGAGGCTGTCGAGGTTGACGAGGCCCCCGACATCTGCGCCTTCCATGGCGGATGCCGACATGGATGTCGGTGCGACATCATCGCGCGAAAGCAGCGCTGCTCGAAAGAGACAGCGTGGCGAGAAGGAGACCGCGTCTTCCCGCGCAAAACGTCCGGCCACCGAGGACCTCCAGTCGGAGGTTTTCCGATTTGCAGGCTCGGTGGCAGGGTCGCGATCGTCTTCCGTGGCGTCGCGATCCTCTAGGAGGTCCAGAGTGGACCCTGCGTGGGAGAAACTGCCCACTGATGAGTTGGCGGCTAAGGTCCGGCGAAATATGGACCTTGTGTTGGACGTCGCCAACAAATCTAAAAATTTAAAAGGCGGATTCATAAAGGCCCTCAAGGATGCGGCATTCGATGTGATCGATGCCGTGGCTGTGCTTGAGGGCCGTAATATGAATGAAGAGGTGGCAACCCTTCGGGCGGAAGTGGAGAGGCTCCGGATAGAGGTCCGTTTCCTCCGGGAGGAGAAGGCAGCGGCGAAAACAGCCGCTGTGGCTCCACTGGAGGAGATGTCGCGGGCCATTATGGACCGCGTGCTGTCCGCGGTGGACGCAAGGTGGGCGGGCTTGGAGTCCAGACTCCTGCCGGAGCCTCGCCTCCGCCCACCTCTAGCGTCGGACGCCAGGCGCAAGGTCGACCCGAGGCCCGGTCCATCGGCACCAACACCACCGCCTCCCTCTAAGCCGTCGCCGCCGCCCCTTCCGTCATCGAAGGGGAAAGGAAAGGGGAAGAAGAGCGCCCCTAAGGAGAGCGAGCCGAGGCCGCTGCCGCCTGCACCATCGTCAATGAACGAGGAGTGGACGAAGGTAGCCAAAAAGCAAAATAAAAAGAAGCCTGGAGCGCCGGCTGCTGTCCAAGAGGCCAGCACGTCGGCCCAGGCTGCAGCTTTCTCTGCAGCTTCTTCTTCTAAGAAGAAGAAGAGGCGCACGCGCAAGAGGAAGGGACCGCGTACGCCCCACTCTTCGGCAGTAGTTATAACACTGCTACCGGAGGCCGCAGGAAAGGGCGCTACGTACGCAGAGATCATGCGGGGGTTGAAGTCGCAGATTGATCTGCAGGACTTGAACATCCCCTGCATGAATTTCAAGAGGGCGCAGACCGGTGCGACTATTCTGGAGGTGGCCGGTGACTCTAGCGGGGAGAAGGCAGACATGCTGGCGGTGCGTGTCCGAGAGGTGCTCGGCTCCGAAACGGCGAACGTGTCCAGGCCGGTCAAGTGCGCAGACTTGCGCATTACCGGTCTGGACGACTCCGTCACGAGGGAGGAGGTGGCTGACGCAGTCGCGCGCCGCGGCGGTTGCCCTCCCTTAAACGTCAGGGTCGGGGAGATTCGGCGGACGTTGCGAGGAAGTGGCACGGTGGCGGTTAGCTGCCCCGTGGAATCAGCCAAAAAAGTGGCCGCTGGTCGCCTATTAGTAGGCTGGGTCTCTGCTCAAGTAACTCTACTTGAGCGGAGACCTATGAGGTGCTTCCGGTGCCTGATGTCAGGACACGTCAGGTCACAGTGCACCTCACAGGACGACCGCGGTGAAATCTGCTACCGCTGCGGACGTCCTGGCCACAAAGCCGCGGTATGCTCGGCCGACCCCCACTGCGTCATCTGCGCAGCAATGGGTGGTGGACCGAGCAACCACATTCTAGGCGGCAAAGCATGCCGCGGGACAAAGCCCAGAAAGGGTAAAAAGGCGGCCGGAAGGACCCCGGCTGCCCCAGTCCCCGTGGCAGCGACGCCCCCGCAAGGGCGAGAGGAAGCGATGGAACCGTAATGGACGGTATTCCCCATCGCTTCCTCCAGGCGAATCTAAACCACTCCGCACGAGCGCAGGACCTCCTTCTGCAGTCCATGGCGGAGTGGTCTATTGATGTGGCGATTGTTTCCGACCCGTACTTTGTCCCTCCTCACGGTCAGTGGCTGGGGGACACTGACGGGTCGGTGTGTTTAATCGCGTCTGGGACACAGCGAGTGGCACCCCCCTCCCTCATTTCCAGGGGGAGGGGCTTCGTGGCCTGCGGATGGGGGAGGTACATCATCATTGCGGTGTACTTCCCTCCCAGCATGAGACTGGCCGAGTTCGAGACGGCGCTGGATGTGGTGGGTGCCCTGCTGGGGCAAATCTCACCCCGTCTGGCGGTGGTCGCCGGGGACTTCAATGCCAAATCCACGGCTTGGGGTTCCCCCGCGGCCGACGAGCGCGGCCGGTTGCTGGAGGAGTGGGCCACGACGACCGGCCTTACGGTCAGTAACCGTGGGTCGGTCGACACGTTTGTGTCACAGCAGGGGAGGTCCATCGTGGACATCACGTTCACGACCCCTGCCGTCGCACAGGCCGTCCGGGACTGGCGAGTCCTGGAGGACGTGGAGAATCTGACGGATCATCGTTACATCCGTTACGATGTCTCCACGGGCCTGCATGTGGCGAGTCCCAGACGCGAGGGGCCGTCCGCCAAGAGGTGGGTCCTGGGGCGTATAGACCGGGAAGCGTTGGAGCTGGCGTCGATCGTCCAGTCGTGGACGAATCCTCCGGCGGAAGTAGGAGTCGAGGAGGAAGCCGAATGGTTCGGGAGCGCCGCGTCGCAAATCTGCGACGCGTGCATGCCTCGGGCCAAGCCCCGACTCCCCAACCGGAAGGTGTACTGGTGGACGCCTGAGATCGCTGAACTGCGATCTCAGTGCGTTGCGAAACGTCGCCGGTACACCCGGTACCGCCGCAGGGCGCGGCGGGTGCCGGAGGAAGAGGCGCAGCTGTACGCCGACTACCGGTCGTGCGCTCAGTCCCTCGGGGTGGCTATAGGAGACGCAAAGGAGGCTTCGAGGGCGTCTCTGTTAGCCACTCTCGACCGGGACCCCTGGGGGCGGCCCTACAAAACGGTCAGGGCTAAGCTCCGCCCTTGGGCACCTCCGATCACGGAGTGCCTGGAGCCGAGAGTGCTGGGGGAGGTTATCTCCTCCCTATTGGGGGTTCGTCCCCCCGGTGATGGCTCCGGCGCGCAGTGAGGAGGTCGTGTTGGAGGTGCCGCGGGTCACAACGGCGGAGCTGGCCGTGGCCGTCAGGCGGGCCCAGGAGAAAGGGGTGAAGGCTCCTGGACCCGATGGAGTTCCCGGACGCGTTTTGGTGGTCGCGCTCCGGGAGCTCGAGGAGCGGTTCTGCGGGCTAATGAGTGCCTGCCTACAAACCGGACAATACCCAGTCCGGTGGAAAACGGGTAGGCTCGTCCTTATCCAGAAGGAGGGACGGCCCGCGGAATCGCCCTCGGCGTACCGACCGATAGTGTTGCTGGACGAGGCGGGCAAGCTCTTTGAGAGAGTGTTGTTCGCTCGCATCGTCCGGCACCTCGAGGATGGAGGTCGCGGCCTGTCCGACTACCAATATGGTTTTCGGCCACGTCGTTCGACCGTCGACGCCGTCCTTCGGGTGAAGGCGCTGGCGCAAGAGGAGATCCGCAAGGGCGGGGTGCTATTGGCGGTGTCACTGGACATCGCCAATGCGTTCAATACCCTGCCCTGGGAGTGCATACGGGAGGCGCTCAAATACCATGACGTGCCTCCCTACCTACGTCGGATCGTCGGCGCCTACCTATCGGAGCGGTACGTGGGGTACCCAGGACAGGATGGCAGCCTTCACAGGTGGGCCATGTGCCGCGGTGTTCCGCAGGGGTCAGTGCTGGGGCCCCTCTTGTGGAACATCGGGTACGACTGGGTACTCCGAGGAGCTCGCCTCCCGGGCGCCAACGTGACCTGCTACGCAGACGACACGTTGGTTACTGCCCGGGGGGCGACCTATGGAGACACCGCGCGCCTTGCCACTGCGTCGGTGGCCATGGTCGTGCGGCGAATAACGATGTTGGGACTCGGGGTGGCGCTCAACAAGTCGGAGGCCATCTGTTTCCATGGCTCTCGGCGAGCGCCACCGGCGGACTCCCACATCGTAGTGAGTGGCACCCGGATCGAGGTCAAGTCTGAAATGAGGTACCTCGGGCTTGTCCTCGATCCACGATGGAGCTTCCGCGCTCATTTCGACCGCCTGGTCCCCCGTCTGCTCGGCGCGGCCGCCGCCCTTCGGCGGCTGATGCCGAACCTGGGGGGACCCCAGACGAGCAGCCGCCTCCTTTATATGGGACTCATACGATCGATGGCCCTGTATGGGGCCCCTGTGTGGATCGACGCCCTGACGGCACACAACGTCACCCTCTTGCGACGTCCGCAGAGGGTGATGGCCGTCGGGGCGATTAGAGGTTACTGCGGCATCTCATTCGAGGCGGCTTGCGTTATGGCGGGCTCCCCTCCGTGGGAGCTGGAGGCCGGTGTCCTCGCGTCAGTGTATCATTGGCGCGAGGAGGCCCGGAGCCGGGGCGAATTCCCGGCACCTTCGGAGGTGGGAGAGCGGAGGCTTCAAGCGAGACGGTCCATGCTCCTGGAGTGGGAGCGGCGGCTGGCCAATCCCACGGCTGGCAGAAGGACCGTCGAGGCGATCCGTCCGGTCCTCAGAGACTGGATGGATAGATCGCGGGGGTCGGTAACGTTCCGGATGGCGCAGGTCCTCTCGGGGCATGGATGCTTCGGGAGGTACCTGTACCGGTTGGGGCGAGAGCCGACCAGAGGGTGCCACCACTGTGGAGGCGATGATGACACGGCGCAGCACACCCTAGAGGAGTGCCCCGCGTGGGCTGGGGAGCGCCGTGCTCTCATCGCCGAAGTGGGGACGGACCTCTCGCTGCCGACCGTAGTTCTGTCTATGGTCGGCAGCGATGAGGCGTGGGCGGCGGTTCAGGCCTTCTGCGAGACGGTTATCTTGCAGAAGGAGGCGGCGGAGAGGGAGAGGGAATGTGACCCGCTTTCCCTCCCGCAGCGCCGCAAACGAGCCGGGGCCCGGAGGAGGCGGTACCACCAACTCCTCCCCCCCTAACCGGGCCGGGGCAGTAGACGCGGGGGCGTCTGCTGCCCTTATATAGGCCTCGAGGTTGAAGGCGCACGTCGTGTCGCGTGTGCCTTGCCTAGGCGGGTGGCAGAAGGACTCCTCTTCTGCCGCACCAGAGATGGGCCTGCCACCGTTGAGTGGTGGGCGACCCACACGGCGATGGCGGAAGATGTTGTTCCCGCCATCGTCGAAATGTGGTAATGACGGACACCGTGGTGGTTTAGTGGGTAGTCTGGCCTTCTTTAGAGGCCAGGAGTCCCACACGAAGCCCTTCCCCTACCCCCGTGGGGGGAGCGAAGTGCCTAAACGCATTCCACCACGTAAAAAAAAAAAAAAAAAAAAAAAAAGGGTAGAGAGAGTGAGGAAGGCAAAGTAGAGGAAAGTGATAATGGGGTGTAGAAGTCTAGAGGACAGGAAAAAAGTGAAAGAAAGGCTTGAGAGAGTCGCGGGTCGGTTCGTCGTCGAGGAGATCAAAAACAGGGACCCCCTCCTGATTCTGAGGGACGTATTGCAGATTCATGATGATCATGAAATCCTTCGCGCCCTTCGGAATGGGCCTCGGCGAAGGGGACGACCGCGTGACCATTAAATTTAAAAAACGGTCGCGCCATTCCCAATACCACCACGTGGTGATTAGCGCATCACCTGTTGTCTGGAGGAGAGCGACGGAGGCAAAGCGACTATATATCGACCTCCAGAACGTCGCAGTGGCAGACCAGACGCCACTTATCCAATGTACCAGGTGTTTGGCCTTTGGTCACACAAAAAGATTTTGTCTGATGCTTGAAACTCAGGATCTGTGTGCTAAATGTGGCAAACCGCACAGCCAGGATGAGCAGGATAAATGCGATAGAAAGAACCTTGATCCCCACTGCATAAATTGCATACGCGAATATGGCGACACGAAACATCACCACGCCTTCGACAGATCGTGCCCAGTCCTCCAAAAGTGGGAAGCGATGGCCAGAGCAACCATAGCGTACTCCTAGGGATGTTCTGACCACCGCTATAATAAAACAAGTCAAATGTACTCGTTATATTATAAAAAATATAATGTAAGGCATTACAGTTACAAATCACATAAAAGATAAAAACAAAAATTTATAAACTTAAATAAATTTAAACTTAAATAAATAAAAAACGCTCCCACTTTAAACCGCGAGCCGAGAATCTCGGCCTCCCTTCTCCAATCAGTTGGATACAACGCCTCTATTATGTGTTAATATATAATATATTGTATGTATCTGTTTTCCAATTCTATCTCAAATTATCGAATGTAATCTATAAAATATTCATATTTAATACTCTATAATTGTTTAGAGCGGGACTCAGTGGTTCCCGGTTAGGAAAAAACTTTATTTAAATAAAATATTTAGAGGCAGATTAGACGTTTTCTTCGAACGGTGACAATAGTAAAAGTGATTTGATTCTGCTTGTCATCAAGAAACTTAATTAAGCCTATTAATAATCGTAGACGTCGCTCGCATCCTTGGAGATTGCTCTGCGCAGATTGGTAGGCGTGAACAGTAATTCTGTTTACAATATGTCATGTCTCTGCTTTCAAAATAAAAAATGTACTTGAAGTAATTTTCTTGTAAAAATTTCATTAAGTTGACAATAAAATTCTTGAACTTAATCTCATTATGTATACTGAATTCTGTATAAAACACTTTTTTACCACTTAATATTATATATTTATTTATTGTTTATTGTTTAAAATATACGTAATTACTCATCACTATATAAATATCTACATAGTTACTCTGGTACATAATCTCTTCATAGAATAATTTCATTGTAAACTTTCTATATAATTTATCTATGCTATCCATATATCTATAAGTATGTAAGTAAAATATACATAAATTATGTACCACAGCTTTTAACACTGAGTGGTGTGGCCGGGCAGCCGCCTGGCTAAGGCCTGTTGACTGCCACGCCACCACCTCTCAAACGGCCAAATGCTAGTAAATTCCGATTAAAAATTTTAACCGGGCATTCTGTGGCTTATTATTTAATAAGCCGCTCAATAAACCGCGTAAGCCTTGCGTAACCCTCCATAATAGTATACTCTTTTCTGATCACACAAATATTGCTTTCCAAAATTATCATATAAATTCCTTTTCTACACTCGTACAAATTAAAACCGAAAATAAGGACCCCACATGTTTAATCCAGTGGGGGTAACAGCGCGTAACTTAAAAAAAAAAAAAACCCCATCAGCCCGGTAGTCGCGAACTTTTACATGGAATCATTTGAGGAAGATGCTCTGGATAGAGCTCCCAAGAAGCCTAAGGTCTGGTTCCGCTACGTGGACGATGCCTTCGTGGTTTGGACTCATGGGGACTCGGAGCTGACTTTCCTGTATCATCTAAACAGCATCCATCCGAACATCCAATTCACCATGGAAGTTGAGAAGAACGGGGAGCTACCATTCCTAGATGTCCTAGTATCCAAGAAAGAAGATGGCAGTCTTGGTCACCGAGTCTATCGAAAGCCGACACACACAGACCGTTACCTACACAAGGACTCTAACCACCATCCCAGACAAAAAATGTCAGTTATCAAGACACTGATCCACCGAGCTAAGACCATCTGTGAACCTCAACACCTACAAAACGAGTTACGCCACTTGGACTCGGCCTTCCAAGCGAATGGATTCTCTGCACATGAGATACGGAAAGCTCTTCACCCAAAGAAAGCTTCGCAGACAAACCAGGATGAGGAAAAACCTGCTCCGATAGGGAAGGCTTTCTTGCCATACATTCGTGGCATTACGGATCGTATCGGAAGACTGCTAGAAGCTTATAACATCAAGCCGATATTCAAGCCCACGACGCAGCTACGGAATTTTCACCGTTCGGTCAAGGACCCACGTGATCCACTATCGTCAGCTGGAGTTTACAGAATTCCCTGCTCATGTGGCTCGGTATACGTGGGCACCACCCAAAGAAGCATCAAGACCCGCCTGTCGGAACATGAACGTAATTGCCGCCTCTGCCACTTCGACAAGTCAGCGGTTGCAGAACACACCCAAGAGGATGGGAATCATACCATCGAATTTCAGAACACGAAAGTTCTAGCTAACACAACACATTTTTTCCCACGTATACTTCGAGAAGCCATCGAAATATTCAAGCATCCCAACAACTTTAACCGAAAAAACGAGGGATTTCGGCTCCAAAAAGATTGGTACCCAGCACTGAGAGCCACTCGGTATCACAGTGCAAACAACCAATCAAGATCGAGTACGTCCGCGCCACAGCGCTTGGCCAATCAGAATCGAGTGAGTCGATTCCCCGCTCCGACCGTGCCTAAAAATACAGCCGTGATTCAAGGCATCGCGCCAGTCGCACGTCAGCCGCCGGCGAGGCAAGGTCTCCGAAGTTGTCGTCGCCCGGCCCTGCGCCATGTCGACCGCAGTGATCGACGAAACGTCTGGAACGCAAGTTTCACATGGACCACGGCCAATCAGCCCGGAAGCAGTATATTCTACAATATTTAGTGTGCTTCATACAAATTTAAATTCATGTCTTTATATGAATTAGGCTAGTCAACAAGTGTTCTTTAGGTCGAACGTTTTCCTGTCATGATTGAGGTGATTTTTGATTGGGAATAGCATGTAAAAAAATTAAGTGAAAGCATAAAGTTCTTCACTCCTCAATTTTCATACTTAATGTTTCATGTATTTTTTTATTAGTACATATGTTGGTCTCTCAACCCGATTAGGGTAGCTCACGCCAGGGCAGGGATGGCCAAAGTTCAGTGACTACCCTAGGAGTGAGAGTTGTCTCACTCGCCACCTTGCCCACGACGATGTATGATGCATATGCTGGGGCTACCGCCGCCTCCTTTTGCGAGCAAATAATGCTAGTGAAGAAGACGGTGGAGTGGGAGCGGAAGCGACTCGTCAACCGCACAGTCCGCGACGAACGGACCCTCGGACGTCAGACATCGCAGAATGACCTCTGTTCGCCATGAGTGTAGGCCTGGGGGTGAATTCAAGTAGGCTACGGAAGCTCTATACCCAGGGGCAGATTAGTACTCCGCGGTCTCCACACCCAAAGAGGGCCAGGTCGAAAGAGATGGCACTGGGTCAGCCGAGGTGCCGGTGAGATATGTCTCAGCCAATCTCACCTCCAGCAACCACGACCCACAGGTGGTGTGCGTTTCAGTCAGTGCCAGTCTGACAGAACCACTTCCACCGGTTCGGGGGGAGGTATCAGTCTGGCCCTCCTCTAAAATTCCTTAAAGAAAGTTTGCCCACCACTGGAAGGGTTTACACTCATAATCACTACGTTAATAAGATCTCTTAAACAAATATCTGCAATTTTTTTTTACAAAAATTAGTAATAAATAAATTGATAAAATAAATAAGTATGTTAAAAAATAAAATAAATTAAAATATAATGAACTATGACGCTACGTCCCAGTGGTAAGTAGGGTAGGCAGCATTCACTAAATAGTTTTTGTGCTGTCAGTGGGAAAACCAAAGCTTGTCGAGCTCTATCTTTTAAACTAACGGCACAGATACTCTCAGTAGTAGCAGGGTCGGCAGCACGAGTGTGACTCCCCTGGTGTTGGACACGTCCATAGGCCATGGTAACATTTTTATTTTTTTTATATTTTTTCATTATTAGGTGGGCCGTGTGCTTGTCTGCCAACTAAGTAGCATTAAAAAACATCCGTTCATTACTGCAGGTCGCCAGTGGTTGCAAAGGGTGGAACGGGCGTAATTACCCAGCGCTGGTTTTCAACTGGCTACTACTTAATAAAAACCGTCAGCCACATATCTACTAAATAAACGCTAATTTAACTTTAAACAAACAAATAATAACAATAAAACATTATATTTAAACTTTAAACAATAAAGTAAACAGAACAAGCACAGAAGAAAAAGCACAAAATAAAACAAAAAAAAAAATAAGTGGGAAGATAACAAAAAAAAAGTAAGTTTTTGAGGGGAACTGGTAGGGGTCAAGCTGTCAGAGTTACGGCTCAAAAGCGTGTAGGGCGTCAAGAGGAATAACGGGTCAGTGGTAGGGGATCAAGGGGGTCAGTGGTAGGGGATCAAGAAGGGTCAGTGGTAGGAGATTAAGGGGGTCAGTGGTAGGGGATCAAGGGGGGTCAGTGATAGGGTATTAAGGCGGGCCAGTGGTAGGGGATCAAGGGGTCATGGGGGGGTCAATGGTGGGGGAGCAAGGGAGTCAGTGGTAGGAGTCAAAGGGTCAGGGTGTAGGTTGTAGGCTGGGTGAAATGAAAACGTAAACCTCAGTTGGAAAACTTAAAACTCGCCGTAAGCGCAAGCAAAGCGAGGCCGTAGACACCGGATCGATTAGGCTAGAAGGGTAGGAGTAGGTCTTTGCAAGACCTCCGCCATACCCTTGGTTGATCCCTTGTGATAACGCAAGAGGGAATAGGAGCCCCGCTCCGTTTCGCGGGGCTCCATCGATATCGCTCGCTGACCTTTTTATCCTTTCACTGTCACCTTTTACTATTTCAGCCTTTCACCCTCTTACCTTTTTAGGTCTTTACCATATTTTTTTTCCACATGTTCCCTTTTACTCTGTTACCCGCTCCTTCCTTTACCCCTCACCTTATTTAATTGTTAATTTTTTTTTTAATTCTTTCATAACGGGGTGACCGTTACGTATACAAGCTATGAAAAAAGACTTACAAAAAAATTAGGCAAAAAAGGAGAAATGAGCCCGGTGTCATTGAATGGCAAGGTTGGTAACCGCAATGTCAATGATATAAGTTATAATTTGATACCTACACACATTCTTGAGAAAAGGTCTTGACAGACAGGGGACAACATAGTGACCTGTAAATGTACCATTTGAGGAACAGGACCCTTTTTTAAGTAATTATATAGTAAGTAACTAGCTGTTGCTCGCAGCTCCTCCCGCGTGAATCGATTATCGCTTAGTGTTGAGCTGACGCTATTGAAGCATTTACTAGCTTCTCTACTTCCCTACTCCACTCTCTACTCGACTCTGTATTCTTCTTTATACTCGCCTCTTCATTAGCCTCTCTACTCGCCTATCCATTCGATTCTCTTTTCGCCTCTCTACTTGACTCTCTCCACTCGTTTCTCTACTCGCCTCTCCACTCGCCTTTCTACTCGAATCGCTACTCAACTCTCTCTCTGGCTTCTCTAGTCGCATATCTGCTCGCCCCTGACTCGACTTTCTACTTGACCTCTACACGCCTAACCATCCGCCCCTATAACGATCTCTACTGGCCTTTCCACTCGCCTCTATATTCGCTCGTTACTCGACTATGTCCATTGCCAAGCTCTAATCCACCTCTGTACTAAATTTCATGAGGATATCTTCGAAAAAATCCTTATTTACCCCCTTTTAAGCTTTTTTGCACGATTGAAAAATAACAAATATTCTTAAAAACTTTCATCCCATAGCCCTATTCCCCCACCCCTCCCCCCAACTACCTAGCTTTCACGATAAAAGGTAGCCTAGATCCGTTCTCTAGCTCTAATCCATCGGTGTACCAAATTTCATTAGACTCCCCTTAGACCCCCTATTTCGCGATAATAGGTAGCCTATGTCGGTTCTCAAGCTCTAATCCACCTCTCTATCGAGTTTCATCAAAATCTGTTCAGTGGTTTAGGCGTGAAAGAGTAACATACAGACAGACAAGACAGAATTACTTTCGTATTTATAATATTACTAGCTGTTGCCCGCGGCTCCGCCCACGTGGATGTCGGTTATCGCTTAGTGTTGAGTCAACGCTATTGAGCATTAAATTTGCCTTTCTACTCAACTTAGTCCTCGACTATTATTCGTCTCTATTCTCAACTTTCTACTCGCCTCTATATTCGACTCTCCACTGGATTTTCTACTCGCCTCTATACTTGAATCTATACTTGCCTCTCAATAGGCCTCTTTACTCGCATCTCTCCCCATCCACTCGATTTTCTTTTCGCTCCTCTACTCGACTCTCTCCACGCGTTTCTCTACCCTCCCCACTCGCCTACCTACTCACCTCTCTACTCGAATCACTACTCAACTCTCTATTCGATCTATACTCGCTTCTCCACTCACCTCTCTACTCGCCTCTCTACTCAACTCTCTACTGGACTCTATTTGATTCTATACTCGCCTCTCCACTGGCTTCTCTAGTCGCATATCTACTAGCCCCTGTACTCGACTATACTCGACATTCTATTTGACCTCTACTCGCCTATCCACTCGCCCCTCTAACGATATCTACTTGCCTCGACATTCGCCTCTATATTTGGCTCGTTACTCGACTGTCCGTTCCCAAACTCTAATCCACCTCTGTACTCCATTTCATATGAATATATCAAAATTTCGTACGCTGCGCGATTGAAAAACTTTCAACCCCTAACCCTATTATCCCCCCCTCCCCTCCTACCCCCTTTTTCGCGATAAAAGATAGTATATGCCCGTTAACAAGCTATAATCCATCTCTGTATAAAACTTCAATAGGATATCTTCAGAAATGACGAACTTTCAAACAAACTTTCATCCACTATATCCCCCTTAAACCCCCTTTGCTACTCCCTTTTTCGCGATAGGATTTCGCCTATGTCCGTTCCCAAGCTATAATCCATGTCTGTATCAAAGGACATAGTTCATAATCGGCTATCGTGAACAAGATTCAATACACTATTTCGTATTAATCAATTTTAAAAAGCACATCTCTCCATACATTTTTTTTATCTAACAAGCTTTACAAAAAACACATCATTTAGGCGACCCGACCGCCCAGCCAAAAAAATACGATGAGTTCACACTTAAATTCCGAGAACACTTTAGATAAAGTGACTTGGGTTCTTATTTCATACGTAAGTATGGTTTACATACTTAATGTATACAGAGTTTCAGCTGCCACAAGTGTTTACATAATTAGATATTGACCCATAAACCAAGCACTTCAAAATTAGCTCATAAAACTGTCTCTCAAACTTTGTATCACAATCTAAATTCTGATGCATTTATTTTAAATACCAATAAATATTCTACAACTAGATGAATGTCACAATAGTAGTTTATGATACTGTTGCAAAATAAGGGTTCTTATAACACGAGTGTGTTTTAAAAAAACGAGCCGTAGGCGAGTTTTTTTTATATTATCACACGAGTGTTATAAGACCAAGTTGTGTACAGTGTCATACACTACTTTATCTACTCTCATACTATAATACATAAACTAATATATTTTACAAACAAAACCAAACTTTGTTTAATATAAATGTAAAAAAAAAAGTTGACGCCAAGACAAGGCCGCAAACATCGATTGCGCATGCGCGTTTCTTTTTTTTTTTCTTGCGAATTGGCCTTTTTTTTTTAAAGTAGAGGTTCAGTCCAGATGGGGATTGTATACGTGTATCGTTATGATTAAAAAGTTATTTTATGATATAGGTGTCCATACAAGACCTGTATCGTAATAAAACTTTTTTTTTTGCCTGTGCGTAATGTTTGTCATAAGAGTTTTGATTTCAATTTTATAATCTTTGTATTATAGTATCAGAGTAGATAAAACAGTAAACGCAATACATAGGTAGGCTGCCATACAAATAAATTTCGACAATGAACAATGAATTTTTACAATATCAGTAAAAAATGTGACGAGTAACACAAAACGCGTCTAACATAATATGGATACGACCAAAACTGCTAAACTTGAACAAAAAATTAGAACAAAGCTTACGATAAAAATTAGGACATAAACATTAACAATTTACTTTTTTATGCCACGATAGTAGCAAACGAGTACTTTTTCATGTAAAAAAGCACGTCTAATGATGGTGGCAAATAAGTAGGTACCAGAACATATGGAGTCTCGTGCGCACACCCTCAAGCGACGGGCGTGTGTATTGTATCGGTGCAATATCTGTCGCGGCACTGTTTGCAAAAATGTCGTCTACAGTAAAATGTAATAATTGTAATATAGTGATTGACGAGTTGTTATCCTACGTGCAAAACAAGGTGTCGATCGCGGATGAACAGAGTCTTGTGAGAATTTGTGTCTCTGCTTTTTCGAGTGAACAAATAGAAATGTCGAATAAGCTTCTGTTTGAATCTGTGCCTTCAGAGTTAAGGAGAAAAATACGCAAAGGGAAGGGAAAGGAGCACCGTGCATTGTTGGATGTCATCAGCTTTTTTAAGGCTACCGACCCCGACGTATTGCCGGTGTTTGTGGCCCGAAATTTGCACAAATTGCCTCCCATAACGTTTGACCACCTTGATGTCTCGAAGCTATTAAAAGATCTGCTGATATTACAGTCCGAAGTAGATAGAATTAAATCATCCTACGTGACTATTGAGCAATTTGAGGCAAGCAGAAATGAATACCTTGCTGGGCCCAAGCACACGTCATTATCATCATCACCTCCCTTTTCAGCGGCAAAAATCAATATGAAAAGAGGCGCTTATAGGGATAGTGGACCCATAGGTATGTCCCATATGGATGAGTCACTATTGTTTAATGAATAGGGAGACAAATCCAGAAATGAATGGAAACCAGAAAGTGAAAGTGAATTACGTTACAGAAGTATAAATGATAACCAGCATTTTGAGGGTGAGATGGACCTAGCGTCAATAGACACGCAAACGACAGGCGGAGGGTATCCAGAGAAAACTTGCTGCATCGATGACGACCGACCAGCTGGCCACGATGACGCACTGCCAGGGCCCGTTATCGCTAATGACGTAACGAATGCGCCGAGCGCACAGATAAGAGGCGAACGCGTAGTGAAAAATCGATCGTACGCGCAGGTCCTAGACTCGACAAAGGAATGGAAGCTAGTTCAAAAAAAAGGACGGCGAACGAAAAACGTTTTTGAAGGTAGAACCGGCACCGTTACAGTTGATATAAACGAAAATTTTAGGGCAGCAGAAAGAAAGGTTCCTATGTTTATTACGAATGTAGACAAAAATACACAAGAATCAGATATCGTTGAATATATAAAAAGAAAAACGTTAGAAACAGTCAAGCTTGAAAAAATATTGATAAAGCGACAGTGTGACTATAATGCATTCAAGTTCTTTGCATCGCAATCTAAAATGCACCTGTTTCTAGATGAAAAACTATGGCCGAAAGGGATTATATTTCGCCGTTTTGTTAATATTTACACGCGTAACTCGGAAACAACCAGGGTGGTTAACGAAATGGAAAAGAAACAATCATGAGTGAAAGCCTATATACATTTGTTACTTATAACTGTAAGAACATCAAACGTTCTATACAAGCTGTGCGTGATCTTTGCAAGACAGCGGATGTGATAGCATTACAAGAAACCTGGTTGTTATCGGAGGAATTACCGTTGCTTAATAGCATAAGTGAGGAGTTTTGCTGCACAGGAGTGTCGGCAATGGATGCGGGATCAGGTATGCTATCGGGCAGGCCTTACGGAGGGGTAGCACTATTATGGAGACGTTCTGTTTTTCAAGATATCAGTGTTATTCAATGTGATAACTCCCGAATATGTGCTATAAAAATTACTTTAAGAGACAAAGCTTTGTTAGTGTTTAACGTGTACATGCCTACGAATAAATTGAAAAACCTGGCGGAGTTCACGGACGTACTGAGTGCGGTGAGTGCAATCATAGATAATTGTAGTGTAGACTGTGCTTATATCTTAGGCGACTACAATGCCCACCCAGCGGGGTTATTTTACAATGAACTATTGAACTTTTGTGTAGATCAGGAATGGCGTTGTAGGGACACTGAACTGTTAGGTTTATCGTCAAAGACACACACTTTTTTATGTGAAGTGTGGGGGTCTAAAACCTGGCTAGACCATTGTGTCACTACCGAAACAGCAGCTCACTCTGTGCTAAGAACATATGTTAAATATGATGTACAATGGTCGGATCATTTCCCTTTAGTTGTGGAATGCAGTTTAGATGTGGTATTGGCAAAACAATAGATAAAATATAACGTTAAAAATTGTATTTCATGGGGTGAGAGAAATCCACAGAAGACAAGTATGAAAGGAAATGTCACAGTAGGTTAAGTTAGATTGACTTTCCATTTGAACTTCGTGACTGTTGCGATAGCATGTGTTGTGATCCGAATCATAAAATTGTGATTAATACATTATACGATGATATTGTGAATACATTAAGTCAGTCAGCTACACAAACTCGTAAACCTATTAGACGTGTAAGGAAGCAGGTGGTGGGCTGGAACAGGCATGTGGCTGGTGCTCACGAGGAGGCTAGACAAAAGTTTCGTCACTGGCTTTGGCATGGTAAGCCCACTTGGGGTACTGTGTATAATGAGATGTATGAGGCTAGGCGACGTTTTAAATCTCGACTGAAATGGTGTCAGAATCATGAGACACAAATACAAATGGATAGACTAGCCTCACATCATGCAAAAAATGATTTCCGGTCCTTTTGGAATCATACAAGGGGATTGCAGTGTAGGCCCAGCCTGCCTGTGAGTGTTGGGGGGAAAACAGAGTCAGAGGAAATTGCCAATATGTTTATGGACCATTTTATTGTTAGGTCTTCTTTGGGACCTTCCCAGTGTGTGCTGGATGCTGAGTCTCTCGTGGTAAAGAAAACCCACATCACAGCCAGAGACATAGCTCAAATAATTAAGTCAATGTCTAAAGGGAAGACACCTGGCCACGATGGGCTCAGTATTGAACATTTAAAGTTTGCTGGCCCACACCTGCCAAGGGTCTTGTATATGCTGTACAATAGGCCATGGCCATTTACCGAACAAGATGTTGCAAACCGTGGTAGTGCCTATAGTAAAAAACAAAACTGGAGATCTCTCCGATAAGACTAACTATAGGCCTATCTCACTGGCTACAGTTATAGGTAAAGTGTTTGATGGCGTGCTTAATGTGCAGCTAAACGTACATCGAACATCACGACAATCAATTTGGGTTCAGACAGGGACTGTCGACTGAGATGGCTGTACTTTCTGTTAAGCACGCTATCACTTACTACGTGAAGCGAAAGACACCAGTAGTGGGTTGCTTCCTGGAACTTTCCAGGGCGTTTGACCTGGTTTCGTACGATCTACTGTGGCAGAAACTTGAAAAATCCCAACTACCTCGAGAGCTCTTAAATATCTTTAAGTATTGGTACGGAAACCAGGTCAACAATGTGCGTTGGGACGGGTGTATGTCGCAGCCGTATGGGTTGGAGTGTGGGGTGAGGCAGGGAGGATTGAGCTCGCCGACACTCTTTAACCTGTACATGAATGAACTGATAGGTGAGCTCAGCAGCACCAGGGTCGGATGTCACATTGATGACGTTTGTATGAACAATATAAGCTACGCGGACGACATGGTGTTGCTGAGCGCATCTATATGTGGTCTGAGGAAACTCATAGCAATATGTGAGGCATATGCTGTGTCTCATGGACTGAAATATAATATTCAGAAGAGTCAGTTCATGATCTTTAAGGAGGGGCGTGGGCGGTCTAATAAAGTACCAGATATCTTTTTAAATGGTTGCGCACTAAAACTGGTGAATAAAATCAAATATTTGGGCCACTTGTTAACCCCTGACCTCAGGGATGGTGATGATGTTGAAAGGGAACGCAGAGCGCTGTCGGTTAGGGCGAATATGTTGGCTCGCAGGTTCTCACGTTGCTCAAAAAATGTAAAAATTACTCTTTTCAGAGCTTATTGCACGAACTTTTACACGTGCAGCCTGTGGGCCGATTGTCCCCGTACATCGTACAGCGCCCTGCGGGTCCAGTACAACAACGCTTTCAGGATGCTGATGGGGTTGCCCAGGTACTGCAGTGCATCAGGGATGTTTGCAGAAGCGCAGGTAGACTGCTTTTATGCAACTATGCGGAAACGGTGCGCCTCCCTCGTGCGCAGGGTACGGGGCAGCTCCAACAGTATCCTGTCTATGATAGGGAGTAGGTTAGACTGCAGCTATATGAATTATTGTATTGTGATTTCTGCCGGAGTTGTGAGGGCTCAATAATATAATATACTATACTATGTAATAACTAACTTAGGATAAGTCTTTATAACTAACCAATATGAGTCATTGTTACTCGAATAAATGAATAAATTAATAATAATAATAATAATATGAAAATTTTCGCGAAGAAAGGTTGCCTATATCCTCTTCATCAGGATATCTTCAAAATTGACAAACTTACATCCCCTAGCTCTTTACCCCCTCTCATCCCTTTTACGCGATAAAAGGTAGCCCATGTCCATTTTCAAGCTCTAATCCATCTCTGTACCGAATTTCATCAGGATATCTTCAAAAATGACAAACATTCATCCCCTATTCCCCCCCCCCCCCTTAACCCCTCATTTTCGCGACAAAAGGTTTTCGTTATCAAGCTTTAATCTATCTCTGTACCAAATTTCATCAGGATATCATCAAAAATGACAAACTTTCATATAAACTTTTTGATTTTCTTTTCGCTCCTCTACTCGACTCTCTCCACGCGTTTCTCTACCCTCCCCACTCGTCTACCTACTCGCCTCTCTACTCGAATCACTACTCAACTCTCTATTCGATCTCTACTCGCTTCTCCTCTCACCTCTCTACTCGCCTCTCTACTCAACTCTCTACTGGACTCTATTTGATTCTATACTCGCCTCTCCACTGGCTTCTCTAGTCGCATATCTACTAGCCCCTGTACTCGACTCTATTCGATATTCTATTTGACCTCTACTCGCCTATCCACTCGCCCCTCTAACGATATCTACTTGCCTCGACATTCGCCTCTATATTTGGCTCGTTACTCGACTGTCCGTTCCCAAACTCTAATCCACCTCTGTACTCCATTTCATGTGAATATATCAAAATTTCGTACGCTGCGCGATTGAAAAACTTTCACCCCCTAACCCTATTAACCCCCCCCCTCCTACCCCCTTTTTCGCGATAAAAGGTAGTATATGCCCGTTCACAAGCTATAATCCATCTCTGTATAAAATTTCAATAGGATATCTTCAGAAATGACGAACTTTCAAACAAACTTTCATCCACTATATCCCCCTTAAACCCCCTTTGCTACTTCCTTTAACGCGATAGGATTTCGCCTATGTCCGTTCCCAAGCTATAATCCATGTCTGTATCAAAGGACATAGTTCATAATCGGCTATCGTGAACAAGATGCTTGCAAATGGTTATTAGTGCCATTAATTAAATATCATTTTTATAAAGATATTGGTGTTTGGTTTTTGTATCAACTTATTTCGTTGAATAAGTAGTATTTTAATTAATTTCAAGGTTCAGCCTTTTGGTTATCCATTTTATTTCCTTATAATGTTGCCAAGATATATTTAATAAAAATAATCGTTTATGAATATAATCGATATACATTATTAGAATACTGGTTTTTCCCTAAAACTGTCCCTATTTGAATAATAATAAGTGGTAATATTTTATCACAGCCATATTTTACATCATACTAAATATTATTTTAAACCCTTAGTCCTAAATTAAACATTAATAAATCGAATTATTTACTTCATTCCTCATTTATCGATGCCAATTCTCATAATTATTTTTAGAAATATATATGGCAATACAGCCAACTGTCATTCGCTTTGTTTTCGTTTGGTACTGTTGATATGCCCGATACGTTGATAATTGAAAATGAATCATGGATATTCCGTTTATTGACGATCCTGACGCGCCTACCTTAACACTGGCTTGTATATTGAAACTGAACGCAACATGGGACTGGATTACATGAATTGTGGCACCGACTGCAGCCTAGCTCAAGGACGAGCCATATTCTTCGTCTCGCTGAAGTTTTTTCTGTTTTTAGACAGCCGATCGCCCCACACATGTGGTACGTTTCTTCCTCATTATATTAGCATGTCAATATGTAATGCAACTATAAAGTATAGTAGCTAATCCAAGTCGTTTTCCAGATCGAATCAATCGGTGATGGGTATCGTCAGCAAGTGTGTGCCAACTTTAGAAGTTCCATTTTGCAAACAAAATCGCAATCATTCCAATCTGGCCCTGAACGAGAAGCACACATTTTAAATGTTATAATAGTATGGATTGAGCCTCGACAAGTAAGTTTGTTTTATAGATTGTAATTGTATAGTAATACATAGATGTCCTGCCGGTGTCAAGACTGTTCGGTGTCATTTTATAACCTAGGGTTAACATACTATTTCTTATTTATGTCATTAAATGTGTGGTTGGTGGTAATAATAATTAAGGCGATATGAATATAAACTTATCTTCTTCATCCTGGCGTTAATCCCAGTCGCAACTAATTGATGAATATAAACTAATATTGAATATTAATGAGGAATGTTTTACTTGCAGTTATATGGAGCACACCAAATATGTTATCAATACTGGCAAAGATTTGATCAAACAACATCCCATCCATCACCACGTTAAAATAATGTGCTATCTATACATCTGCCTGAAGATTTTTTACTTTTACTCGCCTAAAGATAGCCGGCAGGGTACCTAGGTATCCTTGAGCCGACTTACAGTTGCTATGAGCTAAAATTGATAGTAGACATATAAATAAAAGAATCTACTATAATAAACATGGTAGAGAAGCTATATTTTATTATAGGCAAAAGGACGGAGGGTTGCTGTGCTCATGTAATGACAATTATTTGGTTCATGACCTGGGCGGGATATAAAGTCAATATTAGTTCATTAGCACAGTTTTTAGACGGTTACCTATCTTAATCCCGAATTTTAATATTCCGAATATCATAATCCCGACAACGTTTGGCCATTTTTTCATAATCCCGTTTTTTCACATTCCGAAGTTTTATTTGCCATATAATCGCAACTCCGAATTTCATTTGCCTATTTATTCATTTTTACAACGTTTTATAATCCAGATGAACGAGTTCCAGACACACGAAATCTAAATACACAAAATCCAGATGACCGTAATCCATATACACGAAACCCGAATATTTAAAACACAAATTTTTGAAATGTAGTTAATTGATATTCAGACAAACAATATCCAGATTTTTAAAGCTAAAACTAAACCTCATATGGCGTCTACTAACTAAGCTCGACGGAGCCCCGCTTCGCGGGGCTCCTACTTCTGGGTGGTTAAAAAAAATAACCACGAAGACTAAGGCGGGAGCGAAGCGAAGCGGAGCTCCCGCCTTAGTCTTCTAATCTAACCTATCTGAGTCGGATTGCACTGAGTCGGGGTGTTAACGATAACTATTTCGAAGAATTAAGCGATTATAATAGAATCTGATATAGAAAAAATTATACTAGGTGAACCAAAAGTGAAAAAGAATGGAGGAAAAAGTATATACAAAAGGAGGAAAAACTGCAGAAACTTATAAAAATAAAAGAAAATTTAGGTGAAATTAAATATTTAAAAGAAATTTCTAAATTACTTACTGTACCTAATAAATGAATCGTGCAAATTTAGTGAGTTTTACTATACCTGTATATAGTTTAGCTGGAACACGATTGTATGGGAACCAAATAAAAAGATTATGAAAATTTGGTAATAGTTTATTTGGAAAATGGTACGATGGGAAACAAAAAAAAATTCTGAGAATCTGGTTTATGACAATATGGAAAACAAAAAAATACTCTTTGAAAATTTGGTTTTAGTGCACCTGGAAATCGATTCATCTGGGAAATGAAAAATGGAATTATAGAAACTTGTCATTCATTACATCTGTCTTTTAAAAGTTGTACCAACCGTTTTCGGGGTTTTAAGATTCGGGTAACAGAAATTCGAGATTTCAATAGGTTACCTTTTTAGACTACATTCTGTTAACATATGACTCAGATTTACAAAAAATAATAATTAAAATGGATGTTTTATTTACACGAACCCGCTAAATGTACTTGTCAATAAAAGGTGATGTGTGAACCTGGATACAACTTTATTAGTAAAATCTGTTAGTTCTTAGTGTGAGGTACAAGTTCCATATCAGATTTGGTTAAAAAGTAGTTGTTCATACCTAGCCAAAATCTCTAACAAAAAGGAAAATGTCCTTTCAATAACTACTCCTTTTTTCGCGATAGAAGGTAGCCTATGTCCGTTCCCAAGCTATAATCCATGTCTGTATCAAATTTCAATAGGATATCTTCAGAAATGACGAACCTTCATACAAACTTTCATCCCCTACCTTTTAAAAGGGGCAATAAAAGGTAGCCTTAGTCCGTTCTCAAGCTCCAATCTGTCTCTACATGTGATATCTTTAAAAATTACGAAATTTTATCCGTAAACCTTATCCCTGCTCCCTTTGCTACCCCCTTTTTCGCGATAAAATATAGCCTATGTCCGTTCTCAAGCTCTAATCTATCAATAATAATAATATCTATCTCTGGACCAAATTACATCAGGATATTTTCAAAAATGACAAACTTACATACCATAGCCCTATTCCCCCTTCTACCCCCTTTTTCGCGATAAGAGGTAGCCTATGTCTGTTCTCAAGCTCTAATCTATCTCTGTACCGAATTTTATCAAGATTGGTTCAGTGGTATAGGCATGAAAGCGTAACACACAGACAGACACAGTTACTTTCGCATTTATAATATTACTAGCGTTTACCCGTGGCTCCGCCCGCGGGAATGTCGGTTATCGCGGCCAAACATAGCCTATGTCCGTTCTCAAGGTCTAATCAAACTCTAAACCAAATTTCATCATAATCGGTTCAGCGTTTTAGGTGTGAAAGCATAACATATAGACAGACAGACAGAGTTACTGTCGCTTTTATTATATAGGTATAGTAAGTACAGCACAGAAGTATAGATTAGTATAAGTCTTCAGGCTTTCACGGCCGGCGTTGCATGTAGAATATACTGCTTCCGGGCTGTCTGGCCGTGGTCCATGTGAAACTTGCGTTCCAGACGTTTCGTCGATCACTGTGGTCGACATCTTCAGTGGCACAGGGCCGGGCGACGACAACTTCGGAGACCTTGCCTCGCCGGCGGCTGAGTTGCGACTGATGCGAAGTCTTCACGCACGGTCGGAGCGGGGAATCGACTCACTCGATTCTGATTGGTCGAGCGCTGTGGCGTGGACGTACTCGATCCTGATTAGTCGTTTGCACTTTGATACCGAGTGGCTCTCAGTGCTGGGTACCAATCTTTTTGGAGCTGAAATCCCTCGTTTTTTCCGGTTAAAGTTGTTGGGATGCTTGAATATTTCAATGGCTTCTCGAAGTATACGTGGGAAAAAATGTGTAGTGGTAGCTAGAACTTTCTGGTTCTGAAATTCAATGGTATGATTCCCATCCTCTTGGGTGTGTTCTGCAACCGCTTACTTGACGAAGTGGCAGAGGCGGCAATTACGTTCATGTTCCGACAGGCGGGTCTTGATGCTTCTTTGGGTGGTGCCCACGTATACCGAGCCACATGAGCAGGGGATTCTGTAAACTCCAGCTGACGATAGTGGATCACGTGGACTCGTGGAATTTTGAGACAGGTAAACAACCTGATCAAGGGTTCATCTATTCCAGAAGAAACGCAAAGCTTCATCAAGAAATCTGAAGCTCTTCCACCTAGGTTGTATGGGTTACCAAAGATACATAAGCCTTCAGTACCGCTCCGGCCCATCGTGAGTACTATCGGCTCACCCACTCATCCAGTCTCGAAGTATCTCACCGGACTGCTTCAACAACGTGTCGGATCATCCTCGTCATACATCAAAGACTCTCGCCACTTCGTGGAGAAACTCAAGAATCTAAAACTACATCCGGACGATCGTCTAGTCAGCTTCGACGTCGTCTCTCTGTTCACGAGAGTTCCGGTCAGGGAAGCAATGACGCGTATCCGACCACTCTTCTCCAAGGACATCGCAGATCTGTTCGAGTTCGTGTTGACGACTTCCAGTGGAACAGCACGTTCTATGAGCAAGTGGATGGTTTAGCCATGGGAAACCCCATCAGTCCGGTAGTCGCGAACTTTTACATGGAATCATTTGAAGAAGATGCTCTGTAAAGAGCTCCCAAGAAGCCTAAGGTCTGGTTCCGCTACGTGGACGATACCTTTGTGGTTTGGACTCATGGGGACTCGGAGCTGACTCCGAACTTCCAATTCACCATGGAAGTTGAGACGAACGGGGGGCTACCATTCCTAGATGTCCTAGTATCCAAAAAAGAAGATGGCAGTCTTGGTCACCGAGTCTATCGAAAGCCGACACACACAGACCGTTACCTACACAAGGACTCCAACCACCATCCCAGACAAAAAATGTCAGTTATCAAGACACTGGTCCACCGAGCTAAGCCCATCTGTGAACCTCAACACCTACAAGTAAAATAACAAACAAAAAAAAAGTAAAATACGTGTATTGAGACCACAGATTAATAAATAGTTACTACGATTGAGACACAGATAATAATTTGTGTGGGCTCCGGCCACGGTCATATAAAACTATCAATAACTTGACGTCAATAAATGTGTACATATATACACGGAAGCTACTGAAATTAATATTATTAACAGGATTGACTCAATATTATTGACCGTGTCCGGAGACCAAAATACATGGTGTTATTTGCAGCGACTTAAAAACCGTGCCCGCTGCTCCTTGTTATTGTTTGGTCTTCGCTGACTTTGTCGTATAGTGGCGGTTGTTGGCGTGTGTGGCTGTACTTTGTTTATTTTTATATAATACTAATATTCTGTGAGTGCAATGTACTTAATCGAAATACCTTAGAGTTGTACTGTTCTGAAGATTTGCAATAAACATTTATTTATTTTATTTTATTTATTTTTTACAAAACGAGTTACGCCACTTGGACTCGGCCTTCCAAGCTAATGGATTCTCTGCACATGAAATACGGAGAGCTCTTCACCCAGAGAAAGCTTCGCAGACAAACCAGGATGAGGAAAAACCTGCTCCGATAGGGAAGGCTTTCTTGCCACACATTCGTGGCACTACAGATCGTATCGGAAGGCTGCTAGAAACTTATAACATCAAGCCGATCTTCAAGCCCACGAAGCAGCTAAGGAATTTTCACCGTTCGGTCAAGGACCCACGTGATCCACTATAATCAGCTGGAGTTTACAGAATCCCCTGCTCATGCGGCTTGGTATACGTGGGCACCACCCAAAGAAGCATCAAGACCCGCCTGTCGGAACATGAACGTAATTGCCGCCTCTACCACTTTGACAAGTCAGCGGTTGCAGAACACACCCAAGAGGATGGGAATCATACCATTGAATTTCAGAACACGAAATTTCTAGCTACCACTACACATTTTTTCCCACGTATACTTCGAGAAGCCATCGAAATATTCAAGCATCCCAACAACTTCAACCGAAAAAGCGAGGGATTTCAGCTCCAAAAAGATTGGTACCCAGCACTGAGAGCCACTCGGTATCAAAGTGCAAACGACCAATCAGGACCGAGTACGACCGCGCCCCAGCGCTTGACCAATCAGAATCGAGTGAGTCGATTCCCCGCTCCGACCGTGCCTATAAATACGCCCGTGATTCAAGACTTCGCATCAGTCGCAACTCAGCCGCCGGCGAGGCAAGGTCTCCGAAGTCGTCGTCGTCCGGCCCTGCGCTACTGAAGAAGTCGACCGCAGTGATCGACGAAACGTCTGGAACGCAAGTTTCACATGGACCACGGCCTAACAGCCCGGAAGCAGTATATTCTACAAGTATAGATTAGTATTAGTAGGGATAAGTATAAGTATAAAAAGGTAAAGGTAGGGTAATAAAATTCCATGTCTTTAATTGTTTGTTAAATAAATAAAATGTGCTCACCATTTGGTATCACCAGGGAACTCGGGCATACTTCTCTTTCTGTATACAGTGCACCACTTGTTATTATTGATGTGACCCATTGTAGAAAAGTTCAAAGAAACCTAAAAAATGAAATGGTTTTTGTACAGCAGTTATAATATTACTAGCGTTTGCCCGTGGCTCCGCCCGCGGGAATGTCGGTTATTGTGGCCAAACATAGCCTATGTCCGTTCTCAAGGTCTAATCTAACTCTAAACCAAATTTCATCATAATCAGTTCAGCGTTTTAGGTGTGAAAGCATAATATACAGACAGACAAACAGAGTTACTTATTTACTTACTTCCAGCGGGGGACGCCGCAGACCGGACGGGTGATCTGCCCTTTTATGGGGGGCCATTTCACCCAATTCGCCTATTCCTCCTATTTGGAGGCTAAGAAGTGTCCGGCAATCACGGCGTTCCGTCGAACCTTCTTGTCTCTTTGCAGAATCTTACGATCTGTTCCACCTTCAGATCCTCGAGGTCTTGTTCTTCTAGGGTGTCAGTCCCCATGTTTTCCCATTTTATCATTGAGTACATAGGGCATTTGGCCAGCAGGTAGAGACTGGTTTCCTCCTCCTCCATGCACTCCGGGCATTTGGGGTTATTTTTCACCCCTATAAGTGTCAGGTGCCTATTTAGTCGGCAGTTTCCCGTTATCACTTCTACGACCAGCCTCATGTTTCCTCGGGAGAGTTTCAACAGTCGGTTCGTCTTCTTTGTGTCAATGCTTTTGATGAAGATCTTCGACTGTCTCATGACTGGCGAGGACTTCCATCTCCGATTGGCTTCTGCTACTATGCTTCGGCTGATGACTCCCTTTGTTATTTTATGGGCAATGGGTAGTCTGGGCTCGGGGTCCACCTGATCTTCATCAGCTCCCTTTCTTGCCAGTTCGTCCGCCGTCTCATTGCCCATGTTGCCCTCATGTCCGGGCACCCAGGCAAGTGTTACGTCGAGTTTCCTGGACAGTCCCTCATGGCCCTCATCGAATGTATTGGCAGTCCACTGACCAGTGCTTCTCAGTTTGAACCATTATTCTATTGCTTTACTTTTTATTTCAAGGTTTATAGGATTTAGGCCCAGTATGATTTCCAGTGCGGCTGTAGGAGTGGTCCTCATCGCTCCGGTGGTAATAAGAGCTGCCAATCTTTGGACTTTGTTTAGTTCTTGTTTGTTTTTTCCTGCTTGGGCTTTGTGCCACCACACTAGAGCTCCGTGTAATATCCTTGGCAATATAATTGCATTGTATATCCACATCACTATGGATGGTTTCATCCCCCAGCTTCTGCCTACCGCTCTTTTACATTGCATCATGGCCATTTTCGCCCTTAAGCATGCTTGGCTTATGTGTCTTATAGGTCAGTTTACTGTCCAGTATTACTCCTAGATATTTGACCTCCTTCACCATTTCAAGGTCGTGATTATTTATTCTAATTGGTTTATTCTGTCCTATTTTTCTCTTGTTGGTGGATAGGACTAATTTGGTCTTGTCAGGGTTTAGGTTTAGGCCTTTACCCCTGCACCATTCTAGTGCTTCTTTAAGCCCCCCTGTTCATGATGTTGCACATTACACTGAGGACTTTTCCTGTGATTAGGAGCACACCGTCGTCAGAGTACACCTGTGTGTAAATGTGCCTCCTATTAATCTTGTCAACTAATTCATCTATTAGCAGGCACCATAGTAATGGCGATAGACATCCTCCTTGCGGAAAGCCTCTTTTTGCTATCACCGTGCGTCTTGTTCCTGCTATCTCTGCTTGTGTCAGCATGTTTTTCACCCATCCTGATATGTCTTTATTTATTCATTCCCGATTAAGGGTTTCCTCTATTGAGTCTGGAGTCGCTCTGTCGAATGCTCCCTCGAAGTCAAAGAAGCATCCCGGTGCGTATTCTTTATTGCTCAGCGATCTCTGCACTCTGTTGACCAGGTTGTGAAGGGCTGTCTCGATTGATTTTCCCTCCATGTACGCATGCTGGTTTCTGTGCAGTGAAGATCCACTTGTGGCCACTTGTTCTCTAATCAGTCTATCTAGTATCTTTTCAAGGTCTTTAGTAAGAACGAGGAGAGGCTTATACATCTGAAGGATTTGGCTTCTTGGTATGTGGCCTTTCCTGGTTTCGGTATGAACACCACTCTTACTTCCCTCCATCTCTTTGGTATGTACTTCATTCTGATTCTGCAGTTATATAGCGCCAGAAGATCGTCGCCTATATATTTAAGGCTGCTTGGATCATTTTTGGGAAGATCTCATCCAGTCCAGCAGCTTTATATGGCTGGAATGATTGGACACTCCACATTAAATGCTCTTTGTGATAACTGTCCCCTCCTCCGTCTCCATTGTTGGGTACGTGTCGGTGGACCTCTCATGATCCTTGTATTCTTCGCATTCGGGGAAGTGTGTATTAAGTATCAGTTCCAGGATCTTTTCCGGGTCCGAGATTAGTTCGTCCCCGTTCTTAATACTGCCTAATTTGCAGGTGTTGTTTTTGTGGAACATCTTCGCTAGTCTTGCTGCGTTAGGGTACTTCTCTACCCCTTCACAGAAGGTCTTCCAGCTATTCCTGTTCTCCCTTTTGCAGTCCTTTTTGGATGCGTTTCTTTCCTTCTTGTATTTCAGCCAGCTGTCCTCATCGCCCTTCCTTTGGGCTATCCTGAGGCCTCGCCGTGTCTTTTTCCTCTTTTTTTCCAGTGCTTTTGTCCACCATGGTTGTCTCTTTCCTGGTTTTATTTCCTTCAGTGGGCATGCCTTATGGTATGCCTCTCTCAGGGCTTCAACCAGGCGATTGGTTTCTCTCTCTATGTCCTCTCTGTCCTTCAGTAGGTTTGGATCGATTGGACTCCATTTTTCAATTTGTTGTGCATATGTTGCCCAATCGGTCTTCCTTACATTTCTAGTTAGGGTCTTCTCGATCTTGGCACCCAGGTTGAAGGTTATTCTTCTGTGGTCCGATTTTGAGTCCCTTTGGTCTAGTGTCCAGTCTGTTATGTGCTGGCTTATCCTGTCGGATGCGATAGTTATGTCCAGCACCTCTTTACTGGCCTTGGTAACAAACGTTGGTGTGTTTCCTTCGTTAAGTATGTCAAAGCCTGTAGAACTGATAAAATCTAATAGTAAGTCACCTTTGTCATTGCAGTTCGTGCTACCCCACACCACATGATGGGAGTTTGCATCGCAACCTAGAATAATAGGAATGTTCTTACCGTTATATTTTCTTGTTATTTCTTCCATTTCTGGTGTTGGGGGTTTGTAGTCCACCTCGCTTGGTATGTATGAGGAGACTAGAAGCACCCTCTCTTTGCTGCCTGTGCTTAACTGGATCGTTGCTGTGGCGCTTGCTAGGTCACTGTAACAATCTGCCTTTATTATGCCTAACGATCTTGCACTACCGCTGATGTATATACATACCCTGGGAGTTAACTCACCGCTTTCGTGGTAGATGATTTCTCCTGCCAGGGATCCGAACCCAGATATACGTCCTTTGATAGCGTATGGCTCTTGTAGTAGTGCGATGTCTATTTTCTCGTCCACCACGTGTCTGCAGAATTCGATCATAGCGTCGCGGCAGTGGTGGAGATTTACTTGAACTATTTTTATTTTGTGTGTGTGTTTTTGTGGTGTGTTGCTGTTCGTGTTCATTGTTCGGTGTATAGGTGAGTGTGTGTGTGTGTCTGTATCTATTGCCCCTCCCTATATCTCGCTACGAGGGCGGGGTTCCCCCCAACCAGTGCGGTTGCAGATGTGCTACGCTCTGGGGGGGGGGGGGGGGGGGTCCCGTCGCTACGTACCGTAGGGAGGGGGTGTATTGTGATAGTCTGTCCCAGGCGTGGCTGTCGGCGGGGTGTGAGGTCGGTCAGGTCCTCCTTTGGTTACCATCACGGCACCCAGTTTCCCGCTTTCAGATTCGGCCCTCTCTGAGTTTTGCGCATGTTGTGTTGTGCTCGGGTTCAGGCATTGCTGATACGGTCTGCCGTCGTCAGTGGCCCCCCTCTGCGGAGTAGCCGGCTGAGCGCGGCTGCCGCTTACGGCGGGCTCTTCCCCCGGTGTCGTACTGGGTGTCGGTTGTCCTGATGGCTTTTCAGTCGCTGGGTTGCTGGGCCCTTTGCCTATTACTCTGGCGTAGACTTGTGTGGCTTGATAATTAAGCCACACGTTTTCTTTGGCGCCTGCTTCTGGAACCCCTATCACCAGCCTGATCCCCAAGGGCATCGCCTCTTTGCGGATGAGGGTCCACTCCTCAATTTTTAGGTCTGTCCGGTGTCTGTTTTGAAGCTTTATCAAGCCTAGTGGGTCCAGGCGTTTCCCCACCACGCTCCCGGGCAGCCAGATAGAGAGTTTGTGGACGTCGAGTCTTCTGGTTAGCAACTTGACCCCATTGTGCTCCCCTAGATCGCAGCTCACCAGCCATGACATCGAGCCCTCGTTGATCGGGCTCACCAGAAAGTAGCCTTCTGCTACTAGCCCCGGCGCCGAGAACGAGAGGTTCATGCTGCTGACCCCGCCAATCGCTGCTTTGTCTACAAGCCTTATCCTGATCTCGGCGGCTGTGGCTTCGTCCATCCCCGCGCCGTCCCCCCGCAGGATGATGATAGAGAGATCACCTTGAACCGTTGTAGGCCTCTGTGGTCCCTCACTCCGCGGATCGGGTTTTGCATGCTTTGGAGGACGTTGCTGCGTCCGCTCCTCAGGGTCTGTACCCTGCCTCTTGAGCTTGGTCGCCTTTGACCTGCCCTCTCCGCTTCTTGGTGTGGACGTTGTCCCCCCCGTGGATGTTCCGGGTGCGGTTAGGCCGGCTCTCTCCTCCTTCTTCTTTCTTCGTAGACAGTCTCGTCGCTTTTTGGCTCTCGAGACCCATACGACCTCTTCCCCTTGGGAGCTTGTTTCCCCCGACGTGAGCGCAAAGTCGTGCTCGACAGACTCCGAGGAGGGTCTGTCGAGACGACGCTGTAAGGTTGGGGTCTTTGATGTGCTTTTATTGTTATTATTTGTGCGCACGAATGTGCCCCCACCAGAATACGAGGGGCAGCCTGGACCACTGAGTGGTCCAGGGAGGGATTCTCCGGCGATGCCGATACCCTCCTGGGGTAATCTGTCTTCTTCATTTGACAAACAGAAATACTTTCGCTTTTATAATATAAGTATAGTAAGTACAGCATAGAAGTATAGATTAGTATTAGTATGGATAAGAATAAGTATGGATACAAAGGTATCCAAATCCAAATAGGGTAATAAAATTCCATGTCTTTAATTGTTAGTTAAATAATTAAAATGTGCTCAACATTTGGTATCACCAGGGAACTTGGGCATACTTCTCTTTCTGTATACAGTGCACCACTTGTTATTATTGATGTAACCCATTGTAGAAAAGTTCAGAGACCCAAAAAATGAAATGGTTTTTGGATGGCAGATTCTGTTTAAAATAACTGAAAATGGAAAATGTTCACTAATTCTGAATTTTATGTGTGTTGAACACATAAAATACTTATGGAAGTATTATTAAATAAATAAATAAATATTTCACAACATTTTCACACAACCATATCTAAACCCATGGTAAGCATAGCTTAACTAGCTTGTGTTATGGAATCTAGAATGCGGATAAACATACTTAGATACTTTTTGTTTGTAAATACATACATAATATACATAGAAACACCCAGACCAATGCAAATATACATATTCATGCATACAAATATTTGCACTGAGCGGGGATCGAACCCGCGCCTCCTGCGTAGCAGCCGCGTTATTAGTTTCCAAGATATAGACTCTAAAGTGGACTCGGCTAGATGCGTGTGACGTCCCAATATAGTTGGGGCTGCCTAAAAATTCAATATTAATCTCAGGAACAAAAGGTAGCGGCAAAAAAACTCTAAGTGCACAAAGGAATGTGATGTCTGCGTTTAAGCGAGACTAAAATTTTTTTAAGAACTTTAAATGCCGGTAATATGCCAACTTGGTAATTTTGAATGGAACAAAAACATGTATATTTATATATTTAAATGCTTTACTGTAACAAATTTTCAAGGAATTTTGCACACCTTGTAACAAAACTTCTATAAGATGGTAGCAGAGAAGAGATAATTTCGGATGTTGACTGCTATTACCTTTTTTTATCATTTTCACATAAATATTTTGCATATCTGGGGCATGGCTGTTTCATATGGTAGAAGATTTTCATATATTGAAAACCACTAAACACACTTAACTTCATATTTCGAATGAAGAAACAGGACTAATCCAAGGATGATGATGATTAAAGAAATTTATTTGGACTCAGTCACGCCCATAAAAGTGGAAAATAACAAAAAAAATGGAAATGCAGGACTGGAGTATACCCCATGTTCAAAAGTGCAAGCAACCAAGATAAGCACTCAAGTTAAATAGAAAAGGGTCCACTAATGCAATAACAACATCTACGGGTAAGACATGGGGTTTATCGTAAAACTCAAATTCACCAAGCATAAATTGTTACAAAACAATCCGCGGGCACCAGGGCCGCGATTATCTCGCGACTTAGGTTCAAGATTTGTGTACTGGGTATACTTACCTACCTAATGACAAAAAGTAATCATCAGATAACAATGTACAGGTACACACACAACATTGTAAAGGTATGCCTAATAAAGCTGTTTACAGGTGTAAAAGGGCTACTTGTACCTACTTCAACTGCGTCAATCAAATTCTTAGTAACAATACTATTATATATATATATATTGACGTATTTTATGAATTGCTTGCAAAACAGTACTTATTAATGTACAATTTGTATATCGACCAATATGGTTGAAAACATCGTATTGAACATGGCTGATCTACATTTTAGTACTAAAGACGATTTGTTTTCCTACCTGTGTTTCCCAACAAAATATTAGGTTATGAAATGATCCTATTGAAATGATTGCAGTGTTGGTGAGAAGTTTGCAGCACATTTAGTAAACAAAGCTATGTTAGCAAAAGTTAAAACGGGTTCCGGCTTGAAAAATTACAATAAGAAGACTTTAAAAAACGTAACAACTGGGAATGGTTTTAAGAATAAATTTAAAAATGTTATCACTAAAACAAAAAAACATATACGAAAATTAAAACCTGGCGATTAAATTAGCGATGGCTGCTGCTAGAGACTTCGCTGAAAATTCATCTGGTGAACTTCCTCCTGTTATTCCTGTACCAAAAACCGGTGGCGTATTACCGGCGATTGTCGGCTATGGGAGCTTTAGCAGGTGGTGCAGCTGGTATAGCTAAAACCGTAAATGAATTTAAGACGGCTAAAAAACGTTTTACGGAACTGAAAAGACATAATGAAAAAATGGAGGCTTTATGCATTGGAAAAGGACTGCATCTTAAACCTTATAAACGAGGACTTGGCATTTTCTTATCAAAAGAAAAAAACTGAAATGTCGGCTGCCCAAGCGAGCCTTAACTAACCTGGATATTTTGGAATACGCAAATAATATTCCCTATTTTAGAGGCGTCTTTATGAGAGATGAACTCCCCAATAGACCTTTTACAAAATAATGTGGAGTTATAAACTTAGATAGTTCTAAAAATCCAGGTTCTCACTGGGTAGCCTATGCAAAACACAGCGATTACGTAGAGTATTTTGATAGTTACGGTAACCTTAAACCTCCAAAAGAACTTATAAAATATTTGGGTACTAAAATTCATTATAATGTTGATAATATACAAGGAGATAATCTTTATAATTGTGGACATCTTTGTTTACGCTTTTTGAAAACATTTTGGTTTGATCAAGGAATAAAATGAACACTACCTTGCAGAAGTATTCAGTTTGAAAGCATGTCTATAACAGTCACCATCTCCGGAAATAAATCAGAATTGGATTCATACTTTCAGCCACCTCTTTGTTTGTCTAGCCAATACGAGTGCGGTTTACTATACTTTGCTGTAAAATTAAACAATATTCATGAAACTACGATACCACTCTTGATCAGAATCGAATGTGATCTTGTACATGGCTCGTATTCCAACGGTTTACCAACTCATTTTCTTCATGAATTTCTATACAACTCTGTTAAAGATCATAATTGTATAGAAATACCACGAAACGAAATTTATTTTCCAGTGAATAAAAATATTATTTCTTGTATATCTATTAAGATTCTCGATCAATTTGGACGCGAAATTAACGTCAAAGACGAACATATTCAACTGCGTGTTCATTTAAGAAAAATAAAATGATAGCATTTTATAAAAAACCTGTGCTGAATACAAGACATCATACTTCTTCTACAACGTCGAAGGTGCAAAGACGTAAACTAAAAAAATATAATAAGTTAACTAAATCAAATAAAGATTTTCTTCGAACACTTGGTTTCAAAATATGAATAATATACTACAGATAACTGAACTACCACACTTCGATACTTCGATTGAAAGTTATGAAATCCATTCATACAATCCCTACAACAACAGCTTTAGAGAAAATGATGAAATTAGAATTCCTATACACCAACAAGATATATATGTGTTACCATCAGCCAGTTCGATCTACATTGAAGGTCAAGTGAAGCTCATCTGTAAAGAAGGGAAACCGATCATGAAAACTGTAACGTTTACTATTAATTATGTGCTGTCTTTGTTTCAAGACATCAGATATGAAGTAAATGGTATTGAAATTGATCGTATTAAAAATTCAGGAATAACGTCAACGATCAAATCATATATTTCATTAAATGAAGGTGAAAATAAAGTCGCTGCTTTATGGGGTTGGGACTTAGATGGATTTAAAAGTGATGGTCACTTTAATGCTGTCATACCATTAAACAAAATTCTAGGTTTTGCGGAAGATTATAAAAAAATTATGATTAATTGTAAACATGAACTAATATTGAATAGAAGTAACTCTAATTTAAATAGCGTAATACTTCCGAGTGATGTTGTAGTTATTCAAATAGATATACAAAGAGTACAATGGAGGGTGCCTCATATAAAAGTATCAGACCGAGAGCGATTGAGTCTTTTGAAACATTTGGAAAGAGGCAAACCTATTCAAATAGCCTTTAGAAATTGGGATTTGTATGAATACCCTTTGCTTCCTAAAACCACAAAGCATTCTTGGGCAATAAAGACTGCATCACAACTGGAAAAGCCCAGATATGTAATATTCGGCTTACAAACTAGTAGAAAAAGTAATAAATCACAAGACAGTTCGCTCTTTGATCATTGCGAAGTAACAAATTTAACACTATTTTTAAACTCGCAGTATTATCCTTATGAACCTCTTGGACTAAAATTTTCTGAGGACAAGTATTATATGAAATGTATGTCAAATTTCGTCAGTCGTATTACAATTGCCCAGCAGATCCCTTGCTCGATCTAAAAAAAATTAAGGAAAAGGCTCCTCTTTTTATCTTAGATTGTTCACGGCAAAACGATAGTATTAAAACCGGACCTGTAGATCTACGACTAGAGTTTGAATGTTCAACATTAATACCAGATAAAACAACTGCTTATTGTTTAATTATAAACGACCGACTTGTGGAATATAAACCTTTAAGTAACATTGTGCGCAGGCTGTCATGATTGCCTTCGTAGATGTGCAGGGTTTTAAAACAGAAGCAAATGAATTTATAGTCAAAAAAATCGCTGTAATATGTGATAAAAAAATACAAGTGTTCCTAATAAAGCCACCATTCCCATTTTACGGTTTGTCGAAACAAGAAAGACGCCAAGTATGCTGGATTGAGCGTAATAGAAAAATATATTGGGGAGAAGGAAATGTGCCTTATTCAAATCATCAGAACTTGCTTGAAGATATTTTAAGAGATAAATGTATTTACACCAAAGGTATTGAAAAAGTCTTATGGTTACAAAATATGTTGAATAATTATAATATAAATAATCTAGAGGTATATGGTTGCCCTAATTTGTTAAGCTTGTATAAAAAATATGAACATTCTCATGACCTGTACAGTTGTATTTATCATGATTCAATCTGTGCTCTAAAAAATGTTTTTTGTATGAATAAATGGTGTTTAGAGAATAATTTTTTTATTAAATAGGTTGTTGTTTTATTGTTAGTTATTCACTACCTACATCCATATAGTAACTCTGGTATAACAGAAAATAACATCTGATGTAGATGTGTAAATTTGTTCTGTGATAATGATAATTCAGCAAGCCTCATACATTCCATTATTCAATCATTAAGAACAACAGACAGTTCTCATAAAGTAAGCATTGGTTCACCAGAAGTATCACTTTTTGAAATGCATTTTTTCGTATCGTTGAATGATCACTTTGAATAGATCAAGTTATTGAGAAAAGAAAAAAATCAGTTCTCTATAACTCCAAATCAGTTCTCAAGAAGTATAATTATTGGCCTATCTAGGACTGGACCTTTTCGAGAAGTAAATATTTTTTCGAATCACCGAATGATCATGTTATAGAGAAAACAAAAACCAAAGTTTTTCAAAATGCTTTGAATAGATCAAGTTATTGAGAAAACAAAAAAAGCAGTTGTCTATAACTCAAAAATGAGTTCTCAAGAAGTATAATTGTTGTCAGCCTATCTGTAACTGGACTTTTTCGAGAAGTAAATATTTTTTCGTATTGTAACTCAATTTTTATAAAACAGTTCTCAAAAAAGCAAGATTATCACTTCTGTAGAAGTATTTGTGAATGATCGAAACAAAAAAGTTTGAATGTTCATGTTATAGAGAAAAAAAAAACAGTTATATTACCACTTCTCTAGAAGTATTTGTGAATGATCGAGACAAAAAAGTTTGAATGATCATGTTATAGAGAAAACAAAAATCAGTTCTCCAAAACTACTTTGAATAGATCAAGTTATTGAGAAAACAAAAAAGCAGTTTTCTAAAACTCAAAATCAGTTTTCAAGAAGTATAATTGGGGTATCTGGATCTCGTCTGATCCAGATAGCCCAATTATACACTACTCTAATATATACCTAAATATTGGTATATCAAAAAATTCCCCCTCAGCAAACTCAACCTTTAAGGCGCTCTTGGCTAGCCGTTGGACTGGGTGGCATCAGTTTTATACAGATGCCTCAAAATTTGATTGCAGCAGTTATACCGGAGCCGCTGTGTATTACCATAACTCCAAGATCTTGCTTATGTTTAGATGCCCCAGGGAGGCTTCAGTGTTCACTGGGGAGTGTGTTACAGTTTTGGAGGCCTGCCCCTCTAGACAAGTGGCAATTCGCTAACCGGCTTTTGATGGAATAGAATGACGAATATATGGAATTTGACGTATTTGACATGCGTTAACGACTGTCATATACGTCAAATCCCATATATTCGTCATTCTATTCCACCAAACGCCAGCTAGCGAATTGCCACTTGTCTAGAGGGGCTGTCTATACATAGAGTCACACAATATTAATAATGCAGTCATATTCACTGACTCATTAAGCTGTCTTGAAGCCCTTGAACAGAGCCCCTATCATAGCAGACTTCATAGCTCCCTATTGTTGGACATAAAAAAGTCTCTGTTTGCATGCGCAAGCAGTGGAAAAACGGTGCAGCTTGTTTGGATCCCAAGCCATTCGAGTATTGGGGGTAATGAGTGTGCTGATACTCTTGCTAAAGCCGCTATTAATTCACCATCATCTGACCTGAAGCATCTAACCTATCAGGGTTATGATCTGTTGAGCTTGCCTCAGGCAGGCCTCCAGTCATCTTGGCAGGCTCACTGGCTTCATAGTAGTAGGAATAAAGGCAAATTCTTTCATTCGATCCAACCAAACGTTACACCAAAGCCTTGGTTTTACCGGTATAAAAAGTCGACAAGCGTATTATATCAGTCATTTGCCGTCTTCGCACGGGCTTCTGCTGCTCTCCGGTTTTCTTACACAAAATCCGCGTTAGGGACTCATCACTGTGCGAGTGTGTACTGGACGAGGGTTCCCTAGACCATCTGTTTTTCGACTGCCCTAAATATAGGTTAACTCCAGACTTGTATACCTGCCTTATCGATATGAATGTCCCCGTCCCTATTAATCTGGCATCCCTGTTGGCTCATGCATCCCCAGAGGTTATGAGATTACTGATATCCTTCATCCGATGCAATGATATCAGACTTTGATTGCTTGAAATTGGCGTGGTATCTTGACTACAATGCAATGATGTTTGTATGGGTTCATTTATTTTGAACCGTTTGTTCCAGGGTATAACCAAACTAAATGTTCGATAAACTTCGAATGTTCCCGAACGGGTGTGTTTGCACTGGGCGGGCGTCCCCCCGCGCATCCTGCGCGGACGCCGGGTGCGCGGCTCGCCGCAGTTCAGTCAACGAAAGCGTTCTTGGGGCGCGCACGTATGCCATCGTGTCGCGAATTGACTATTCGTTCGGACAACGGCCGGAACTACGTGGGGGCGGATAGGCATCTCCGGGAGGTCGTAGAGTTCTTAAATGTTTTTTTTTTTTTTTTTACGTGGTGGAATGCATTTACGCACTTCGCTCACCCCCCGCGGGGGCAGGGGGCTCGCTTTGTGTGGGACTCCTGGCCGAGGCCAGACTACCCACTAAACCACCACGGTGTTCCTCCTTCGCCCAATCCGAGCCGCGGGATAGAATGCTCACCGCGACTCGGCTAGGGACGCCCGCCCTATTTAACGGGCCCTCTTCTCGAGGCCCCACCATCCCGGCTTTCGGGCCGAGATGGTGGGGCCTGTCCTCCTCTTAAGAATGCGCCCCAGGAACACGGAGGGGCGCATTCCGCCACGTCAGCATAAGGGCAGCGGGTCCCCCGACCCGCCACCCGTGGCCACTCTCATTCGGGGACGCGGGCGAATTGTGCTCGCCGGCGTCCCCTCGCCGGCGGCCTGCGGGGCGGGAGAGTGAGCCCAGCTCGCTCTCGTTCCCGCAGCGCCTCTCTCTTTGCCGCCATCACCTCGTTGGCAAACGAGGCGACAGCGGCCCAACACTGTTCGCTGCCGGCCATAGCTGGAACTACGGCCGACAGCGAGAGGTCAGCACCTATTGTGCTCGTGAGGGCCGTCCGTTGTCCGTCCCACGCCTCACACACGGCCAATGTGTGGTGTGCCGTGTCGGGGTCGCCGCTGGCGCAGTTTCGGCACCGGGGCTCCGATTCCACGCCCACCACCTCCCACAGAGTTCTTAAATGTAAACCAGGTGGATATAGGGACAGGTCTTTGTCAGCGTGGTATCAGATGGACCTTCAGTCCTCCGGGTTACCCCTCTTGGGGCGGTATTTTCGAGGCTGCAGTGGCCTCCGCAAAGCGGCATTTGTCACGCGTCATTGGTGAGACCACGCTGACGTTCGAGGAACTCGCGACCGTATTTTGTAAAATTGAGGCGGTACTCAATTCGCGTCCTTTGTGTCCCGTTAGTTCGGACCCTAACGACTTCGAAGCATTGACGCCGGGACATTTTCTAGTAGGAATGCCGGAATACCCTTATGAGGGCGTGAGGTTGCATAGACTCACGCGGTACCAGATGTTGCAGCGATTCGCGCAAGACTTTTGGAGACGCTGGTCATTGGAGTATCTGCACATTCTGCAGCAGCGCCTTAAGTGGACGGACAGGTCAAACCCTCCCCAGGTGGGAGACCTCGTGTTGGTTAAGGATGCCAACCTATCGCCACTGCGCTGGCGAAGGGGGCGCATTGTTAACCTGTTACCAGGGGCAGATGGCACGCCCAGGCTGGCCGAGGTCCTGGTTGGGGGTTCAGTCCTCAGGCGGGCAGTCGGTTCGTTATCCCGGCTTGAAAACTGATTTTGAGTTTTAGAAAACTGCTTTTTTGTTTTCCCAATAACTTGATCTATTCAAAGTAGTTTTGGAGAACTGATTTTTGTTTTCTCTATAACATGATCATTCAAACTTTTTTGTCTCGATCATTCACAAATACTTCTAGAGAAGTGGTAATATAACTGTTTTTTTTTCTCTATAACATGATCATTCAAACTTTTTTGTTTCGATCATTCACAAATACTTCTAGAGAAGTGATAATCTTGCTTTTTTGAGAACTGTTTTATAAAAATTGAGTTACAATACGAAAAAATATTTACTTCTCGAAAAAGTCCAGGTACAGATAGGCTGACAACAATTATACTTCTTGAGAACTCATTTTTGAGTTATAGACAACTGCTTTTTTTGTTTTCTCAATAACTTGATCTATTCAAAGCATTTTGAAAAACTTTGGTTTTTGTTTTCTCTATAACATGATCATTCTGTGATTCGAAAAAATATTTACTTCTCGAAAAGGTCCAGTCCTAGATAGGCCAATAATTATACTTCTTGAGAACTGGTTTGGAGTTATAGAGAACTGATTTTTTTCTTTTCTCAATAACTTGATCTATTTAAAGTGATCATTCAACGATACGAAAAAATGCATTTCAAAAAGTGATACTTCTGGTGAACCAATGCTTACTTTATGAGAACTGTCTGTTGTTCTTAATGATTGAATAATGGAATGTATGAGGCTTGCTGAATTATCATTATCACAAAACAAATTTACACATCTACATCAGATGTTATTTTCTATTATACCAGAGTTACTATATGGGTGTAGGTAGTGAATAACTAACAATAAAACAACAACCTATTTAATAAAAAAATTATTCTCTAAACACCATTTATTCATACAAAAAACATTTTTTAGAGCACAGATTGAATCATGATAAATACAACTGTACAGGTCATGAGAATGTTCATATTTTTTATACAAGCTTAACAAATTAGGGCAACCATATACCTCTAGATTATTTATATTATAATTATTCAACATATTTTGTAACCATAAGACTTTTTCAATACCTTTGGTGTAAATACATTTATCTCTTAAAATATCTTCAAGCAAGTTCTGATGATTTGAATAAGGCACATTTCCTTCTCCCCAATATATTTTTCTATTACGCTCAATCCAGCATACTTGGCGTCTTTCTTGTTTCGACAAACCGTAAAATGGGAATGGTGGCTTTATTAGGAACACTTGTATTTTTTTATCACATATTACAGCGATTTCTTTGACTATAAATTCATTTGCTTCTGTTTTAAAACCCTGCACATCTACGAAGGCAATCATGACAGCCTGCGCACAATGTTACTTAAAGGTTTATATTCCACAAGTCGGTCGTTTATAATTAAACAATAAGCAGTTGTTTTATCTGGTATTAATGTTGAACATTCAAACTCTAGTCGTAGATCTACAGGTCCGGTTTTAATACTATCGTTTTGCCGTGAACAATCTAAGATAAAAAGAGGAGCCTTTTCCTTAAATTTTTTTAGATCGAGCAAGGGATCTGCTGGGCAATTGTAATACGACTGACGAAATTTGACATACATTTCATATAATACTTGTCCTCAGAAAATTTTAGTCCAAGAGGTTCATAAGGATAATACTGCGAGTTTAAAAATAGTGTTAAATTTGTTACTTCGCAATGATCAAAGAGCGAACTGTCTTGTGATTTATTACTTTTTCTATTAGTTTGTAAGCCGAATATTACATATCTGGGCTTTTCCAGTTGTGATGCAGTCTTTATTGCCCAAGAATGCTTTGTGGTTTTAGGAAGCAAAGGGTATTCATACAAATCCCAATTTCTAAAGGCTATTTGAATAGGTTTGTCTCTTTCCAAATGTTTCAAAAGACTCAATCGCTCTCGGTCTGATACTTTTATATGAGGCACCCTCCATTGTACTCTTTGTATATCTATTTGAATAACTACAACATCACTCGGAAGTATTACGCTATTTAAATTAGAGTTACTTCTATTCAATATTAGTTCATGTTTACAATTAATCATAATTTTTTTATAATCTTCCGCAAAACCTAGAATTTTGTTTAATGGTATGACAGCATTAAAGTGACCATCACTTTTAAATCCATCTAAGTCCCAACCCCATAAAGCAGCGACTTTATTTTCACCTTCATTCAATGAAATATATGATTTGATCGTTGACGTTATTCCTGAATTTTTAATACGATCAATTTCAATACCATTTACTTCATATCTGATGTCTTGAAACAAAGACAGCACATAATTAATAGTAAACGTTACAGTTTTCATGATCGGTTTCCCTTCTTTACAGATGAGCTTCACTTGACCTTCAATGTAGATCGAACTGGCTGATGGTAACACATATATATCTTGTTGGTGTATAGGAATTCTAATTTCATCATTTTCTCTAAAGCTGTTGTTGTAGGGATTGTATGAATGGATTTCATAACTTTCAATCGAAGTATCGAAGTGTGGTAGTTCAGTTATCTGTAGTATATTATTCATATTTTGAAACCAAGTGTTCGAAGAAAATCTTTATTTGATTTAGTTAACTTATTATATTTTTTTAGTTTACGTCTTTGCACCTTCGACGTTGTAGAAGAAGTATGATGTCTTGTATTCAGCACAGGTTTTTTATAAAATGCTATCATTTTATTTTTCTTAAATGAACACGCAGTTGAATATGTTCGTCTTTGACGTTAATTTCGCGTCCAAATTGATCGAGAATCTTAATAGATATACAAGAAATAATATTTTTATTCACTGGAAAATAAATTTCGTTTCGTGGTATTTCTATACAATTATGATCTTTAACAGAGTTGTATAGAAATTCATGAAGAAAATGAGTTGGTAAACCGTTGGAATACGAGCCATGTACAAGATCACATTCGATTCTGATCAAGAGTGGTATCGTAGTTTCATGAATATTGTTTAATTTTACAGCAAAGTATAGTAAACCGCACTCGTATTGGCCAGACAAACAAAGAGGTGGCTGAAAGTATGAATCCAATTCTGATTTATTTCCGGAGATGGTGACTGTTATAGACATGCTTTCAAACTGAATACTTCTGCAAGGTAGTGTTCATTTTATTCCTTGATCAAACCAAAATGTTTTCAAAAAGCGTAAACAAAGATGTCCACAATTATAAAGATTATCTCCTTGTATATTATCAACATTATAATGAATTTTAGTACCCAAATATTTTATAAGTTCTTTTGGAGGTTTAAGGTTACCGTAACTATCAAAATACTCTACGTAATCGCTGTGTTTTGCATAGGCTACCCAGTGAGAACCTGGATTTTTAGAACTATCTAAGTTTATAACTCCACATTATTTTGTAAAAGGTCTATTGGGGAGTTCATCTCTCATAAAGACGCCTCTAAAATAGGGAATATTATTTGCGTATTCTAAAATATCCAGGTTAGTTAAGGCTCGCTTGGGCAGCCGACATTTCAGTTTTTTTCTTTTGATAAGAAAATGCCAAGTCCTCGTTTATAAGGTTTAAGATGCAGTCCTTTTCCAATGCATAAAGCCTCCATTTTTTCATTATGTCTTTTCAGTTCCGTAAAACGTTTTTTAGCCGTCTTAAATTCATTTACGGTTTTAGCTATACCAGCTGCACCACCTGCTAAAGCTCCCATAGCCGACAATCGCCGGTAATACGCCACCGGTTTTTGGTACAGGAATAACACGAGGAAGTTCACCAGATGAATTTTCAGCGAAGTCTCTAGCAGCAGCCATCGCTAATTTAATCGCCAGGTTTTAATTTTCGTATATGTTTTTTTGTTTTAGTGATAACATTTTTAAATTTATTCTTAAAACCATTCCCAGTTGTTACGTTTTTTAAAGTCTTCTTATTGTAATTTTTAAAGCCGGAACCCGTTTTAACTTTTGCTAACATAGCTTTGCTTACTAAATGTGCTGCAAACTTCTCACCAACATTCGCATCAGACGCAACTGTACGCTTTTTCGCCATTTTTAGTAGCACTAAATCTGCTTTATGTCGATCTTTTAAATTTGACGAGGTGTGATATGCAATGTCGTGATCTCTACAATATTCGTCTAGTTTGTTTATACCTTTACCACCTCGTCTAAGTCTTTTAATTAATTTTGTACCTGGGCCGCAATAATTGTAACCCGGTAAGTGTAATTCAAACGGTAAATTATTTATAAGACAATTGAGAAGACTACTCTGCCCAATACCCATCCTAAGACTGATTAATCAAGTATTAAACACTCAATAAATAAGTATTTATATGAATTCATGATAATATTAAGTTCGATTTATCAATCCAGCTATTTTCAGCAGAGCACAAACCTAACCATTTAACTAAAACCTTATTTCCTTTCTTTTTAAGAACTTTCTCGATTAAATATACATTAGGATGTTTTGTTTTTTGAAGCTCTTGTGCATAAAATGCACCTGAGATAGGCTGACCTCGGATCGTATCTTCAATTAAGTAGGTAATAGGAATTGTGTTTTGTATCTTTCGAATTTTAAATATTTCTGTGGACCAGTTGGGAGTATATCCTTTTTCGAATGTTCCTTTATACTTACTGATTCGTACATAATCACCCAGCTTTAACTTTTTGTTTACTCTTACGTGATTTACTGAATTGTGATATCTTTTTAATATTTCTTCCTTAGTAAAATCATCCACATTTGCAGGTATTTCATTGATTGTCCTATGGTAGGTATGATTGTATTTATCAATAACATTATTGAGTGTACCACCTATCCAGTTATAATTACCATTTAAGCTAAATTCTTTATATAATTTTGATTTCAGTGTTCTAATAAAACGTTCAACAATAGAAGCTTTTTTGCTGAGTAAGTAGAATAATGATTAATATGATAAAACTCCATCAGTTTTTTAAATTGATTATTATAAAATTCTGTTCCATTATCAGTTTGTAGATTTAAAGGTACTCGACCTTTGTCTAATAAAATTTTAAAACTGATACATAGGTATATCGTCTTTAGTTTTACTTTTTAAGGGAAAGGCCCAAGCATATTTAGAAAATGTGTCAATGATAACAAGGATAAATCTATAGTTCTTATTTTGCTTAAAAATTAATTGCATGTCAACTAAATCTGCTTGCCACAAGTCATCTATATCTTTCATAATAACTTTTCTGCGAGGAAAGTTAATCCTTGCATTTTTATGGATTTCATTTACAACATCAGCTTTGCTCATTATTATAATTTTTAATATTCTTTAATATAATTTTATACTAATTATTAAAAAGAAATGAAAAATATAAATAATATATGTCTATCATCTGAATACCCTATAATACTGAAATCAAATCTCTGCAGCGCGAGTATTTATTCCTTAATTATATTAGCTTCTTTCAATTCTTCAATTATTGATAAAATTTCATTGTCGTGATTTGTATTACCAGCATCTCTTGAAGCTATTAACAATTTCAACCTATCTACTAATTCATTGGGGTCATCCCAATACACTAAATCCGAAGTGGACTTATATTTTTTAAGTTTTGGTAAGTTACGTAAAGTACCTCCAAATTTTATTAGATTTTTTTCAGTTGATAGGTCAGAAAACAATGGTTTAATTATTTCTCGATACTTAGTTCCTTTATCACCTCTTATTTGACCATTCGGGTTATAATCTCTCTTATGCGCATTTGTTAAATGTAATATATTCTTATAAACAAGTTTATCTTCATTTGTAATTGATTTTAAATCAGGTTTCTTACGAAGTAAAAGTTCCTTTAGACCTGGAGTTAAATCATAAGTTTTATCTCCGATTTTAATTAAAAATACACTATCGTCATTCAAGCTATCAATTTTAGAAAATGATACTTCGAAGTTGCCCATCATTTAAGTTTTGTTTTCGCTCCTTATTCCGAATGGTACATTTAGACCGTCATGTATACCATAGACATCTTCACCATCTAGTGATATTTCTAATCTAGTTTTTACTTCCTTTCTAGGAGTGCTCATAATATTTATATCAGCGTCGTAAAAATCATCACGTTCATCACACTTAGAAGAAAAACTAATTTCATTCGACTCGTTTTCTTCAGGATTTTTAGATGCATTTTCCATGTTATGATTATTTAATTGTTTTTTAAAACTTGCTATATCAATCAGGATATTATTATTAATTTTATTATTATTAATTTTTATTTCTCTCTCATTACAATTACAGTTCATAGAATTTATACAACGTTGATATTGCAAAGGTTCTGAAACCGGCTTTAGAATCTTATCATATGATAAGTTCAGTTCATATTCATTATTCGTCATTTGTTTGATTTTATTTTTTATGGTGTCAACTGACTTCATTAGCTGCATTTTAATATTACTATCCATTTTAACATTACTACCCATTTTGTATATAACAACTGAAATAAAAAGGAAAGGATAAAATAGCACTAAACTTGATTTACTATGTTATTTCTTTATAAACGAGAAACATTATTCAAAATTAAAATAATCATCAAAATTCTGTCTGTATCTTCCCTTATTTTTCGGAAAATCTTTGCTAATAGTTAAAAAGTTATAAGGTTTTTCCCAAACGATTTTACAAATATCCTTGAACTGGTTCCATGATAAATCAGAGCTGACATGTTCATCATAAATGTGTTTTAAATTCATGTCATCTTGCTTAAATATTATTAAAAAATTAACATTGTCACGTAATAATTGTTTTGGCACTTTTGAATAAGTCTGTGATAGGTAGAAGCAATCGATTTGCTTATGTCTACCCATTGAAAAAAAGTTGCGGATATTTATTTGATTTTCACACGCAACGTCGTCAAAAATGAAAACAGAATTTTCTAAAGCGTTGCTCGGAGATACTACATCTCTATTGTCATTACACACATAAAATTTTATTCCAGGTACTCTTTTTAGAACCTCGTTTAAAAAACGATACTTTGATTGAAAAGTTGTTTTTGAGTAAACATATAAATTCTGAAATTTTAATCCATTTTCATGCAGCAGTAAACTGATCATCACGTTTGTTTTGCCACAGTTTGAAGGACCGCTTATTACACAGCGAATTGTATTAGGCAATAAAGTACTATGCCGGATTAGCTGAGCAGGTTCTCCAAAATTTATATTGTTAACGTTTAGTGATATGGGTTGTTTAATCAACTTCATCTTGTCTATTGATTTAATTTCCAACTTACTTACTCATATATATACATAATAAAATATACAAGTGGAGTGAATATTAGGGTGAGATTTGTTTGAATAAAAAATGAAACAAAATATGAAATGGTACATTAAGTAAAATGTTTTTTATTCGTAATGATAAAATTATAAATATTTAAATCAAATACTTAAGAAAACACGCCAAAAATAATTAAAAGTAAGTAGTTATACAAATATAATAGTCATAAAATAGGTATTCAGTTCATAGTTTTACAGTGTCCCCATGGTAAAGTATAAATTTGGTTTGGTAAAATCTGTCTTTTGTCATCATTTCTATTCAAAGCTACTTTAGTAATTTCTTGTGTATACAAAACATGTTTAATTGATTTTATAATCTTCATTTTACGCTTATATATCTTGTTAGTTAACTATGCTTTCTTATAATTAGTTAGAGATAAATTTTTGGTTACATGTTTTGTTATGCCTTTTGCTTTCTTTATATCTGTTTTAACACTGCTTACATAGTATAATTTTGCTCTAAGACCAACAAATTCGGAAATCACGTCACCTCCTAATTCATCTTTAAATAAACCAGGAATCTTTGCATTCATTTTAAGTATACCAAAGGGGTTATCTTCAGAAAAATTGCTAGTATCAAACTGTGAGCTGTTCGGAATAATTTCATCATAAAAATCGCTGGTATTTATATAATAAAGTAGGCTATCGGTATCCGTGTAGCAAAGCATTGTCTGATTTTCATACTTCTTTTTAATAAAATTATAGTGAAAATGGTACAAATGTTGTTTTGCATATTCTAAAACAGTAAAACCGATATATATTGGCCTATCTAAGATTACTTTTTCTTGATTCAACCGAATAACTACAAAATTGTCATCTAAAATATAGATGCTGTTTAAGTTTGGTTTTGATATTAACTTTTCAGCACCTACATATTTATTTGTTAAATTTTTTGTGTCTGCCCATTGTGATACTAATCTTACATCTGTCTGTTTGCGTCTGTTTTCAATCGTTTTCCCAAAAATAGCATTATTAAGTAACTTAAAAAAGTCTCTTTCGAATGTTGAAGTACAAGTCTGTCGTAACTGAGTATTCAAATCAATGTATTTTTTTAGGAAGGAATCTTGACGAAAAGCCAATATACGATGAATCTTTTTTAAAATCAATCCATGTTTTAAGCACTGTTTCAAATTTGTGTAGTGAATAACATATTTGATTTTATTGTATAGATTTGCTATTAATTTGTAAGATTTTCCACCTGGAGGTATTATTTTTTCGGGCGCAAAAGGTAAGTCACTGTGAAGATCATGTAAGTGGTGTGGAAATCTAAATCGACTTCTAAAATATAACCATAATCTGCGTCATCTGCAATATTTAATACGTTAAATTTCAATATTTCTTCTTCGTTTAGTAAATAAAAGTTTGACATAGGCATCTTTTTGGTCATAGCATATCCATACAAATTATTAGCATCAAGGTATATTAAAAAAGAAGATGGTTCCGTAATATCATAATCCGGCAGATATTTGTTATTAGCCTTGGCATATCGAAGTGAACATTGAGCTAAACCACCACGTATTCCATTTTCTAACAATTCATATATTTCCAAATCAGTAACTAAATCTAATTGAACTCCTGTAGAATAGAATAGAATAGAATAGAATAATTTATTTGCTCATAAACATGGTTACATTACGGTCTTAAATATATTATAAACACAGCATGTTTAGCCTCAGACTGTGGCATGCAAATTTTCCACAGAATTAATACTTTGGTTATTAAATTTGATTTCATTGAATACATTATTTAATTACATTATTTATTTGAATATATTAATTGAATATATGAAAACAATTATAATTGGAATGTCAAGAGAATTATACAATTATATCATAGGTCAACTTCAATTCGTCAAACATTTTGTTAATATTATTTGCATTTTATCAATAAATTCTAAAGTTACAAATCATAACACTTAGGAATAATAAAATTAGAGGAGAACACAATTTGTTATAGTCACTGTAAGATTATAAATATTGGAAAAAATAAAATATCATTAGTAAGTCATAGTTTATCCCTTACAGATTACTGTTCTTTAAAATTTAAATATTCATCAATAGTATAAAAACATCTGTCACATAGCCAAACATAAAGTTCTTTGTTAAATTTTAATGTATTCATCAGTTTCCGGAATTGAATTGGTAATTTATTATATACTTTTATCGCCATTGTGTAGCAGTTTCTATCACTTAAAATCAGCCTATTTCGTGGTACTAGTAGTGGTTTTTGCACAATTTTTCTTTTGAATATTGCATTTTCATCTGAAGGAAAAAGTGAATAATTTTTTCTGACAAATTTACATATTTCGTAGATATATATACACGGGAGTGTTAGCAGCTTGTGTTTTATAAATAGGGGTCGGCATGAGTCAGTCCATTTTAGATTGAAAATGGATCTGATGCACTTCTTTTGCACAATAAAAGCTCTTTGAGAGTCTGTGGAATTGCCCCATATCACAACACCATACCTCAGGATAGAGCATACGTGGCTGTGATACACCATCAGTGCTGTCTGAATATTCGTTAGATTTTTAATTCTACGTAGTGCAAATATGAATTTATTTATTTTTTTGCACACAATATCTATCTGGGGCTTCCAGCTACAAAATCTGTCGATTACTATTCCTAAATACTTTATTTCATTTACTTCGTCAATATAATCATTGTTAAATTTAATAGGTATCCCAGTGTTGTCTTTGCTTTTGTTATTATATGTTAAATGTCTAATGAATTTGGTTTTGTTGCAGTTTACCTCCAGGTTATTAGATTCCAACCATTTACCAATTTCTGCCAAGGCTTTATTAGTGGTGCTTATAGAGTCGTTCAAATTTTTACATCTTGTTAGAATGGTAGTGTCGTCAGCGAATAATATACTATATTGGTCGGTAGCGTTTGGTAATTCATTTATGTATATTATAAATAAGATGGGTCCCAGCACGCTCCCTTGTGGTACTCCATATTGGTTCACCGAAAATGCCGATTTATAGTTTTGCTGGACATTGGTTGCATAGCATATTTTTTTTATTTCTGTGCATTGTTGACGGCCCGTTAGATAAGTCTCGAGCCAACTGTGTGCCGGACCTCTAATAACTAGTTGTTCAAGTTTTCCTAATAAGGTTTTGTGACATACCATATCAAATGCTTTACTCATGTCCAGGTAAACGACTATGGGGATTTCTTTTGCATCAATAGCATTAATTATTTCTTTTACTAGTTTAAAGCATGCAAGCGTTGTGGACTTATTTTTAATAAAACCGTTTTGTTTTTCATTTAGGACTTTATTCTTTTCAAAAAAGTTTAGGATCCTAGTACTCATAATCTTCTCAAAATTTTTTGATATAACTGGAATGAGAGTAATCGGTCTATAATTACCAGCATCAGAACGAGAACCTTTTTTAAAAATTGGTTTGACGATTGAGAATTTTAGCCCATCGGGAAATATTCCATTTTCCAAAGACAGGTTTATTCTATGAGTTAGAGGTTGCACGAAAGCATAAACATTTTGTTTAATTAATTTTGTTGTTATCTCGTCATATCCGGCAGAATAAGTATTTCGTAGTTCCATTATTACTTTATAGATCTCTAGACAGGTCACTGGCTCTAGATATATTGAATTTACAATTCTTTTTATATCGTGACTTTGTAGATTCTTGAGTGGCATTCGGTGCAGCAATGTTTATGAAATAATTATTAAAGTGTGTTGCAATGTCATTGCCACTGGTTAGGACGTGGGTCCCATTTATTATTTCTTTGATTTCGAAGTTTGCTTGATTATGTTTAAGTTTATCATTTACTATTTTTCCATGACGCTCTACATTTATTTTCAGCATTTTCAATGTATTTTTTATTGTTTTCTTTTTGCACATTTATAATGCACCTTTTTAATATTTTGCTATATGTTTTGTATTTTTGTTTATTAGTATTCGTCTTGTTCTTATAATAATTTCTTTGCAATTTTCTTTTAACCACAAAAGATCTTTTCAAGCCCTTCGTTATCCATTTAGGATTACCAGAATTTTGGTTCATTTTAATTTTTATTATTGGGAAGCACAGGTTAAAGAATAGGCATATATCCTCATGGAATAACGAAAACGCCTTATTTACATCGGTCTCTTCATATACATCAGAAAATGACAATTTGGTGAGATAGTTACTAAATTTTTCAGTATTTTCGTTACATAGATCTCTTTTATATAGGAACCATTGTTTAGGATAGTTAAAGTGGGGTTTCCCTTTTATTGTTAATATTTGTCCTGTGTTGTGGTCCGAGAGCCCTAATTCGTGTATTTCACCTTTTGCATCTGCAATGTCACTTATTATATTATCAATACATTTTTTTTGCCGAGTTGGTTTAGATATATGTGTTTTTAAATTATAATTGTATAAAATGTCAATAAAATTATTTTTATTAGTACTTTCGCATAAAATATCTATATTAAAGTCACCACATAGGATATTACGGTAATTTTCATTTTTATGTAGCCTATCTAGAACTATTTGTAGTTTTCTGAAAAATACATTTACATCAGAGTCTGGGGTTCTGTAGATACATAATAAATTTATATTTTGATTCTTTATTCGTATACCACATATTTCAAAATGGTTTTCAACTGCGATATTCGCCAACCATACTATATTCTCAAACTCTGTGTCCGGTTTAACCATTATACATACCCCCCCTCTATTTATCCCTTGCCTACAGAAACTGCTGGCTAACGTATAGGAATTTAAAATCATATTGTATTCATCACCTTTTTGTATGAATGTTTCTGTGAGGCATATAAAATCAATATAATCATGTTTTTTGCATAATAAGTTTAGAGCTATTTCAATGGCATTTGCTTTGTTTATGGCCCCTGCAATATTTTGATGGAATATTACAAGGTTCTCCCCATTATTCACGAAAAAATGTTGGATTATTTAATTCTAAAGTGTTTAGAGATTCAGTACCCAAAATTTCTGTTTGTGTGCTTTTGTTACAAACATCGCTATATGTTCTTATTGCTATCAAATTATTTGTAGTGTATTGTGTACTATCAATCTTGTTAAAGGATAGAAACCTGTCATCATAGTCTATTTGATCTATAAGTGTATTAATTTGGCGGCACAGTGAGGCAGAATTGTGACATTTAAGAACAAATGAACATTTTTTATTTTGTTTACAAACGAGATTCAGCATGTAATTTAATTTATAATCATTAAACCAGACACCTCCATTTACGCCTACAATTATAACTGGGCATTGTACTGTCTGCAAAAATAAACACAATTCAGCGGTCATCTTTAGGCTATTTTGGTCATTCTCCCCTATAGACAGTATCAGCTTGTCAGCCGAGGTGATATTAAACAGTTTAGCACTATTTAGAATCTCCCCAGTTGAGGCATTTGGTTTTACAATTGATGTGAATTGATAGTTGTTATTTGAACCATTTACTGTCAACTTCAGAAGCCTGGAGGCCAATCCCCGGCACTGCGATCCTCCCAAAATAAATGCTCGTTTAAGATAACTTACACTAGCTATTTTCTTCTCGCTTTTCTTATTTTGGTGGAATGTGTTCAGCACCGATTCATTTCGAGTTTCTATCTTTCCGGTAGAATCGTTAGGAGTATATGGTAACGGTGGACGTTCCTTATGGATTGAAGTTTCCCTGGGATAAGTGGTAGTGGTGATAGCTTGCCTATCTTCTATCATCGGTTTGTTTGGAGTTGCCTTATTTAATTGCACAGGTGATATTTGGAAACTTTTGGAGATTCGGCGCACGTTTTTTTCATACTGGATGACATATTTAGTCTAGATGTACTTAATGGGTTCTTGCATAATTGTTTTAGTACACTAATCTCTTGGCTCATATTGCATATTTGCTTTTTTAGATCAATATTTTCTATAATAATATTTTCCATTTCATTCTGTGTACTCTGTAGGTCAATTTTTAGTTTATTTATTTCTATTTTTAGTTCAGCCATATATGTAGAACACATATTTGTGGATAGATCAAGGCTTTTGCTTAGCAAGTCTTCACATGATAATGAGTTAGAACAAATGCTCTTTTCGAGTGATTCAACTGATCTTGATTTGGGTTTTAATTGTTGTTTATTTCGTAGTGTTACATTGTTGCGCCCCATGCTGTCCATTTTGAATGATATTGTTTCGTTGCTATATTTTGTCGGTGATTTTGTGTTCGTGTAAGTCTAGTGTTTCAATTTTCAATGATGACACCATAAATTGATATCCTTGCAAAAAGAGCAGCCAGCAACTCAGGATCGAACGCACGCCCTTCGATCGGCAGACTAGCCGGTAACGGCTCGGTCACGCAAACATTACAAACACTAGTTGAATTAGAGGACCTCTTTTGAAGAGCACATTTTTCAAACTTGTTAATTGGAATTTGTATGACTCATTGTGCAAAAATGTTTCGTTTTATCTTTTTTAGTATACCGCACTATAAAGTTCTTTGCACAAAATATTTGTTTCAGTTCGTCAATGTTATTTATTTTGGTAATTAGTTTTATTTATTATCATAAGTGATTACTGAACTGCTTACTAAGTTTTAAGTCCACTGAAGTTTGTATGAGTTTAAGTCCAGGGTACAGTGTTGAGCACTCACTTTTTGTTTAGGGCTGTTTTTATTATTTAGGATTGGATAACACTGTCACATATTGTTTTATACTTCTTTAGCACTTTCATAACACTTTCAGCGATGTTATCACATTTAGACCAATTTTAATTTATATTTAATTACGGAGCCGATGTTTACATGACGGCAGCGCCATCTATTATGACGTAATTGTAATAAATATAAATATGTAGTAGTAAGTAAGTAATTGTATATAAAAGCATAGCATCCCAACTTAAACCCGGTGCAGATACATAATGCGCTTGGTCTAGTTTGTAATATTTCAAGCACATTAGTCTAAATTTTTCAAATATATCACAAAGTAATAACACATCACTCTTTAAATATAAATCATTATATCTTCCAAGAGAATCAATTCCGAAAGTATTCCAAATTGTTTGTGCACGTTGGTACTCGGCATCGGTTATATGCTCTGATGACAAGCTATTAAAAAATGTATATTTAGGTGGAAGCTCTTTATCGTCATATTTAGCCCACGAATCAATATAATCGTACGGAAATACACCCTTTTCTTTTAGTAACATAAATTGATCATAATTTTTGAATTCGCTGCCAAGATGTACATTTTCTTCTTTAGTTAGAGTTTTTGATAACATGTCTAAACTACAACTTAAAAACTGAAAAGAGTCTATAAATTTAATTTGTATAGGTCGATTACGTTTTTTGTAATGAATGTCTTTCGTTATCGACATATACTTTTCCTTAGATTTAAGTATAACTCGGATAATACCTTCATAATTACTTAATTCCTTTATGAAAAGATGACTATCATATCCAGATAAATTGTGGAAAACAACTGGAATGAATGAACATACCTTGTATGTTAAATTACAGTAGCTGTGCGCCGCGCCACGATACTCGCCAGTTATATGATCGTGATCGAGGACTTTATCCCCCAATAAAGGCTGTTCACAGATATGACATATATTGGCGTTCTCATAGTCCTGTTTTTGAGTTTCAGTTAATTTAGATAAAGACTTTTTATTTGATAATATTCTATAGATTCGTTTCACATCTCTAATTAAGCTTTTAATAAATATTTTTATACAATCAGCACCTCTATGCGAAACATATTTATTCAAGCTGAAATCATGAGAACAGCAAATGTAGTATCCGAAACTCGACGGTTGATGCAATTTTACGTTAATTGTATTATTACTTAATCTATTATCACAATGTAACAATATGCTTTCGAAATCGGCATATATTATAAAATTGATCTTTAATTTTCTTTCATAATGCTTAAACTTTAATTTACTATTTTCGCCTGGTAGCACTTCTAATATTTCAGAACATTTATGTGAAATATATCGAGATTCGCTTGCAAAGAACTGTAAACATGAATCACAAAACTCTAGTTTTCCATTATGTTTAGTGATTTGACGTCTTACTAGACGCGGGAGATCCTTAATCAGACAGTAATGACCCTTTTGTTGTTTTTCTATGTACAATAAATTTATATGATTCACTTTCTTTAACCTAGTCAAATATTAAGGGCCAGTAACATGACATTTTTTATCAAGCCCGTAAACATTCACACTTAATTGAAGATTTTGTTTTTCTAAAAGTTTTAAATATTTAGTAGTGGGTGGGAATGTCATCCCTTCGGTCTTGAGAACTTTTGAAAAATGAGGATACGAAGCTGTTCTACACACATTACTTTTAGCAGGATACAGCGACGCTACAATGCTCCACAACAAACAGTATTTATCATTGTTTCAAATGTTTATGCAACTTTTAGTATTTTTTATAACCGAAGGTAATTCTAAATAACTGCCTCCTCTCATAGGTGAATATTTATTAATATTGATTTCTAAATGACTTACTTTATAAAATGACCAACCTGACTCACAATGTTCAAATGCAATCATTTTTTCCACTATAATATTTATTACTGTAATAATTATTGAGTTTATATCTGTATTAAAGCATAAAATTTCATATTTAGTATTAAACGATTTAAGTTGTTGTTCATCCGACTTGGGTAAAATGAAATAGGCAAATAACTCGAAATTAACTTTGATACATTGATGTTTTGCTAAGGATAGTTCAATAATTCTATTTATATCATTCTGATGATAGTACAGGAACGTCTCTGGAGTAAGGTGCTCAACTTCCTGTACAGCACTTAGTCTGTATGTCACTATTCGATTCTTAAATGCAGTAGCAATTATTTTAATATTCTCAAACTCAGTACTCAATAGATAGTTCGACTTACGTAAATTAGATCTTGTATGATTTTTGTATTTTCTTTTCTGTATTCTCAAATTGCATTTCTCACATAATATAAAATTTAATTTATCGGATTCATCGTCACGACGACGTAGAGTAACTGTGAACAATGAAAAAAAGTAGAAATATAAGAATACCTATTTATTATATAACTGAAACACGTCTTGCAATCATCATTTTATCGATATTAAATTTAAATGTTAAGAGTATACAAAGTTACAAGAAAAATGATAGTTTCTTAAAATTACATACAGGTAGATAAGTATTTATTTACTAATAACTCACTACTCATATAACGTAGGGAATGAAAACAGGCGGTAAATACTGACAATTAAAGTATATAAAATGCATAATCAATATAAATATATATCTATTGATTATAAGAATTAATAGTCATAGACGGACAGTCTTTAAATTCATTTTTAACTGCGCTCAAATAATTCAACATGTGAATTCAACTTTCTGCATCTATATCGCTTTTATTTTTTACAGTGACTATTGCATGGCGCCATCTATTCATCGGGGATACATTTTCTATTTCATCACACTTATAAATCTTTAACTCGATGAAATGTGCCCCCGATTTCAGCGGATTAGCTCGTCGCGAATAGCCATTCGTAACACGTCTCATCACGTACGATACCAAAGGCGGCACATTTTTACCGTTAGCGGATGGTGCTGAGACATCGTCTTCACTATCTGAGCCAAAGAGATCTGCTGCGGTGCTCTTGTTTTCGGCCTTAGCCCGCTTGGCGTCGGAGCGTGCGCCGCCACCGGCTGAGCGCGACCCGCCTGAGCGCACCCCGATGCATGACGGTGCTGACCGATGAGGTCTCTTCTTTATTCCTTTTTTATCGACTGGCTTCTTTTCCAGTTCCTCAGCAGATGAGGTCTCGTCGGTGGGGTAAATATCTTCCACATGTTTCGGCCTGTAAAGAAGGAAATACATACATTAAAATTTATCTGATAATATGTTGTTTAGTGTTATTTATATGACCTGTTGGTCTAACGGTTAGTGAACCGGGCTGTGAAAGGGACCTGATAGTACTTTAAATTGATAAATGTTATAATAACAGTTTGTTTTAATATTGCAAACACTATAATACACTCACGCCGACGAGGTAGGCAGAGGCATACTATACACCTCTACGTCGGCATACTCAAATGATCCTACACACCCCTCACAAAAACCACACGAGTAAATAAGATGACAAAAATACTTACATAATGAATAAATGAAGTTATCAATTAGTTGTTTCACTCAAATACTGGATACTTCTTGATGACTTGCGTGGACTGCCACAAACACGTAAGTAACTTACAAAATTCACGAGCACCACAAATAAAACAATATATCCTACTAACTCTATGAAAGTCTGGAATACGTGTGTTATACGTTGCATAGGTACAATTGTGCGTCAAAAGTTGTCTCTAAAAAAATATTGTCAACGCAGCAAATAATACACAATTCTATATACTATTATTGAAACCTGGCTTTACTTCACATTAAATGTTAAAAACATACGTTCATTTGAATATATTACTATGGGCAAACATTTGGACGGCATGTATTGATTTATTAGTAGACGATTTTGTAAACATAGGCTAGCTCATATTGCATCCGACGCCTCTCCGTCGCTAGCAAATATATAAACAGAGTCTAAAAAAGGAGCGAGTATATCCTTTTATGGAATCATATGCAATAATGAGAAACAACTATTAAAAATATGTTTCAAAATGAACCTTATGACACTTATGACAAGAAATTGTAATAAAATTTAAGTTATTCTATTATAATATTCGGAGCGTGTAAGGCCTGTAAATAGTGTTCAATTCAATTATGATTTCGGTAAGTGTTTTTTAATAATGATATTTTTAAATTACTTAAAAAATATAATTATTGTGTTCATATTCTACACAGTACTATCTAGACCTCATGTAAGCATAGCATACATGAAGGCTTAACTAGCTTGTTTTATGGGTTCTAGAATGCGGATAAACATACTTAGATACATTTTGTGTAAATACGTATTTATTATACATCGAAACACCCAGTTCACCACCCAGACTTAGCAGTCGAATACTCTACCGCTACACCACATAAGTCGTCTTTTTTTTTTTTTTTTTTTTTTTTACGTGCGGGAAATCCCCACGGATACCCCCCCCCGTCGGAGCCGAAGGGGGAGGTTATGTCGGACTCGAACCGACTAAACCGCACGCCGTCTGTGGGTCGATGTGCTAGGCCGGAGGTGAGGTTGTCTTTTGACATATCCCTCGCACCCCGGCTGACCCAGGGCCATTCCTCTTGGTCTGGCCCTCCTCGGGAGGGGGGACCACGCGGTCCCCGACTCGCCCCCGGTATGGGGGGAGGCGCCGTGGCCTGCTTCTGCTAGGGTGACGAGCGGCTCCACCCGTCACCCTCAGGCCCGCGCTCATGGGGGGCGGAGGTCGGTTTGCGCCCTCCGACGCCCGAGCCGCCTTCGAGCGCGGCCAGCGATATCCGCGAGTCTTTCTCGCTCGCTGCGCCGCGCCCGCTCTGCTGTCTCCTTCACGAGCATGACCTGCTCGCAGAAGGAGGCGCTGGCCGCCCACGCATCCGCGCAGCGGACCATCGCCGCGAGCAGGGTGGAGAGCGTGAGCACTCTCACCCCCAGGGCCGTCACAAGCTCCCGCCTCGGCGCTTCAAACGCCGGACACTCGGTGAGCGTGTGCAGCCCCGAGTCCACGCTCGCGTCAACCACATAAGTCGTCTAAGATAAATATATTGTGTTTATGTGTATTTGATATTAAATTAACTAAAATAAAATTAATTCACCTCTGCCAAACCCTCCGGGGATAAAGGCGTGATTTTATGTATGTATTATGTATGTAAAATAAAATTATTATATATTGTGATGTATTATAAGTATTATAACTCACTGTTAAAATATTGTGTGTAATTGTGGCGTTATTTTACAGGATTCAGATGAACCGTTGTTCAACTTTATTCCTACGGAAGCAGCACGTTTAGCGAGAAATGACAATCAACCGAATAGAAAAAGACCGCATTCTGAAGACCATAACCTAACGTCATATACCTTTATAAAAAAGCCAAGCCTGGGGTCCAAGATTGTTCGCATCAAAATATACGATGCAAAAGATTTCATCGACCGTGAAGACAGCATCTGCAAATGCAACGCGGAGTTGTGTGCGCAACACGTTGTAAAACATGTGTTATTTGATGATATATATAAATCAGCCAATGAATTAATTCAAAACATTCAAAATAATTTATAAAAATGAATATTAATTAATTTGTATGTAAATTTTGTTTTATTTAAAAGGTTCCCAGTCTAAATTGTGGTTAATATATAATATATGTATATTCTTATAATAACCATGAAAAAATATAATTCTCAACATGGTAAGTTCTTATCAACCTAAATAAATTATAAAGAAGAATTTCTGCATTGTGCATTATGCACTAGTAAACGTTTGAATAAACTTTACCATTATTAATTTACTTAAGTTTTAGAAAAGCATCATTAGGAAACTGGGAAATATAGGCGTGATGATCTCAAAAAGCAAACATGTTTTATGGATGAATTTATTATTTTACTTTAAATCGTTTACATTTCTATGTAATTCATTCTATGTTTACCTACGTTCGTCATCCTTAATAATAATAATTACCTACTATTACTATATGAATGTCGAAGCGTGTTTGTTAATTCTTCGTTCACGTCAGGCTAGAGTAGCAGATTGACGTGATTTTAGCACCATTACCACTCACGCATATTTACCGGAGAAAATCGCTCCGAAATATCCAATAATTATAATGACGTTGAATATTGGAGATCGAGTGCAGATTGTTATAATAGAGAAAAGAACATGCGGACTTCATATTGTGAAAATGATAAATCATGAGCAGTATAGTGCTATATTAATACCTCGCCACATAAAAAAAATAGAGGCTTTAAAATACACTTTGAAGGTCTCATGTTATGGGCAAAAATAATCAGAATCTCCAACAATTTTATTGATTTAATAGAATTGTGAACTGTATCGTTATAAAGAAACTAAAGTCAGTTCTTAAAAAGAAAACAAAAAAAGCAGTTCTCTATAACTCAAAAATCAGTTCTCAAAAAGCAAGAGTACCACTTCTCTAGAAATATTCGTGAATGATCGAAACAAAAATGTTTGAATGATCATATATTATTATACAGAACACAAAAACCAGTTCTACAAAACTAATTTGAATGGATCAAGTTATTGAGAAAACAAAAAAAAGCAGTTGTCTATAACTCAAAAATGAGTTCTCAAGAAGTATAATTGTTGTCAGCCTATCTGTAACTGGACTTTTTCGAGAAGTAAATATTTTTTCGTATTGTAACTCAATTTTTATAAAACAGTTCTCAAAAAAGCAAGATTATCACTTCTCTAGAAGTATTTGTGAATGATCGAAACAAAAAAGTTTGAATGTTCATGTTATAGAGAAAAAAAAAACAGTTATATTACCACTTCTCTAGAAGTATTTGTGAATGATCGAGACAAAAAAGTTTGAATGATCATGTTATAGAGAAAACAAAAATCAGTTCTCCAAAACTACTTTGAATAGATCAAGTTATTGAGAAAACAAAAAAGCAGTTTTCTAAAACTCAAAATCAGTTTTCAAGAAGTATAATTGGGGTATCTGGATCTCGTCTGATCCAGATAGCCCAATTATACACTACTTATTAGGTTTGTAGCATAAGACCTCAAATGAGTAATTGAAGAGGGGAAGTCTATCAAACTTATCCAGTGGGCATTCCAAACCATGAGTAGATCTGTAGGCCTGAATAATCAGTGTAATTTCTTTATGCCTCCAATAATTGGAGTTATTACAGATGGAGTGTAAATTTATTATTTTTTGTTTCAGGGGGTGAGTTTCCTTACTTAATAACCGGAACAGAAAGCGGGCCGCCAGGTACTGTCGTCTTAGCGCCAGAGGAGGCTCCGCACATTCAACCTGTAGAACATTTGTAGGTGTGGATTTCATGCATCCAGAAATGATTCGGAGGCAGTTAAATTGGATTCTATCCAGTCGCGCCAAGGCTCCCTTGTTACACGGTATTAGTAGAAATGACCCATAATCCATTTTGCTACGGATCAGTGCATTATACACTAATTTCATAGTGAATGGATGCGCACCCCACCAGACCCCAGCGAGAGCTTTCAAAATAGGGATAGTTCTCTCACATTTCTTTACCTGGTATTCAAGGTGTGGGAGGCCGGACAGCTTCGAGTCCAAAACACACCCAGGAATTTGGCTTTTCGCTCAACTGGAATGATGAAGTCCTGAATGGTAACTTGAACCTGGGGAAGAAGTTTTTTGCGAGAGAAGATTACCACCGAACTCTTGGGCGCAGATAGGTTGAGCCCATGGTCCTGGAGCCACTGGTTCAAAGAGTTCAAGGAGACCGTCACTGATGTGGCAGCATCAGTAACAGAGTGGTTGGTGACATAGACAGCCAGATCTTCAGCATATTGGAGAATTTGGCAGTCGGTATTCAAGCTTCAGCCAATATCAGCTGTATACAGATTGTATAATAATGGGCTCAATACTGAGCCTTGAGGTAAACCTGTCCAAACCCTTCGCTGACCAAATTCCTCTCCCTGAACCCTCAGGGAAACCGATCGAGACATAAGAATCTGACAGATACATTGTATCATCCTCCCCGGTAAGCTCAGCTGTTGCAATTTATGGCTGAGCAGAAGGACGAGGACACTATCATATGCAGAGGCTATGTCCAGAAATGAGGCAACTACCGATTGATTTTGGGATAGAGCAGAACGTATATCGGTTATAAGTACTCCAACACTATCCATAGTGCTGAGCCCCTTCCTGAACCCAAACTGGGAAGTCGGCAGTAAGTCTCTCGACTCCACCATCCACTCCAGACATTTTTTTATTAGCCGTTCTAGAATTTTAACCATGACCGATGAGAGCGCAATAGGTCTGAAGTTATTTGGGTCGCCTGGATGTTTGCCCGGCTTTAGCACAGGTATAATAATCTGTAGTTTCCACTGATCCGGGATCCAACCCTCAGCATAACAGTAATTTAAGATCTCTACCTTCGTGTTTCTTTTCCAGATTTGGAGATGAATGAGTATAGGATTCCATCAACCCCAGAAGAGGAGTCCCTTACGTAGTTTAGAACCATGTCCAGTTCTTGAGCAGAGAACAGCAAGTCCGGGGGGCTACCAATAAGCTCCACAGGTGGCTGCCGAGTCTCCGACAGTGAAGGTACGTATGGAGGGGCTATCTTGTCAAAAAACAGCTCCGCAGTCTGCCTAGATATAGGAGACGACGAAGAGGAGGTACAGCCTGATCTAAATCCATTTATGCGTTTCCATACCACTGAAGAGGGAGTGGACGGAGATAGGGAAGAGCAAAAGGTAACCCATCCTGTTCGCTTATTCCTTCGGAGTAGCTTCCTGGTTTTTGCGCAAATATGTTTATAATGTATTAAGCTGTGCATAGTCATATCGGCATTGTATGTTCTTTCAGCTTCTTTTCTGGTTCTGATCATCTGGGTGCACTCACTATCCCACCATGGTGGAGATGGCAACCTACCCCTTGCGCTGTTCTTCACTGGGAAAGAAAGTTCTGCACAGGCGTTAATAGCGGCAGTAAAATTGTTCACACAGGCTTGTGCACCGCAGAGATCCCCACTACCAATATTAAGATTTGGAAGACATTTGACCTGCTCTTCTAATAAGGATGCATATTGAGGCCAATCTGGGTTTGATAAGGTGAACCTAAGGAGTGGAGGAGAGCTTTTTTCCACATGAATTCTATTTGTAACAGAGACGAGTATTGGGTAGTGATCACTGCCATGCGTCAAGTCTGTGCACTGCCAGAGGGCCACTGTGGCAACATCTGGGGTGCAGAATGCTAGGTCCACACAGCTTTTCCTCTGCCCAGGTTGTGGTCGGCGAGTGGGGGAACCATTATTTAGGATGCACAGGTTGAGGTCATCCAAGATATCAACCAGGCCATTTCCAAATGTACTGCAGTGATCGGAGCCCCACCTGTAATGGTGACCGTTAAAGTCACTCATCACGAGGAATGGTCTCTCCATAATACCTAGGACATTTCTAAGCAGAGGCAGAAGGGTTGGGTGAGGGTGAGCAATATATATCGGCGGATCCTCACCACCGCGATGTTGTCGGTGGTGAGTTGGGGGCACTGTATTACGTCCAGGTCCGGGTCAAGAACGGCGATAGCCACCTTTACCTTGCCCGCTCCCGGTCCGGTGTTCTGGAAGATGCGTACTCCCCGGTATCTCTTCATCCCGCCCACGACGGGGTCCCTGTACGGCTCCTGAATAAGTGCAACCGACGCCTTCCTCCTGAAGGCTTCCAGAATAAAGCCGTCGGTTGCTAGCCTTTTCTTCTTGAGGTTAGCCTGCAGCACTTTATAGTGTGGGTTGTTTCCGGTGGTGCCCTTAGCAATACTGCGTGGCAGACCGCGCTATATTGTCCCATTTTATGCGGACTGGACAATCCCGGTCAAAGGCATCATGCGCAGTGTCGTCTAATTTGCCACGCCAGCAGTTACAGCACCTAGGTTCTTGCCCTGCCCTATAACCAGGACAGTCTGCCCTCAGGTGCTGCTCTCCACAATGGGTGCATTTGGGCACTGTTTCTTTGCAGAAACGCCGATTATGCCCAAATCCTAGACACATGAAGCACTGCACGAGTGGCGACTGGTCTGCCACTCTGACTGGTAACAACGGGGTTTGGATCTGCAGAGAGACTCAACGTGCCCGAATCGGCAGCATTTCCGACACTGTATTGTGGGGTATATGTATTGATTCACTGGGAAAGACGTGTAGCAACAATACACCCTTTTAGGCAGGGTCTGACCATCGAAGGTAAGTATGCATGTTTCGGTGGGCCTCCAGTCTGTTATGCCATCTCTAAAAACTTTTTGATTGATCCGCCTAACCCTTAGGACCTGACCGCAGCCCGGGGGAACCGAAATGTATGACTTGGCTTCATCCTCTGTCATATCTGTGGGTACGCCACTAACTACACCCATACGTGTGACATTGAAAGTAGGTATGGAGGCAGTGAAATTATTATTTTTTAGAGCAGGGTTGATAACGAATGCGTTTGCTTCCTGGGGAGAGGGGAATTCCACTGAGACACGATTTCTGCCTACTCTTTTAACACCATCCTTAACAATATTGGTAATATTATTTTTACACAGGAAGAGGCCAAAGGTTACAGGACGGAGGGTAGTTCCGGAAAATTGTTGGGCCTTCAAACGGGACACATGTACGATAAAAGGCGATTTATCGCTTATATTATAAGTTTCTCTGGCCACCTGACTCTTAGGTTGCTTAGGAGGACGAGCAGGGATGTTTGTAATTTCTTCGTCCATTGGGCGTTTACGAGAGAGGGTAGTTAAGTTTTCAGCATCAAGGCTCGCAACCTCGGCAAACCGAGTCAGCTGGTCAGATGGCATTGAAACATCGGGAAATATTGCGGGAGAGAAAGAGGAAGGGGGAGTAGAAGGGATATCGGGAGGGTCGGGGGGTTTATTTTTATTCATATTAGTACCTAGTTAGTAATTATAGTGCAATTTAACTATACCTGTAACCCGTTAGTTACCGAGACCAGCAATATGGTAAGTCACTATAATGGTCACTAAAAACAAAATAAAAAAATCACTCCGAAAATCACAAAATGCCAGAATCGCGTGTCCCTCGATCACACGCTGAGGCAAGAATGATATGATTTCTTAAGTTGACATATCGATGGCGTCGGCTAACTGACACTATTGACAGCGAAACTGTTTATAGGGAAGTTTCCCGTGGAATTATCGTTTTTGGATTGCACGCGTGCTTGTTACAAGTGTTCGTCCCTCCCAAAAATCATTTCTTTTCGAAAATACAGTGTTGTTGGAGTATTTAAGTGCTTCTGTGTTGTCTATAAGTGTTTTGTGTTCATATCTAGGGTAAGTAATATAGTTTTACACGTAGATAGGATATGTATAACCATCCTCCAGACCCCGGTGGGGGAGGCGTTCCCGGTGATCGGCCCGGGACACCTCGTCCCTATAGCTCTCGATTGGATGATTTGATGGCAGTAGATAATATTTCCACAACCCCCTCAGGTAAGAAGCGAAATTCCCCCAACTCACGGGAGGACGCTGTCCCTCCTAAAAAAACTATTACAAGCCCCTCTCAAGCTTCGCCGTCGCTGCAATCCACATTCATTCACCCTGATCACCAGGACAAGATTTCAAGGTACTCCGAGACAGATTCTGGCCCATATGTGGTACATGTGACCAGAGATGTCGGGGATACCTCTGCCGGAACTGTTTTCCGATCCATTAAGTTTGGCTACTTTTTATTTACCAACAAAATTAATAATAATATAGTTGAAAGAGGTGTCATGCGAGTGGGTCGCAATAAGATATCGGTGGAATTTAAAAGTGCTAACGACGAAAATAACTTCCTATCCTATCCATCTTTGGCACGGGCCAAATACGCATGCTCAATTCCTTCTCTTGCAACATCGCGAATGGGTATAGTAAGGCAGATCCCAGTGGAGTGGACCCTAGAAGAAGTGGTCCAATCTATTGAGGTCCCAGCAGGATGTGGTTCAGTTTTGAAAGCAAGAAGGCTTAACAGAAGAGTTGTAAGCGAGAATAACACCGCCACTTATGTTCCCACTCAAACAATGGTAATTACATTCTCGGGACAAAAATTACCCTTACACATATATTGCTTCTACAATGCTCTGCCCGTGGAAAGCTACATACTTCCCCTCATTCAATGCTGGAAATGCTGCCGGTACGGCCATATAACTGCGCAATGCATGTCTGCCCCTCGCTGTTTTATTTGTTCAAAGGCTCATGAACGTATCTCATGTTCCTCAAAATCTCCCACCTGTATGTTCTGTTTAGGCCCCCACTCAGCGAAAGACCCTTCCTGCCCAGAGCATTCCAGACAGAAGTCTATTAAAATCACCATGTCTCAGGAGAGCATTTCGTACATGGAGGCATCAGCCAGATTCCCCCAAGTGCGAAAGTCTTTTGCAGACACAGCTAGAACTTCCTCACCACTGCGCCCCTACCCTGAAACTCAGTAATCTTCCTCGTCTACTGTCGGGGGGTCTCAAAATCCCCAAGTATCTTACAGGAAAACAGCCTTCTTGCCTCCAAGGCATTACAACCCTGCTTCTAGTCCTGGCTATGACAGACAGGCCCATTACCAGATCACCCAATCTCCACCGTCGTCTCTCCCTAATGGTGCTGCACTCTCTCATGCACAAGCCAACGCTCCCTCTAATGACAACCTTCTTGACCTATTACTCTCCACCCTTATTAGTATTGGTTATTAATTTCATAAATATAGTATTTACGAAGTTTTAATAACTACGCGGGTGTCAGGGCCACTATTTTGGCGCACCTGTATTTTTACTGGTTCTAGCACAATCCTTGATCCCAGATTCCTGATCAATATAACTATTAGCTGTTTGCCTGTTATCCTCCCAACAATCTACACAAACCACTCACCTTGTCTCTCGGCCGTTCAGCGTAAGCAGAGATCTCCAGAAGGTTCCGTACGGAAGCAATGTAGTCACTCGCAAACAAGATAGTTCTAGATTGTTTCACAGGTCACTGTAGTTCTTTATTTATCTCTATATGTATATACACAGCACAGTTCAAAGGAGTTCATAGGTAACACGACAAATTAGGAACAGAAGTCCTTGCGAGATGCGGTAAGAATGCGAGGATCGAAAAATATACGTCCACCCTCAATGAGTGACGTATGCGAATCGACGAAATGAATGATGATCAAGGAGTCACACTCAAACCGCCTAATTGACTTCAAAACGCAATGAGCAGTATTGTGCCAATTGCCGGGTTATAATAAAGCAGCCTTTAAGCAGCAGTAATACTAACCATTTCCCCCGGCTTGAAAGATGCTACTTTCAAAACAACAAAAGAAGAAAAACTTAATCTATTGAATGACTTGCATATCATCATCACTAACTCTTAAGGTTTTACTTAATCTAAGATTTACACAATGCGCGATGCGATAATTGTTTTAATTATTTCTAAACTAGGGCACGTGTAGGTATAAACAAAGGAAAAATGTATGAATAAAGTCACTATTGTGTCGGCAACGGACACAACTTTACTACAGGGCGACTTAGCAAAATGCCACCCTTAGTTTTAACTGACGCGACTCTGCATAACGCCTAATTGCCAATGCAAAGGCATTACATTGTCCTGCATGATGACAACTACCATTCCAACCCTCACTGGATTAGATGGCGTGTTCCATTTTTGCTTAGATTGAAGCGTGTGTAAATATTCTTGACTCCATCGTTTCCAAAAGGATTGAACAAGTTTGTCAGTCATTTCATATCGCGAAATAAGATGTAAACGGGTTTCATTAATTTCACGCGCGAGAAGAAAAACTAGTGGTTTGGTATGCAAAAAGTGCGCAGGTGTGAGTGCAGACGGCTCCGATGGATCAGAGCTAAGCGTGTAAATAGGCCTAGAATTTAGTAGGGCCTCAATTTGAGTCAACATCGTATTCAGTTCATCGAAAGTGAGTATCTGTTGACCAATCACCTTATAGAGATGCGACTTAACGTTTTTAACTTCACTTTCCCAAGCGCCACCAAAGTGGGGAGCTCGGCAAGGGATCGTTTTAAGCGTTATGCAATGCTCAGCAAGTTCTTTTCCCCATATTGGGTAATATTCCTTCTCCAAGAATCGATAAAGATCGTGAACGTGACCTCTACGTGATAGGAAGCGTTTTAAGGCTACCAGAAAGCTTGTGGTGCTTAGATCTGAAGCAATTTCTAGATGCAGAGCACGAGTTGTCATACAAGTAAATAGGCATATATAAGCTTTTCGGCTTCGTTGGCCCCTACCTCGCACTGAGGTAATAGAGAGAGGTCCAGCGTAATCACACCCCGTGTGGGAGAACGCTTTAGGAGCAGTCTTTACGCGAGAGCGCGGCAAATCAGCCATGATTGGAAAGACTGGTCGCGGCTTTGACCGAAAGCAGGTATTGCAATTAAACGTGACGTGACGTGCGATGCGTCGCGTAGACAAAATCCAATAGCGCTGTCTTAACAACGCCATGAGTAAATTAGGACCAGTGTGAAAATTATTTACGTGATAGTGCGATACTAAAAGTTTTACTATATATTATGCTCTTGACGAGGAAGTAGAATTTGATGGCGAGAATCGAAATCTAGCTCAGAGTTGGCTAGACGACCACCAACATGTATAATGAAGAAAAGGACTTAATTTTTGTATTGGTTTAGAACAAAGTTCTTGACGAGACAAATGTTCTAATTCCGTTTTGAAATGAATCCTTTGAACTAATCGCCAAACAACGGACTCAGCAAATGCTAGGTCCGATGCGGCGATAGGTCCTCTGGGAAGACATTTAATAAATTTATAAACAAAACAAATCATGTTAAGATATTTCGGCCAAGACGAAAATCTAATTACGAATTCATAAAGAATATTTTCCGAAGCCGAACTGTCATTAGAACTAATAAGCGCGAGCGAGGGAAGCGCAAGAGGCTTCATTTCAGGAAGCTCATTCGATTCACTCATGACAAAGGGTTTGATAGGCCATTCCGACTGAGGGAAGCTGAGCCACAGCGGCCTAGTTAACCACAAAGGGTGACGAACTAGCTGGGCTGATGTCACTCCACGCGAGAGGCAGTCGCTGGGATTTTCTGATCCTTTAACGTGATAGAAATGTTCTGCCGATATATTTTCATGTATTTTAGTGATGCGATTGGCCACAAAGGTGTGCCAGCGATGTGGTGCGGAGTGAATCTAACTCAAAGTTACAGTTGAATCCGAGAAAGCATAAACAGCCTCAATGGCATGCCAAAATATCAAAGAGACGTGCAATGGAAGAAAGAATATTTCGTTTAGTGCAAGGACGGTCATTGGGAGTCACTTGAAAGGCGAAATAATCTTCACTCTGGTACCAACGGAGTCCTAATATTTTCTGCGTTAAGTCTTTATTTAGATCTAAACTAAGCGATAGTCTTAATGATTCAGGGATAGTTTGAAGAACCTCAGCATTATTACTTGACCACTTAGTAAGTTACCTCGGGCAAAAATGTTAATAAGTTGATGAGCTGCGTCTATAGCTAACGCAGTGTTAGGTAAGGAGCTCGCTATATCGTCTATATATATATATATATATCGCGCTTTAAAATATCATGAGCCAAAGGAAATTGTGTACCTTCGTCCATACAAAGCTGTTGGACGGTGCGGAGGGCCACAAATGGACTGCATTTGAGTCCAAAAGGAAGCACGTTAAACTGATAGATTTTGACGTCTTCGTTTTCATTGTAGAGGGCGATCTTCCGGTCTTATACCTATTCTTAAATACATAGCGCGTACGTCAGATGAAATCGCCACATCGTATAGCCTAAAATTTACTAAAATGTTAAAAAGATCCGCCTGAAGGGCGGGACCTGCGTATAGTATATCGTTAAGAGAGGTACCGTTGTCTGTTTTCGCACTAGCGTCTAACACCACTCGCAGTTTAGTGGTCGTTTTATCTTCGCGAATAACGGCATGGTGCGGAATATAATATTCCACCTGTCGATCAGTACAACTGCCTTCAAGAGAAGATTCTCTTATTTGACTATTATTAGGTACTAGTGAAATATAATCATTCTTAACGTAGTCATTGATGATTTCATCATATAATATTTTGACGTTAGGATTCTTCTTAAACTTTCTTTCGAGGCTATAAAAGGCACGAAGCGCGATTTCGAAGGAATTGCCTAACGCAGATGCTTCAGTTTTCAGCGGTAAGGCTGCTACATATTTACCGAAAGGACTACGAAAGATGGTCGAAACATAAAACTGTTCACAACGCTCATCATCGACATAAATTTGAGACACAGTGTTGACTTCCTCAATTTCCCAAAAGCGGCGTAAATCGCAGTTGTCTGGAAATTAAGTAGTGAGGAACGATCGCGTGTCAGATAGCGGTGTCGATATCGGCGCATCTCCCATAAGTATATAGCCTAATACAGTCTCTAACACATCGGGAGTACCTGGTTTGCTAGTCACGTGACCTGGTTGTAATAATTTTGCGAATAATTTAACCCCAAGCAAAACGTCTATGTTACCCGGGACGCCCCAAGTATCATCTGCAAGTAAGTTTGTATCAATGTGGCTCAATTCAGTGATATCTATCGCACACAATGGCAACTGATCAGTGATCTGATCCAACACTAAAGCGTCGATCGTGTACTTGGATAACGAGCGAAGTCGAGAGCTAAAGGTAAAGTTCACGTAGCCCCGAACGGGTTGTGACGTACCACCTATACCTGTAACGGTACATATTATATCAGGGTGAATGGGTAACCCGAGTTTACGACAACAACGAGTAGTAATATAATTCTTTTGCGAGCCTGGGTCCAACAGACACCTGACTACAGTATCTTTTCCGTTCCTACCTACAGCTAACACTTTAGCAGTCGCTAATATTTCGGTAGTGCGGGTAGTCTGCGGTACAGAAGAATGCGTGCACAATGCAACCCGATCTGGGGTTGCCATTGCAGCATCAGCAGTAGGTGCTGATGCGGAGGCGGAAGCGGAAACGCAAGGAGCGTGAGACTTATTAAAAGTTTTCGTTTGCGGGCGCGACGATTGCTCAAAATGTAACAATGAGTGGTGTTTACCACTGCATTGCTTACATGTTGATTTGGACTGACATTTTGAAACGGTATGCTGACTACTTAGACAGTTTCCGCACATATTGTTATCCTTAATAAATTTAAATCGCACATCCGCGGCCAATTTTTGAAACGCGTGGCATTTATATAAATGCGTGTGAGTAGAATTACAAAGCGAACACTTGTCACTAGTAGACACGTGAACCCGCGGAACCTTAGATGATGATGTGGTGGCAATAATTCCACTGGAGGAACGTCCAAGCGATTGAGTGCGATAAGATATTTTTATTTGGTCTCGTACAAATTTAACAAAATAATTGTAATCAACGGTTTTTTCATCCGTTTGATTGCGAAGCGACATTTCATAATGTCTTGCGATATCCGAATCTATTAATTTAAGACCCACATGAGTAAAAATAAAATGTTCCAAATTGTTCACTTTCAATTGTTTAAGTCCCGCAACAATAGCTGTGAACTTATCAAATACCTTTTCAACATTAGAGGGCGACGATCCAGCTGTCTTTAATGCAAGCAGCTGATTAAGATAGCTGATGGCGAGTGCGCGAGTGTCTAAATATTTAGCTACAAGCGCATCCCAAACGATTCGGTAATTCTCAGCACATGGAGTTATTCCAGCTGCCACATTTATCGCCTTCCCCTTAAGGCAACTTAATAAGTAGTGAATTCGATCAGAATCACTTAAGTCAGATTTGGTATGAATAACACGTTTGAAAGTTTCGTAGAAAAACGGAAATGTTTGTATATCCCCATCAAAGGTCGAAAGATCCACACGTGGAAGACTAATGCGAGAGGCTTGTGAACCTAACTTGACAGTTGGAGATGACGTAGGTACTTGTGCGTCCGTGAGAGAAGACACAGTATATTTTATCTCACTAACTAAATCATCGAAAGAATTCAATGCGCTATAACTAACCTCATATGATTCGTCCAACTTCATGGATAAAACATTCACGTTATCCAAAATATCAATAAATTCACTACGCAACCGGTCAATATTCTTTGATTGCGCTATAAAACTTCTGCGTGCCTTTTCATTATTTAACAAGTCCATTGAATCATATAAAGCCTGAAGTGAGCAAAACAACTATTCCGCTTTCCTTCATAAAGCTTAAGTTTTGTTTGGTCGTTCATTGTTAAGGATTTACGAAAATACAAAAAAATATTTTAAATATATTATGAATGACGATCCTTAACAATAAAAAATAATACACGCAGTCGACAATAAGTAATATACTTTATATAAGTTTCTTATTTTTAAAAAACTAAGTAAACTTTGTACGAAACCAATTTCCCGTACGAGCGAACCCTAATTAATAGGTATGTGATACTTTAAAGGATACTTAGCTGTGTAAAACAATGCTAAATAACCTTAAGGCGAAAATACACGAATAATAACTAGATACGTAACGAAATTAAATGCGTTCGTAACGAAAACAATATCCGTTAAGTACCTATCTACAACTATCTTAGAAAAATCTTATCTAAAGATAGCTATTAAAACGTACTGAACCCTACGATCGAAAGTATTCAATGCTACATAAATAGAGCCGTAAGATGTATTATTATATTTTACCAAGATTCCCATCAATCAATCAGGTTATCTTATGAGTAAAATGCTAGCGAATTAGATGGTTAAATTGCAATAATCTAACCAAATGCGATGTTGTCTAAATAAACACAATATTAACTCGTCTAACCTACTTATTATGACGAGGTGAATATTTTTACTATGTCGATACCTATGAATCGCGCAAGCGGGCGTCTAAGTAACTACCCACTTGTAAATAAATTATATAATATTATAGAAATAACCAATATTCTATAAAATAAACTTATTTAGCGATATGAACTGACTTATGTATGAATTAACAATATCAATTGTCATTTTTACATGCGAAATACCATGGAAATTACAATTTTTATAATTACTGGTAACTGACAGAGGTCAATACACTTATAGGTCTTTATACTGAAGCAATACAGATGAGTTTCGTGTGACGATATGCAAGCATAAACCAGTAATCAAATCATCATCATTAATCATCATCAAATCCTATTGATTACGTTTCTAGAATATGAACTGAGCTAAATCCGACTCGAAGGACCATAAATATGGTTATTAATTTCATAAATATAGTATTTACGAAGTTTTAATAACTACGCGGGTGTCAGGGCCACTATTTTGGCGCACCTGTACTTTTACTGGTTCTAGCACAATCCTTGATCCCAGATTCCTGATCAATATAACTACTAGCTGTTTGCCTGTTATCCTCCCAACAATCTACACAAACCACTCACCTTGTCTCTCGGCCGTTCAGCGTAAGCAGAGATCTCCAGAAGGTTCCGTACGGGAGCAATGTAGTCACTCGCAAACAAGATAGTTCTAGATTGTTTCACAGGTCACTGTAGTTCTTTATTTATCTCTATATGTATATACACAGCACAGTTCAAAGGAGTTCATAGGTAACATGACAAATTAGGAACAGACGTCCTTGCGAGATGCGGTAAGAATGCGAGGATCGAAAAATATACGTCCACCCTCAATGAGTGACGTATGCGAATCGACGAAATGAATGATGACCAAGGAGTCACACTCAAACCGCCTAATTGACTTCAAAACGCAATGAGCAGTATTGTGCCAATTACCGGGTTATAATAAATCAAGCTTTAAGCAGCAGTAATACTAACCAAGTATGTTAACCCGTTTAGATGATACTGAGCTTCCTGAAAAGTACAAATCAAAACTCACTCAGCTGTTGACTTTTGTTAATAATATTCCCACCTCTCCTGCAATGGAATTGTCGGAGCATTAGAGATAAAAAAAGCCACTTAATCCATTTAATCAATAAGCATAAACCTCTCATCCTTGCCATTCAGGAGACTTGGCTTAGACCTGGCTCCCATTTTAGGGTGCCTGGGTTTGTCTGTCTCCGGGATGACAGGGGTGACAGATATGCTGGCTCTGCCATTTTAGTTTCCAGATCAGTTATTTTCAACTCCTTGTCTCTACCTGCTCATAGCAATGGTTGGAACATTGTTGCTATTGAAGTAGCAAATACTGTTTTTATCTCTGTCTATATCCCATATCCAAATACTTCTATACTAGCCGAGTTAAATAACATTTTATCTTCTATTGCTTCCCCTCTTATCCTACTTGGAGACTTTAACATTCATCATACTTTGTGGGGATCACAGGATTGTGATGATATGGCACCCCCATTCATGAATATCTTGGATTCTTTGAATCTGTACATACTAAATGATGGCTCTGCCACTCGTAGATCATCCCTCACACAAAGAGGCCCCAGTGCTGTGGATTTGACAATATGCTCTGCTTCCATTGCCTCTTGCCTGGCTTGGCAGATTTCAAGCAACTCTCATCAGAGCGATCACTACCCCATAACTGTCTCCTCACCAGCCAGCTACAGGGAGTCACCCCCATTTAACTTAAATATATTAAATATAACTTGTCAAGAGCTGTTTGGGAATTGTACTCTAGTTCCCTTGACCATGAGATTTCTCTCCTGCCAATCCCCAACACACATAAAATTGAGACAGTTTACACCCTCTTTAAAAAAGCTCTTTTGAACTCTGCTGAGAAGGCAATCCCTGTTAAAAGGGCCCCTAGGAACAACATCCTTTCCCCTCCTTGGTGGGATCAGACCTGCTCAGCCGCCTGCCGAGAGAGAAGAGATGCTGAAAGAGCATATAAACATAATATGTCAAGCGCTAATTACCTGAACTCTCAAAAAGTAGCTGCACAAACAATCAGACTTCTCTCACAAAAGAAGAAAGATGGCTGGCGCAAGTTTTCCACAACCAACAACAACATCACGTCGAATGACCCCTCTCGATGGTTACAAAAATTCGAGCAAAAATTAGCTCCTCCAACAGCTCCCACTGCTGATGAGGCTTCAGGCTTCTTCCGCTCCAGTTCTCAGACTTCACTTCCTTTAGATTCTTGTTTTACCTACGAAGAACTATCAACTGTTTTGAGTTCCCTTAAAGATTCTTCGCCCGGTCCAGACGGTATTCCTTTTTCCTTTATTGTCAAGAGCAGCACAGCTTCTAAAAATTGTTTTCTAAATTTACTTAACTGCATCTTTTGCTCTGGTTTCCCCCCAGAAGAGTGGAAGTCTCAAATCATAATCCCTATTCTGAAACTAGGTAAACCGAGCGATGATCCTTCCAGCTACCGCCCCATTGCGCTCTCGTGTACCATGTCCAAAATATTAGAGCACTTGATTTAAAACCGCTTAGGTTTGCTCTCAAAAACACAATTCGGTTTCCGCAAGGGCCTGGGGACAATGGATAATCTCAGTATTTTCACTACAGATGTTAGGATAGCTTTATCACAGAATCAGTATTGCGTAGGTGTATTCTTGGATATGGCAGCTACATATGACAATGTACTTCTTCCTGTGCTCAGGCAAAAACTGCTCAATCTGAGTCTCCCAGAGAAGATAGTAAATTTTATTTCCAATTCCCTTTCTGGGAGAACTATTAATCTTAGAGTTCAAAACTCAATCCATTCTCCCAGAATTATTTGGAGAGGCCTCCCACAGGGCTATGTCTTGAGCCCCCTCCTCTACAGTGTCTATACAGCTGATCTAGATATCTTAGTCTCATCTTTCTGCAACATCCTACAATATGCAGATGATCTGCCTCTTTATGTGACAGTCGATCATATGACAGATGCTGAGTCAAGATTGAACTCAGCAATTTTCTATCTCTCTAGCTGGCTTACTGATCACGGACTATCACTTTCGGTTCCCAAAAGCTCTGTGGTGATCTTCAGCCGTCGCAGATCCATTCCTGGTTGTTCAATCACTCTTGACGCTCAAAATTTCCCTGTGAAAAACACAGTTAAGTTTTTAGGTTTGGTTTTGGATTCAAAGCTATCTAGGTAGAACACATCAATTATATTATTCATTTGAAAAAAATATTAACATTTTAAGGGCTGTATCTGGTGTCTGGTGGGGAGCCTACCCTTATTGTCAAAAGCTGATGTACAATGCGCTTATTCGTAGCCACCTAGACTATGGCTGCTTCCTCTTGGAGCCATGCAATAAGGCAGCCCTAAACTTGCTGGATAAGATCCAGGCTAAAAGTTTGCGCCTCATTGTGGGTGAAAGAAAGAAAAGAAAGAAAGAAAACACAGCACAAACATGCATCAAATAAATAACAATAATAATAATAAAAATACATCAAATAAATATAGCCACAGAAAATAAAAATATATATAATATGTGCACATTTATGCTGCACAAAGAAAAAAAGGAGCCAGTTCAGCGAGATGCCGGGCACGAGTACCCGGCGCTGGTTTTCAACTGGATCCTCGAACTACTTAAATAAATATCCTTAAAAGAAAAAAAAAAAACAAACAACAAAAACTAAGGAGAATGCAAGAAGTCTGTGCCAAGGAAATTGTACCTCTGTGCTATGACATATTTTGTTTAGTCTATGGTTACATAATAATAGTAATCTGTTTAACATTATGTACTCTGTGTGCGCTAATATAAATGCATTTCCGCGGTTGGTCTGAGGTGCGGCTTGCTATTGTTTAGCCTACCTTGCCTTTGTTGCGTAATGCGCCTAGCTTGTTACTTAATAGTATTGATTTGATAGTAACCCAAATCTGTGAATGCGCCTGAGCTCGTCTGCTGACCATGTCACAGTTGACAGTAACAAACAACAATACAGCACTCACCAAGAACATTGAAAGTAAACAAATGTGCAACAAAATATGTGACAAGATACGGAAGACGGAAGAATAACCTCAAATTCATTCATTTTGAGATCAAGAATTTGGATTGTTTGAATTTGTGTTCAGTTTATACTGTTATGGTTAGAGGACAGTCGGCGATCTCGGTAGTATACACTTCTCGGTCTCATTTTGCACGTAATTGAATAAATTTCTAAGCCAAAGTGATCTAATTAGCGTAATAAGTGTTTGTGCTAGTCCACTTGTCGCAGTTAATTGTATTGTAAGTGTTTTTGATCTATTATTATTACTCGGTGATCCGAGCTTGGGGGTCGCTCCCAGCTCGCACCATGGAGTGTGATGAGGTTGTACAGGTACAACCTCTCCCTCCGGAGCCGCCGGACCCTCCTGATCCTCAGGTTTCAACAAGTAAAGCAATAGGCAATAAACGCAGAGTTGAGACTGAGTCTCAAACTCCCTCCAAGAGGGTAATCTCTTCCCCGGAAGACCTAATCATACCGTCGATACAAACAGTTTATATGCATCCATCCTTAGTAGTCGGTAGTGTGCACAACTATACCACCTCAGACAAGGGACCTTACATAGTGCATGTGTCTCGTTCCGAGTCTTCTCCAGATACCGGCACCATATTAAAACCCATTCATTTTGGGCAATTCCTATCAAATCATAAATTTGAGAATATTCGCCCTGGAGAGGGGGTTCGTAAAGTTGGACGAAATAAAGTTGCCGTAGAATTTACTACGGCAGAGGCGGCAAATAGATTTTTAACTTCACCCATCTTGCCTATGTGTAAGTACACTCTGACCATCCCCACTTACAATGTTACCAGGATGGGCCTGATAAGGAATGTTCCTACAGATCTGTCTATGGACGACTTTGCCAGTGGAGTGGTCCTTCCCGAAGGATAAAGAATAAAGTTTCTTGGGTTCCAACTCAAACTGTTGTAGTTACATTTCAAGGGCAATCCCTACCCAACAGGATATTCCTTTACTACAATTCCCTTCCTGTACAACTATATCAATACCCAACCATCCAATGCCACCATTGCTGTCGTTTTGGACACAAGAAGATGCAGTGCAGGTCGAAGCCCAGGTGTTTCCGTTGCTCGAAAGAGCATTTAGGGGACTCTTGTGAGACCCAAGAAGCAGACGCTAAGTGCTTGCACTGTACCGGCAGACATTTCGCCACCAGCCGGAACTGCCCGGAGTTGGAAAGGCAAAAGGCTTTTAAAGGCCAGCACGTGCTGGAAGCGGTCTATTAATAAAGCGCTCCCTAACTTTCTCCCCAATCTCTCTCCCTCCCCTCCAACCTAGTATCAATGCTGTCGGTGCCAGGTCCTTTGTCATCTCCTTTATCTCCATTTATATTCCCCATCCTGACTCCTCAATGATCCCTGACCTCTATCTTCTATTCTCATCCATTCCCCCTCCTATGATTATCATGGGGGAATTTAACGGTCACAACACAGTGTGGGGTCACAACTTCTCGGATCATTTCGGCCACTCCCTCCTAGAGATCATTGATGAGGCTAATTTGTGCCTCCTGAATGATGGCTCACCCACTCGTAGACCGTATCCTACACAGAACCCGAAAAGTGCAGTTGATCTTTCCCTATGCTCTCCATTTCTTGTCATTGACATCATATGGAAAATTCTCCAACTATCCTATGGTAGTGATCACTTTCCCATAGTGATGTCACTACATTCAAATTCCCCAAACAATGTGACTCCCTTTAGTAACCCCTTACCTACACTAAAGTATAGACTCTCCGATGCAGATCGGCCGTCGTATGCATCATCCCTTTACCGGGAAATTGACTCACTATCCCCCTCTACTAACCCACTCACCTCTTATACTAAATTCATCGATATCATGACATCATGTGCAGGTCTCCATATCCCTCGTAAAAATCCTCCCCGTGGCTTTAAGGTCTCGACACCATGGTGGGATGCGGAATGCACTAAGGCTGTTGCTGACCGTAAAGCAGCGGAGAAAGCATACTGTCAATCGATGACTACTGACAACTTTCTAAATACAAAAGAACTGCAGCCAAGTTTAGAAAACTAACTATTAACAAGAAGAAGCAAAGCTGGATTGGCTTCTGTGAAAGCTTATCTCCCAGAACGCCTCCGGGCTTAGTGTGGAAACAAATTAAACGTTTTAGATGTTCTTCTAACATAGACAATATTTCAGCCAACGACCCAGTATCATGGCTTGAAGCCTTCTCGGACAAACTGGCCCCTCCCACTGTTCCTTCTCATTTATCTTTTGCATCATCCCCGTATTACCTCACTTCCTCGGGCAACCTGGATGCCCCTTTTTCATTCAATGAACTTAGACTGGCACTTGACAGACTGACTGACTCATCCCCCGGTATAGACGGTATTCCCTATTCCTTTCTTACTAAGGCTTCTGATAAATGCAAATTTTTTTTTTATCTCTATTAAACTCTTTTTTTGATAATGGTATAGTCCCGGAACAATGGAAATCCCAAATCATAGTCCCAATCCTGAAACCTGGCAAGGATCCTTCCGATCGCGCTAGCCGTAGACCAATAGCGCTGTCATCTGTAATGGCCAAAGTGGCGGAACATATGATCAAGCGCCGTCTCGAGTGGTGGGCTGAAAATGGAACGGTCTTTGCTAGGTCCCAATTTGGATTTCGAAAAGGCATGGGTACTGTGGACAATCTTAGTTTGATTACGACAGATATTCGAATTACCTTTAGAGAGAACAAATTCCTGGTGGGAGTCTTCCTTGATATTGAATCAGCTTATGACAATGTTCTGCTTCCGGTTCTCAGGAGGAAACTCCTCCAGCTGAGAATTCCCGAAAAGCTTGTTCGTTTCATAAGTAGTCTATTAATGGAGAGATTTGTCATTTTTAAATCTCCTCTTGGCCTTCTCCCCCCTAGGACAGTTTGGAAAGGTTTGCCACAAGGATCAGTTTTGAGCCCACTACTTTATAATATTTTCACTTATGATCTTGAGCAGACTGTGGACTCCTTTTGTGAAGTTTTACAGTATGCTGATGATCTCTGCCTTTATGTCTTCTCCCTCTCGGTGGCAGAGGCTGTTACCCGGCTTAACTCTGCGTTGTATTATCTTGGCAAATGGCTGGTAAACCATGGTTTGTCTCTCTCTGCACCTAAAAGCACTGTTGTCGTTTTCACCAAAAAAAGAAACGTTCCCCCTGTAGAGATTTTTATTAACCAAGAAATCATTCCCGTATCTAACGAAGTAAAATTTCTGGGTATTATATTGGACTCTAAAATGTCAGGCAACCCTCATTTTACTTATATTGAAAAAAATATTAACATCCTACGTAGTCTCTCTGGAGTATGGTGGGGATCTCATCCATACACCCAGAAGCTACTGTATAATGCTATAATCAGAAGCCACTTTGACTATGGAGCATTTCTTCTTAATCTGGGTACCAAGTCAGGTCTAGACAATATTGACAAAGTGCAGTCTAGATGCCTTCGCCTAATACTGGGAGCTATGAAGTGCACAGCCATCAACGCTATGCAGGTTGAGTGTTGTGAACCCCCCCTAAACTTGCGGAGGCAATACCTCTGTGATAGGTTCTTGTTTAAATTGATACAAAATTCCAATCACCTCTTCCTACCGAAATTGAATCACCTACTTACTCTATTTGGTTCCTCTGATAAGATCCCCTGTATTCTCCATAGCTTTAAATCCCTCTCTAGTCTACCACACTCTATCAGACAGTTTCCAATATTTCCAATTTACCTCATCCCTTATGAGGCATTAGTTTTCCAACCTCAAGTCATTTTAGACTTTGGTGACTCTGTTGATGCTCAAGGAATGTTTATTTCAGAAATTAATCTAAAGTATTTAGGATGGAATTGCATATTCACCGACGCATCTAAATTATCAATTAATAGCGTTGTTGGCGCCGCGGTGTGGATCCCTCGTTGTTAACGGGCACGACCACTCATGATAGTTTAAGAAAATTATGTTGTATGTACCTAGTATCTTAGAGGATTTGTTTGTTATATTTAGTTTAGGAGGTAAGATCCCACTGTCTGTAGCCGAGGGATGGGTCTCTTTTGTATCAACAGATGTGTCCATTGTGTTGCCAGAGGTGGCCATCGCCGGCGCACCGTAATTAAAGCGGGGTTCGCGCGCGGTGCGAGGGGCGTTGTTCTGGTGCTAGCCTGAGACCCACTCCTCGTCAGTCCTGTTTGTAGTCTGAACCGAGCAAGGTTACGCGATCGCCACGCATAAGCACTCCCGACAGCGCCCACGTGGTTATTGTGTAACCATTGCACTGTGTTGTTCTGTAATTATGTCTAGCTTAGTTGTTGAGCTCAAATATATTTTTAAGAGTATATTACTTAGTCTGTTGTTTCGCTGCTTACTTCATAAGAACCCCGCACCTCTCGTTTACAAAAGTCGTCCTTCGCAGCCGGATTGAAGTAAGTAGCCATATTTACAGTGGGAAATGACAGACAAGGAGTACAACAAGAGCGAATGAAGACTAACGGGCTCACATCATCAGTAAAAGATGCATAAGCAGCCAGCCAGGAGCTCCATGGTGGGTGGTCTAAGCGACCACGGTGAATTGGTACCGCCATCGGAGATGAGACCGGCTTGGGAGCGCACGGTTTGCGCGCCGTATAGCGCCAGCCACGCATCAAGAAGACTCAGCAAGGCACGCCGCGAAGTGCTACGAATACGTGCTGAGTATGAAGCGGAACTGAAGACGGCGCAGATAGATCAAGAGATGGCGCAGAAAGAAAAAGAGAGGGCGCAGAAAGAAAAAGAGAGGGCGCATGCCGGTAGAGGTACAGTTTACTGTGTTAGCAAGCGTTACACAACGTGAAAATGGTGCAGCACACGAGGTGCGCTGTAGTGACGACGCCTGCGCCGCCCATCGCGCGCGCTGTTTGGACGACGCCTCCGCCGCCTGTCGCGTGCCTGTTCTACGCGTCCGAGAAGATGAACCACATGGTGTATCGGCGAGCGTCGCCATCGCTGATTGTACAGCGCAAGTCGTGCGCTGTTTGGTCGACGCCTCCGCCGCCCGTCGCGCGCCTGCTCTACGCGTCCGGGCTGATGAACCACATGGTGTATCGGCGAGCGTCGCCATCGCTGATTGTACAGCGCAAGTCGTGCGCTGTTTGGTCGACGCCTCCGCCGCCCATCGCGCGCCTGCTCTATGCGTCCGAGCAGATGAACCACATGGTGTATCGACGAGCGTCGCCATCGCTGATTGTACAGCGGACGTGGTGCGCTATTTAGACGACACATCCGCCGTCACTCGCGTTACCAAGCGCCCCGCGGAGGTTGACTTGTACGGCTCACCCAGAAACGTCGCAAGCGGTAAGATTACAGCGAACTTGCCGCGCTGGCTTGTTGACGTACCAGCCGTGCCTCCCACGCCCGAGCGCCAAGTACATGGCAATGTCGTTGCAGTGCAGGTGGCACTATGACGCCAGGTGCCCCAACACGTGCGAACGATATCGCACTATCACAACCACCACGCCGAGCATCGCCTATGTGCAAGAAACACATTCCGCCGCGTGTGCGCTGGCTGGACGACGTAACTTTTGCACCTTCCCGCCGGATGGCAATGCCGTCTCACCACACGCGAGGCCCGCTGCTCCGACGCTGGCCTTCGAGCCCGCGCCATTGCGTCCGCAACCCTAAGCGTTGCCCGAACCGCCGAGGTGCCAAGCTCAAAGAGACAATTAACAGAGTGCGTCCGAGAGTCGAGTGGAAGGTGTGGACATTTAACTCAGTGCGCCCGAGAGTAAAGTGGAAGGTGTGGACATTTAACTCAACGTGCCCGAAAGTCAAGTGGAAGTGGTCGATATTTGAGACAGTGTATCCTAAAGTAAATTGAATTGTGGACAACGTGTGGACATGTATTGTACGTAGACATAAGGTAGCCATAATGTAGACATAGGAACACATACAGGGACGCTGCGTCGCCCTGCTGCTCGAGTAGCCGTGCTTGTTACCGTTCAGTTATCGGTGGAAGCCTCCAACTGGGGGGTGGTGTTAACGAGCACTACTACTCATGATAGTTTAAGAAATATTATGTTGTATGTACCTAGTATCTTAGAGGATTTCTTTGTTATATTTGGTTTAGGTTAAGTTACTAGGTAAGATCCCATTGTTTGTAGCCGAGGGATGGGTCTCTATTGTATTAACAGATGTGGCCAACGCCAGCGCACCGTAATTAAGGCGGGGGTCCGCGCGCGGTGCGGGGGATTGTTCTGGTGCTGGCCTGAGACCCACTCCTCGGCAGTCCTGTTTGTAGTCTCGCAGTAGAGAGAGAGTAGAGCAAGGTTACGCGATCGCCACGCATAAACACTCCCGACAGCGCGCACGTGGTTATTGTGTAACCATTGCACTGTGTTATTGTGTCTAGCTTAGTTGTTGAGCTCAAATATGTTTTGAAGAGTATATTACTTGGTCTGTTGTTTCGCTGCTTACTTCATGAGAACCCCGCACCTCTCGTTTACAAAAGTGCACTTTTACTAACACTAAACACTAAACACAATAACACATTGCAATGGTTACACAATAACCACGTGCGCGCTGTCGGGAGTGCTTATGCGTGGCGATCGCGTAACCTTGCTCGGTTCAGACTACAAACAGGACTGCCGAGGAGTGGGTCTCAGGCTAGCACCAGAACAACGCCCCTCGCACCGCGCGCAAACCCCGCTTTAATTACGGTGCGCCGGCGATGGCTACATCTGGCAACACAATGGACACATCTGTTGATACAAAAGAGACCCATCCCTCGGCTACAGACAATGGGATCTTACCTCCTAAACTAAATATAACAAACAAATCCTCTAAGATACTAGGTACATACAACATAATATTTCTTAAACTATCATGAGTAGTCGTGCTCGTTAACACCATCCCCCAGTTGGAGGCTTCCACCGATAACTGAACGGTAACAAGCACGGCTACTCGAGCAGCAGGGCGACGCAGCGTCCCTGTATGTGTTCCTATGTCTACATTATGGCTACCTTATGTCTACGCACAATACATGTTCACACGTTGTCCACAATTCAATTTACTTTAGGATACACTGTCTCAAATATCGACCACTTCCACTTCACTTTCGGGCACGCTGAGTTAAATGTCCACACCTTCCACTTTACTCTCGGGCGCACTCTGTTAATTGTCTCTTTGAGCTTGGCACCTCGGCGGTTCGGGCAACGCCTAGGGTTGCGGACGCAATGGCGCGGGCTCGGAGGCCAGCGTCGGAACAGCGGGCACCGCGTGTGGTGAGACGGCATTGCCATCCGGCGGGAAGGTGCAAAAGTTACGTCGTCCAGCCGGCGCACACGCGGCGGAATGTGTTTCTTGCACATAGGCGATGCTTGGCGTGGTGGTTGTGATAGTGCGATCTCGTTCGCACGTGTTGGGTCACCTGGCGCCATGCGCAGCAAACCGTCGCCGTCAAGCGCGAGGCGTTTAGGCGCACGGGAGCCATCGGATGCCACGTGCACTGCAGCGGCATTGCCAATTGCTTGGCGCAAGGGCATGTGAGGCACGGCCGGTACGTCAACAAGCCAGCACAGCACGTTCGCTGTAATCTTACTGCTTGCAACGTTTCTGAGTGAGCCGTGTTGCAGGTCATCCTGCGCGGCACGTTTGGTAGCGAGAGTGGCGGCGAATGCGCCGCCAATCGGCACGCCATGATGTTCATCTTCATGGACGCGTAGAGCAGGCGCGCGAGGGGCAGCGGAGGTGTCATCCAAACAGCGCACCACGTGCGCTGTACAATCAGCGATGGCGACGCTCGCCGATACACCATGTGGTTCATCTTCATGGACGCGTTGAGCAGGCGCTCGACGGGCGGCGGAGGCGTCGACCAAACAGCGCACTGCTTGCGCTGTACAATCAGCGATGGCGACGCTCGCTGATGCACCATGTGGTTCATCTTCCCGGACACGTAGAACAGACGCGCGACGGGCGGCGGAGGCGTCGACCAAACAGCGCGCGCGACGGGTGGCACAGGCGTCGTCACTACAGCGCACCTCGTGCGCTGCACTATTTTCACGTTGTGTGACGCTTGCTAACACGGTAAACTGTACCTCTGCTGGCATGGGACGAATAGGCGTGCTAGGGGCGGCGGTTGCGTTGACACTACGGCGGCGCACCTCATGTGTTGCAACATTATCACTATGCACCGCTCGCCGGTACTCTATGTCGCTTTTCTTTTAACGCTGCTATATCCGCCAAATCGAGCGCGAGCTTCTTCCTTACCAGGTCCTGCGCCCTCTCTTTTTCTTTCTGCGCCCTCACTTTTTCTTTCTGCGCCATCTCTTGATCTATCTGCGCCATGTTCAGTTCTGCTTCATATTCAGCACGCATTCGTAGCACTTCGCGGCGTGCCTGGCTGAGTCTTCTTGATGCGTGGCTGGCGCTATACGGCGCGCAAACCGTGCGCTCCCAAGCCGGTTTCATCTCCGATGGCGGTACTAATTCCTCATGGTCGCTTAGACCACCCACCATTGAGCTCCTGACTGGCTGCTTATGCATCTTTTACTGATGATCTGAGCCCGTTACAGTCTTCATTCGCTCTTGTTGCACTCCTTGTCTGTCATTTCCCACTGTAAATATGGCTACTTACTTCAATCCGGCTGCGAAGTATCACTTTTGTAAACGAGAGGTGCGGGGTTCTCATGAAGTAAGCAGCGAAAATATGTTGGCTGATTATGTCATATTAAATAATTTAAATAGGAGACGAACACAATTCTCTGACATTCAGGTCAGTATGGATAATAATCTGTTGTTTTTTTTTTTTTTTTTTTTTTTTTTTTATTTATTAAGAAACAAACAGTCATTTATAATTACATTAAAATAGACAACAATTTAACAAATACAGACCTACAGTTTCCTATATTTTTACAAAACATATAGCTAATTGTGTTCAAGCATCCATACTTAACTATCAAATTAAATCTAACCATACAAAATGTATAATCATTTAGAGAGACCCTCTATGGCTAATCTTTTGAAGTGTCTGAGAGATTCACTGAACAAATCAACGTTTAATAATCTGTCATTGTACAACCTGCAAGCACGTCTTATAAAAGCATTTTCTGCATAACTTGTACGACTACGGGGTATCGCAAAGAGAGGTTTGTTCCGGCAACTTCGTTCGCGACGTTGAGGTACCCTAAAAGATAATGAGTGCAATAATGGGGGAGCATCGATAATATTATTAATAATTTTATAGATAGTTAATATATCAGTGCAGTTTCGACGACTACCTAATGGATACATATTATACCTGTTCAGCGACGTTGCATATTCCAAATATTCGTGACCGGTACGGTAATCGAGAGTTCGTATAAATTTCTTCTGCACCTTTTCTATTTTATCGATATGGGTATTAAAAAATGGACTCCAGACCGGACTAGCAAATTCGAGACGACTACGGACATAGCTATTAAACAGCACCTTATACGTTAAAGCTCGTTTAAATGGTTTTCCAACGCGAAGAATAAAACCCAATTTTTTAAAAGCTTCCTCCACTATGCCTTCTATATGAGGTACAAAGGTAACCTTGCAGTCCATAATAACCCCAAGATCACGAATTTGATCCACGCGGGCTAATTCTTTTTCACAAAGTTGGTATTCAAATCTAATGGGTTCTCTCTTCCTACTAAAAGTTATGACAGAACACTTATCAGTATTTAAAAATAGGTTATTTTGTTCACAAAATGCCTCGAAATTTTTAACATCTTTTTGAAGGACCTCACAGTCATCCACGTTCCGAATAATTTTAAAGATTTTTGTGTCATCAGCGTATAAGAGTAAATTTGAGCCGTTTATACTATCCGTTACAAGATTACTTTTACTACTGAACTTATATTGCTAGCCTGTGGAACATACCAATTAAAACAGGCAAGATCATATTATGGAGAACATATAAGAAGTGATGGTTCCTATACGGTTGAAGTTTGTGCGGACAGAGCAGCAACCTCATGCCAAGTTTTCCTTCATCCGGCAACTGCACATTACTAAGAGCTAAAATACAAAGCAGGCATATAAGTAGAACAACATATTTTATTTATATTTTGTATGACAATAATATCCAAGATTTAAATGCAATAAAAGAATATTATTGTAACTGCATTGTTGGCCGAAGGACAGTGGGTTGTTGCTCTCATATTATGTCTGTCATCTGGTATTTAAGTTGGGCAAGGTATGAAATTGTTACTCCGCCAGCTAGATTCCTGGATAATATTTTAGTGATGTCTGATAGTGAGGAAGAAAATAAAAATAAAAATATTCACATGAGACCAAAGTTTTTTTTTCTTTTTTTTTAAGTAAGCTTGGGTACAAAACTATTAACATTATTGGTTTCTACATAGCTTCAGCTACTCAGTAGCAGTATTTTTATTTAAATAAAAAAATGTCCACGCCTGAGCCGAAGTTCCATACAACGTGGCCAGTGTCCTTTGGTTGCCCCAAAATTTTAGTTTGTGACAATGTTACTCAATTTACCTCTAGACACTTCGTCGATTTCATGAAGAGCTATAATATTACTAAAATATTTTATAACACTTTGTACACTCCTCAGAATAATCCTGTTGAAAGATATAATAAAACCATCGAAACTTGTATATCTTGCTATGTTAATAACGATCAACGTACTTGGTCTAAACTTCTGCCTCATGTGCAGCTTGCCTTAAATAGTAGTGTAAATCTTTCTACTGATTTCACTCCTAATTTTCTTATGTTTGGTAGAGAGTTAGTTATTGATACTTCTCTACATCATATTAGTGATTCCATTGAAAATTTGGATCAATTGGAACTTGGAAATAGAAATAGTTTTGCTACTTCGCTGAAATGTTTAAGTGAATTTTTTGTTAGGGCTCAATCGCGCTTAGTTAAAGCTTATAAGCGTAATGCGCGTAGCTACAATAAAGGTAGGCGAGCCATTTCGTTTGGTATAGGTGATGTTGTTTGGAGAAGAAGTTTTGTTCAATCCAACGCTCCGGCTTATTTTTCGGCTAAACTTGCTCCTAAATTCGTTAAATGCGAAATAATAGATAAAATTTCTTATAATGCCTATATTTTGAAAGAAATAGGTAAAAATACTTCGGCAAAATATCATGTTAAAGACATTATTAAATATTAGTTAGGATTTCCTTCTTAATTTTTGTAACATTTTTAACCTTGCGATTTCTGCATTTACACTTTTTCTCGAATTCGATTTTCTTTAGGGAAGGGGATTGAATGGTGATTAATGAGATGATGTATGAAAGGCTTTCCCCGTGTTTGTTGTATGTTAGGGAAATCCCATGAAGATTTTCAAATCTTGAGTTTAAAGTTTCCAAATTCCCCTTAATGGTTTGACGCTTTGAATTCATTCTCGTTTATACTTTACCAAACGATCTTATTTGTATAAATTGTATTATTGGTAACACAGTTCCTCTTTTTTTGAATTGTTGTTTCCTGCTCGGGAAGTCGGTGGAGTGATGCCGGTCACGTACACCTTTCTTTTTAGTGTTCGTATTGTTGACGCTATTTTGGACTTGTAGTTTGTGTCGGCGACATAGGGTCGATCACAAATTACAAATTTTTGTTTTGATTCGGCGAATTTTCGTTCTAACCGAACTTAGAAACCTTTATAGTAAGCTTGGATAAAAATTACATAACCTAACCTTAAAATGTTAATTTAATCTTAATTTGGGTTAATTAACCTGGATACAAGTGAGCAGTGTTAGATTCCCTAGTTATTATCTATATTTTGATACTTGGCCACGTGTTTTAAGCATCGCACGTGGGATAATTTAAGCCTAAGTGGATTGGCCACTCCCGGCCTTGCGATTAAAAGCCATAGTTTTGCCTAAGAGTTATCTGAATTGTATTTTCTGGGTATCCCCCAGGTGGCGCCCGAATTACCTAGAAAATAAAACATTAATCTGTTAATAACTTACTTTTTATTTGGTTCAACCCATTACCGATATAAAATCATATATTTTTTTGCATGACATTTGGTTTTCATCAGAGGAAACAATCAAAAATATTACAACTTGTTTACGAGAAAAATGTGAGAATCCAATGTTTTGTTGTTTAATAAGTATTAGAAATTTAATAAATTTAATTTAAAAAAATGCACAATTCCAATCCATGAAAACTTTTGATATTACTTTTACTAGTGTTCATATGATCATCAATTTGTGAAAACTGTTCGGATTATGAAAATAAATTTATTCGTAGGTGCTTAGAATATATTTTTTTTTTAATTTTTACTTGCAGTATATCAGTAAGGGGAACGCTCCCGAAGCCGACGGGTACACGACATATTGTCATAATATTTTATTCGATTTGGTGAAAAAACATTTGTTTTTTCTTTTTTTTTAATATTATTTTCCCGGTAACTAGCATTATTTATTCTCCACCGTAATAGGAAAACGACAATTTCATAAAAAAAAAACATCGCTGCAAAAAAACACGCGCTTGTCTCCATTTGTTTTTTGTTTTTTTTTGTTTTTGTAGTAATGTTTTTAAAAGAAATTGTCGTTTCATTGAGCTTTCCTTGTACGATTAAATAAAGCTAAAAAACGAAAAAAAATAAAAAATAAAATAAATTTTACCACATCGAAAACAAAATGCCAATATGTAGTATACCCGGAGTACTACCAGGGGCCTTCGGCTTCGGGAGCGTTCCCCTTACACCCGGTATAGTCAAACTGTGGCTTTTTGATAAAATTCACAATATGTGTTGAAATTATAGTTATTTATTATTTAAAATGCCTCCAAGTACTTATTATGAAGAAAATTATTTATGTTGTACAACATCCGATATATGATGTGATTGATGTGAAGCACTTGACGTTATGGAAAATTTACTACCTGAAACTGCAAGGGTAAACATCTATTTTAGTAATGTTTTATACATAAGAGTGTTGAAAAACATAGTATGATACACGTTTGTATATATGATTACTATCATCGGCATTCTTAAGATCCATCTGGCGGCTCGGGTCTCAATATCACCTCAGCGGTAATCATCAACTTTACACACTTGTAAGAGGATAGGACGAGTTGCGAATGGGACGAGATGCGAACAGGACGATTTGAGAATGGGACAAGTTACGAATGGGACAGGGGCGGGTTTGGGCTTATGCTTTTGCAATTACTTTATGACAGTGCTTTTAGCTTTTGCTTACAGCCTGGTAGCATAGGTGCAGACCTACCCCTGCAACCCCCTCAGGGTTGCAGGGGGAGTGTGGTCTTAGGGAGGAGCGCAACAGTCGTGCAGATCTCCTAAGGCAAGTTTAGTGTTTATCCTTCACGCGGTTGCTGGCCCTGTTCTTGGTTTAATTCCCTCAGAAATAAACGTAACTAAAAACACTAAGCGACTATTGCAGCAACGACGAGGTCACGCTGCTGCGAGTTCATCATCGTAAAATACCGATGGTGGATAGAAATGACCTCCCGCGTGTTTGTGCCGTGCGCGGGGACCCGTACGGAGGGATGAAGGAATCCTGGTAGTTGAGCGGAAAAGTAGCTGCGGCTGCTGGGAAGCAACACACCCCTTTGGTCTGGACTTCCTCTTACACGGGAGGTTACGAGGTAGCCGCTCGAAATCAATCGGCTGTGGTGTCCGGTCAGACGGCCACTGGCGAGTTCTCTGAGGTGATGGGGTCTGCAGGCGGCGGCGCGCGGTCTTACTCATGGCCGTGGTGACCGGGGGAGGATTCTCGTGCAGGTCAGTCTCGTGGACAACTCATCTCGGAGCGCTATATCGGTCCGATAGCCCTGGTGCTTTAGAGCATCCCCATCTGAGGGCTCCGTGGAGGGTGAGGAGTCGGATCGACGAATTCTATTAAGGTACGGTATGGATCTAGCAAAAAATACCACTCAAGGTGCAACAGCACCAAAGGCTGGAAACAGCAACAAGGCCTCCACCGTGGTCAGCGAAGTAGACTCCCAGAGTGGCTGGACCGAGGTATCTCGCAAGAGATCCTCGGGATCAGCACTCCAGGGAAGAACCGGAGCCAACCCGGGAGGCAGTAAGGTTCGGGGGGTAGGGAACCAGCCGACCAGGCTAGTCGAACGGGCCCAATTGGGCCCGAACGGCGCCGGGGAAGTCGGGACCCAACCCAATCTCCAACAAGGCAGCCGTACAGCAGCGAAACGCCGGGCTAGGCGTCTCCGCAAACAGCACGCTGTGGTAGGCGGAACCATCACCGATACGCCAGCAAAGCGTATCAGGGAGGTGAGTGACGAAAAAGCGGAACTCGGGAGAGACGCCAAAAAGGTGAGGATCCAGGGTTCCTACAGGGACGCTGCTGCAGGCTTCAGGATGGCGATCATCCCGGCAACATACCCGGAGGCGCGTTTTGAAGCAGAGGACAACGCGGCGTTACAGGATCTGTTGTTCAGTGGGATGTTGGGGGCACAAGACCCACTCCCACTGATAAACATGGGTAACATGACGGCGGGCGCACTGCACGTAATATGCGCCAACGAGGCATCGGTGGGCTGGCTGAAGGGACTACCTGGTTCGTCAGTCAGCACCCACAAAATTAAGGTGGTGGCAGCAAACGACCTTCCAAAGCCGGTCAAAATGGCATGGAAGTCGCGACACACCGCTGGAACCAACATTCAGTTGGTATTCCAGCTTCTGCAGAGGCTCAACCCGGGTCTGAAAACGGCACAATGGCGGGTGATCGATCCTTGGTCGAGAGCACCCACGTTCGCCGTATCATCCTCGTGGATAAGGTCTCTGCGGAGGTCATAAAGGCCTCCAACTACACCCTTCCAACGGGGATCGACTACAGCCACTTTAAGTTGCTGGAGGAGTCGACCTCCAAAGGAGAACAGGAGGCGAAGGCTGATGGAGTCAACGGGACGGAGTCGTCATCTGCGGATGCTGAGATGCAGCCAGCAGAGGCCATGCGCGATGGCATAAAGACGACGGCATCAGGCACCAACAGGAGTCAAGAGCGGCCCACGGTCGCTACTGCATTGGCGTCGTCAACAGGCGCCAAAGAACTGTGCAGGGAGATGGACGATCTTGACCTAGATGAGGACCAGCTCCTTGCACAGTCTCCGGGCTCCGTCGACAGTCACTAAGGAAGTGACTGTCCAATTACGAAACCAAAAATGGATGGCCTAAGGTTAGTACAGATTAATCTGCAACACAACAAGGCGGCGACAGCCCTTCTGGCTAGAGCGCTGAAAGATAACAAATATGACATTGCCCTAATTCAGGAGCCTTATATTTATAATGGAGAAATAAAGGGCTTAGGTGGAACTGGTGGTACTTTATGGTATCACAGGACCACAAATGATGCAAGAACATGCATATATATTAAAAATGGTATAGACGCATGGGTTTTACATAATTTCTGTTTCAGGGATCTGACGGCAGTCAGGATCAACGGTGGAGGAGAGGCTGGCAACAGAGATACAATCTTTGTATCGGCCTATCTTCCATACGAACAAAAAAATCCCATGCCTAGTATACTAGAAGGATTAGTGGATCACGGCATCCGAAATAACACGGAAGTAATCATCGGATGCGACGCGAACGCGCACCATGTGATCTGGGGCAGTTCAGACATCAACGAACGAGGGGAAAAAGTACTGGAATATCTGGTAAGTTCTCCTTTACAAATAATAAATAAAGGCAACAGTCCGACTTTCATCAATCGGATAAGGACTGAGGTTATTGGCAGTCCGAGGGGGTCATAAATCGACATGACCGCGCTGAGGGCTTCTCTCTTCGTCGGCGCTCGCGTCCGGTTGATCACTTCCGTGGGAACTCGGTTCATAGAGGTGTTGAACCCAAGCTCATCTTGTTCTGCGTTCCAGATGAGGCCGAGTATCTTGTTCTCGGGCCCATCTCCCCCCAGTGGCGTCGGCGACGTTGCTCGTAGCTCAGCTGGGACGTCGCGGAGTACGCTAGCTTGGTTCGTGTTCCACCCTCGTAGCTTGAAGCCGGCAGCTGCGTGGACCGTCATTAACTCGGAGACGGCTCGCTGGGCTTCTTCTTCATTTTCGTAACTGGCCGCCAGGTCATCCATGTAGTGGCTTCTCGTAATCGCTTCGAAGGCCGCTGTGTGAGTATCTGCATGGGCCCTCGCGTTCGCGTCTCGAACGTAGTGTGCCATAAATGGGGAGCTGATAGCACCGAAGATCATGCTCGTCATCTTGTAGTGCCGGGGCGGTATATCTCGGTTTCTTCCCCTCCACAGGAACTGTTGAGCTGGCTGATCTTCGGGTCGTATCTTTACTTGCAGGAACATCTCTTGTATGTCCGCTGTGATGGCGATCGGCTTCTCTCGGAACCGGAACATAATCCCCTGTAGTGACATCAACAGGTCCGGCCCCTCAAGCAGGTGATCATTCAGACTGACACCCCGGCTCTTGGCTGCTGCATCGAAGACGAGTCGCTGTTTACCAGGCTTGTTCGGGTTATGCACTGCGAAGTGAGGTAGGTACCAGCAGACTGGACTCGTAGCCTCGGTGCCGTCGCATGGTGCCGCGTATCCCTTCTTCAGCAAGTTATCAATTTGCTTGGTGTAGGCTTCAGCGAAGTCTTGATCGTTGTCCATTTTTTCTTCGATCTTTTTCAGTCGGCGCAGCGCAGAGTTGTAACTTGGCGGGAGTGTGACGTTGTCTTCTTTCCACGGTAGCCCTACTTCGTAGCCTTTATCAGTTCGCTTCAACGTAGATTCGACGATTCGCACCGCTCGACGTTCCGCGTCACTCACTTTCGGCTTGTGAGAGACACCGAGCGCGTCGATCTTGAAGTGATGGTCTACGAGGTCGTGCAGGCGTTCACTCTCATTTTTAGTTTGCTCAGAGGTGAAAACATGTAACACGTCGCTTTCGCTTTGGCGAATGATGCTTCGTGGTAACGTTCCATGTATCACCCACCCTAGGCTGGTTCTCGATGCTACGGGTTGGCCTCGTTTACCCAGACGCAGCTCCCGGGATACGATATACTCCCAGTGGTCTGTGCCTACTAGGATCCCCGGACGCGTCGACTCGTAGCAGACCTTGTTCTCTCCTAGGTCCCGCAGATGTTCATACTCAAGCAGCGAAGCCGGAATAGCTTGCTGATGTAGCTTCATGGACCGGATGGTGCGTGCCTTTAGTTCGTGGGGCGCACCTTCGGGTCCCTTAATCTTCACGGTCACCAGCTGGCTTCTCTCTTCCGACTGCTGCATGTTGACCCCTCGCATTAGCAGTCGTTGCGGAGGTCCTCTTGCCCCAATTTTCCTTGCCAGGTCTGCATCGATGAGAGAGATGGTAGCGCCTTCATCCAGGAGTGCATGAGTCTTTGCCTCCCCCCCTGGTCCCACGACCGTGACGGGACACATCTTCAACAGCACGGCTCTTGCCTCAGCTGAGGACTGGGTTACCACTGAGAGTACTGCTTCCGTCGGGCTTGACGTGGTTGGCGGCTTCTCATCTTGCTTCGGCTTCTCACTGTGCAGAGTGGCATGATGGGCGATGCGGCATTCGTTCACACCGCAAGGCTTCGACTTACACCGATTGCGTTGATGCCTTTTTACTAGACACTTGAAACACAATCCTTTTTCTTTCACGAAGTTCCATCGCTCTTCTACCGTTAGTGCCTTATACTGTGGGCACCGCGGTAACTCGTGGGCTTTCTCACACTTCAGACACTGATCTAGCTGTTCTTTCGACTCTGATGACTCTGTGACATTGAAGACAGCGTTCGTTTTCTTCTTATTCGCAGGCGCGGGCGTCGGGCGAGTTTCTTTCTTCGCTTGCGTGGTTGTACTACTCTCCGGGACGTAAGCATGCTTGAGCGCTCGGTCTGCCTCCCTCATCAGGAAGCGGGATAGCGTGATGATATCGGGTTCTGCCGCGATTCCGTAGTCCGTCGCGTAGTCGCACCATCTCGCTTGAACGTGAGGGCTCAGCTTGTTCAAAATTTCTCTTACTAGCGCTGGGTTGTACAGGTATCCCCGCTGATCAATGTTCTGTAGTACACACACGACGTTCTGTACTCGTATTGCGAATTTATTCAATTCCACTGCCGACGATCCTGGCCTTGGTAGCTTCTTCAAGTCTTCAAATGCCTTGTCGATAATTACTTCAGGACGGCCGAAACACTGTTCTAATGTTCGGAGTATGACGTCCGGATCCGTTGCAGTCGCGAGTAGTGCTGCCACGATGTCTCGTGCTTCCCCGGTGAGACTCTTCCTCAGTCGCTGTATATTCTCAATCGCCGATATACTGTACAGCTTCGTAGAGTCGGTGTAAGCGGCTTTGAACGTAAGCCACTCTCCATGAGCCCCCGAGAACGTAGGTAGATCTGCACACCGTATTCTGGGTCTTGCTAGTCGCTCCATCGCTTCAGTCAGTTGATCAATTCGACTCGTTCGCGTGGGTGTGTCTGACCTTCCATGCAGTTCGAACCGTAGGTGCCGATCTTCTCTGCTCCGTGTTCTCGACTCTTCTGGCTCCGTTCTTGGCATGACGGGGTTCGCTTGCAGCCACTCATCTACTCTTCTGTGATGTGTTTCAATGGGTACATCTTCGTGAACGCTTTCTTGATCCTCTTGGATGGCCGTAAGTTCGGTGGCCAACCTTTTCCTTATCAATTCTGCTTCAATTTCGAGTTCTTTCTTCTTTAGTTCGGCCAGCTTTTCTGCAGCTTCCAACTCGAGTCGGGCCCGGGTTGACGCAGTTGAGCGGTGCGATCTCACCGACCCTCCCGGTGAACCAGTTCGAGGTAGGTTCCCGGGCTTCAGTCTAGGAGCACTAGGAGGAGCGTCGATCGTAGCCCCGACCCTAGACTCCATACCCAACTGCGTGCTTGGCGATGCCGGCGAACCCAGAGCCAACCTTCGGCGCCGTTCCTCTTCAATGCGCTGCTGTCTCAGGTCCTCTTCCCGTTGTCGAGCTAGAACTTCCTCTGCGTCAGCCTGACTTCTAGTCACCACCATCTTGAACACGAAGTATTCTTGAAGCGTAGATTCTTCCAACCTTGAAGCTGATCTTCACAATTCGATCCGGCTTCTGAAGGACCAAACAATGTCGTGGACTGTATGTATGACTTTTATCTCCCTATCAGGATTCACTTGAATAAAACTCCAATTTGCAGACTTGCAGCTTTATTCTTCTTACTTCTATTGTTCTGGATCTTTATTTCCAAATTGTGTTCAACTGTACCGTGTAGTACTGTACCGCTTTACGGGCGTAACATGCTCGCTTAAGTACTACATTTTTCGTTAGCCCGCATAGGCACTTAAGGAGCAACCTAAATGACGCGGTTTGCTACCGTGTCTTACAATGTATTCTTAACACTACTTATACACTAATATATACATTATAGACCGTTCTTCATGCGGCATGACTCGGCGTACTGGACAACGATCAACGTCCACACAATCAAATTTGTGAATAAATTGTGATTATTATGTTACTAAAATGAATAGCTTACGATCTCATCGATCAAAATTAATAATGGCTGCAGTTAACATGAACAGTAATGCAGAAGATAGTGCTGCTGAGACAAATGAGTGGTAAGTTTGTAATTTTGTCTTTGTTTCTTTGACTAGATATGTAAATGAAGAATGTTGAATAACCTAGGGCAACCTATTTCATGGCTGTCTTCGAACTATGCCTAGGCTTGGTTTCTAATGGGTGGTTTTGTGTTTACGTGCAATGATGTTATATACCTACACAAGTCGATATGAGTTACGAGATGCCATAAATATGAACTAATTGTGATGCAATTAGCTCTTAGTTATAGCATTTAGTACTTATTTAGGCTATAACTGCAACTCATATTTATTTATTCTATGTGTGCTGATTTTGTTTGTTTGCTTCAGTTTACCTACTAATGAATGCTCGCTTGAACTAAATGCACCATCTACTTCTTTTGCGCACTATAACACTACAGCTTCTAACACTGATTTATTAGATGACACTCGGCAATTAATAACTATTATTAGTGATTTAGACGACTCGATTGAAGATCCTAATTTTATATTATCAGAAGAGAACGAATCTGATAAAGATACGTCGATTTCCGAGAATTATATTTCAGTAACTTTACAGCCGCAATCCTTGCAAGGTTCTCAACAAAAACTTAAAGCAAAGCATCCTAAGATTGAAAATACGACAATATGCGACAGTAAATGTAAAAGGCAATGTGCGACGTTTTCTCAAACGGTAATGAAACTTTTTTAAAACGAAAGTCGTTATTTTCATTTGCCAAATTGTGATGGAGCACTAACTTCAGGCTGTAAAAAGTTCTTTTTGGCTACTCTGGGCCATAAAACTGACGGAGTAATAACAGAACTTAGTAAAGCGGTAAAGTTGTATGGGTCAGTTACGAAAGAAAACAGAGGTGGAAATAGAAAAAAATTTGATGAAAGCGTAATAATGAATCACATAATGAGTTTTCAGCCAACAGTAAGCCATTATCGCCGGCATAATGCGCCGTTTACAAAATATTTGCCAAGGCATTTAACGTTACAACAAATGTACACTGATTTTAAACAACGCAATCCTAACTTCACATGTGGTAGAGAACTATACAGGCAAAAAATAAAAGAATTAAAAATATCTTTTCACATGCCTAAAGTTGATAAATATGTAGATTGTGCATTGTATGAAGAAGAATTAAAAAAAGTACAATGATGCCACTTTAATATCCAAAGAAATGAAAGATAAAAACGAAGATCATAGAACGAAAGTTGATTCTTCTATTCAAAGATACAGATTGGATGGGAATAATAAAAATTCAAATACAGTTAAATTTATGTCAATGGACTTGCAAAAGGTAGTTATTTTACCAGAAATGCCAGACATAAAAGATGCATTTTTATGAGTCGGTTGATTACTTTTAATTTAACATCTGCTCCCATTGAAAAGAAATTTGATGACAATTCAACTTGTGTGCTTTGGCGTGAAGCTATAGCAGGGCGAGAGGCGAGTGAATTTACAATAATGCCATATATGATTTTATAGAATGTAATAGGGATATGCAACACTTGCATCTGTGGGCAGATAACTGCACAGCGGAGAATAAAAATTGGACCATATATACTGCAATGACCATGATAGTAAATAATCCTTCTAATAGCCTTGAATCAGTAACGATTAATTATTTGACCAAAGGTCATACTCATATGTCTGCGGATGCTGTATATTTATTTATTTATTTATTATTATAGTATGGAGGACTAACAGCTAATATTTTCAGGATAATATTAATGAAGTACATCACAGAGAGCCAATTATAAGTCCTCACTTCTAGTGACACAATAAAAAAAATTGCGTTTTGAGCTTAGGAAAAAAATACAAATAAAAAACTAAGTTAAAAATACAAGATTAGTACAACATACATTCTAGGCACTGACAACTATCAATTAGTCACCGGCGAAAAAGTTCAGGCTTAGACACCTCTTCAACATGGGTACACTCACAGTAAAAGGGTCTATATTATACTGTTTACAGACTTCATTAAACTTCCTACTCACTCGCACCATGTAACTATTTTGACGATAGTTTGTTGTTGCTCTTGGTACATTGATAGGGCGATTGATCCGAAGTAGTTTACTAGGTACATTAAATTGGAGTTTTCCTAAAATTTCAGGGCTGTCGATTTTGTTATTCAGTATTTTTACCAAAAATATTAAATCCGCTATCATTCGACGGTCTACAAGTGGGAGTAAATGAAATCGTTTGCAAAGTTGCAAGTAATTTCCAGGGTGATATGGAATCCTTTGGTGGTAGCACAAGTATTTAATAAAACGTTTTTGAATATTTTCTATTCGATCTATATAAATAAGGTATCGTGGATTCCATATTTGTGAGGCATATTCCAAGTGACTTCTTACGTACGTGCAGTATAATATTTTAAGTGTTTTCGCTTCATTAAAGCACTTGGAGATTCGCATCACAAACCCGAGTGATTTAGATGCTTTTTTAATAACTGCGTCTATATGCTCATCAAATAATAGACTGCTGTCATGATACACACCCAGATCGCGTATGCTGTTGCATCTAGTGAGGGCTTGGCGTTCTAACATATAATTAGTGTTAATAGCCTTACGTTTTCTAGTAAATGTAATTACCGAGCATTTCGAGGGATTGAGATCAAGTTTGTTCAGATAACAATAAGTCTCTAAGCGTTTCAAATCATCTTGAAGGGCCACCATATCTTCTAAGGATGATATAGTTGCAAAGATTTTCATATCATCCGCAAAACAGAGTAAATGAGATGATTGGAGGCAGGCGCCAACGTCATTTATGTAGATAACAAATAATAAAGGGCCGAGCAGGGAGCCTTGCGGCACACCAGAGGGCACGGGAACCCAACTAGATATGTAGTTATTTAAGACAACAGCTTGAGATCTGTTTTCAAGATAAGAAGAGAACCATCGGAGTAAATCCCCTCTTATACCAATGTTATTTAACTTCTTTAACCCTAGATTCATAAACATTCGTCTCACGGAACGCGCAAAACACAATATTGTTTCTACTGTTTCGAGAGAAAGAGATAGAAAGTTGAGCTCCAAAGTACCTTTCTAGAACGTTTGGCCGGTAGTGTCGCGAGTGACCTTGGCTCGCAGTGACGTCTAATTACCAAGTTATAGACATTTGATCGTCTGAGAGACGAATATTTATGAATAGTGTTATTATTGACGAAGTTGATCGTTACTTTTGAAAAACAGTTTTTGACGAGTTCTGGTGCTAATTAATTAAAAGTAAGTATTTGATATTGTTATACATATGTTATTATGTTTAGATAATTATTATATTATTTATCAAAGTGTATAATTACGTGTAAAATACTTAAATTTGTCTTATTTTATTTTAGAATGGAAGATCTACAAACACAATTGGTTTACTTCTGTCCCTTTAGCCCAGCAGTTACTAAAATCACCATATAAACTTACAATAGTAGGTACGCTTCGAGCAAATAAGAGCGAAATACCGCCTGAGTTGCTTCAAATCAAAGATAGGCCTATAGGTTCATCCATGTTTTGCTACGACAGGGAATGTACGTTAGTATCCTACAAGCCTAAAAATAATAAGAACGTTCTCTTGCTTTCTACCACTCATGGGGACGGTACTCTTGCTGCTTCTGGTAAGCAAGATATTATCAAGTTTTACAATTCAACCAAAGGTGCGGTAGATACGTTTGACCAAATGTGTGGAAGTATGTCTTGTAGCAGAAAAACGCAAAGATGGCCATTATGTTACTTTTACGGCATACTCAATATGGCAATAATAAACTCATACGTAGTTTACGTACATAATAGTGTAAAACAAGGTCGAAAACCAACAAGCAGACGATGTTTTGTGAAGAATATTTCAGGAAAGTTGACCGAACCTTGGTTACGTAAAAGGCGCGAAATGCCAACTTTGAAGCGATGCCTAAAAAGGAAAATCGCCGAAGTTTTAGGTGAAACGCCTATCATTGATCTACCTGGTCCAAGTGGAACCAAAAAAAAGATTTGTGGTCATTGTGACTATAAAAACGACGTATGACAAGGTTCCAATGCAATTCATGTAAAAAGTTCATGTGTATGGACCATCGCGGCCTCATATGTGTGGAATGTGCCGATGAACTTTAATTTTGATTATTTCATTACTCTTTTATAACCCAAATAAACATATTAATCAGTACCATACATAATTTCATTTGTTTTATTTACAAGTACTGATAAACCCGACATCTAAATGTAGTCATCTGTGAGACGAATGTTTATGAATAATGTTCCTCTTAGATATGATTATGAATCTAGGGTTAAAAGAACAGAATGATCGATTCGATCAAAAGCTTTGCTATAATCTGTATAAATGACATCGACCTGCCCACCTCCATCCATAGCATTGGTGATGAAATCATTGAACAATGTGAGATTAGTCACAGTTGATCGGTTTCGTAGGAAACCATGTTGAAAAGAGCTGAATGAGGTCGATATGGCAGAATATACTTGGTTATGCACTATCTTTTCAAAAACCTTGGCTATTACACAGAGTTTGGATATGGGCCTATAATTGGTAACATTAATTTTAGATCCTTTTTTATGAACAGGTGTTATATATGCTAACTTCCAAGTGCGAGGAACGATACCCGATGACAGTGATTTTCTGAAAATAATTGATATAGGTAATGAAATAACAGATGCACATCTTTTAAGCAGCTGCGGTGAAATGTTGTCGGGACCCGCGCCCTTTGTGGTATCCAGCCCTTGAAGGATTTTGACAACATCATCCGTTTTAACTTCTATACAACTAATATCTGCTTGAGCAAGAGTAGGCGAGGGGTTAGACTGAGCAATATTGCCATATTGAAATGAAAATGAAGAGGCAGAGAAACGTATATGATTTTCAAGATTTTAAAGATATAGTGATGAAGTCAAGAAAGAACGTTAGAGTTTTAGAAGTAAAAAAAAAAATGAATGGCCAAAGAAAAAGAGAGCTGCCCGTCCGAATGAACCATTAAAATAATTCAATTTAAACTCAGTAGTGCAAGTTAAAATGGTCGCTGGGTCAAGAAATTTATTTTATACAACAAGGTTAATTATTTTAACATTAATTTTTGTTGGTATGCTATTGCTCAAAACACGTGTAGACATGTAATATCAAATATTACAGACGGATAAATAATAATATTTAAGTTAATTATCAATAATTTATGTTTCAGTTTTAATGAACCGCTGGTGGAGTTAGATTTTTTTAATGAAAACATTTAACTGCAAGCTCCCACCTGCTAGCAACGACATCCCAAGGGGCATAAAACGTAAAAAAAAAAGAAATTATTACCAAGCTTGTAAATCTCATGCCAGAATTCAGAAGGACCTTCTGGAACGAATTACCAGTGAATGACTTATCTGTCGATCTAACAAGTGATGGACAATTAGATACCTGCTAAATTCCTCTATAAATAAATCTATAATTATTTTCACTAAGTTGCTTTTTAATACACCTACCCGACTTACTAGAATTCTAATTTATAAGACCTAATATTATCTACAATATTCAATAAACCACATTAAAACTTAAGAAGTGCTCTTACTAGGTTAAATACTGGTTTCTACAAGGGTGAACTGATTGTCGAGTCATTATCAAAGTTAGTCAGGAGTATAAAATATGCAATATACACAAATATAATAATAGTAATAGTATTGTGCAAACTACATTTTTCTATTCGAACCTGGCATTCATTATGGCTAAACGAGATTTGCTTATTGTTGAGGTTAATAGGCTAAAACTTACATTTATTGTAATAACTGGGACACATTTAAAACCATTGACATCAAGGGCTATAATACTTTTTCGTCACGATAGAATCAAGGGTACTGGATGGGGTGGAGTTGCTATTTACGTGTCAACAGAATTTCAAGGCAGGCCTATTCAGGGTACCCCACACCCCACATACAACAATAACACACAAGTGGAAGCTTTATGGTTGAACTTAAATAATGATGATTTCAAAATGGTACTTGCTGGTGTCTAGCGTCCCACCCATAACACGTTTGAAGAGACCGACAAATTGTTATTTGAAACTATCAAACAGGCTTCTAATGGGAATGACCCCTTGCTAATAACGGGCGATTTTAATCTCCCAGAACTAAAATAGCCGTTAAACAATGTAGGCACAGATAAATACAATACGCTCCATGAAAGATTTATTAACTTGTACGAAAACAGTAACCTCAATCAACTTGTGAATAAAGTTACGAGACAGCGAAATTACTAGGAATCGCTACTTGACCTCATTTTCTGAAATGAGGATAATCTCTGTACCAGCATCGAACACTTTAAGAATATAGGCAAGAGCGACCATCAGGTGTTGTTAGCTACACTACAATTCAGACGTAAGCTAACTGGAAAATCGCTTACCCAAACGTGATGATTAATGTGAATTACTCTGAAATGATGACCCACACACTAAACGAAGAAATTATAGTTGATATAGATATAACTGACGTAAATGAAGCTTGGAAGAATTTCGCACAGAGAACACACAATGCTATTGAAATAAACCACAAATGTAATGAAAATATATAACACTTAAAACCAATTATAAAAAAACCTAACCTCAACAAGCCCTGGATAAACCAACAAGTTTTGGACAAAGTTGAATGCAAAATGAGTCTGTGGAAACAGTATACATTAAGTGGTTCTAAAACTGCATATAAGAAATACAGGCAAGCTAACAATAAACTTGTAACTATGGTTAGAAATCTCAGAATGGAATTTGAGAGGGGAATTGTAAGAAGTTGTAACGGACTGCAGTTGGTGAGTGGAAGTAGTTCACTATTAGATGGGTAGATGGAGCTAAAATTAAAAATTCAAAAAATGGGTGTGGTATTTAAGAGGGATGTTAGATGGCGCAGCGATTGAGCCATTTCCTTTATTGTAAATAAATTAAATTCCATGTTTGTCTTATTGGTAGCGAAATAACGTAAGATTATCCGTAAAAAAAATTTGAAATAAGATTTAACATCAACTGCTACTGATCCTGCGGTTGATGTAACCAGGAATCTCTATTGGCTGCATGTTCTGTGATATTGCACTAGTCGCGAATTCTAAATATTAGTATACGAATAATTAACTGGAAAATTAGTTAGACATTATCTTGGATTATTCTTATTCCAATCATATGAATTAAGGAGTTTTTATAAAAAAGGAGCAAATTCGCTGAGGCGGCTTGCCGGAAATAGCTCACGATTGGATGAAGGATGATGTGTAGTTCTAGAAACGGCGAGGTTAGTTTAGAGAAGGGAGACCTCGCCTTTAAAAGATGGGTTTTCTGGAGGCGGGGGACACTTTTTTTCGTCATTCATTCGATCCAGATAGCTAAAAGGGGTACGGCTCGGCGGACTGTCTTTGTAAGTTATATATTTCTATCGTTGTAAAGAAATAGTGTTAAATTCCTTTTGTGAATTATATGAAATTGTTGCCGGTGTTGTGTAATAAACGAATTATTAGCTATCTTTGTTTAACGCGAACAGTTCAGAGTTTTTCCAATGTACCGCCGAGAGTTTTATAATTTTGTAAAAATTATAAATTGTCGAAATTTATTGTAAATCTTGTTTGTGTGTTTGGGGTGTGGGGTAGGTCAGTTCTCGCGTCGAATATTGGGATGGGTCGCGATCGGAGCAGGACCTGGGGCCTTTGCGAAAATGAAGACACCTTACATTGGGCAGGGATAGTACGTGTAAATGTATGCGTATTATTACTGTCTTGTGCTGTTGAGTCTGGCAGTGCATTCGTAAAGTCATTGCTGTCGTTTTATCATCTTTTGTTATGTTAGTAGTTGAGGGTAGCACTGCGGTGTTTTAGCTAGTTTTCCCGTAGGAAACCCATGGCGATGTGCCTGGTTATGGAGGGATACCTGACGGTGGCAACGACTCCATATTCATCTGAATAGCTAGGAGCCGGTAACCTTTGAAGCGGGCGGCATTCCGATTTTACCTGTGGAAACAGGATCGGAAAAGCTTCCTAGATGTGGGTGACTGTTTGTTCTGTGATGGGTAGGTACCGTCGAAGTGGAACCGTCCAATTGGGCCTGGATCAGAACTTACAGAGCTCGCAGTTCAGTCTTATATATCTATTTATATATACACTAACTATTATCTCGTTAGGGTTTCAGTTCACATCCCTGAGCTTCGGCTCGTGGACTGGAGCAAGCACACAGTTATGAGGATAGGCCAGTCAAGCCTAACTAGCTTGCACCCATAGCAGAGCAGGAGTGTTGATGGAATACCATCAATACATGATAGGCTCACAACACACCACACGTTTAAATGTAAATGAGGTGACGTTACACCTAGTTTTGGTTGAACAGAAGTTCTAAGTTGGGGGTAGAGTAGGCACTCACACAATGGGAATAGGTTAGGAAGTGTATTAGTAAGGACTAGTATTGTAACGGTTCTGAGCTAATCGGACCTTTGCTTGGTGATGTAACATATCATTCCTTGGTGATGCTTGTGATTGATTTAGTTAAGGCTTTTCGTGCGTTAATGCCGTGGTGAAATCGTGATTTGAGTAAATTGTATACGAGCTATCGTGTTGTATATTTTAGTAGGCGTTCGTTGTATTCGGATTAGACCTATAAGCGAGCCGTCGTTGGACCGCGTTGCTAATGTCTCAATGAAACTTGGATTGGTGGCATAACATATTTTAAATCCACCCACATCATAATTAATCAAATTCGTAATGGAAATTATTCCGAAATGAGAAGTTTGTTTGACTGATCTACCAATTGACTTTGAATAAAGTACTATGCTATAAATAATACTTATTACTCGGAGCGTCGTAGCCGAGGAATCATTTTGGCGAGGTACATCTAGCTCACCTTAGCAGAGCGCTTTCCTAATTTGGAACTTGTATCGAACCTTAATTGATTTGGGCAATTGACCCTAGATATGGCTGTCTTCTACACCAGGGACACTATATCGATCTCGTTTATGCACGTGACAAGTATGAGTCAGTTCTGACATGTTAAAGATCCTATTTTGGACACAGAATCTCATTTGATGGATTGGTCATCAGACCGCGTTACGACATGAAATTATTCATTGAATCTGTACTAGTCATACTATGTTTTGACAATATTGTGAAAGAAATAATCTTATTTTGAATTAGAATTAATTGGCAATGCCCTTTCTAATTCAAGTCTAATTAGACGTATACATTTGTCTGGATTCAGATATTGGGGGAGGGAAAATGCGAGTCAGCTATCCTACTCTCTAAAGGCGCGTAAGTTCCATTTGGGGCTACGTGCTTACAAAAGGATAGAGGGGGGATATTTAAAGTTGGTAGTATCCCACTGCACACGGCGATTGGTGGAGCCTGTGTCAACGGGGAAACAAAAACTAACAAATTCAAAGTATACGCCAACGGGGAAACAAAAACTAACAAATTCAAAGTATACGCCAACGGGGAAACAAAAACTAACAAATTCAAAGTATATGCCTATAGGGAGCAAAAGATATTCGGGTTGTTTGCCACAGTAGTAGTAATTAGGGCAGTGTTAGGCTTGCAACACTAAATTGACAATGTAAGAGTTAGGTCATTCAAGTTAAACAAGTTGTTTGCCACAGTAGTAGTAAATAGGGCGGTGTTAGGATCTAGTAATAAGCGGCTTGCAACACTAAGTCGACAATGTAAAAGTTAGATCAATTTTTTTTTTTTTTTTTTATTTTTTTTTTTATAAATAGGACACGTCAATTTGACTTTACCTCGCCTGATGGTAAGCTGAAGGTAAAGTCTCAAGAAAGAGGGTCACCATTATATACACGTGCCATGTTAACAATGGTGGCACTCAGCTTGACGGCCTCATCAGATGCTTTTTCACGCCCCGCTTAAAGGACCCGGGACTGTAGGAAGAGGGAAACACGTGAGCTGGCAAGGAATTCCAGGTCTTAATAGTGCGACAAAGGAAAGAGTCACCGAACCGCTTGGTTCTTGAAGGAATGTTCTGCACCGTATAGGGGTGACATCTAAGTCCTGCACGTGTCGTCCTGTATAGGAAGGGGGAGGGTGGGACTAATTGGAATAGCTCTTCAGAACATTCACCAAGGTAGAGACGGTAAAAAACTGCCAAAGAAGCAACATCTCTACGCATCTGCAGAGACTCGAGGGTACTCGTGACCTCAGGATTTCCGATAATGCGGATCGCACGTCGCTGCAACCTGTCGAGAGCATCTAATAAGTACTTTGCGGATCCATCCCAGAGATGTGAGCAGTACTCCACGCAGGAACGAATTTGTGTCTTGTAAAGAAGACACCGTTGCTCCGGCGTGAAAAACCGTCTCACTCTGTTCAGGACTCCGAGTTTACGCGAGGCTGCTTTGATGATACTCTCGATGTAGTTTTTGTTGTTCAGTTTGCAGCGAACATCCATACCTAGGATATTGAGGTTGTCCTGCAGTGGCAGTGGCGTGCTCTGAAGAGTGGGAAGGGGAAGGAAAGAAGATACCTTTGCTGTAAACGCACATGCCTGCGTCTTCTTGGCATTGAACTCGACCAAGTTCTCAGAGCCCCATTGGGAAATGTGATTCAGGATCCGGTCAAGCTCAATGACAAGAAGTTATTCGGGTTGTTTGCCACAGTAGTAGTAATTAGGGTAGTGTTAGGATCTAGTACGGTTGTAGGTTGCTTGTGAGAAAATTATTTGTGAGAGACTCATTCATTGAGAAATTGTTGTACTTTAACATAAATCAGTTAAAGTAAGTGGGGGTAGAATTAAGTAATTGTATAGTAATGTTTCATTATATAAATACCAGCATTCCTAGAACTCTATAGGATCCGGGATATGCGGGCTCATCTAGGGTCTCCTCTGACTATTATACGATCATTGGCCAAAGTAGAATTAACAATATAGACGATTTATTTAGTGTGGTGAAATGCTGCGGGTATGACCACCGCTTTATTACGTATTGGTGCTGTGACGCAGGATCACGGTACAATTTGCTGCCGCTGACCAGGATTACTATGGTTAAGGCAGTGTTTATTACAATTTGGTCCCGCGTGACCAGGATATTACATCTTGGTGACGTGATCTAGGACCGGGGTTATTACAATTTGGTGCCGTGACCAGGATTACACGTTAAAATTTGATGACGTGGATCAAGACTACACACTACAAGTTAATGCCTGGTGGCCAGGACGACACCACAATTTGGTGTCGGTAACCAGGATGGTAACATTTTGTCTGCCCGGGGATAGGTTGGAAGGTCAGGCGCCAGTACGATTTGGAGCCGAGACCTGAGATCAGAGTCTGGGACAATTTCGTTGCAGTGTTCGGGATAGACACTATATTCTGACCATCGGTCGTTGGCATTGTGTTTGTTTGTTGTGGGTTAGTTGAGGGTAGGAGTACGGTATGTTGCATACCGTACAATTTGTTGCTGTATTATAGGTAAGGGTCTCTAGGAAATTATGCTGGGGTGAATTTAGTGTAAAATGAAAAATGGTGAGAATAATAAACAATGGGGGGTCGTAAAGTCTGGGTTAGGATGTTATCAGTCGAATTGTTGGGGGGTCGATATTAAGTATCTTATAGACTTGAGTAGGTCGAACTCGGGAGAAACATTTATTGAATTGAAATACCTACACATATCGTTGGAGTGCAACATTGTATGACAGTGAGGCATCCCAACCAACAGTTAACACTATAATGTATTATTTGTTAACTTATCGTGTATATATAGTTCCGGTTATGAGCCGTGAGTCTTAGCTGAAAGTGGTGTTCAAATTTATAAGTTAAAAGGGAGTTTATAGTGATTGTATTGACGAATCGTTACGTGTAGTGTTCTTTGAGTGTTCGATCAGTGATAAATATAGTATGGATAAGCCGAGCACGAAAAGGCGGGCGCCTGCCCGTTATGGGGAAAACAGGACAAGTGAGCAAGGGACGACTAGTCCTGTAAGGCAAACTACGACGCCCAATGAACCTGTACCTACCACATCTAGGCGTGTGAGACGGACAACTGAAGCTAGAAGGAGACCGGAGGGGAGAAGTGTGAATGTGAACACTTCTTTAGCTAACCTTCGGTATAGGAAGTTGAATCGTACTATAGAAGATTTAGCTACGAAATTGGAGACGTTAAGGGCTGAGATGAGTGAGACAAGAGCTTCCCCAGCAGACAGAAGCGGAAGTAGTCGCGAATGGGGGGCAGTGCCCACAGAAGCGTTGTCTGTGGTTAGGGAACAGGCTAATCCGGAATTGAATCAACAACTACATACAGACTCTCCTAGATTAAGGGAAAATGGGGAACCCTCGTTCACCGTAGAGTGTGTCAACTCGGAGTTACCTAGGAACATAAACTACCATGTGAGAAATGTAACGTTCGAGAAGCCCAAGTTCGGAGACAAAGTCGATGTGCATCCGGTGACGTTTTTGGAAGACCTAACAATATATTTGGGAAAGGTCGGTCGGGACGGCAATCAATTAGACTTGATACAAGAATGTCTAGTGGGTGAAGCCAGAGAATGGGCAAGAGTTTACAAATGTCGTTGGAGCGTATTGCAAGACTTCAAGGCGGACTTTTTGGCTACCTTCTGGGGAGAAAGCGAACAGAACGAATTACGCCAGTCTATAGTGCATGGAGTTTGGAATAAAGCGGAGTCGCCTACTATGTTAGGCCATTTCCTAAGATTGACCGGGAAGGCTCAGATGCTAACTTATAAGTTTTCCGAGAAACAACTGATTGGGGACATAATTAGGCAGTTTCCGAAGTATGTCCAACAGGGATGGTATACGTCCAAGCTGAATAACATCATTGAAACAGCGGAGTTTTTGAGAGGGATGGACGATATAGCTCGGCAAGAGGCTGTATCAACTCCAACCTCTGGCGGCGAGAAGAGGATACCGGAGAAAAGGGCTAAGGATTCTCGTCAGGACTATCGCAGTTGGCCTAAGCCAAGCAAAACTCGACCGTCTGGTGAGCAGGTGGCAACGGTAGTGCAGAGTGATACATCGGCGTTAGCGTCACCCGCAGGTTTAAACTAGTAGAGGCTGGAAGTTCTGTTCCCGATCTAGCCTCAGTCACAGGGAGCGCAGCGTTAGATATGATGATCAAAATGGGTTGGAATCCAGGGCTAGCTTTAGGTAAGGTAGGAAACGGTATTAGGGCGCCGCTAGTGGCCAAGATGACTACTCGTGGTATACGTGAGGGATTGGGTTTTGGAACAGTAGAACCAAAGAGTCTCTTTATCGATAAACAAATAGTTGATGTGATTAAATTAAATATTGAACAGAAACTTTTGAGACAAGGCGATCCTGTGTCGATAGAGGCGGTATTTGATGAAAGGTCTACAGAACGCGATGAGGGAACTTTTAGTTCAGAAGTAATAGTGCATATTTTTGATCATGAGGTTATAGGATTAGTGGATACTGGTTGTGATATAACCAGCATCTCAGAGGAATTCTGGGATGTACTGAGGTCGGATAGGAGTCGCGAAATTCCGTGGATGCCGATTAGACCCTTTAAAATTAAGACAGCTGTGGGTCATAGGAGCGGAGAGATTAAGAAAATAGTTCTATTGCCTTTAAAGCTAGGAGAGTGTGTACAAAATATGGGGTTTGTAGTAGTTCCAGGCCTAGTTAATTCGTTGATTTTAGGATTTGATTGGTTAAAGGGGAATGAAGTAACTATCAACACGGGAAAAATAGATAGAGGTTTAGTTCTGGATCAGGCGGGGCAAAGAGAGGTAATACCGTTTTTAGAGCAAGTAAAGGGATCCGACCTAAGGGAGAGTGAGGAATTAATATCAGCCATGGATAGTTGTAGCGAGTTTAATGATCTAGTCTGGACAAGTCCAGAGACCGGAGTTGCTATAGAGACAGAACAGAGGAATAGCTTGCTAAAATTGTTACATAAATATAAGGGTGTGTTCACTTCGCGTTTAGGGAGAGCGAACTGCTATCAGCACGAGATAGTGATGTGTTCAGATGTACCTATTGTTAAGAAAAATTATCCGGTGCCATATGCTTATAGGGGGAGAGTAGAAGAAAAGCTAAGGGAAATGGAAGATTTGGGGATAGTTAGTCGATCTGCAACTCCTTATTGTAGTCCATTGACTTTTACGATTAAGCGAGATGATTCGATTAGAGTGTTATTAGATGCTAGAGAGATAAATAAATATATGGTGGCAGAAACGGAGAAACCACCACTACAGATTGATGTCATGAATTCCTTCCATGGGGCTAACTATATAAGTGTAGTAGATTTGAATAATGCTTATTTCCAAATACCTATTATGCAGAATAGTAAAAAATATACGGGGTTCACCTTCAATGGGAAGTCCTACGTTTATAATGTGTTGCCCCAAGGGTTGAAAACGTCCGTGGGAAGTTTTAGTAGGGCCATGGATATAATATTAGGACATGAGGTCAGGGAATTTTGTGTTAATTATTTAGATGACCTAGCGATAATAACGACAGGGTCATTCACACAACATTTGGAACATTTGGACATAGTCTTAGGTAAATTGCAAAAGGCAGGTTTAACGTGTAATTTAAAGAAATGTGAGTTTTGTTGTAAGGAAGTGAGGATGTTGGGTTACATCATCTCTATTCAGGGATTACACACTGACCCAGATAAGGTTAAAGCTATACAAGAGTTTCCGATACCTAGAAGGATAAAGCATGTGAGGGCATTTTTGGGGTTATGTAATTTTTATAGGAAGTTTATACCTAACTTTAATATTCAAGCGCAACCATTATATAATTTGTTGAAGAAGGGTAAAGGCTGGGGTTGGGGTCAACTCGAACAAAGGGCGTTCGAGCAAATTAAAGCTTTGTTCTTAGAAACTATCCAATTGCATCATCCGGATTTTACTAAACCTTTCTATTTGCAAACAGATTGTTCTAAGGTGGGATTAGCAGGGGTTTTATATCAGATAGGCGATGATGATCAGCAGAGGGTGCTGGGGTTTTATAGTAAGGCATTAAGGGGGGCTCAATTAAATTGGACAGTGACTGAACAGGAGTTCTATTCAGTAATCTGTTGTTTAGAGAAATTCGAAACGTATCTGAGGGGAGCTAGGGTAGTTATTAGGACGGATCATAAGGCTTTGGCATTTGTCAAGACGTGGAGGTTATATAACGCTAAGGTAACTCGGTGGATTAACTATTTAGAGAATTTCCAGTATGAAATACAACATATTAAAGGGAGAGATAATGTGGTCGCGGACGTATTGTCGCGCTATCCTCCTAAAGGGGAACTTTTGCAGGAAGAAAAGGTTAGGTCACCGAGCATCCTATATGTGGAAGCGCAACGAAATAAAGAATTACTGAACCAATTAAAACTACTACCTGAATTACAAAGGGCTGATGTAGAGATAAGTAGGTTAATTAATCAGATAAGTACGGCCAGCACAAGAGGAGAGTTAGCGGGTTTGGCGAGTAGGTGTAGATTGATTAATGACGTTTTGTATATAGATAAGGGGGGTGAAAAGGGACAAGTCATTTTCTTACCAAATGTCCTTAGGGAAGGATTAGTTAGGCAAGTACATCTCGAAATGGGTCATCAGGGAGGTTACAAGGTGATAAAGTATATAAGGGATCGGTTTTATTGGAAAGGATTAACTAAGAGTGTGAAACGTTTAGTGAGGACTTGTGACGTATGTCAGTTAACAAAGCATTCTAATTCAAACAAAGTAGGCCCATGCTGTTCAATAATTACAAGAGATATTGGCGATTTAGTGATGGTAGATATATACGGGCCTCTCCCTACGGGTAAATTTGGAATGAATTATATACTCGTTCTACAGGATTCGTTTAGTAAGTTTGTCAAATTTTTTGAGCTTAAGAAGGCAACGGCGGTGGCAGTGTTTAATAAGGCAAAGAGGTTCTTCGACATAATAAAGCCGAAGGCGATAATGTCGGATAATGGGACCCAGTTCACTAGTCGAGTGTGGAAAGAGGGCATGGAAACGTTGGGGGTTAGAGTGGTATACACTACGGTTAGGAACCCACGACCAAATACAGTAGAGCGAGTCAACAGGGAGTTGGGGCGTTTGTTTAGGACATATAATAGCACGAATCACAAAGGATGGGTAAAGACTCTACCCAAGTTGGAGGAGCTATATAATAACACTTATCATGAAAGCACAGGATTTACCCCTTGTGAGATAATGTACGGAACTTCTACGAGGTTGTCGTTTGACGAAATTTTAGGTAGGAGTAATGGAGAGCTAGACGTACAGAAAGTCAGGGAGATAGCGCGTAAGAATCTACAAGAGGCTGGGGAAAAACGGAAGGCAAAGTTTAATGGTAGATATCGGTTGATTGAATATCAGGTCGGCGATTTAGTAAAAATTAGGAAGTTAAATAAATCTAGCGCGAAATTAAAGGTAACCAAGAAGTTTGAGGCGTTGTATGAAGGTCCATACGTAGTGGCGGGAAATCCTTACCAAAATGTGTACATTTTGTTAGACCCCCAAACTAATGAGGTTCGGGGGAAGTTCAATACTATACATCTGTCTAGATATTATACGCAGTAGGCTGGGGCTGGATCGGGAAGAGAAGAGAAGGTTCATGAACTTAAGCTTGAATTGTTGATTAGATTTTGCAATTACTTTACTTAGTATGTAAGAATTTGTAGATTTAAGTAATGTAGTTAGTTAAGTAGAACTAGTAAGTAGGATTGATTTAAAATTATATTCAATTAATAATTTAGATCTGTTCTGAGGATATATATATATATATAAAAAAAAAAAAAAAATGTGATCAATAAATTTAGTGGATAGGGTGAAGCCCATCTGATAGTATGAGCAGTAGTCCATCATGTGAATGAGTTGATCATAGTAATTTTCACTTAGTTTCACATTAGTCACTTTCACCCTAAATTGTTAACGAAATATATTCTCATCCCGTCAGATGGTGGGGAGCAGGGTGGCTTTACCAAAAAAAAAAAAAAATTAATTAAATATTACAAAAGGAAAAAATTGTAGTAAGGTTCGTTATAGTTCGACTTTAAGACTTAATCAAAATTTATCAATTTGCCACGCGTGGTGTGCAATAGAGGGGGATACTGAAATCCGCTTTTCCTTGCAAAAGCTGGAGCATTCCTAAAATTACGAAACAATAACCATGCGTTTGTATCGGGTGCTGATTGGTTGGTAGTCTGAATGACCATGGAAGTTGGTTATGTTAGAGCGAAAGGAATATTCACGTTAAGGAATGGTCATGGAAAGGTTGTATGTTGAATGAGTACTTGTTTAAATTCAGTGTGAAGGGCCTTCCCAACCAGCACTATGGGGAGTAGAATCGCGAGGCTTGGTTATAGTCTAGTCATTCTGTATGCACCTCAATCGGAATTATGAAGGATTGCTAAGAGTTAGGATAATAGACGGGCTCGAGATTGATGAATCCGAGGTCTAAGCATACCGTTAAGGTACCTTCACACTTCCTCAACTATACAGTTAGGTTATAACGAGCTACACTGTACATGCGCCATTTCCGGGGCGAATGCTTTTGGGTTTCGAGCCAAGTGGGGTGGACCGTTTGCACCTACTATGTTTGACGGCTGTTAAGGGGTGACTTTATTATTGGGGGATGGGGTAATTGGTTGTGGAAGAACGTAAGATAGGTTCGCTCCACAAACTTTTACTCTGAGTCGCTAGGACTGAGCTTGCCTCACAACCAGGCTTTCCTTGCTTTAGACTGTCATGTCCTGGTTCGAGGAGATAGTTTGTGTTGCGGGACTACTATCAAGCTTGGTATCGGGACTGAGAAGTGGTTTGTCTTGATATGGTTAAACTGCACAGACGCTTAATGTGTGGGATGACTGGATTCTAGCTAAGGGGGAAATATACAAAAAAAAGGGGGGCCTGTGGGTAAAGAAGTATCTTCACCTCGATTTGCAGCCCGTGTGAGGTTTAAATCAGGTTGTCTTTTATTGTTCTGTATTAAAATTAGTAGAATCTTTACTCCGGTCATAAAAAAAAAAAAAATAAGAATGTACCTTCATAAAGATTCGGGGGTCGGGATGTAACGGACTGCAGTTGGTGAGTGGAAGTAGTTCACAATTAGATGGGTAGATGGAGCTAAAATTAAAAATTCAAAAAATGGGTGTGGTATTTAAGAGGGATGTTAGATGGCGCAGCGATTGAGCCATTTCCTTTATTGTAAATAAATTAAATTCCATGTTTGTCTTATTGGTAGCGAAATAACGTAAGATTATCCGTAAAAAAAAATTGAAATAAGATTTAACATCAACTGCTACTGATCCTGCGGTTGATATAACCAGGAATCTCTATTGGCTGCATGTTCTGTGATATTGCACTAGTCGCGAATTCTAAATATTAGTATACGAATAATTAACTGGAAAATTAGTTAGACATTATCTTGGATTATTCTTATTCCAATCATATGAATTAAGGAGTTTTTATAAAAAAGGAGCAAATTCGCTGAGGCGGCTTGCCGGAAATAGCTCACGATTGGATGAAGGATGATGTGTAGTTCTAGAAACGGCGAGGTTAGTTTAGAGAAGGGAGACCTCGCCTTTAAAAGATGGGTTTTCTGGAGGCGGGGGACACTTTTTTTCGTCATTCATTCGATCCAGATAGCTAAAAAGGGGTACGGCTCGGCGGACTGTCTTTGTAAGTTATATATTTCTATCGTTGTAAAGAAATAGTGTTAAATTCCTTTTGTGAATTATATGAAATTGTTGCCGGTGTTGTGTAATAAACGAATTATTAGCTATCTTTGTTTAACGCGAACAGTTCAGAGTTTTTCCAATGTACCGCCGAGAGTTTTATAATTTTGTAAAAATTATAAATTGTCGAAATTTATTGTAAATCTTGTTTGTGTGTTTGGGGTGTGGGGTAGGTCAGTTCTCGCGTCGAATATTGGGATGGGTCGCGATCGGAGCAGGACCTGGGGCCTTTGCGAAAATGAAGACACCTTACATTGGGCAGGGATAGTACGTGTAAATGTATGCGTATTATTACTGTCTTGTGCTGTTGAGTCTGGCAGTGCATTCGTAAAGTCCTTACGGTCGTTTTGTCATCTTTATTATGTTGAAATTGTTGAAATTAATTGTAAATCTTGATTTTGTGTGTGGTTGGGCGTGATACGTACAAGGGTGCGCGATTAAGATTTGTTACGACTAGGGCGTGGGGTAGGCCAGTTCTCGCGTCGAATATTGGGATGGGTCGCGATCGGAGCAGGACTTAGGGCCTTTACGAAAATGAAGACACCTTACATTGGGCAGGGATAGTACGTGTAAATGTATGCGTATTATTACTGTCTTGTGCTGTTGAGTCTGGCAGTGCATTCGTAAAGTCATTGCTGTCGTTTTATCATCTTTTGTTATGTTAGTAGTTGAGGGTAGCACTGCGGTGTTTTAGCTAGTTTTCCCGTAGGAAACCCATGGCGATGTGCCTGGTTATGGAGGGATACCTGACGGTGGCAACGACTCCATATTCATCTGAATAGCTAGGGGCCGGTAACCTTTGAAGCGGGCGGCATTCCGATTTTACCTGTGGAAACGGGATCGGAAAAGCTTCCTGAATGTGGGTGACTGTTTGTTCTGTGATGGGTAGGTACCGTCGAAGTGGAACCGTCCAATTGGGCCTGGATCAGAACTTACAGAGCTCGCAGTTCAGTCTTATATATCTATTTATATATACACTAACTATTATCTCGTTAGGGTTTCAGTTCACATCCCTGAGCTTCGGCTCGTGGACTGGAGCAAGCACACAGTTATGAGGATAGGCCAGTCAAGCCTAACTAGCTTGCACCCATAGCAGAGCAGGAGTGTTGATGGAATACCATCAATACATGATAGGCTCACAACACACCACACGTTTAAATGTAAATGAGGTGACGTTACACCTAGTTTTGGTTGAACAGAAGTTCTAAGTTGGGGGTAGAGTAGGCACTCACACAATGAGAATAGGTTAGGAAGTGTATTAGTAAGGACTAGTATTGTAACGGTTCTGAGCTAATCGGACCTTTGCTTGGTGATGTAACATATCATTCCTTGGTGATGCTTGTGATTGATTTAGTTAAGGCTTTTCGTGCGTTAATGCCGTGGTGAAATCGTGATTTGAGTAAATTGTATACGAGCTATCGTGTTGTATATTTTAGTAGGCGTTCGTTGTATTCGGATTAGACCTATAAGCGAGCCGTCGTTGGACCGCGTTGCTAATGTTCTACTTGCCTAGCAACTGACTTAGTATGGTCTCAATGAAACTTGGATTGGTGGCATAACATATTTTAAATCCACCCACATCATAATTAATCAAATTCGTAATGGAAATTATTCCGAAATGAGAAGTTTGTTTGACTGATCTACCAATTGACTTTGAATAAAGTACTATGCTGTAACGGACTGCAGTCGTTAAGTGGAAGTAGTTCACAATTAGATGGGTAGATGGAGCTAAAATTCAAAATTCAAAAAAATGGGTGTGGTATTTAAGAGGGTTGTTAGATGGCGCTGCGATTGAGCCATTTCCTTTATTGTAAATAAATTAAATTCCATGTTTGTCTTATTGGTAGCGAAATAACGTAAGATTATCCGTAAAAAAAATTGAAATAAGATTTAACATCAACTGCTACTGATCCTGCGGTTGATGTAACCAGGAATCTCTATTGACTGCATGTTCTGTGATATTGCACTAGTCGCGAATTCTAAATATTAGTATACGAATAATTAACTGGAAAATTAGTTAGACATTATCTTGGATTATTCTTATTCCAATCATATGAATTAAGGAGTTTTTATAAAAAAGGAGCAAATTCGCTGAGGCGGCTTGCCGGAAATAGCTCACGATTGGATGAAGGATGATGTGTAGTTCTAGAAACGGCGAGGTTAGTTTAGAGAAGGGAGACCTCGCCTTTAAAAGATGGGTTTTCTGGAGGCGCGGGACACTTTTTTTTCGTCATTCATTCGATCCAGATAGCTAACAAGGGGTACGGCTCGGCGGACTGTCTTTGTAAGTTATATATTTCTATCGTTGTAAAGAAATAGTGTTAAATTCCTTTTGTGAATTATATGAAATTGTTGCCGGTGTTGTGTAATAAACGAATTATTAGCTATCTTTGTTTAACGCGAACAGTTTAGAGTTTTTCCAATGTACCGCCGAGAGTTTTATAATTCTGTAAAAATTATAAATTGTCGAAATTTATTGTAAATCTTGTTTGTGTGTTTGGGGTGTGGGGTAGGTCAGTTCTCGCGTCGAATATTGGGATGGGTCGCGATCGGAGCAGGACTTAGGGCCTTTACGAAAATGAAGACACCTTACATTGGGCAGGGATAGTACGTGTAAATGTATGCGTATTATTACTGTCTTGTGCTGTTGAGTCTGGCAGTGCATTCGTAAAGTCATTGCTGTCGTTTTATCATCTTTTGTTATGTTAGTAGTTGAGGGTAGCACTGCGGTGTTTTAGCTAGTTTTCCCGTAGGAAACCCATGGCGATGTGCCTGGTTATGGAGGGATACCTGACGGTGGCAACGACTCCATATTCATCTGAATAGCTAGGGGCCGGTAACCTTTGAAGCGGGCGGCATTCCGATTTTACCTGTGGAAACGGGCTCGGAAAAGCTTCCTGAATGTGGGTGACTGTTTGTTCTGTGATGGGTAGGTACCGTCGAAGTGGAACCGTCCAATTGGGCCTGGATCAGAACTTACAGAGCTCGCAGTTCAGTCTTATATATCTATTTATATATACACTAACTATTATCTCGTTAGGGTTTCAGTTCACATCCCTGAGCTTCGGCTCGTGGACTGGAGCAAGCACACAGTTATGAGGATAGGCCAGTCAAGCCTAACTAGCTTGCACCCATAGCAGAGCAGGAGTGCTGATGGAATACCATCAATACATGATAGGCTCACAACACACCACACGTTTAAATGTAAATAAGGTGACGTTACACCTAGTTTGGTTGAACAGAAGTTCTAAGTTGGGGGTAGAGTAGGCACTCACACAATGGGAATAGGTTAGGAAGTGTATTAGTAAGGACTAGTATTGTAACGGTTCTGAGCTAATCGGGCCTTTGCTTGGTGATGTAACATATCATTCCTTGGTGATGCTTGTGATTGATTTAGTTAAGGCTTTTCGTGCGTTAATGCCGTGGTGAAATCGTGATTTGGGTAAATTGTATACGAGCTATCGTGTTGTATATTTTAGTAGGCGTTCGTTGTATTCGGATTAGACCTATAAGCGAGCCGTCGTTGGACCGCGTTGCTAATGTTCTACTTGCCTAGCAACTGACTTAGTATGGTCTCAATGAAACTTGGATTGGTGGCATAACATATTTTAAATCCACCCACATCATAATTAATCAAATTCGTAATGGAAATTATTCCGAAATGAGAAGTTTGTTTGACTGATCTACCGATTGACTTTGAATAAAATACTATGCTATAAATAATACTTATTACTCGGAGCGTCGTAGCCGAGGAATCATTTTGGCGAGGTACATCTAGCTCACCTTAGCAGAGCGCTTTCCTAATTTGGAACTTGTATCGAACCTTAATTGATTTGGGCAATTGACCCTAGATATGGCTGTCTTCTACACCAGGGACACTATATCGATCTCGTTTATGCACGTGACAAGTATGAGTCAGTTCTGACATGTTAAAGATCCTATTTTGGACACAGAATCTCATTTGATGGATTGGTCATCAGACCGCGCTGCGACATGAAACTATTCATTGAATCTGTACTAGTCATACTATGTTTTGACAATATTGTGAAAGAAATAATCTTATTTTGAATTAGAATTAATTGGCAACGCCTTTCTAATTCAAGTCTAATTAGACGTATACATTTGTCTGGATTCAGATATTGGGGGAGGGAAAATACGAGTCAGCTATCCTACTCTCTAAAGGCGCGTAAGTTCCATTTGGGGCTACGTGCTTACAAAAGGATAGAGGGGGGATATTTAAAGTTGGTAGTATCCCACTGCACACGGCGATTGGTGGAGCCTGTGTCAACGGGGAAACAAAAACTAACAAATTCAAAGTATATGCCTATGGGGAGCAAAAGTTATTCGGATTGTTTGCCACAGTAGTAGTAATTAGGGCAGTGTTAGGCTTGCAACACTAAGTCGACAATGTAAAAGGTTAGATCAATAAAGTTATTCGGATTGTTTGCCACAGTAGTAGTAACTAGGGCAGTGTTAGGCTTGCAACACTAAGTCGACAATGTAAAAGGTTAGATCAATAAAGTTATTCGGGTTGTTTGCCACAGTAGTAGTAATTAGGGCAGTGTTAGGATCTAGTACGGTTGTAGGTTGCTTGTGAGAAAATTATTTGTGAGAGACTCATTCATTGAGAAATTGTTGTACCTTAACATAAATCAGTTAAAGTAAGTGGGGGTAGAATTAAGTAATTGTATAGTAATGTTTCATTATATAAATACCAGCATTCCTAGAACTCTATAGGATCCGGGATATGCGGGCTCATCTAGGGTCTCCTCTGACCATTATACGATCATTGGCCAAAGTAGAATTAACAATATAGACGATTTATTTAGTGTGGTGAAATGCTGCGGGTATGACCACCGCTTTACTACGTATTGGTGCTGTGACGCAGGATCACGGTACAATTTGCTGCCGCTGACCAGGATTACTATGGTTAAGGCAGTGTTTATTACAATTTGGTCCCGCGTGACCAGGATATTACATCTTGGTGACGTGATTTAGGACCGGGGTGATTACAATTTGGGGCCGTAAGCCAGGATTACACGTTAAAATTTGATGACGTGGATCAAGACTACACACTACAAGTTAATGCCTGGTGGCCAGGACGACACCACAATTTGGTGTCGGTAACCAGGATGGTAACATTTTGTCTGCCCGGGGATAGGTTGGAAGGTCAGGCGCCAGTACGATTTGGAGCCGAGACCTGAGATCAGAGTCTGGGACAATTTCGTTGCAGTGTTCGGGATAGACACTATATTCTGACCATCGGTCGTTGGCATTGTGTTTGTTTGTTGTGGGTTAGTTGAGGGTAGGAGTACGGTATGTTGCATACCGTACAATTTGTTGCTGTATTATAGGTAAGGGTCTCTAGGAAATTATGCTGGGGTGAATTTAGTGTAAAATGAAAAATGGTGAGAATAATAAACAATGGGGGGTCGTAAAGTCTGGGTTAGGATGTTATCAGTCGAATTGTTGGGGGGTCGATATTAAGTATCTTATAGACTTGAGTAGGTCGAACTCGGGAGAAACATTTATTGAATTGAAATACCTACACATATCGATGGAGTGCAACATTGTATGACAGTGAGGCATCTCAACCAACAGTTAACACTATAATGTATTATTTGTTAACTTATCGTGTATATATAGTTCCGGTTATGAGCCGTGAGTCTTAGCTGAAAGTGGTGTTCAAATTTATAAGTTAAAAGGGAGTTTATAGTGATTGTATTGACGAATCGTTACGTGTAGTGTTCTTTGAGTGTTCGATCAGTGATAAATATAGTATGGATAAGCCGAGCAGGAAAAGGCGGGCGCCTGCCCGTTATGGGGAAAACAGGACAAGTGAGCAAGGGACGACTAGTCCTGTAAGGCAAACTACGACGCCCAATGAACCTGTACCTACCACATCTAGGCGTGTGAGACGGACAATTGAAGCTAGAAGGAGACCGGAGGGGAGAAGTGTGAATGTGAACACTTCTTTAGCAAACCTTCGGTATAGGAAGTTGAATCGTACTATAGAAGATTTAGCTGCAAAATTGGAGACGTTAAGGGCTGAGATGAGTGAGACAAGAGCTTCTCCAGCAGACAGAAGCGGAAGTAGTCGCGAATGGGGGGCAGTGCCCACAGAAGCGTTGTCTGTGGTTAGGGAACAGGCTAATCCGGAATTGAATCAACAACTATATACAGACTCTCCTAGATTAAGGGAAAATGGGGAACCCTCGATCTTCGTAGAGTGTGTCAACTCGGAGTTACCTAGAAACATAAACTACCATGTGAGAAATGTAACGTTCGAGAAGCCCAAGTTCGGAGACAAAGTCGATGTGCATCCGGTGACGTTTTTGGAAGACCTAACAACATATTTGGGAAAGGTCGGTCGGGACGGCAATCAATTAGACTTGATACAAGAATGTCTAGTGGGTGAAGCCAGAGAATGGGCAAGAGTTTACAAATGTCGTTGGAGCGTATTGCAAGACTTCAAGGCGGACTTTTTGGCTACCTTCTGGGGAGAAAGCGAACAGAACGAATTACGCCGGTCTATAGTGCATGGAGTTTGGAATAAAGCGGAGTCGCCTACTATGTTAGGCCATTTCCTAAGATTGACCGGGAAGGCTCAGATGCTAACTTATAAGTTTTCCGAGAAACAACTGATTGGGGACATAATTAGGCAGTTTCCGAAGTATGTGCAACAGGGATGGTATACGTCCAAGCTGAATAACATCATTGAAACAGCGGAGTTTTTGAGAGGGATGGACGATATAGCTCGGCAAGAGGCTGTATCAACTCCAACCTCTGGCGGCGAGAAGAGGATACCGGAGAAAAGGGCTAAGGATTCTCGTCAGGACTATCGCAGTTGGCCTAAGCCAAGCAAAACTCGACCGTCTGGTGAGCAGGTGGCAACGGTAGTGCAGAGTGATACATCGGCGTTAGCGTCACCCGCAGGTTTAAACTAGTAGAGGCTGGAAGTTCTGTTCCCGATCTAGCCTCAGTCACAGGGAGCGCAGCGTTAGATATGATGATCAAAATGGGTTGGAATCCAGGGCTAGCTTTAGGTAAGGTAGGAAACGGTATTTGGGCGCCGCTAGTGGCCAAGATGACTACTCGTGGTATACGTGAGGGATTGGGTTTTGGAACAGTAGAACCAAAGAGTCTCTTTATCGATAAACAAATAGTTGATGTGATTAAATTAAATATTGAACAGAAACTTTTGAGACAAGGCGATCCTGTGTCGATAGAGGCGGTATTTGATGAAAGGTCTACAGAACGCGATGAGGGAACCTTTAGTTCAGAAGTAATAGTGCATATTTTTGATCATGAGGTTATAGGATTAGTGGATACTGGTTGTGATATAACCAGCATCTCAGAGGAATTCTGGGATGTACTGAGGTCGGATAGGAGTCGCGAAATACCGTGGATGCCGATTAGACCCTTTAAAATTAAGACAGCTGTGGGTCATAGGAGCGGAGAGATTAAGAAAATAGTTCTATTGCCTTTAAAGCTAGGAGAGTGTGTACAAAATATGGGGTTTGTAGTAGTTCCAGGCCTAGTTAATTCGTTGATTTTAGGATTTGATTGGTTAAAGGGGAATGAAGTAACTATCAACACGGGAAAAATAGATAGAGGTTTAGTTCTGGATCAGGCAGGGCAAAGAGAGGTAATACCGTTTTTAGAGCAAGTAAAGGGAGCCGACCTAAGGGAGAGTGTGGAATTAATATCAGCCATGGATAGTTGTAGCGAGTTTAATGATCTAGTCTGGACAAGTCTAGAGACCGGAGTTGCTATAGAGACAGAACAGAGGAATAGCTTGCTAAAATTGTTACATAAATATAAGGGTGTGTTCACTTCGCGTTTAGGGAGAGCGAACTGCTATCAGCACGAGATAGTGATGTGTTCAGATGTACCTATTGTTAAGAAAAATTATCCGGTGCCATATGCTTATAGGGGGAGAGTAGAAGAAAAGCTAAGGGAAATGGAAGATTTGGGGATAGTTAGTCGATCTGCAACTCCTTATTGTAGTCCATTGACTTTTACGATTAAGCGAGATGATTCGATTAGAGTGTTATTAGACGCTAGAGAGATAAATAAATATATGGTGGCAGAAACGGAGAAACCACCACTACAGATTGATGTCATGAATTCCTTCCATGGGGCTAACTATATAAGTGTAGTGGATTTGAATAATGCTTATTTCCAAATACCTATTACGCAGAATAGTAAAAAATATACGGGGTTCACCTTCAATGGGAAGTCCTACGTTTATAATGTGTTGCCCCAAGGGTTGAAAACGTCCGTGGGAAGTTTTAGTAGGGCCATGGATATAATATTAGGACATGAGGTCAGGGAATTTTGTGTTAATTATTTAGATGACCTAGCGATAATAACGACAGGGTCATTCACACAACATTTGGAACATTTGGACATAGTCTTAGGTAAATTGCAAAAGGCAGGTTTAACGTGTAATTTAAAGAAATGTGAGTTTTGTTGTAAGGAAGTGAGGATGTTGGGTTACATCATCTCTACTCAGGGATTACACACTGACCCAGATAAGGTTAAAGCTATACAAGAGTTTCCGATACCTAGAAGGATAAAGCATGTGAGGGCATTTTTGGGGTTATGTAATTTTTATAGGAAGTTTGTACCTAACTTTAATATTCAAGCGCAACCATTATATAATTTGTTGAAGAAGGGTAAAGGCTGGGGTTGGGGTCAACTCGAACAAAGGGCGTTCGAACAAATTAAAGCTTTGTTCTTAGAAACTATCCAATTGCATCATCCGGATTTTACTAAACCTTTCTATTTGCAAACGGATTGTTCTAAGGTGGGATTAGCAGGGGTTTTATATCAGGTAGGGGATGATGATCAGCAGAGGGTGCTGGGGTTTTATAGTAAGGCATTAAGGGGGGCTCAATTAAATTGGACAGTGACTGAACAGGAGTTCTATTCAGTAATCTGTTGTTTAGAGAAATTCGAAACGTATTTGAGGGGAGCTAGGGTAGTTATTAGGACGGATCATAAGGCTTTGGCATTTGTCAAGACGTGGAGGTTATATAACGCTAAGGTAACTCGGTGGATTAACTATTTAGAGAATTTTCAGTATGAAATACAACATATTAAAGGGAGAGATAATGTGGTCGCGGACGTATTGTCGCGCTATCCTCCTAAAGGGGAACTTTTGCAGGAAGAAAAGGTTAGGTCACCGAGCATCCTATATATGGAAGCGCAACGAAATAAAGAATTACTGAACCAATTAAAACTACTACCTGAATTGCAAAGGGCTGATGTAGAGATAAGTAGGTTAATTAATCAGATAAGTACGGCCAGCACAAGAGGAGAGTTAGCGGGTTTGGCGAGTAGGTGTAGATTGATTAATGACGTTTTGTATATAGATAAGGGGGGTGAAAGGGGACAAGTCATTTTCTTACCAAATGTCCTTAGGGAAGGATTAGTTAGGCAAGTACATCTCGAAATGGGTCATCAGGGAGGTTACAAGGTGATAAAGTATATAAGGGATCGGTTTTATTGGAAAGGATTAACTAAGAGTGTGAAACGTTTAGTGAGGACTTGTGACGTATGTCAGTTAACAAAGCATTCTAATTCAAACAAAGTAGGCCCATGCTGTTCAATAATTACAAGAGATATTGGCGATTTAGTGATGGTAGATATATACGGGCCTCTCCCTACGGGTAAATTTGGAATGAATTATATACTCGTTCTACAGGATTCGTTTAGTAAGTTTGTCAAATTTTTTGAGCTTAAGAAGGCAACGGCGGTGGCAGTGTTTAATAAGGCATAATAAAGCCGAAGGCGATAATGTCGGATAATGGGACCCAGTTCACTAGTCGAGTGTGGAAAGAGGGCATGGAAACGTTGGGGGTTAGAGTGGTATACACTACGGTTAGGAACCCACGACCAAATACAGTAGAGCGAGTCAACAGGGAGTTAGGGCGTTTGTTTAGGACATATAATAGCACGAATCACAAAGGATGGGTAAAGACTCTTCCCAAGTTGGAGGAGCTATATAATAACACTTATCATGAAAGCACAGGATTTACCCCTTGTGAGATAATGTACGGAACTTCTACGAGGTTGTCGTTTGACGAAATTATAGGTAGGAGTAATGGAGAGCTAGACGTACAGAAAGTCAGGGAGATAGCGCGTAAGAATCTACAAGAGGCTGGGGAAAAACGGAAGGCAAGGTTTAATGGTAGATATCGGTTGATTGAATATCAGGTCGGCGATTTAGTAAAAATTAGGAAGTTAAATAAATCTAGCGCGAAATTAAAGGTAACCAAGAAGTTTGAGGCGTTGTATGAAGGTCCATACGTAGTGGCGGGAAATCCTTACCAAAATGTGTACATTTTGTTAGACCCCCAAACTAATGAGGTTCGGGGGAAGTTCAATACTATACATCTGTCTAGATATTATACGCAGTAGGCTGGGGCTGGATCGGGAAGAGAAGAGAAGGTTCGTGAATTTAAGCTTGAATTGTTGATTAGATTTTGCAATTACTTTACTTAGTATGTAAGAATTTGTAGATTTAAGTAATGTAGTTAGTTAAGTAGAACTAGTAAGTAGGATTGATTTAAAATTATATTCAATTAATAATTTAGATCTGTTCTGAGGATAAATATATATATAAAAAAAAAAAAAAAAAAAAAAAAAAAAAAAAAAAAAATGTGATCAATAAATTTGGTGGATAGGGTGAAGCCCATCTGATAGTATGAGCAGTAGTCCATCATGTGAATGAGTTGATCATAGTAATTTTCACTTAGTTTCACATTAGTCACTTTCACCCTAAATTGTTAACGAAATATATTCTCATCCCGTCAGATGGTGGGGAGCAGGGTGGCTTTACCAAAAAAAAAAAAAAAAAAAATTAATTAAATATTACAAAAGGAAAAAATTGTAGTAAGGTTCGTTATAGTTCGACTTTAAGACTTAATCAAAATTTATCAATTTGCCACGCGTGGTGTGCAATAGAGGGGGATACTGAAATCCGCTTTTCCTTGCAAAAGCTGGAGCATTCCTAAAATTACGAAACAATAACCATGCGTTTGTATCGGGTGCTGATTGGTTGGTAGTCTGAATGACCATGGAAGTTGGTTATGTTAGAGCGAAAGGAATATTCACGTTAAGGAATGGTCATGGAGAGGTTGTATGTTGAATGAGTACTTGTTTAAATTCAGTGTGAAGGGCCTTCCCAACCAGCACTATGGGGAGTAGAATCGCGAGGCTTGGTTATAGTCTAGTCATTCTGCATGCACCTCAATCGGAATTATGAAGGATTGCTAAGAGTTAGGATAATAGACGGGCTCGAGATTGATGAATCCGAGGTCTAAGCATACCGTTAAGGTACCTTCACACTTCCTCAACTATACAGTTAGGTTATAACGAGCTACACTGTACATGCGCCATTTTCGGGGCAAATGCTTTTGGGTTTCGAGCCAAGTGGGGTGGACCGTTTGCACCTACTATGTTTGACGGCTGTTAAGGGGTGACTTTATTATTGGGGGATGGGGTAATTGGTTGTGGAAGAACGTAAGATAGGTTCGCTCCACAAACTTTTACTCTGAGTCGCTAGGACTGAGCTTGCCTCACAAACAGGCTTTCCTTGCTTTAGACTGTCATGTCCTGGTTCGAGGAGATAGTTTGTGTTGCGGGACTACTATCAAGCTTGGTATCGGGACTGAGAAGTGGTTTGTCTTGATATGGTTAAACTACACAGACACTTAATGTGTGGGATGACTGGATTCTAGCTAAGGGGGAAATATACAAAAAAAAGGGGGGCCTGTGGGTAAAGAAGTATCTTCACCTCGATTTGCAGCCCGTGTGAGGTTTAAATCAGGTTGTCTTTTATTGTTCTGTATTAAAATTAGTAGAATCTTTATTCCGGTCATAAAAAAAAAAAAAAAAAAAAAAAAGAGAATGTACCTTCATAAAGATTCGGGGGTCGGGATGTAACGGACTGCAGTCGTTAAGTGGAAGTAGTTCACAATTAGATGGGTAGATGGAGCTAAAATTCAAAATTCAAAAAAATGGGTGTGGTATTTAAGAGGGTTGTTAGATGGCGCTGCGATTGAGCCATTTCCTTTATTGTAAATAAATTAAATTCCATGTTTGTCTTATTGGTAGCGAAATAACGTAAGATTATCCGTAAAAAAAATTGAAATAAGATTTAACATCAACTGCTACTGATCCTGCGGTTGATGTAACCAGGAATCTCTATTGACTGCATGTTCTGTGATATTGCACTAGTCGCGAATTCTAAATATTAGTATACGAATAATTAACTGGAAAATTAGTTAGACATTATCTTGGATTATTCTTATTCCAATCATATGAATTAAGGAGTTTTTATAAAAAAGGAGCAAATTCGCTGAGGCGGCTTGCCGGAAATAGCTCACGATTGGATGAAGGATGATGTGTAGTTCTAGAAACGGCGAGGTTAGTTTAGAGAAGGGAGACCTCGCCTTTAAAAGATGGGTTTTCTGGAGGCGCGGGACACTTTTTTTTCGTCATTCATTCGATCCAGATAGCTAACAAGGGGTACGGCTCGGCGGACTGTCTTTGTAAGTTATATATTTCTATCGTTGTAAAGAAATAGTGTTAAATTCCTTTTGTGAATTATATGAAATTGTTGCCGGTGTTGTGTAATAAACGAATTATTAGCTATCTTTGTTTAACGCGAACAGTTTAGAGTTTTTCCAATGTACCGCCGAGAGTTTTATAATTCTGTAAAAATTATAAATTGTCGAAATTTATTGTAAATCTTGTTTGTGTGTTTGGGGTGTGGGGTAGGTCAGTTCTCGCGTCGAATATTGGGATGGGTCGCGATCGGAGCAGGACTTAGGGCCTTTACGAAAATGAAGACACCTTACATTGGGCAGGGATAGTACGTGTAAATGTATGCGTATTATTACTGTCTTGTGCTGTTGAGTCTGGCAGTGCATTCGTAAAGTCATTGCTGTCGTTTTATCATCTTTTGTTATGTTAGTAGTTGAGGGTAGCACTGCGGTGTTTTAGCTAGTTTTCCCGTAGGAAACCCATGGCGATGTGCCTGGTTATGGAGGGATACCTGACGGTGGCAACGACTCCATATTCATCTGAATAGCTAGGGGCCGGTAACCTTTGAAGCGGGCGGCATTCCGATTTTACCTGTGGAAACGGGCTCGGAAAAGCTTCCTGAATGTGGGTGACTGTTTGTTCTGTGATGGGTAGGTACCGTCGAAGTGGAACCGTCCAATTGGGCCTGGATCAGAACTTACAGAGCTCGCAGTTCAGTCTTATATATCTATTTATATATACACTAACTATTATCTCGTTAGGGTTTCAGTTCACATCCCTGAGCTTCGGCTCGTGGACTGGAGCAAGCACACAGTTATGAGGATAGGCCAGTCAAGCCTAACTAGCTTGCACCCATAGCAGAGCAGGAGTGCTGATGGAATACCATCAATACATGATAGGCTCACAACACACCACACGTTTAAATGTAAATAAGGTGACGTTACACCTAGTTTGGTTGAACAGAAGTTCTAAGTTGGGGGTAGAGTAGGCACTCACACAATGGGAATAGGTTAGGAAGTGTATTAGTAAGGACTAGTATTGTAACGGTTCTGAGCTAATCGGGCCTTTGCTTGGTGATGTAACATATCATTCCTTGGTGATGCTTGTGATTGATTTAGTTAAGGCTTTTCGTGCGTTAATGCCGTGGTGAAATCGTGATTTGGGTAAATTGTATACGAGCTATCGTGTTGTATATTTTAGTAGGCGTTCGTTGTATTCGGATTAGACCTATAAGCGAGCCGTCGTTGGACCGCGTTGCTAATGTTCTACTTGCCTAGCAACTGACTTAGTATGGTCTCAATGAAACTTGGATTGGTGGCATAACATATTTTAAATCCACCCACATCATAATTAATCAAATTCGTAATGGAAATTATTCCGAAATGAGAAGTTTGTTTGACTGATCTACCGATTGACTTTGAATAAAATACTATGCTATAAATAATACTTATTACTCGGAGCGTCGTAGCCGAGGAATCATTTTGGCGAGGTACATCTAGCTCACCTTAGCAGAGCGCTTTCCTAATTTGGAACTTGTATCGAACCTTAATTGATTTGGGCAATTGACCCTAGATATGGCTGTCTTCTACACCAGGGACACTATATCGATCTCGTTTATGCACGTGACAAGTATGAGTCAGTTCTGACATGTTAAAGATCCTATTTTGGACACAGAATCTCATTTGATGGATTGGTCATCAGACCGCGCTGCGACATGAAACTATTCATTGAATCTGTACTAGTCATACTATGTTTTGACAATATTGTGAAAGAAATAATCTTATTTTGAATTAGAATTAATTGGCAACGCCTTTCTAATTCAAGTCTAATTAGACGTATACATTTGTCTGGATTCAGATATTGGGGGAGGGAAAATACGAGTCAGCTATCCTACTCTCTAAAGGCGCGTAAGTTCCATTTGGGGCTACGTGCTTACAAAAGGATAGAGGGGGGATATTTAAAGTTGGTAGTATCCCACTGCACACGGCGATTGGTGGAGCCTGTGTCAACGGGGAAACAAAAACTAACAAATTCAAAGTATATGCCTATGGGGAGCAAAAGTTATTCGGATTGTTTGCCACAGTAGTAGTAATTAGGGCAGTGTTAGGCTTGCAACACTAAGTCGACAATGTAAAAGGTTAGATCAATAAAGTTATTCGGATTGTTTGCCACAGTAGTAGTAACTAGGGCAGTGTTAGGCTTGCAACACTAAGTCGACAATGTAAAAGGTTAGATCAATAAAGTTATTCGGGTTGTTTGCCACAGTAGTAGTAATTAGGGCAGTGTTAGGATCTAGTACGGTTGTAGGTTGCTTGTGAGAAAATTATTTGTGAGAGACTCATTCATTGAGAAATTGTTGTACCTTAACATAAATCAGTTAAAGTAAGTGGGGGTAGAATTAAGTAATTGTATAGTAATGTTTCATTATATAAATACCAGCATTCCTAGAACTCTATAGGATCCGGGATATGCGGGCTCATCTAGGGTCTCCTCTGACCATTATACGATCATTGGCCAAAGTAGAATTAACAATATAGACGATTTATTTAGTGTGGTGAAATGCTGCGGGTATGACCACCGCTTTACTACGTATTGGTGCTGTGACGCAGGATCACGGTACAATTTGCTGCCGCTGACCAGGATTACTATGGTTAAGGCAGTGTTTATTACAATTTGGTCCCGCGTGACCAGGATATTACATCTTGGTGACGTGATCTAGGACCGGGGTGATTACAATGCTATAAATAATACTTATTACTCGGAGCGTCGTAGCCGAGGAATCATTTTGGCGAGGTACATCTAGCTCACCTTAGCAGAGCGCTTTCCTAATTTGGAACTTGTATCGAACCTTAATTGATTTGGGCAATTGACCCTAGATATGGCTGTCTTCTACACCAGGGACACTATATCGATCTCGTTTATGCACGTGACAAGTATGAGTCAGTTCTGACATGTTAAAAATCCTATTTTGGACACAGAATCTCATTTGATGGATTGGTCATCAGACCGCGTTACGACATGAAATTATTCATTGAATCTGTACTAGTCATACTATGTTTTGACAATATTGTGAAAGAAATAATCTTATTTTGAATTAGAATTAATTGGCAATGCCCTTTCTAATTCAAGTCTAATTAGACGTATACATTTGTCTGGATTCAGATATTGGGGGAGGGAAAATGCGAGTCAGCTATCCTACTCTCTAAAGGCGCGTAAGTTCCATTTGGGGCTACGTGCTTACAAAAGGATAGAGGGGGGATATTTAAAGTTGGTAGTATCCCACTGCACACGGCGATTGGTGGAGCCTGTGTCAACGGGGAAACAAAAACTAACAAATTCAAAGTATACGCCAACGGGGAAACAAAAACTAACAAATTCAAAGTATACGCCAACGGGGAAACAAAAACTAACAAATTCAAAGTATATGCCTATAGGGAGCAAAAGTTATTCGGGTTGTTTGCCACAGTAGTAGTAATTAGGGCAGTGTTAGGCTTGCAACACTAAATTGACAATGTAAGAGTTAGGTCATTCAAGTTAAACAAGTTGTTTGCCACAGTAGTAGTAAATAGGGCGGTGTTAGGATCTAGTAATAAGCGGCTTGCAACACTAAGTCGACAATGTAAAAGTTAGATCAATAAAGTTATTCGGGTTGTTTGCCACAGTAGTAGTAATTAGGGCAGTGTTAGGATCTAGTACGGTTGTAGGTTGCTTGTGAGAAAATTATTTGTGAGAGACTCATTCATTGAGAAATTGTTGTACCTTAACATAAATCAGTTAAAGTAAGTGGGGGTAGAATTAAGTAATTGTATAGTAATGTTTCATTATATAAATACCAGCATTCCTAGAACTCTATAGGATCCGGGATATGCGGGCTCATCTAGGGTCTCCTCTGACCATTATACGATCATTGGCCAAAGTAGAATTAACAATATAGACGATTTATTTAGTGTGGTGAAATGCTGCGGGTATGACCACCGCTTTATTACGTATTGGTGCTGTGACGCAGGATCACGGTACAATTTGCTGCCGCTGACCAGGATTACTATGGTTAAGGCAGTGTTTATTACAATTTGGTCCCGCGTGACCAGGATATTACATCTTGGTGACGTGATCTAGGACCGGGGTTATTACAAAGTGGACCTAAGTCATTTTATTCCTACGTACGCCAACAACTTTCCTCAATGGTATCCGTACCACCATCATTAAAAGACGACAGTGGGAATATTACAAATGATCAAATGAAAGTTGCCAACCTGTCCACCCAACAATTTGAGAAATCCTTTGTAGTGGAACCAAAAAATATGACCATCTCTCAAGTGCAAATGCCGAGACTAGAAAATTCATCGAATCACCGATAATCACACCAGATAAAGTTTCCAAGGCCTTAAATACTTTTAACGACTCTAGTTCGATGGGGCCAGATGCCTTGCTGTCAATATTTTTAAAACAATGCAGTAAGGTCCTCAGCACACAGTTGGCTCACATCATGAACTTTTCGCTTGAAAATGGGAAATTACCACAGGATTGGAAAGAAGTCCATGTCACTCCTATATATAAAAAGGCGATAAATATACTGCTGGGAATTATCGACCGATCAGTCTCACGAGCATAGTCTGCAAAACTATGGAGAAAATAATTGCGGCCGAACTAAGAACCCAGGGCCGCATATTCATTAATTGGACATCATGCCCTGTAATTTCACCATTGTGACCAGGTGTTTTAACTGTCAACTGTTCGGACATGCAGCAAAGTTTTGCCGTGAGAGTACCCCCACCTGCAATCACTGCGGAGAGAGTGGTCATTCCCACAAGGAATGTACCAAGAAATCTTCTCCCCCAGTATGCGCGACGTGTAAACGTTTCAAAAGGAAATGTGACCATCAAACAGGTGATGAGAGTTGCCCCGCACGCAAATATGCCGAAGCTAGCTATATCAACTCCATAGACTATGAAGGCGCCTAAGAGCGTCACCAACAACCTTTTGTTTTAGCACACTCGAAGTAATCTTTGTTTTATTTTTGCACCAATCAATTAATTATTATTATGGCATGTAATCAGCTATTAGATGATCTAGACAACTTTTCCGTGTCAGAAACACGTATCTGCTTTGCTATGGACTGTAAGAAAATTCTAACACCGGGTAACAAGATAACTTTACTAACCCAAAATATTCGTAGTATTAACCAAAATATGAACGCACTGGAAGTGTTATTGCACGATATTAATATAAGCTGTGATATAATTATACTAACTGAATGCTGGCTCCCAGATTACGCTCATAATATGCCCGCTTTACCTGGATATTTGTCACATACCTCGACCAATTACATAAACCAGAATGATGGTCTTGCAGTTTATATTAAACGGGGTCTTATCTGTACCATTGAGGAACCACAATTAGATGGCAGTAACTGCTTAATAGTTAAAACTCAACCTGATACAGCAATTCTTGCCATATATCGCCCTCCTTCACAAAGCATAGAAACGTTTTTAGATGCTTTAAATAGGATACTAATACATCTATCTTCAACAAAAAATATTATTATCATAGGGGACATAAACATAGATATCGTTCCTGAGCACGCAGACCAAAATGCGCACCGATACCTTAACATGTGTTCAACCCACGGCCTATTACCTACTCATACTTTCATGACATTCCAAACTGGTTCATGCATGGACCATATCCTTATAAAATCTAAATTATCGACCAAGACCTTAGTAACTAACTCCTGGCTAACTGACCATAGAGCTATTTTGCTGGCGATGCAAACGTGTTTACCTAGGCAAAAATGCACACATAACATGACAACAGTGAATATGTCTAATCTCGAATATGACCTACGCAAAAGTTGATTTCGACCCAGTTTTCAACTCAAACAATCAAAATACTTCACTGAACTACTTTATTCATTCTCTGCAATCAGCCATACTACAAAATACACAAACAAAAACAGTACCTAGAAAATATAAGACCATTAAACCATGGATTACACCTGGACTTGTCCGCTGCATAAGACATAGGGATAGCTTACATCTTAAACTAAAACTAACGCCTGATAATGAAATACTTGCTATTACTTACAAAAGATATAGAAACTTTTGCAACAACCTTCTTAAAAAGTTGAAATATCAGTTTGAGAGAAGGGAGCTACAAAAAGCAGGCAATAATAGTAAGCTTATCTGGAAATTCTTAAAAACAAATACACTTAGAACGAAAACACCTGACCAACCACTCGAGCTGCTATATTCAAACGAAAACCCACACAACACCATAGACCATATCAATGAGTTCTTTATAAACGTTGGTAAAAACTTAGCCGAAAGCTCACTAAAATCATGTAAACGCACCAATAATACAAGATACCGACCTACTAAGACTCCAGTGAATTCTTTGGTTTTGTTAGATACTGACCTCAGGAAATAATAAGAATTATTACAGGCTTAAAAGATGCTTGTGCCACCGGATCGGACAACATACCTAATAATATACTTAAAGCATTTAGGCTGCTTCTTGCACCTCCTCTGACCCATATATTCCAATTATGTCTAACTCAAGGAATATTCCCGGATGAACTCAAAAGAGCGGTTGTCACACTAGTGTTTAAATCTGGTGATAAGACGTGTGTTAATAACTATAGGCCTATCTTTGTCTTAACAGGTTTATCAAAGATTCTGGAGAAACTTATTAATAGCAGATTAATAAACTATCTAGAGAAAAATAGCCTACTATCGGACTGTCAGTATGGCTTTAGGCCAGCAAGATCCACCACCCAGGCAGTACATAAATTAACAGAATATGTTACTAACAATCTAGATAAGGGCATGCATAGGTTGCCTATCTTAATCCCGAATTTTAACATTCCGAATATCATAATCCAGAAAACGTTTGGCCAATTTTTCATAATGCCGGTTTTTAAAATTCCGAAGTTTTATTTTCCATATAATCGCAACTCCGAATTTCATTTGCCCATTTATTCATTTGTACGACGTTTTATAATCCAGACGAACGAGTTCCAGACACACGAAATCTAAATGCACAAAATCCAGATGACCGTAATTCATATGCACGAAAGCCTAATTTTTAAAACACAAATTTTTGAAATGCAATTAATTGATATCCAGTTAATTGATATCCAGACAAACAATATCCAGATTTCTAAACCTAAAACTAAACCTCATATGGCGTCTACTAACTACAATTGGAGACCTACTGAACAAAACACACGTTGCCTTAAAAAATATATGTATGCATGTAAGCAAACAAGCATGCATGCAGGCAAGCTGGCAATCAAACCGGCAAGCATGCAGGCATGCAGGCATGCATGCAGGCAAGCAGGCAAGCATTAGTGTTGCTCTTCTCCGGCGCTGCGGGAAGTGCAGTCCTTCCGCCCTTGCGTAACAAAGTTCGGGCACCCATGCTCGCTTCCGCAGCCCTCCGCGGGTGTGCCTTGTTTTATAGACAATTGTTTAATATAATTTCGTATAACAGAAAATGTTTCGCATAATTTCGTTTCATAGAATAATCAATATAATCATTATATTTAACTAATATAATTTTAAATCATTGAATTTTGTTTCATATAAAGTTAAACATTAGAATAATAATTGTTTATTTAATAGAAACTTATTACAAAGAATTTTATTTTATTATCATATATATGGTTTTTATGAAATAAACAATTGATGCGTCTACAAGGTCGACGGAGCCCCGCTACGCGGGGCTCCTACTTCTGGGTGGTTTATAAAAAAATAACCATGAAGGCCTAATGCGGGAGCTTCGCTACGCTCCGCTCCCGCATTAGCCTTCTAACCTAACCTATCCGAGTCGGGGTAATCTGAGTCGGGTGTTAAAATTGTAAATGTTACAGTTAAAAATGTGATTTGGAACATTATAAAGGTGGTTTAATATTCTTTAAAAATAATTCTACAGCTTGATAAGTTTGTTAAACAAAAAAATTTGATTAAAAATTGTGTTTCTGTGAAATATGTTTCATTGTAGGAAATTGTGTTTCAAACAATAATATTCGAAATAAAAATATAAGAACCAAATATTATATGAAGCATTTTCTGTGTAACGAAATTCTATGAAATTTCTTTCTACGAAATAAGGGGCTCCCCTCCCTCCGCGCCTCCGGTTCTTAAATAACACTCTAGTGTAGGGCAGACAAGTACCACGGCGAGTCGGGTCGGATGTGGTACGCAGTGTTCACGAGCTCGCTTTCCTGATTCATTGATTATACCTGCATACAAAACTGTTCATGCATGACATGGAAAACAATAATTTAAACAAAATTATATTATATTTATAAGTCTTCAGGCTTTCATTATATTAAGTGAAATTATTTATGTCTTAAGTGAACGTTAGATTTTTTATTATTATATCAACCGTTACACACCCGTTACAGACTGGCCGTCACAACCATGGTACCCCTTATTTACCCGGTTAGTGAAATCCTCCGTAATTTTATTAAATAAAAACGATTTCCACATTGCAGCAGTGAGAACATTCACTCCAACATTACCCTGGTGGGCGCAGTATTGTCCGGACGGCATTACTGCGAAGAAATACACCCGCAGCAGCTATAGACATCATGCTGGCATCCCTGGCCAATAACAGTATGAAACAGTATGAAGGTTGTTTCAAATAATCGTTTACCTATTGTACCGAAAATAATATTGATATGTTTCAACCATCCATTCCCCCCAGTCCCGTGTAGCTTACCGAGGCGTTAACAGCATTTTTAAGTGCTCCGCAGTGCAAAAATCGTCTAAGTGGCAAAAATAGTGAAAGTGCATAGTGCAATAGTTCTATAGAATCGTAATATCAAGAGCTATCGAATCGTGAAAACCGCATCAAAATCCGGCCGGATTTGGCGGATCTACAGCCCGAAAACCGGAATTTTCGCCGGTCGAAACCCTTAGACCGCGTGCGGCGCGCGATTTGTCGCGGCGACCCCGCGTTTTAAAGGTGCAGAAGGGAAGACCAGTGTCTAGAGTACGTCCCCACCAATTTTGGGATTTTTCGGCCGGAAAACCCCGGAGCTACAACCAGTTTCACAAAACACAGAACAAAATCCTGACCATCAAGGAGGGTTGCAGCGGGGGTTGTGACACCTCTATCGAACCGGCTCGACGAGACCTACCCAACCCTGCAAGTCCCGTGAGGCTCCGACCTCCGGGACTGAAGAAAATCAGTTCTAAAGGTGGGAGAATTTTATAAACATTACCGAAATTTTTATTACAAAAATACGATCGACAACCCTATGTTTTTCAGTGTTTAATCTAAAGTGCATAAGCCCAGGAACATTGCAAAAAAGTTTCGCGAAAAACAGTCGGCGTTAAGCCCCCCAAATTCAACAAAAACTGTGGTGAACTACTTGCAAACACCTACCCCGTAGACTTTTTAGCTCACCCTCCCTCAGGGGGTAAACTTTTGGGGACAAGCATATCATCGTTTGGAAGGGCTTTTTACACCCTTCCAATAGACATACTGAAACCCTAGTTCTGAACTACCAGAAATTTGTGGCGATCCTAAGCATCATCTGGGGTCACGAAAGGACGCCCACGTGAAAATTTGTGACTTTATTTCGGAAAAGTGAAAAATATTCTCCAATCGTGGAAATTTTTGCATGTTAATTGTAAAATATCATTGTACAATAGTTTGTGTTGCTATACATTGGGGTTGTAATATAAAATATAAAGGGGAAGTATTTTTAAAGTATTTTTAAAGTTGACTGTGGTCGCGTTTCAACCGCCGGAGACAGCGTGGAAACGCCCCTCCGCGGAAAAACTTTGTTCCCGGGGTGGTCGTGAGGAAAAAAGGGGGGGAAACCAATTCTATAGCAAGTTTAAGACCCCTGTCAGGTTTACCAGGCAATCGTTTTCGGAAAGATAAATCCTTCTGGCGAGCAGCTAGCAAGATTTTTAACCGATTTATACTTACTTCATGGTCTTTCTTACAATACTATTCTACTACATAAATCAGCCATAGCCACGCTGTGTAATTCGGAAAATTCTGGCAATTTAAGTTCAAATGCCTTAGTCAAACATGTTTTAAAATCAATTTCCCTTAAAAAACCACTACAGCATAAACCTCCTGTTTGGAATCTCGATGATTTAGTTAATTATATGCAAAACTATTCTGTCGATTTAGATAACGTTCTTCATATCTGTAGACACACTGCTGCCTTATTGCTTCTTTTGTCTGGTAGAAGAATACACGACCTTACTTTATTAAGCATTGATTCAAAACATTTGTCGAGAACTAATGACTGTATTATTTTTTGGCCATTATTTGGTTCAAAAACCGACACACATGATTACCGACAATCGGGATGGAAACTGATTGCCAATCCCAATTCATTAAGATTAGATCCCATTTTTTGGATAAATAAATTGATTAATATATTAAATGAAAGACGGAATACGGCAAATTGTCATAATTTATTTATAACCTTTAGAGGAGATCCCAGGTCAGCTTCCAGTGTAACGGAACTTAGGGCCTACGGCCCTACGCTACATGTAGCTGTGATCGTCTTCGAAACCTACTACACTAATCTATTTACATTCAATATTGACTCCTGACCGTATGTATATATTCGTATAACAAATGCTAAGAGCATATATTTAAATCGATAGTTCGCCACCCCAGTGGTACACAAAGTGTATACAAAGTGTGACGTTCTATCCCAACTTTTAACTTCAAATGTATGTATGGACTATATTATATAGTCTCACAGTTCATGTGAGCTGTGTGCTTGTTTGCCACCTCAGTGGTATATTTAACTTTACTGTATGTACGGAATATATATTATGATGACAAGACTGTGGATTTATTTGGAATCAAATGAATTAATATTAAATTCAAAATATAGGTCTGTGATAGTGTTGATTCATAAACTGTTCTAGCTAGCTATGCATATATTATGTTACGCGTATTATAGGACACTTTCAATGTTTGTTAAAACTAGTCGCCAATAAACTATCTTCCGAACTACACGTATCATTTGTTTCTCTCGAACCACTCAAAGAAAAGTGGACCTTATCGCAAACACCATATGGTCCTTCGAGCCGGATATACGACGCAACTACCTGAGGACTCGCGCCGAGAGAACAATAGAACCGATCGCAACAGCCGACCCTTTTTTTGTGCATTTACTTATTAAGAAGAATTATAATTTTATTGAAGCATATAGTTTTACATGAAAATGACGACGACTATTACAGCTGAACAACAACAACTTCTTTCCGTGCTAGAAGATACTGCCAGTTTATTCCAGAAAACACAGACTAACCTTAGAAAATGCCCGAAAGCCCGTTTAACAAAAGGATATATAGAAGCTCGTGTGAAAATAATCGACGATTATTGGAATACATTTAAAGATGCGCATCGCGAATTAGTAAAAATTACCTCTAAAGAACAAAAGGCATCTATGACGTATTTTTTAAATGATGAATTTAACACATATGAAGATTTGTACAATGTGCTACAAGGTGACTTGAAGGATATGCTTACAAGATTAATGGAATCAAAGTCTGTTGACACGAGTACAAGCAGCGTAAGTCCACATACTGCCATTGTACATTTACCTAAAATACACCTACCCAAATTTTCTGGAAATTATGAGTCGTGGCAAACATTCCAAGATTTGTTTACATCGTTGGTGCACAATAACAGCTCATTGAGTGATGTACAAAAACTACATTATTCAAAGTTGAGTGTTACACAAGAAGCGGAATCGCTGTTGAAGCATGTAATGATTACCACCGACAATTATTTATATGCATGGGATATTCTGAAACAAAGGTATGGCAACAAACGATTAACTGTTAATTCTATTATGAGAAAATTATTTAATTTAAAGAAAATGTCTACTCAATCCGCTGTTCAATTAAAGTGCTTGTTGGATACAACGGCCGAATGTTTAAATACCCTTACCAATTTAAATGTTTCTACGGCCTCTTGGGATCCTATCCTGATATATCTTCTGGTGCAGAAGATGGACCCAGAGACCCACAAGAACTGGGAAGAGTACGCACATAAAGAAGATGACATCTTACCTTCTTGGAAGGACCTTAAGAAATTTATGGAGTCAAAATTCCGCACTTTAGAATTAACACAACAAGCTAGCACTAAAGATAATAAAATAATTAAGGAACGTTCATGTCATGTTGCCACACCGACTCTAAAGGTTTGTGCTATGTGCAAGGATAACCATACATTGAGTCATTGCAAAGAATTCGGTAAAATGGAACCAGCTCATAGAAGTGAGTTTGTCAAAAATAATCACTTATGTTACAACTGCTTAGTAACAGGTCATTCGGTATCTAAATGCAAGGTACCTTTGTCCTGTCGTATATGCAAGAGACGCCACCATTCTCTTCTGCATGAAAAGGAGACTCCACAATCTGGAAATTCATCGGTTACATCGCAGCCAGTTGTGACACATGTAGGAGAAGAGCAAGATATACAAGTCAACACAATGATGGCATCCCAATTCAATAAGCAGAAGCAAGCACTGCTAGCAACTGCAGTAGTAGAAGCAATGAGCGAACTTGGACACACTATTATATTGCGGGCGCTAATAGATCAAGGTTCCGAAGCAGCTTTTATAAGCGAGAAGGCGGCTCAACTATTGAAGCTCAAACGACAACCTGTAAATGGCAACGTCGTTGGGGTGGGATCTACAAAAATCGCACTCAAGCATGTGGTACAGCTTCAAGTAAAATCACAATATGACAAAGATTTCTACTTACCAATCAAGGCCTACGTAATGCCTAGACCGCTGACCACAAAGATACCCATCAAAGCAATCAACCCAAAACCATGGCCTCACATTCAAGGTCTTAACTTGGCTGATCCATCCTACTATAAGCCAGGTGAAATAGACCTGCTCCTGGGTGTGAGAGAATACGCTAAAATTCTGCAAAATCAATTCATTAAAGGTCCATCAGGAACACCCAGTGCTCAAAAGACGAACCTGGGTTGGATACTGTTTGGAGAAATTCACACAGTACAACCACAAGAAACACATTTTGTCATGCACCATACAGTTGACATTGACGATATGCTGAAATCAATATGGGAAGTAGATATAGACACAAAAAGAAAATTAACAAAAGAAGAACAACTGTGTGAGGAGTTATATGAGAATACTACTACTAGAAACAAAGAAGGAAGATACATAGTCAAATTACCGTTTAAAACAAACAATCCACTGTGTTCTCAAGGAAATAGTAAGGAGATAGTTACTCAGAGATTTATGCAACTTGAAAAGAGGTTTAGAAGATCGCCAGACCTAAAAAAAGATTACATCAAAGTTATAAACAACTACATTGAACAAGATCACATAGAAAAGATACCTGAAAGGGAAAGAAATAATACAAGCGTCTACTTACCTCACCACGCCGTAGTTCGCGTAGACAAAGAGTCCACTAAAACACGTGTTGTCTTCGATGCTTCTTGTAAAGGATCAAACAACATTTCCTTGAACGATGAGTTGTTGGTAGGTCCTCAGTTGCAAGAGGACCTAAGAAACCTTCTGATGCGATGGCGAATGAAGCAAGTTTGTTTCATGGCTGATATTCAACAAATGTATCGTCAGATATTAGTAACCCGAGATGATGCAGACTACCAACGAATCCTCTGGAGATATAGTGAAACCGATCCTCTTGAAGAATATAGACTGCTGCGGGTCACCTTTGGCACCGCTCCTGCACCTTACTTAGCTGTCAAAACGCTGCAACAAGTTAGTAAGGATGAGCCTAAACAAGATACACTTGTTAATCAAACAATAATGGAGGATTTCTATATAGATGATTTACTGTCGGGTTCAGACTCAGTTGCAGAGGCTATATCACTGTCCAAAGCCGTATCAGATACCTTGAGACAAGGTGGTTTCCAACTTACAAAATGGGCTTCCAACAGCATCGAGTTTATGAAGTCTGTAGACCCAGAAAAGAGGTCAGCCAACGTTCACATAAACATGAATCTTGACGGCACCATAAAGGCGCTTGGAATTGTATGGAACTTGAGCACAGACAAATTTCAATACAAAATCGACTTCTCACCTGAAATCCACACAATAACGAAACGCAGTATTTTGTCTGATATACAAAAACTTTTTGACCCTCTTGGTTGGATAGCGCCAAGTACAATTATGGCGAAGATATTGATACAAAAGTTATGGCTGGAGAAATCAAACTGGGATGACAAGGTTAGCAAGACATTAGAAGAAGAATGGCTACAAATAAGAGAGGATTTTACTAACGTCAATCGAATAGAAATTGAGAGATGGCTTGGGACGTTGAACGTCACCAAAGACAACCTACAACTTCATGGGTTCAGCGACGCATCGATGCGTGCTTATGCAGCTGCTGTTTACCTAAGAGTCCAAACCACAAGCAATAATATAGAAATAAAATTGATTGCAGCCAAAACCAGAGTGGCTCCCCTAAAAATAATCTCGTTACCCCGTCTTGAATGGTGTGGAGCTTTAATACTATCCAAGCTCATGAAACAAATTGGACAAGCAATGAGGATACCAACGTCTCAAATGTATGCCTGGACAGACTCATCGATAGTTATCGCATGGCTTTGTGGGGAACCCAACCGATGGAAACCCTTCGTGGCAAATCGTGTGGTGGAAACTATCGAAAACATAAATAACAAACACTGGCATCATGTCGAATCATGTCACAATCCAGCTGATTTGGCTTCGCGAGGCATGTTTCTTTCCGAACTAAAAGAGTGCAGGCTGTGGTGGCAGGGACCGAGTTGGCTATCTGAAAAGGAAATAAACATTAGAAAATCAGAAGTAATAGACACATGTGTAGAATTGAAAACAATAAAAATTAACACTTACCTGAACACAGAAGATGTAGAAGTTGAAAATAGAATTATTAAAAGGTTTGAAGATTTCTCAACGTTAACAGAATTAATAAAAACTATTACTTACTGCAGAAGATTTTTACGATACAAAAATAACACAAATAATTATTTATCAACAGAGGAATTAGAAGAGTCCTTACACATTTGCATTAAATTAGTGCAAGAGGAGGAATACAAAGAAGAAATAGAATTACTAAGGTCAAACAGACAAGTAAAGAAGAGGAGTCACCTAAGATCGCTTAACCCTTACCTAGATGAGCAATATATACTCAGGGTGGGCGGTCGCCTCCGACATGCAAATATATCTCAAGCTAGAAAGAATCCTATAATATTAGGAACCAAAAATACAATGACGCCGTTATCGCTGATGCACATGAGAAGACACTTCATGGTGGAGTACAGCTAATGCTTTGTTACTTGCGTTTCAAGTTCTGGATTATTAGAGCCAAATCACTCATAAAGAAATATGTGCATCAATGCATCAAATGCGCCAAATTAAGAGCAAATACAAAAACACAAATGATGGGAGACCTACCCGCAGAGAGAGTTAATCCGACAAGACCCTTTCTGCACAGCGGTGTAGATTTTGCAGGACCGTTTCAAACACTGATGACCAAAGGGCGAGGCAATAAGACTACGAAAACCTACATTGCGATTTTTATATGCATGTCTACCAAAGCAATTCACCTAGAACTGGTCGGAGACCTAACTGCAGAAGCTTTCATAGGTGCCTTTAGACGTTTTGTAGCACGAAGAGGAAAATGTAGTCATCTATGGTGTGATCACGGCAGGAACTTTGTGGGGGCAGACAGAGAACTACAAGAAGCTTGGAACGAAGCCAACCTGCATCTCACAGGTCCAGTCCAAACAACCTTAGCAACAGACGGCACACAATTTCACTTCATCCCGGTTTACAGTCCAAACTTTGGAGGTTTGTGGGAGTCAGGGGTGAAACTAGTTAAGAACCACCTTAAACGAATATTAACTACACACCTCACATTCGAAGAGATGACCACAATATTGTGCCAAATCGAAGCCTGCCTCAATTCACGTCCAATATGTGTAATGGATGATACTGATCCAGAAGTATTAAATCCACTGACCCCTGGTCATTTTTTGATCGGAGAAGCACCAATAACAGTCCCATCACCCCTTATGAAAACTGAAAAGATTCACAACTTATCACGCTGGCAATACACACAAAAACTTTTGAATGATTTCTGGCAACGTTGGCAAGATGAATACTTGACTCAACTTCAGCAGCGTCCTAAATGGAAGAAAAGAGAGAAGGAATTGGCAAGGAGATATTGTCTTAACCAAAATGGAAAAATTACCACCTGGAAAATGGTCATTAGGACGAATCACTGACAAGCACCCTGGGGCTGACGGGTACACAAGGGTTTACAGTGTAAAGAGTGGTAACACAGTCACCAGAAGAACTATTACCAAGCTGTGTTTACTACCTATCGATCAAGATTGATAATTAAGTCGATAGAATGTGGTAATTTTACATTAATTATTTGCATGTATCAGATACTTTGTATTGTATTATTATGTTATTAAAAAAGCACTTACAGTCCTTTTGGTGGGCGGTGTGTTGATTCATAAACTGTTCTAGCTAGCTATGCATATATTATGTTACGCGTATTATAGGACACTTTCAATGTTTGTTAAAACTAGTCGCCAATAAACTATCTTCCGAACTACACGTATCATTTGTTTCTCTCGAACCACTCAAAGAAAAGTGGACCTTATCGCAAACACCAGATAGTTTGATTTGTGTGTGGCCTCTTTGGGCGTCTTTTTCAGCTGTATTTATATTTTATAGGCCTTTAATTGTCGTAGATATCATATATGATTTATAATATGTGATCCGGATCAATTATATATTTTTTTGTTGTGTATTGCAATGCAATATTATCTCAAGCTCCGAAAAGCGAGATTTAGATCAATTCCGAAGAATCGATAGCTCTGATCAACAGATCAAGCTCTCCTTCACCTCGTCACAATGATTTTAAGTTAGTTTGTAATACCTCCGCTAACTTCATTGTGTACTGTAGGTTTCAGTGTTAGCGTTCAGCTCCAGTACAAAATGATAGACCCTTAGACCTCGTGACATTAATGATTCAACTGAAGCAATTATGAAGGTAAAATGATAATGATTATGAGTCTTATTATTCCAACAACAGTATCGTAAACTTTTACAGCAATGGTTGGCTGTCAGTTATTAATGGGATGTTTAATTTCTCAAATAGGCTTCAGCAGAAAACTAGTGTCACTACACATTACAAACTTGGGCTCAAATACTGGTCCAAATGACCCAGGAGCTAAGTGAATTTACCTACAGATGTTTCAATGAGTATAGCTTTGGCTGATATGATGTAATGAGTGAGATCTTGTATATGTCGGAGATGTCAATTAGTCTCTCATTAGCAACTGTGTGCTGAATTTAATGATCTCAATAAATAAAGCCTTTTGTTTATTCAATGTACTGACTTTGTGAAGTAAAGTAGAGTTAATCAATGTATATGATTTAGGTATATAGTTAATATACTAACTTCAATCAAATTATAATTATAGTTTACACTTGTCACTATTATTTTGAATAAAACCCGACTGTAAAAGCACAATAATCTGCTTATTTATTTATAACAAAATATAATACGTTTATTATAACGTATAATTACCCCAATTTCAATTATTATATTAACACAAAATAAACGCACAAATTAACTTTTCACCAAACGTAATCTATAAATTACCACTATAATTCTCGTAAGAATTCCTAGGTTCTATCGCAATAGAACGTCTATACCTGCATTCTAGCTAGAAACCTAGTGTAACCTGCAGACCATGAGCTCGTACCAAGATGAACATGGATGTGTATGATTTTAAATGTGTGTGTATTGCGAATTGTGTAAAGGAAAACAAACTTGAAACTAGCTACGTGGAATAGGGAGTGCTCTAGTTTTTAGACTTTCCTACAACTAGATCACGGAAGCCTAGGTGATTGGGATGAAAGGTATTCGAATCGCCTCCAGAAGCCAGTCTCAGCTCCCAGACTTACAGTCAATAATTTACCTATAAGAACTTGCCAAAGACAGCGATCCAAAGGAATATAGATGTGGTTAGGAAGGTATGGTAAAGTAATTAGGAACTTCTAAATATCAATTCAGAAGCGCGTTGTTTTCAAAACACGACTCAAGATACTGTCTTATCACATCCACAATATTTGCACTTGCTTAAAACGGCAGCGTCCAAAACGTGTGAATGCTAGTAGCCAGCGTATCGAAGCGATGTCAGAACCCAACTGTCCCACCAAACGTTAGAAATCACTTTTTATTGACACGCAAGGTCTGAGCGTCCCGCGCCGCGCGCACACACCCCAGGTAGTCGCTTGCGCCGGGAGCTCGCTAAATCCTTTGTGTGTAATTTAATGGACAATGTATTTGGTATCGTGCAGCTTATAATTATATTTAAATGATAACATGCCTTCGTGCAATGTAATTAATTTCCTTCTACAGAATATCAAACCATGCAAATTGATACCGTATAATAATATAAATAATATACCAACAGTGTATACTCAATTTAACCAGCTGGAGATGCATTTTAATGATATAATTACATAAGTATTATAGTACTATGCGCTTATCTCGGCGGAGCTCTGATTATTATTATTTTTTTTGATAGAATTCTATTTTATGTATTTTTTTAATTGCATTTTGGCCATTTATATCCATGGATCAAACTCGCATAAATCTACAATTATATGGTGCCTTAATTATGGCATTTACATTAAGTCCACCTACTTAGTCATCATAAATAATATATTCCAACAATATGAATATCATCGTTTCATATTTGCATTCGTTCAAGCAAGATAATTTTAGAAATATTATAACATCTGAATATTTTAAATACCATGTGCTTACAATAAAGTATCGTGCCTGCACCCAAAATCTTCACTTTGTCCTAAAGAACCTTTTTTTTAATAATTTCTTTTGTTCTTAAAATAGTTTTAAAGTCGTTGGCTATTTTTTTTGCACTATGAACCAACACAAGACATTACCGCCATATGGTTGCAACGCAGTCCGACCTTTTTATGTCTCTGTGCTCCTAAATGTGGGCTTTTTAAATGAATGAAATGAAATAGTAATATTAATAGACATATTCTAACTACTTAGGACAGGCGTATATCCCAATATAGACTGTCCCGTCTCACCAGGTCGATTATAGCAGGCTGGATCAAATCTCTTCTTGTGGAAGCAGGCATTAAGGCAAATCCCGGTAGCTTTAGATCTGCGGTTGCATCAAAAAACTGGATCGATGGCTATCCGATTGAAGAGTTGCTCTTGAGGGGCAATTGGCGATCTAGTAACACTTTTCACAAATATTACAAACGGGAAGTAATGCCCACTTCTACAGTGATGAGTGTTACACGATTCTTTTCCCATACTACTATTTGAGAATGTATTTCTTGCATTATATTATATAGTGCTTGCTATAAGTAATAAATATTAATTTTTATATACCTACCTATTCTGATTTTATTAATTTACACCCTCACATTGGCGTCGCGTTTCTCTTTCCTACCACCAGGCGATAACAGACACCTCTCATAAAGCTATAAGCTTCGAATAACGGTCAAGTCAATTTAATAGCAGCGTTTTACCTACCAATAAAACGCATATTAAATTACTTACCTTATTCGAAGCTTATAGACAATCTCTGCCTGGTATTCGACGCAGTGAGCTCAAAAATGGTTCAGCTCCGCTCCACAGCTCGCCCCACTCTTCGATGGTGGAGGGAGAAACGTGTGAAAAGGATAGAGTTATATGTTAGAAAGGGACAAAGATATAGGCGGGAACCACAGACTGCTATCTCATAAAGCTATAAGCTTCGAATAAGGTAAGTAATTTAATATGCGTTTTATTGGTAGGTAAAACGCTGCTATTACTTGATGCAGTGCTACCCAAGTCACCATGTATTGAAAAAAGTTGTAAGAATGGTTTTACAACAAATTTAAATGTACCATCAATGAACACAGTTTTGCACTGGGTAAGTTGCAGAATGCATTGTTCTGTGGCAAAAACAATTAAGCGTTCACTATCATCGTTATAATCACAAAATAAGAAGCTTTCAAATTTCTTTGGTATCTCTAATTTGGTAATATTATGAGCACGAATTTAATTTATCCCAAAAGCCTTTTTCCTGTAATTTGTCAGGCTATGTCTAATATTTTTATATTCAGGCAATTTCTGTAGTAGCTCGAATCCTTTTTCTTTATATGTTAAAATGTCACTTTCAAAAACTTCTTGTATTGAAGTCGTTGCATCTTCTGCTATCTTGCTTTTACAAGTATTTACAATTGTTTTGATTTCAGTTTGTTCAAAGTTTGGAATACACGAGTGTCGTGTTTCTTTTAGAATTGTTTCGCCAGTAATGGTAAGGGTACCTTTACAAGTTGGCCTGTTGATGCAATGCCAGTTAGAAGCACCACTCTTGTAATTTCGTTTTTTGTGGTAGCTGTGTCCAGCTCTTAACAATATAGTACCTCCTCTTTGCGACTTAATAAAAGTCATGTTTGAACCTCCACTACTGCTTGAACCACTTATTTCTGCTGACATTGTTCTATAACAAAAATAAATAAAAGCCGTTGAAGTCTTAATAGTTATGTTAATCCAATGGAATTAAATAAAATTATTGTTTTTAGTTATATAAAATGTTAATTGTTATCTTTGAAATAGCTATGCATGTCTGTTCGAGACCGCGAGATGATACCTGTAGCGCCCTCTGGGAGCGAACCTTCTGCACTATACAGGGTGTATTTTTGAAACGGGGCAGTAAGGGCAAGTACCTTAACCGTTGCAGTTACAGCAAAACGTTCTTAGAAGACCTTCCCTAACTTTTTGACATATTTTGAACTGCATTTTGTAAAAAACTTACAGTTGGCAAAAAAAAAATGCAAAAAGTCCAAAAATTTTTTTTTATGCCAATCGATTCTATTTCATGTGGGGATCAAAAAACTCTATGAGACCATTTTAGCTTTCAGTACTAGGAAAGACAGAAATCGCCAAAAACGTTTCCCATACATTTCGGCAACAGAAACAAATTTCTACGATGGTCTAACTTTTTGTTATGGCCAGGAAGTGGGTACAATTGACTGTAAAGTAAATAAAAAGAATTTTTACCCTCAAATTTCGAATTTGATTCGAAAATCTGTGTGTTATTCTTAGTTTCAGCTGAGAAACTTCGTATGAGTTATTAATTAAGGATTTTCGCTAAAATGTCTTCTAATCGTGAAAAAATTGACTTATTAGAAGCGTATTTTGTCAATAATCGAAATGCGGGAGCTGCATTAGTGTGGTACCGCAATAAGTATCCGTTGCGGCATGTGCCAACAAGAAAGGTTATTACAAATCTTTTGAAAAACCTGGAATTGCAGGGTTCTTTCAAAAGAAAGCGGCAGCCTCGTGTGGACATGGACACGGTGATTGCGGTTCTAACTTATGTCGAAGCATATCCAGAGGTATCGTCCAGACAAGTCGCCCTTGAAGTAGGTGTATCCCACTCCCTTGTGATAAAGATATGGAAGAAATACGGCTACAAGTGCTATCGATATGGGCGCATAGTTCAAGTGTTACATCCGGGTGATGATGTTCGAAGGCTTACTTTTTGCAGATGACTAAGAGGAAAAATAAGCAGAGACCATGAATTTTTAAATTACATACTGTGGTCAGACGAAACGAATTTTTCCAATAACGGTATGTACAACAGAAAAAATCACCACTATTGGTCCAAAGAAAATCCACTAAGAGTTACGGCAAGTCATAATCAGGTTCGCTTCTCATTTAACTGTTGGTGTGGTATAATGTCCAATCGAGTCATAATGGTGGAATTTTACGAAGGGAAACTGGATTCTGCCATGTATAATGAAGTCATTTTACACCATCTTGAAAACGAGATGGACGAATGGCCCCTGTCGGAATTGCGAAAAGTTCATTTTCAACAAGATGGTGCTCCGCCACATAACAGTCACCTTTCACGTTCCAATTTGAGCCGCCTATTCGGTACACAGTGGATAGGTACACATGGTCCAACACAGTGGCCACCTCGTAGCCCCGATCTAACACCACTTGATTTTTTTTTATGGGGCTTCGTGAAAAACGAGTTGTATAAGACGACGTACGCCAGTGTTCAAGAGCTCAAGGATGCATTAATGACCATTTTACGTAATATTCATCCCAGAACATTATTAGCCGCCATTCGTTCAGTGCAAAAAAGGATAGACTTATGTATTCGTGAAAATGGAAATCATTTTGAGCAATTTATTTCTTAAACCAATTTCTTAAATATTTAAATGATTTTTTTTATTTAAAAAAGTTCAAAATTTTACCTGACCTATGAGTTTCGAGTTGATTTATCATATTTCCGTACGAAATGTATGGGAAAGGTCTTTGGCGATTTCTGTCTTTTCTAGTACTGAAAGCTAAAATGGTCCCATAGAGTTTTTTGATCCCCACATGAAATAGAATCGATTGGCATGAAAAAAAAAATTTTTGAACTTTTTGCATTTTTTTTTTGCTAACTGTAAGTTTTTTACAAAATCTGTGAATGCAGTTCAAAATGTCCCAAAAAGTTAGGGAAGGTCTTTTAAGAACGTTTTGCTGTAACTGCAACGGTTAAGGTACTTGCCCTTACTGCCCCGTTTCAAAAATACACCCTGTATAATTATGTCGTCATGTCGCGTCACACACGTCGCAGCCAATATGTGATCGCGAATATGCATTCGTCACTGTACGTCACTATATATGTTCCCTCCTACCCCTCTCCACGATTAATGTAACCACTTTACTTTCTGAAAAAAGAGACATTACACGTTCACACTGAAAATTTTTGAATTTCATTTTTAATCAATCAATAAGTCGCCTCTCCAAAGTCTTTCGCGCAGAGTAACGCCTAATCTCAAACATATTGGTCCTTCATAACCGAACGTTCATCTACTACTTCTGAGAAGCAGCACCTATGGATTTTTCACGTACCTACTTCGGAGAATAGACAGCGCACGTCGGCATTTCTTCTGGTTGAAAGGCGTGTATGCAGTTTGAAGATACCCAAGGACACGCAGTTTAGGAGAGAAAAGGCTACAGGACGAGAACTGGACATCCAACACGATTTTATACGCGCATATCTCGGTACGGACGTCTAGTCATCCTATAACCCTAACCCTTTGTCTTCATCTGCTTAATACCGTGCTTATAACAATTTCAGTGTGCAATCCGTGATAAGTTACCCCAGTGTGACCGCTACCTACCATTGACGTCGCTAGCACGGGCAGAATTGCATCAGGATTCAAAGTCCACACGTAAGTACTCCAGCTTTCCATAACCAAAATGTCATTAGATACAGGTGTTGAGACTAAATCACAACCGCGCGGTAAATCTCCAAGTAAATCTGGCAGTGATGACGCGAGTGAACAGTATCGCATACTCATAAAAAAACGCGGCGTCGTCAAAGCTAGACTCACAAGGTTCGTTAGTCACCTGCAAAGTTACAGCGAAGACATAAACGCATTGTCCTCTTTGTGTTTAGTCGATTTAAAGCTACGCGTGCAAGGAGCTAGGAGTCTATACACCGAATTTAACGATCTTCAAACTCAAATAGAAATGCTCGTACCGGAATAAGTCTCGAAGATCAGCTGTCACAGCGAGATCAGTTTGAAGATAGTTACTACGGTGCACTGGCTCAGGCCGAGTCCCTACTTGACTTTACAAAGATTGAAAATGCTAAAAGCTCCTCAAGTTAGCACAACACGTTAAGTAATGTTAGACTACCTACTATATCGCTACCTACATTTGATGGTTCATATGAAAACTGGCTCGCATTTAGGGATACTTATCTATCTCTAGTTCACAACGCGAAGGATCTCAGTGAAATTCAAAAGTTCCACTACCTAAAGTCTTCATTGTTGGGTAGTGCGTTGTTAGTTATAGACGCGCTTGAACTAACAACAAGTAACTACACAGTGGCATGGGAGCTCCTTCTTAATCATTACGACAACCATAGATTATTGATACACAATCATGTTAAGGCACTATTTTGTACTCAAACTTTAACTAAAGAATCGCACGTATCTATAAGACAGCTGATTGACACTACATTAAAAAGCTTACGCGCTTTAAGCATCCTAGGTGAACCGGTTTCATCCTGGGATACGTTAATTATTTATATCTTGGTTTCGAAGTTTGACAAAACAACTGAACGCGAGTGGGAGCAGTTTAAGACCAGCCTCACTTGTCACGACACTAAAATGAGGATTAAACTGGATGATTTGTTGCAATTTCTAAAAAGCCGGGCTGATATGTTGGAGACGCTACAGGCGTCACAAAGTACAAGCACACGCGATAAACACGACGTTCACAAAAAACATTCCGCTTCGAACGCAAATAACAATAGCAGAGTGCACTGTAATGTTTCCACTAACAACAAGCCACAGAAATCACATCACAAATCGAAAATTGCGTGTTCTATGTGTCACTCAAATCATCCACTTTATTCCTGTGTCAAGTTTCTCGAGATTGATTACGACTCGAAACTAAAATTCGTAAAAAATAATAATTTATGCGAAAATTGTTTGCGCGCGGGTCATTCCGTTGAGTCATGCGTGTACGGGCCGTGCCGTAAGTGCAATAAGAAAGATAATTCTATTATCCATCCGCCGGACACTAATAACGGTATCTCCCCCGCTCCCGCTGACGCCTCAGGCCCCGTGGCATCTACCTCAGTCATGTCGATCAATGCACATTCGCAACAAATTCCAATGCAACGCACACATGAGTCAATTAAGCCTGTTTTGTTGTCAACTGCCCTTGTCGAGGTAAAAGATAAAAATAAAAATTATCATATCGCGCGCTGTTTGCTAGACAATGGTAGTCAACGATGTTTTGCAACTAAAGCCCTATCCGATCTTTTAGGCTCGCAATTAATACAGTCCACACACGAAATTCGCGGTGTAGGTAATTCTGTGACACAGTGCACGCAGACCTGTGATATACAGATTAAATCGCGCATTAATACCTACACAACAAATCTACATTGTTTAGTTTTGCCAAAGATTACGGCTACAATGCCAATTGTATGTAACAATCGCGCATCGTTCTGTATTCCAGACAACATACAATTGGCAGATCCGCAATTTTTAGATTTTGAAAATATCGATATCTTAATAGGTGCCGATAAGTTTTGGGATCTACTTACGCAGGGTAAGATAAGGTTACATAACGGGCCTTACTTGCTAAATACTCGATTAGGCTGGATAGTTTCGGGTCCTATCAATTTAAACGCACGCATTGAAGACCCCATCCAGTGTAATTTTACGCACACAACAGATTCACTATTACGTCGGTTCTGGGAGATCGAGGAGCTGCCTACGGCTCGAGACGCGCTGACTGACGAGGAGAAGGCTTGCGAGGAACACTTCGTTCGCATCACTACACGCGACAGCGACGGAAGGTTCTGTGTCAGCATGCCACTCAAGCAGTCGCCCGAGGTGTTAGGTGAAACCTATCCCCAGGCTGAACGACGTTTCTTGGCGCTGGAAAGACGATTACAGCGCTCAGAACCTTATAGAAATTTATACTCGGACTTTATTCACGAATATGAGGATCTAGGACATATGAGTTAAGTTCCATCTTGTCCTTATGACTCACCACATTTTATATTGCCCCACCACGGTGTATTTCGCGAGCGCAACACCACCACGAAGCTTCGCGTGGTGTTCGACGGCAGCGCCGCGTCTTCTTCCGGCACTTCGCTCAATGACCTTCAGATGGTGGGCCCCGCAATCCAAGGTGACCTTCTGTCCATTCTTCTGCGTTTTAGGCAGCACCGTCATGTAGCCTGCGTTGACATCGCCAAGATGTATCGCCAGGTGCTCATAGCTGAACAGCAGCGCGACCTTCAGCTGATCCTATGGCGCGACAATCCCGGACAACCGATAGGTATATATCGTCTAAACCGTGTTAGTTACGGAACCTCGTCAGCGCCATACCTAAGTGTTCGTTGTCTAAAACAGTTAGCCACAGAATGCACCGATCCCGACGTTGAAAGAATAATTAATGAAGATTTTTACGTCGACGACATGATCACCGGATCGCATGATACACACGAGTTATTGAGATTATGTAATGAAACCGCACGAACATCACAGTTAGGCTGCTTCCCGCTTCGCAAGTGGATATTCAACTTTGATGACGCGGCGTTAGATTCAAATTTGACTGCACTAGGCGATGCACAAACACAGGTGACTTTCGATAAAGATTGCAATTCGAAAACATTAGGCATAGGATGGAACAATTACTACGATCACTTTTATTTTAATTCGCAATATGATTTTATCAATAACTGTGATAAGGTCACTAAACGCAGCATTTTATCTCACGTGTCACAAATATATCGCACACTTAAAACAAAAGTGGTGTTATACAAAAACAGTAGTTTTTCAGTATGGCCATTTAAAAGTTGTGATCTAATACTGTGATCAATATTTAATGCAATAACTGAAATACAACACAATAATTTATTTCATCTGACAGGTTGACTAACTGGCTTTTAGTTAATTATTGAAACATGAGAATAATAAAGGAAGTTATTTAGAAAAAACAGTTTTAAAAAAATGTTCTGTATAGTGCCACTTTTGATTTTAGTTTTTGTTACCGTTTTAGAATAAAATCTCAAATTATAACTTATCTCTATATAAAAGCCCATTGTTGGCACAAAGTCATGACAAAGAATACACTAAATCTTCTTATACATAAAAAACTAAGCAAAAAGTAACTTATAAGTATCAAAATAAAACAATAAGCTTCTTGTATCAAAATAAAATATTAATTCTTATGTAGACAAAACCTAATTTTTAATGAGATCAATCACAATACTTAATTGGTAATTATTAAATATTTAAATGCTACTGAAATATGCTTTCGTAATAAGATGTGTAATAACTAGGTATCAGACCAGCATCAATAAGGCTCCGTATATTACTTTTCTTTCTTTCGGATATATCCAATATGCGCAGATAAAGTGGCTTAAGTTCTGGAAGACGATTGTTTCTATTTGTTCGTTTCGCCAAATCAAACTCTTTAAAATCGTCAAAATACGATAATTTATATTGTATTTTGATCTCATTATGTTCATTCTTATCAATTTTGATTACTTTTATATCTGAAAACTTAACAACTTGGCCATCAACACTTTTGTTTAGTCTGGGAACTGGTAGTTGTTTTATATCTATGAAATCACCATAACCCATTTCATTGACACTTAAAGGTGTTCCACGTTTTTTAGCACTTCGGATACCAGAAATATATTGCGATGGTACGTATATCGGTGCAGATCTAAGACATCTTTTAACTTGTTTCTCAATGAGGGAATGCACGGCATCCCCCTCTTTCTGTGTATGACCACGAATTAGGAACTTGTGCGTTATACATTTAATTTTTAAGTGTAATACTGCATAAACATACATCCCGATAATAAACTGGTTCTTCTGCTGACCGCAGCAATTATCTGAATAAAAAATTATGTCAAGATCTTCGTCAGCAATGGAAGACTTCTTTTGCAAGTACTTTAGCACACAAGTTCCAATCTCATTTGCCCCTCGGTTTCCTTGAGATTCATCCCAAAAAAAGCATTCAGTAGAGTCTTGTTTAAGTTCAGAAATCGTAAAATTCAGGCAATTTATTTTTGATTTGTAATAAAATGTGGAAATCTCTCCCTTTGGCACTGTCATTACGGCCTGCAAATCATAACCAGCGACAATAAAACTACTTGACACCATTTCTCTATCACTTGTCTTTTCCTCACGACTCTTTTCTTTCTCAGCTAGATGCCGATCGTAGGCTTCTTTCTTAGCAGCCTTTACATCACCTTCAGCAAGCTTATATATAGAGCACTGCTCACATTGATCCTTCTTTGGAATGAAGAAACTAATGTTGAATCTTTCATTAAAGATTTTTCTATAGGTATGTAACATTACATAAGGTAATTTTTGTTGCATACATTCATCTTTGTAATCGGAATAAATTTCTGTTAAGGTTTTTCCACCATCGATAAATTCCTTAGTAGTTTGTTGACGTAAATAATGGCTTTCAATGCGCGGGATGCTCTTAATATGGGATTCAACTCCATTAATCAAGTAATCAGGCACTTTTCTATGTTTTCCATGTTTCCCCCTTTGTTCTCCTTTTAGTACACCAGTTATAACATTTTTCTTTTCTATTACAGTTCTAATACATCTGTCAGTTATGTTTAGGGTATTTTTAAAGAATGTTTTACACACTTTTGTTTTAGTACCATTCAAATAAAAAAAGAAAGCATTCTTTAACTTTCTAGTTGAATCCAGTCTCTTGTATTGATACTTTGGTTTAATTTCTTCCATATTTCGTGCTATATATTCTCTTTGCCGTATCAACGAACCCATGGCCCAATAATCGTCAAATAGTTGCTTCCTTAAATCTTCAGTAATTCTTTCTGTGCATTTTAGTCGACAAGTTGCCTCACAGAATTTCTTAAGAAATTTAGCTGGAAACACCCTCTTTGTTTTGGAATTTGAAACATATTCTTTCCCAGAGTCTTTTAAAGCCTTAGCAATGTAAGCCGTCCTTTGGTTCTTCTTCTTTGGTTTCGCGATATCAAGACTCGATGAGACGTCCATTTCATTAGTGTGATCTACACTCTCAGTACTTTGGTTATTTGTTTCAGAAGAAAAAAATATTCATGTGTCAGAAAGTTCATTTGTAGTAGTTATCTTCTCTGTATTATTAGTAAGTAATTCGGAATTATTTTCACTTATATCAGCACCTTCAGTGGTAGTCTGAAGGATATTTGGTGAAGCAGGTGCAAAAAATGTTACAGGTCTAACGGATGATTTTGAGCTTGAAGAGGAGGTCGAAGATGAGTTGGAAGATGAAGATGAGCTTGAGCTTGAAATACGGCTTCTTTTCTTTGCGGGTGCGTATGTTGTATCATCATCAGAGGCGGGCGAAAAGTCGCCATCGTCATCGTTGATGTAGTTTTCTTTGTCACGTGAATCTGAATAATTGCTAGCCATTGGCAATTCGTTTACACCGGATGTTGAAGGTTCAGATGATAAACTGTTATCTTTATTTGGAATAACCATCTGCAATATTCTTCTGCCTCTACTTCTTGACGGATCCATGTCGATTACCTTAAAAAGGAAATAAAGCCTTATAATATAAAAGTAGTTGGTGCGAGAATGCTATCTTTATGTTAACTCGAGTAAACAGTACAGTTTCATAATTTTATGAATTATGTTTAACAAAATAAAAACACAATTTTCCTTCTATTTTTATAGCATAACTGGCACTTAAAGCAAAATGACGCTTATTGAATAATATAAAACATCAATATTCTACTTATCTTCCGGGATAAACCGGCACTAAACATAAAATGACACTTTTTAATTCACAATATACATTACTTAATTTTTACTTTAATCAAATAAACGACACTATCCAAATACTGCCATTTATGTATTTATTCGTTCAAAAGATTATTACAATACTATAACTTTAAAAAAGGCACTACACATATAGTGTCATTTTTGTATTTATCAAATAATTTATTTCGGTAATACTTAAACTACATAAACGGTACTATACTTAAAATGCCATTTATGGATTATTTCATGTAGAAAATTACTAACGTAAATTACTTTTAAATTGACAATAAACAAAAAATGACACTCTTTTACTCACCGCTGCGTGCGTTCCCTCTAGATGATTGGTCCGAACTGAAAAACTGACACGAACGACATTTAGGCAAAACTATCAGAACCATTTGAATGTGTGTCTTTGGATAAGAAGCGTTTTTCAAAAAATAATCTAGATGTCTCTTTATCTCAAAGTGGCCGCTTTTGGCATAATGCCACTTTTGTTTTAAGCGTGCGATATAATCCGATTGGGTTATTGAGTCCGACTATAATGCAGGCAAAGCTTTTATTGCAGCGTCTATGGCTGCTTAAATTAGACTAGGATGATGAGGTCCCTTCTGACGTCAAGCGCGCCTGGCGTGGTTTTGTTAAATCGTTATCAGTAGCCTTAAGTACAATCCGTGTGCCGCGTTACGTAATGGGCAGTATTAACTATACGCGCATAGAATTGCATATATTTACGGATGCGTCATATGTTGCTTACGGTACTTTTATTTACATTCGCACTATTAATGTTGATAAGGAAGTTTCATCGCGCTTGTTATGTTCTAAGGGGAAGGTTTCACCTTTGAAACCGTTAACTATTCCGCGCTTGGAACTATGCGGTGCACTTTTAGGTGCTAAGTTATTTGATAAGGTTTTAGGTGCTAAGTTATTTGATAAGGTTAAAAATAATGTTAATTGCGAATTCGACGACATTGTATTTTGGTCGGATTCTACGATCGTATTGGGATGGTTACGCATGCCACCCAACTTATTAAAGACTTTTGTTCAGAACCGAGTTACCGAGATTCATGACTTGACTAAAGGGCTTCCATGGCGACACGTTAGCGGCAAGGAAAATCCAGCCGACTTAGTCTCGCGCGGTATCGACCTGGAGGACCTGGCTAGTTCTAGTCTCTGGTGGTCGGGGCCCGGTTTCTTACAGGATACTAACTTCAGTTGCACAAATATATCTCAGGTTCCGAGTCCTGAGGATGCGCACGATATTTTGCCTGAAGTTAAACCTAATGTCAATTTCACGCTAACCGCTAAAACGGAACCATCGTTGTTCCCATGAACGATTCTCCCAGTTCTCGCGAATGATACGCGCCGCTGCTTATGTTTTAAGATTTATTCATAATACGCGCAGTAAAAATATTAAACGCACGGGCAGTATCAGCGTCGATGAACTGAGAGAATCAACTACGTTGTTAACAAGGCTGGCTCAGCTGGAATCTTTTCCAGGTGAGTACAAGCTGATGATTAATAAACTGGCACTTAAACCAAAACATAATTTAAGCAAATTAAGTTTACCTATTTGTCGATGACAATCGCGTTATGCGCGTAGGCGGCCGCATAGCTTACTTGCAATGCTTCTCGTTCGACAAGAAGCACCCGATTGTTATCAATAGTAAACATCATTTCGCGCTATTGTTGTTTCGACACGAGCATATTAGGCTATTACATGCCTCACCCCAAGCACTTCTTTTCGAATTGCACGATACTTGGTGGCCAATAGGTGGCAGGAATCTCGCGAAAAAGGTGTATTATGATTGTGTTGTTTGCAAGCGATTAAGAGGGAAAACCTTATCTCCACTGATGGGCAATCTACCTGAGGAGAGAATCACGCCAGGTTTTCCGTTTTCTACCTGTGGCGTAGACTATGCCGGACCAGTTTACATTTTGAACCGTAAAGGAAGGGGCGCTCAAAAAATTAAGGCATACATCTGTTTATTCATATGTTTCGTTACACGCGCCATCCATCTCGAACTCGTGAGCGATCTCACCTCTGGCGCTTACTTGCTCGCTCTGCAGCGCTTTATAGCTCGTCGTGGAAAGCCTGCTGAGATCTTTTCTGACAACGGCCGTAACTTTGTTGGTCTAATGCATGATTACGCCAAGTTTCTGAGACAGTGTAGTTCTGATATTATAGAGTACGCTACGAGTCACCGCATTAAATTTAGATTTACTCCTCCTTATGCTCCGCATTTTGGTTCTCTCTGGGAAGCTGGAGTAAAGTCTTGTAAGTTTCACTTACGCCGCGTGGTGGGAAACGCTAATCTCACATTTGAGGAATTTAGCACGGTATTGACGCAAATTGAAGCCGTCCTAAATTCACGGCCTTTATCCCCAATGTCGTCTGATCCCCATGATTACCTTCCTTTGAGTCCTGGACATTTCCTTATCGGCCGTAGCTTGACGTCGCCCGCTACCGAAGACCTACAGCTCACGCCTACCCATCGACTCAACCGGTACCAGATTGTGGAGCAGATCAGGCAGCATTTCTGGGAGCGCTGGGCCAAGGAATATGTGTCCGAATTACAGACGCGGTCCAAATGGAGGGTCAACTGTGAAAACCTGCAGCTAAACACGCTAGTGCTCATCAAGGATTTCAATCTCCCTCCATTAAAATGGCATTTAGGACGCATAATCAAGACCATACCTGGAAGAGACGGAGTATCGAGAGTCGCAGACATCCAGACTGAGGCTGGCATCGTCAGACGCGCGTACACCAAGCTCTGTCCCTTGGTGTCTCAGCCAGATGACACGACTGCTGATGCTGCTGCTCAGGACTCATCTTGAAAGCCAGATCTTTCAAGGCCGGGGGCATGTTCGAGACCGCGAGATGATACCTGTAGCGCCCTCTGGGAGCGAACCTTCTGCGCTATATAATTATGTCGTCATGTCGCGTCACACACGTCGCAGCCAATATGTGATCGCGAATATGCATTCGTCACTGTACGTCACTATATATGTTCCCTCCTACCCCTCTCCACGATTAATGTAACCACTTTACTTTCTGAAAAAAGAGACATTACACGTTCACACTGAAAATTTTTGAATTTCATTTTTAATCAACCAATAAGTCGCCTCTCCAAAGTCTTTCGCGCAGAGTAACGCCTAATCTCAAAGTTTGATAAAATTACAAAATTAAAACTTGAAGCTAAATTTAATAAAATGCAATAATTTAATAATTATAAAACATAAGCACTACTGACACAGAAGTAATAAATGATTAGTAGTTACTAACAAGTAAACAAAATGGCGGCGACATGAGCGTCAATAATTCTCTATTTATCTTTTCAATGCGCATAATCCTATAACATACTATGGTATAGCTAATGAAATAATAGGTCGTTACATATAAAATTGCCGTTTTCTTTGAAGAAATTGGAGGAAACCCAATTTTCAGTACTATCATTTGTGCATTTTTTTTGGAATGACAAATCCAAATTTTGTGATTTTTTTGTGTATGATTGAGACATTATTAAGCTAATAAACGGCAACTTTTATTACATTTTTGAAAAGTGACAGCTGTAAAAAAGTAATACGAAATTATCAAAATCGATAGCATTTAGGAAGTAGGTGTCTACTGTTTTTGAAGATCGAATCGCAGATAAAAGGCAGCTTCTTGTCACTGAGCTTGACCGGATCCTGAACAACATTTCCCAATGGGGCTCTGAGAACCTGGTCGAGTTCAATGCCAAGAAGACACAGGCATGTGCATTCACAGCAAAGGTATCTTCTTTCCTTCCCCTTCCCACTCTTCAGAGCACTCCACTGCCACTGCAGGACAACCTGACTATCCTCGGTATGGATGTTCGCTGCAAACTTAATAACAAAAACTACATCGAGAGTATCATCAAAACAGCCTCGCGTAAACTCGGAGTCTTGAACAGAGTGAGACGGTTTTTCACGCCGGAGCAGCGGTGTCTTCTATACAAGACCCAAATTCGGTCCTGCGTGGAATACTGCTCGCATCTCTGGGATGGCTCCGCAAAGTACTTATTAGATGCTCTCGACAGGTTGCAGCGACGTGCGGTCCGCATTATTGGGAATCTCGAGGTCACAAGCACCCTTGAGCCTTTGCAGATGCGTAGAGATGTTGCATCCTTGGCAGTATTTTACCGTCTCTACCATGGTGAATGTTCTGATGAGCTCTTCCAACTGGTCCCGCCCTCTCCTTTCCTACATAGGACAACACGAGCAGGGCTTAGATGTCACCCGTATACGGTGCAGAATATTCCTTCAAGAACCAAGCGGTTTGGTGACTCCTTTCTTTGTCGCACCATTAAGACCTGGCACTCCTTGCCAGCTCACGTGTTTCCTTCTTCCTACAGTCCCGGGTCCTTTAAGCGGGGCGTGAAAAAGCATCTGTTGAGGCCGTCAAGCTGAGTGCCACCATTGTTAACATGGTACGTGTTTGTAATGGTGACCCTCTTTTCTGAGACTTTGCCTTCAGCTTACCATCAGGCGAGGTGAAGTCAAATTGACGTGTCCTACATAAAAAAAAAAAAAAAATATCAAGCAGCCAATAAAAACAAAATGTAATACAGAGTTGTAAAATTTTGAAATCAACTTTCAAATTAAATATAAATAATGGAAATAGCTATTCAATTACAGGAATAACGAACTCATGAATCTGTAAGTTCGGCAATTTCATGGCATATGTAAAGACCTATTATTAAGATTGTCTGAATAGAATACAATTTACCTACCCTTTTTTAACGTCACATTTTTCAACGTTAACATTATTTTAATCTCTCTAATACCAACAAGACACTATGAAGTTTTAGTAGGCAGAATACGATTTAGTATGCCGACTAAAGAGGCATTTATAAAGTGCAAATTTAATTTTAATAAAATATCAAAATACGATTGTAATACAAACTTACCTGACTTTCAATCCAATATTTATACACACAATCTCACAATACTCTTAAACATTGTGCATATTCTGTTGCACTTAGATGTCACTAATCACTACTAAACCACTACGCAAATATCGCAAAACATCCCTTCCACATTATAATACGAACTTAGAAAGAGAAAGCATTATATATACGACTCTCTCCGACCTATTTTAACAAAGCTTTTGTTTATTGGACCCTTGAAAACGTTCCTTTTGTTATACCTAACAAAAGGAACCTACCTACCTAGCCAGGTAGCAAAAGTAAGTTTTTGTTACCTGGCTTATCTCTAGTCAGTAGTTGGTTATCACCAACTACTGACACTAAGATATAAATAAAATTACCATGTTTGATGTATGTAATATAATAGGTATTACAGACATCAAACATGGTAATTTTCATTTATGTGCACAATTTTCTGTCTAACTGTACCATTTTAGGTTAAGTTTCAAAAGAAATACCTCAAGGGGCGATTCAAACCACCAGAATATTTATTTAAATGTCAATTTTTAACTAGCCCCTTGGCAAGGGATGAGTCACTACAACAAAATAATAAAAAAGGGGGCGAGCGGAGCCTAAGCCAAATGGTGGGTTTATGAAAGAAAAATATAAGATAGTTGTAAGTAAAATTACTTGGGTGAAGCAGCACAGGACAATCTATTTTCAAAAATAAAACTGTAAATGAGTTTGCTGTGCACATACATGGCAGTAATCTGATTATTTTATCAATTGTTTAAATATTTTATTTAAATAAAACTAGGTACATTGTTCAATCACAACATTTATTCTTCTACAAATTATATTTTTATAAGGTATGTAGGCACTATTTAATCACACTGATTTCGCAATGTTAAAAATATACCCTGCTACTGACGCCTGCACATCAACCTACCCTAATTTGTCAAATTTTACCAATCGAACATTAACCTTCCATTGTTGTGATAGGTTTAAAATCTATTAAAGAAATTTGAGAGATTGAGGTAGGTGGATGTGCAGGCGCCTGTATTAAATTTTAAATGGATAAGATAATGGTAAGGTCTACAAAAAGTGTCATAACAAAACCATACATCTCAATTTGAGAAACTCCTCCTATTTTTTCGTCATTTGTAAACTGTATTTTATTTATAACGATTTCGAAACCGTCATCAAACGCAATTTTGTGTTAACATCTTTTGTAGACAATAAAGTTCGACAGATGTCTAACGTTTTTGCAGTAAGGCCGTAAAATCTCACATTTTGGACTTATACCTAATTAATTAATTTTATGATTACACAGTCTTCGAAGCGAAACATTAAAATCAAAGTTACATAATTGGTGTCTTTAGCTTTGGTGTCGTTGCTAAAATAATAACAAAAAAAAACTAAATTAAATAATATTCTTAGGTCTCATAATTAAAACTCCTAAACTTAAAATTATGAGATATTTAAACAAATAAAAATATTCTTTTCAGAAATGTACGTAAAATAAATATATTCAAACCAAACTATTTATAAAATGGTGTCTGCTTAGGTACTACAATAAAATATATAAAACTCCAAATAGTATAAAAGAAATAATCAAAACCTTAGTCACTATCCATTAATGCTTTTAAAATTGCTTGTCTATCGTTATAATAATTCTTTCTTTTTTCTTTTTGCTTATTTTTCTTTGTTATAGCAATATAACTGCTTAGACATACAGGCTTAAGGTCCTTAAAGACTACTTTCTTGTTCTTCAACGCATTTTCTAAACTTTCTTCCTTAATAATAGTTAGTTTTTTCTTGCTCTCGAAGTGGTTTTCTTTATTTTCAATGAAATCTGCATTTTCATCATTGTCCATAACTTCACTACATTCTTTGACATTTATAATATCTTTACTATATAGTTCCGTTTCATTAAATGATATTAGAGAGACAGTATTACTATCATTTCCAACTACAACTTTTTCACTCCCAAACTCATCAAAGAAGATAAGAGGTACTTCATTATATTGATTATCACAGAGTTTCTTTTTTTTCATTTCCTTCACTTCTGGGTTTATCCTTCTTTCCATTTTCCTTATCATCAAAATCATTGCGTATCCCGGCCATTGATGGTAAAGTGTTCATTTCAGTGTGTTGATGATTCATTCCACCTTTTATTGTATTAGGTGACTCGCAACTTTTTGTTTTGTCTTTTTTATCTATTTCTTCATCAGTAATCTTATTTTGATGTTCTATTTAATCACTATTGACTGTGCTCGGAATTATAAATGTTGAAAGATCATTATAATCATTAATATCTGAGCTGTGATAATCTAAATTGGCATCTAGTAGTTCCGAGTCATTATGCACACTCCTTGTATCCGAAACACTTGTGGTTGAACTGCTAAGCTTTCTTGTAGTTATTTTCCTTCTGGATTTTGCAACGGCAGGAGCCTTAATTTTACTTTTTTGCCTTTACCTTTTCCTTTAATACTTGACATTGGTTTTTGAGGCTTATTTTCATTCTTTATTGGATATTCATCTGCTTAACTTATATGGGTGGAGTCAGATTCATGTCCCCTTTTTCTTTACGACGAGTTGTGCGTTTACATTGCCCCAATGGTCCTGCAATGGGCTGCATGTATGATTTCCTGGTATTATAATTGATATTACTTTTATCTGTTTCGTTTGAAATTGTTGTATTCTTTTCGGAACATCTATTTATAGTTTTTATTTTACCTTTACAAGATTTGATCATTGACTGTTTTTCCACTCGTAATAAGTCATCTGCAGTAATGCTTTTCCCGGGTGGAACATTACACTTCCTTTTTCGTTTAGTCTGTTCAAGAGCTGGGGTTGGATTTCTTAAATTTGTTAAAATTTCTATTACAGCTAAAGATGCCGTGTCTTCAATTAGTTCCTCCGAAATAGAATTTGTGTGTGGCAATTGAGATTTTGGTCGTTCAGAGTTAACGGGATATAAGCCGCATTTGTTAAACCCGGCTATTATATTGTTGTAATCTGAACCCTTTTCTCTCAATTTATTCTGCAATCTATTCAATAACATAGGAAATGAACTTTTTACTAAAGTTTTATGTTTAAGTCCTTCAGTTCTCTTCCAGTGTGTTAATACTTCGCGCCAATATTTTTTTAAAGGCGCGTAGAGTGCAACATCTAATGGTTGTAGTAAATGAGTGGTTTTAGGAGGTAAGCAAACGAACATAATATTAAGCTCTTGACAAGTTTGTAATACAGATTCGGAAAAATGTGAAGATAAATTGTCCCCAATTATCACTTTCGGTCAGGCTTTGTTCTTGCATATGGTACTGTAACAGTATTAAACCAGTCCTCAAAGCACGCAGAGTCGAACCAACCACTTTTCGATCGGTTGTACCTCGTCCCCTCAGGCCCTCCTTCTAGCCATTGACCCCATAAATGATCTGCCTTATAGACAACGTATGTGGGCAATAATTGTCCATCAGCAGTGCCGGTAAACATTAAGGAAATAGATGTTTTTGTGATGTTAATTACCCTTTCAGGATATTTACAACCTCTCTTAAATAAATATTTCTTATTTCCCGGGTCATCTGTGAGATTAGTTTCATCATAATTAATGATACAATCAGGAGAGACACCTTCAACAGTATTTTCATAATGCGAAAAAAAATCGTCTATTACAGCAGGTGAAATTTTGGCGCGGTCACTTGTGATATTTGATGCATTACGGTTGGAAATTTCAGCTTTATGCCTAATCATAAAAATTTCGCACCCAATCTACTCCTGGCATATTGTCCTTTAAACTGTAGACGGTTTTTCCTAGTTTGTTCAAGTATTTTTGGGCAAATACGCGTAAATCTGTAGAATCTAGTGGAAACCCCCAATTACTCAATATTTGTATGTATTTTATGAACGACATCTGTTCATCTTTTGAAAAAAGAGTAGGGTGTCCGGCTCTTTCTTGTGTGCAATAACTCAGGTAAGGTGAATGATTCTTACCGTAGCGCGAATTTGTAAACTTTCGTTGGTAGGTCCGCACCATAGTAAGGTTGATATCTGTAGCAAATAAATTTTCGACCGTAGCTATTAACAAAGTCGGAACTATAAAAACACTACTTTTCAGTACGGCCAAATAAAGTTTTGAACTTGCACCAAATTCACAAATGCCCATATATTGAAACCAAATTTCGCGTAGTGCTACAGTTTTGAAAGATAATGAAGGTCGTAGTGTGAATAACAAAAATAAATCTAGGAAATTCTAGAAAAAGCAGTTGTTACATTGTTAACCGAAACCGATACTAGCACACTTGTCGTAAGTGACATATCCTACGATGTTTCACGTACTATGAAAGTCGTAAGTGGCACATCCTACAATATTTCACGTACTAGGGAAGTCGGAAGTGTCACATCCAACAATTTTTCACGGTACGTAATTACAAGGTTATGTCGGATGTGGGGGTGTTAATAGGCCTTATGTATGAAAAGAAGGTTTTAAAACTGATAATATGTTTTATTATTATCCAATTAAATGTAAATTAAATCAAGATAGTGTACGGTTAGTACATCGAACAGGTTAAAAATTCACAAAAGTAATGGAAAGTACAAGTAATTATATATATAAAAACTGACGACGAAGGGGTTATGTGCTATTTCTATTGCCATGTGGGATGCCAGTCCCTCCTGTGGTTGAGAGGCTCCACAGCGCCTGCGAGTATGGGATTGTCGGCGAGCCTCAACGCACGTTTTTGTATCGATTCGAAGGGGTCAAGCTGGTATGCAGATGCTCCGGCAAAAGGTGACAGCAGTACTCCATATGGGGCCGGACTTTTGCCTTATAAAGAAGGAGTCGTTGCCCCGCAGTGAAGTACTGCTCCGCCCTGTTAAACACTCCAAGTTTCTTCAATGCCAGCTAGGCCTTATCCTCGAAATGGCTGCGGTACTGGACGTCGCTTGAGATGTCGACGCCTAGGATCCCGATACTCGAAGGAATGGTACGCGGTGTACCCAGGAATTGCGGCGCTACAACAAATGGAGTTTTCTTAGAGGTGAATACACACTTGCGTCTTAGTGGGATTGAATTGGACTAGGTTTAGTCGACCCCAATCGGATACTCCCGATTTTGGTCGCAAGTTGTTAGCGACTCTCCTTCACCTTAGACTGAGAGATATTTGCACGGTCCGTCACGTGTCCCCGGTACTGTCTTCCGCATAGCAATGGATGGAGTCATCGGACAGCATATCATTTATGTGCAGCAGAAACAGGGTCGGAGACAGCACGGAGCCCTGTGGCACACCAGCATTTGTGTCCATGGGGTCCGAGCAGCTGCCATCGACGACGGCTTGGATACTGTCGGTCGCTCAGTAGATCGCTTCCTTCAAGGTATCTCAGGAACTGTGTATTAATCACACACTCCATAACCTTCGAGAGAAGGGATGTTATAGCAATAGGCCTGTAATTGGACGGGTCTGTCCTGTCTCCTTACTTTAGCACAGGATGCACGAACTCAGTCTTCCACGAGGCAGAGCAAGAGAGCGCGAATAGCTGCGTAAGTACTGGGCACAATTAGGGGGCACAGCGCCTGAGCACCATCGCCATATATACCATCCGGCCCACTCGACTTCCAAACATCTAGGGACTTGAGTTCCCGCCGGACCACCCGTTGCGTGATTTTAACTTCAGGCATGGAAACATCACAGCTGGGGAGAATGGTTGGCTCGGCTTTTCCGTCATTCATTGTCGAGTTTGACGCAAAGAGGTTACCCAAAAGATCGGCTTTCTCCTTAGCGCCATGGGCAAGGCTACCGTCGAGTTTCTGCGGCGGCGGAAGGCAAGAGTGGCAGAAGTTTAGCCGTTTGCTCGCTCCTGATGCGATCCAGCGGTTGGGAATATAGCATTCCATACCCGTTAGAATCGCTTCAGCGACTGCTCTTGCACAAGAGCTTGAATCGTTTGAAGTGACGCAAAACCACCTTCACGGGTACGACGAGAAGAATTCTCGCAGTCCGTTCCAGTCTACCGACTTGTAGTGCCCGACATGCCACCACTGAGGTGGCCGCGGTGGTTCTGGCCACGCGAGAGTCACTTGCGCCCAGACGACGCTGTGGTCCGAAGTACCGAGTGGTGCCTCCACTCGGTACGTAGTCAGCAGAGGGTCCAATAAAGACTCTCTGTGGGTCTCGATATCTGGTTTTCTAGTGATAGAATGCACCAGTTGCGAGAACCCATAGGTCAGGGCGTAGTGAGCAGCCCTTCCCGTAAAATCAGTTCTGTGCGACCCAACCACTCCACATGGTGAGCGTGAAAGTTACCCAAGAATACCAAGTCCGCAGCAGGGTACTGTTCAATTACTCTGTCCAGCGACCGCTGTAAGTGCTCAAACAGTTGAGCCGTGCCCAGGTCACCGCTATGGGACCTGTAGACGCACGCATAGATACGGGTAGGGCCACCGTGATCCATACGTACCCATAGAGTGGACAGGTCCCTGTCTTAGACACGGGATGACGTTTGCTGTCGCTGTTTAGACAGCGACAGCAAACGTCATCCCGGACGTACATGCATAACCCGGCTTTACTCAATAAGTTATGCTCGGGTTTGTACCCGGGGTACATAAGATAGGCTGTATTGGCCTGGCATGATATTTGGGTCTCCTTCAGAAAGAATAAGGTCGGCTCTGCTGTCTCAAGATGGTGATGGACCTCGTTAAGATTGATGTGGAGGCCCCTGATGTTACAGAAGTCAACTTTCATTGTGGATGAAGGTGCCGCTGTAGAACGTCTATTCTTATTTTTCTTGGCCATAATAAAAATGGGAGGGGGAGGTATAGAGAGGCTCTATGCCGTCAGTGTAGAAGACAAAGTAAGGTTTCTCGCCACCGCAAACGAGCTAGGGTTGTGTGATTGGCTGGTGCGGTGGGCGGACGGGCCCCGGGTCCCCTCCCAGATACTGCCAAGTCTACTCCGGTTTCGTTCTCCGGCACGACAACTGCACCGGGAACTTTACACAGGCTGCTGGTTCAGCCTCCTGGAACGGAGATTGTGATCCCCGGGTTCGGGAACCGTACAGCCTGCGGGCGGCCAGTGGTTAACCGGTTCACCGGGTCTCCCTGACCGCCGCGCCAACATTTCACTCCCGCACTAGCCAGTGGTGACATCCAAAGCCTTTGGTCTTCCCACTGACGACACAGAGCCTCTCCAGTGAGCTCTGGCTACCCTGCTCACCGTCTGGAACACAACACAAGGTTACTATAACCGCGGTATTCTGTAGGACGAAGATACTTCCCCAGTCGGACTACTCAGTTGTAACGGGAGGTACCGTCGTGTCCTACCTTCTAAAACAACATACCTATAATTAAAAATGTCACATGAGGCAATAGAAAACCAGTCGACTCTTCCTAATTTTAGCACTATATACCATATCTAACCTACATTATTGTATAACTGTTTTAGAAATAAAGTCGATACTAACACATCCAACATCTAAATTTAGTAATGTACAATTAAAAATGGTGGTAGTATCATATATGACAAATACTTTCATTATAAGAACGAATAACAAAGTCGATAGTGCCATATCCGACAAAAACGTTTAATAGAAGAACGAGTAACAAAGTCGACAGTACCATAACCGACAAAAACGGGAATGTTAGGTACAAGAAACAAAGTCGGTAGTGCCATATCCAACAAAAATGAACGAACTCAAAGCGCACAATAATGTAGAATGTGGTACATTCGACACAGGTAATAAAATAATAATCCGTTAACAATGTGGGATTTGACACATATTACAATCTTAACCGTTAAAGTACGTCTAGATCGAGACATTGTTATTTTATACTATATACTGCACATTTACGTAAAACAATAATATAAAAATATAAAACACGCACGCGCAGTCGCCCCGCTAACAATGAGTGAACTGGCAGAACCGCCCGTTGCGCGCGCGCCCCTTCCCCTTCTTAGCCCCGCGAACTTTGTAGTAACATACTTACCTACATTATTATTCGTACGCTCCTATAAAATCCGACTTTGTTAATCTAGAAATACTATGATAGCATTTAGTTTCAAATTTGAAACTTTGCGAGAACATAGTTATAGACGTTTGAAGACCTCAGGAGCAATAAAAAGAAAATCGCCAAAATGTAGTTCCGACTTTGTTAATAGCTGCAGTCGTAATAATAATAAAAACATATTTTTAAATATATTTTGTATTTTTTTTGGGATTTATTTAAAAATGTAATTTATAATGGCGGTGGCTTTTCGCCTGGGATCTAAGGTGTGCGAACCCCATGTATGCAGCTGCGGTTCCATGGTGGAGGCGAACGGACATCACGCTCTGAGTTGTCGGCGGTGCACTGGGAGGTTTCCACGTCACCACGCTCTGAATGATATCATCCGCAGGGCCTTCGTATCGGCAAACGTTCCCTGTGTGCTGGAGCCTCCAGGTCTGAGCAGGTCAGACGGTAAGAGGCCAGACGGGCTGACTTTGGTGCCCTGGAAGAACGGCAAGTGTCTAATTTGAGATGCAACTTGCGTCAACACAGTAGCCGCCAGCCACCTCAGTCGCACCGTTCACTCTCCGTCTGCCGCGGCGGAAGAAGCCAGCTCAAAAAAGACCATCAAATATGCCGAGTTAAAGCCATTGTACCACTTTGTGCCGATAGCGGTGGAGACCTTGGGGTGCTGGAGTAGGGAGGCCAAAACCTTCATAAAAGAAGTCGGAAAGAGGCTCATAGAGACAACTGGTGACTCCCGCTCCGGAGCGTTCCTGATGCAAAGGCTGGCCATCGCAGTCCAGCGTGGCAACGCGGCGAGTGTGATGGGTACTTTTGCGCCGGGAACGGTCAGGGGCGGGTTATTTGATTAATGATTAATTTATTGACTTGACTAAATGGTATTTTGTATTGTGTATTTTATATTATATTTGAATTTGAATTTATAATGTATTTTAAATGAATAAAGGAAATAAAAAAAATCCGTTCCCGCAGGGGGAAACGCAAAGGTAGATTTCGCGCTAAGCGTGTGGATTGAAACCAAGAAACACTGTGCGTCGAAAAAAAAAACTTAAAAATTTTTTGCCGCCTAAAACTCCATTTTGAAACATTGTGCGCCGAAAAATAAATTGCTCCAGCGAGGATTCAAACCAAAAAGTAATTGCGAGATGATAAATTCGGTTTCCGGAAAGATGTTGCCAAATTGACAAGTCGGAAATTTCCGTATCGCACCATGTTTTTTTTCTTTTTCTCGAAAACGGTACATTTTAGCAAAAAACTTTTCGGAAATTTATTTTAGAGCAAAAAATAACCTATCGATTAGAAATATCTCCGACGCCAAGAATGTTCACCGGTTAGAAGTTACGATTTTTTTTCCGAAATTTTTCTGTTTTTCCCCCCTCCACTTTTAGTTAGATTTAATCTTATAGGTTTATAATTAAAAGTTGTTGGTATTCATGTATACTATCACATGAAATTGGAACGGTTCGAATATCTTTCATCGCGATGGGTATTTAATTACATTTTGTTTTATTTTTTTTTAGGTTTACAATACAATACTAACATGCAACATAAACTTCTGTACATATAAAATTAAAAAAGTAGTTTTTTGGTGACTTAGGTAATTAGGAACAGCTATCTTGTGCCTAAAATTGTGACTTAAGGGGAATAAGAACAGTGCAGATGTATAAAAAAAAAAACAAATGAAAACTTAATTCTAAATTAATTTCTATTTTCTTTTGAATAAAGTGAGGACGTGTAAAGACTTTGTAAAAATTAAATTATTCATCGTCTTCACTGTCTACAATATCGGGGTCAGTATTCCTCAAATCATTTGCAGTTGGCAAATCTCTATAAAAGCTGTGGAAAATATCAGGTATTAATGTGAATAAAGATAATAAATCGTCTTTTTAGTCCTTGGATATCGGTAAAGGCTGTAACGATATTATGGGAATGCTATCTGGTACAACAGAATGGGTGCCGTCTATTTGGTAGAAACTTGATACTCCGAAATCTATTTGGGATAACTCACTTCGCAGAAACTTCTTTAATCGATCATTTATTAGGCATAAAAAATATTTGACATAAATATTTTTAGGCATAATGTGCTTATGACCGAATTTAGAATGGCATACATTTAAGATAGTAGAATTTTATTTGGCATAATTACCTTTGGCATAGTTAAAATTTTGTATAACTTCATTTAGCATAACGTTCATTTAGAGTACAGATTATTTGGCATAATTTGACTAGGCATACTATAAAGAGCATAGAATTTCAATTGGAATAATATAGATTGGGTTACTTTCTTCTTTAAAAATGGGTAGGTTAGGTTAGAACTGTGACCTGTGGCCAGAATAGATAGTTGTTTACACCCCGACACAGAGTACCCCGACTCGGATAGGTTAGGTTAGGTTAGAACTGTGACCCCAACAGCGCGAGCCGAGCGAGCGAAGCGAGCGTGCCGCGGCAGCGACCTGCGAAGCGGCAGAATAGATAGTTGTTTACACCCCGACACAGAGTACCCCGACTCGGATAGGTTAGGTTAGGTTAGAACTGTGACCCCAACAGCGCGAGCCGAGCGAGCGAAGCGAGCGTGCCGCGGTAACGGCCGGCGAAGCGCCAGAATAGATAGTTGTTAACACCCCGACACAGAGTACCCCGACTCGGATATCGGCGAGTGCCAGAAACGAGCATGCTCTCATAGGCAAGGATATAAAAATCAAATAATTATCATTAAATCAACTTTTATTTATTACATATTACTAAAAAAAAAACAATTAAATTAATCAGAAAACAAAATTAAACTAATCTTATATTAGCTCCTATTGCTTTCAGATACCCAACTTCTGTGTAATCAGACTGATTATTTATAATATTTTGAATACGATTAGTTTTATTCAATGTTTTCTTTTTTTTGGCTGGTGGTGGCGCGCCGAAACTTAATTTATCTATTTCAATAATTGAATATTTTATTTCTTTGATCAATTGATTTGATATATTATAAAATCCCACATGATTCGCGCTTACAATTTTATTTATTCTGTGATGCCACGATTCAGCAGAATTTTGTGTTCTAGGGATATTCTGGTCAAATAAGTCTTTTGTACTCCAGTGGCTAGGCTGATATTTTGGAGGCGAAGACATTGTTCCCCATATGTAATTATCGCTAAACCAATGTGCAATAGTTTCCGCCTCTGGGGATATCGTTTTGAGCCATTCATCGTAATACTTTGGTATATCATTAGGCGATAAGTAAGAAAGAGCAAATAAACATTTCATCTCCATAGCAAAATTAGCATCGTTACCGTATAGTTTTTGAAAGCCACTTTTCTGTATCTTTCGGTATATGATTTGCCCTAAATGGAAATTGCATCCTTTGATTATTACATTATCGAAATAAGTTTTAAAACTGATTTGGGGCGCTTGTTCGAAGTCCATTATTATATATCGCGGTGATAAATCTATATTAGCGGATGCACAACATTCTAATAACATTTCAATCAACTTATCATAGCTAGCTTTATCCTTATTAGTCATGAGTGCATGTACCATCGGAAATGTTGTGTTATGTACAGATCCATGTATTACATACAGTTGTTGAAATATTTTCGGAACGATTTTGAATGTACCATCTGCAAGCCAATATTTGGATCTGCTTAAATGTTGTAACATATTTTTTGTAGTAAACATAACTATCCGACGTCCGTTGTTTAATTGATCTTGTATAATGATTTCATTCTCCAAATAATCACATCGTAAATAGTTCATATCAAGTTGAAATTTTACTGTTTCTGGTTCAATAATAGGATGTTTCCCTTTTTTCTTATTTCTGTAAATAACTTGCCTTAAATTTTTTATTGTTGGTAAATGTGCTGAAATCACTTCTGAAGTTGTAGATATGCAATCGTTTATTATTTGACATGTTTTTTTCTCAATGTTATTAATGGATTCTTCTTTAATCGAATTCATAATGTCAGCGACTTTGGACCTTATCACATCAGGGTCATGATTATGGTTAACCATTTTTTTACTTATTAATGTATGTATATTAGTTTCATTGTTGCATATGGTGATTATTCGTTGATTGCAATTATATGTTTTGTTCCGGCTCATTTCACATAACCAATAGTATTTATTATTTTGCACTTTGTTTCTTTCGTAAATAAATCCATTCATATCTAATTTAATTCCACCTTTGCTTGATTTAAACACTTTTAAAATACTTTCTACTGAATTTTCCATATTTAATATACTTTAACTTGTTTTGATCAACACAATAACACAATATCGATATGACAACTAAGGGTACCCGACAACTAATAATGATTCATGTGATTACTACCTCCAACTAATAGCAATAGTAAAAATGATAACGCCTGATTAGAAAAGTGTTGCAATAATCATAAAAGATGATTCTTGCTGTAAACATTATGCGAAATGATGGTTCTACTTTTTAATAGTTATGGATAAGAAATATATACCAAAAGATGAATCTGGTTTTGAACTTTCTGCGATGTGATGGTTATACATTGTGATTATTATGAATACAAAAATTATGCGTACAGATGATTCTGACTTACAAAATTATGGGTTTCAATGTATGCAAAATGAGTTTATGCCAAACGATATTCTGCGAAAAGAGGTTTATGCTATTAGTTGTTATGCAATATAAAATTATAATTTAAAAAGTTCTACTATATGAGGTGTACCCCAACAGAATCTCTTCTTTTCAAGTTGAGTTTTAAAAAATCTGTTTCTTCTTCCAAGTCATTTTTGTAAGAAATAACTCCGTACTCGTTGTCATACCGCAGCCATCTTTTATCGAGCCACTTAAATTGTCGCCCATCTATATCTTTGTGTCGTAATACTAACGGACCCGTTAGCAATGAAGAGAAGTCAAAAAATCTGTATATTTCATTTCGACCACTTCAAATTTTTTGCTGCTTGATCTTATCAATTGCATCCAATCGTGCGGGTGATAGATTTGCAGTTCAGTTTTTTTTTTTTCAATAATCTCGTGGTCGGTATCTACTTCTAAATGGCTGTGACCGGGAATCATAAATTTGTGATCAATAATGTCAATGTTTAATTTTTGCAGAGCCCAGGTAAACATTGCACTTACATGAGAGTTTCAGTTCTGGCCCCCACAAGTATCAGAATAGAATAAAACATGCTTTGTGTTTTCTGGAAGATACGCTTGCATGTGCTTAAAAAGACAAGAGGCTATTTGATTAGCTCCTCTTGCAGCAACAGTTTCGTACCATATGTAGCAAACAGCTTTACCAGTTTTGTTGTCGTGTACAATTAAATTGAAGGTCCACAACTGAAGTTTGTAAAAAGCTACAGACGAAGTTAGCGTTGAAGTAGGTAAACACTGCTGCAAATCAAAAGTGTACACTTGAACAGAACTATTATTTTTGCACATATGTGTATCAATTTTCTTCCTGTCGTAAGCTTGATCAGCAGCGGCCTTGTGTTCATTATGTTGAGCAAGTAACTCAGCTTTACTCTGGCTATCTTGACACAACTGAATTTGCATTTTATATCCATCACACGTATTACACGTATCGGCACGAGGTTTTTGTGTCCATTACAATGGCGGGACCAAGTCCTGAATTCTGTCAATTCATATTACAGTGTTTAGTACTAAACTGGTACTATTTGCTACCTTTGGTAAAAAAATTAGTACCTCTTCTATTTCAAAGTTATATTTAAAACAGTCTGATCCCGCCATTATAACGTTATAATGGCGGGATCAGACTGTACCACTCGTGTCGGCCATTGTTAGCTGTGATTAGTTTTATTAATATTTAGTACCTAAATAGTACTCTTGAAGAATGCGTAAAAAGTGTGGCTGGGTACAGCATGTACTGGGCTGTTGTATTAAAACACTGATCCCGCCATTATGTTTGGTCCTTTCGTAAATAAACGTGTAACGGTCTATTATTTGCAAACTTTATTAATATAGATATGTAGTACCCATTCGCTACCTTTTTAAGACAAGATTCAAAACAGTCAGTCTTTAATTAACATTAATAATTCTATTTCGAAGTATTCTCCAGTTCAGGTTTTGTAGTTTTTGAGTTTATTCTCTACAACATTTATGTGAATAATTATTGAAACCTAGGAATAAATAGGAAAATAGTAATATTTATAAGGAAAAGTAATCAATGAGGTTCTATAAGCACAATATTAATATGTACAGTTTGTGGTAAAACCTCTAGGTCGTAGTTTCCTTCTATAATTATTTATAAAATTCTCTATTATTATTACATATTTATTCATAACTGACCATTTTTACTCTGTATGTACTAGTCATACTCTGTATCAAAATCTCATTAAAAATGTAGGTAGTTCAAAATTTACTTATTATTGACAACGCTGCAAATGCTGAGTATATATGGTGGTACATTAAAGTGTTCGTTTTCTGTAATTTTCGTGCACATTACAAGAAGTGAATTTATTGTTTTATAATGAAGAGAGGAAGAAAAACTTTAGTATCCGTTGATGCACAAAAAAAAGTGTTTTAAAATACAAGGAAGTTTTCTGTGACATCGATTCGTTGCCTTCTCCAAATGACCCAATTTATATGAATCTAAGTTCTCAACTAAATTATCGTATGTCTGTGAAAGCATTATATCTTTCTTTGAAGAAGAATTACAAACTATTTTTTGCGAATCAATGTGAAAATTTAAAATTAAGTATAGATGATGACGATGTACCATATGATAGTGTCCATAGCGAAGATAGTAGTGCCTCTGAAAATACAGAAATTGAAAAGCCTAGTGATTGTGAATATGTTACTTTCTATTTAGATATTTACACTTGGGAAAAAATTAAGCCAATTGTAAAATACGTCAAGAGAAATGACTTCAAATTAACTTCTTTAAAATATCGTAGAAAATGGGCCTTATCAACCCATGAATGGGCTGGACTGTTACGAGAAGAGTTATGGAAGAAGTCTAAAAATCACTGTACTTGGATTTTTAAATCATCCCAAGTAAAATGCAAATATAGAGGTCAAGATTTTTTGGCCAACTGAAAAAATAGTTTTATGTGAATGTACAATAAAAAATAGGAATAAAAATTTTGTACATATTAGAGGTCGAAAAGTTAAACTATCTCCTCGTAAGCGTCAGGAGCTCAGTCAAGAATTAGAAAAAAATGCTGCCGTTGTTGTGCGAAATTCTATTGTTGATTCCGTAATGGACACTGGAGATATTGAACCTACACACGTACCGAATTTAGGAGTTTTACGTAAAATTAAATATGAAAATAAAAAATCTTTACATTTTGATAATAATCAAATAGTATCACTATGGCTTATGACGAAGAATTCCTTGTATAAAGATTTCATAAGATATAAAACAATACACCCTTTTTTGCCTAAAAACCAAGATACTTATTACAACAACTTTGTAAATAAACATCGAGCAATAATGAGTTTTGATGCAACTGGTAAATTTTTATTTTTAGCTCTGGTTTATTTTAGTTTATTAATAAATTTGACTTTGATTAATGCTTTTCTCCAAACAGAATGGATATTAGCACTCATTGTCGTTACTATTTTACGTTAATAATATAAATTACGTTTAATTAATTTTTTTACTTCTTAAGAAGTTTCTTAAAGTTATTTTTGTTTTATATAATTTTAGGAAGCATATTTAAAGAATTTGGACCTCGGTCTGATACAGAAATGACAAAACACTTATTCTTATACGTTTGCGTAAATGATCTCGGAAAACCAAACGATAGATACTGTTGCAGGATGGCTTAAAACCTGGTCTAAAGGAAAAAAAGCACCTGACGAACTAATCTGCGATGATACAGCTGCGCTTATAGGTGCAGCTGTTCAAGTCTTTACTAAACATTGTTCAACCAGAGAATATTTGAATCACTCGTACGAGTTACTGGAAAAAAATGAAAGATATGTTTCACAATTTTATATTAGAATAGACACTAGCCATTTTATTAAAGTTTTATATAATCTGACTATTTTTAAACATGTGGATAAAAGAGTAACTTTTTTTTACGTAAATTGTCTGAAAGGAATAAAATCATGTGAAGATTATGATACTATTAAAGGAATTGTAAGCGTATGTTTATCTAAGTACGCCGGATACGAAGAAAACAATAAAATTACGGAACAAGCAATAAGGCGCTTAAAGCATTTGCCAGTATTTTACAAAGACAATGCTGATATAGAAGTATATAAAAACAAAGAAAACAAATATATTGAAAGTGACACTAGTATATTTTATAATGAAGATAGAAGTAAAGAAAGAGTAGATGATAATGATGTATTGAAACAAAAGAATTGTAGGACTGAAGTGGATTCTAGTTATATTCCAGAACATGGTGAAGTGATACAGGCAACAGAAGAAGTGACTAAATCTATAAATCTGAAATGGCTATCTGACCATATAAGCAAAGAGAAGTTGGTACATGATTTGAGCTCCAACAATTATAACTGTACGGCTAATTTATATTATCTCCCTCTACTCATAGACACAATTCTTAGATTAATTAGCCGGCTTCCCCTTTGGTCAAACGTTATGAATAATATTTATATCAGCAATAATAGTACTCCAACATCTTCAAATGTAGAGTCTTATTTTAAAAATATAAAATCATCGATGTGTGGCGGAAAAACAAAATCACACAGATCTAGAGTAGATGATTTTATTATGCAACATCACCAGTACATTTCAGGAGAAACGAAGTTGGCATTTGGTAATATGATAGAACCAAAAAGATCGTAACTACCAGATTTGAAGAGAAAACATCAACCCTTTCCAAGAAAAAAACTAAAACTAAAAAAACGATGACTCTGTGTTTATTGATAGTCCTATATTAATTGAAAATTGGAAGAACAAGGCTACAGAAATTCCAAAAAAGAAACGAAAAAAAAATCCTTTGAAAAGGATCCCGGTCTTGCTAAATGGATCTCTTGTAAATGCTGAGAAAAACATAATTTCGAATAACACATGTGCTTTTGATTCTTTAACACAGTCAATTGCCATAGCATATACGGATGGTCTTCTTAATGATGCTGATCTAAAGAGTGATGATGACTATTTTATGTTGGTAAGAAGTATTGCCAATGATGAACCAAAAAACCAAATCAACAAAGATCGAAATGATATACTAAAGAATAATTTCGAAACTATCACTGTCGGTCCCAATTTACAAATACGATGTGATTGTAATATTTCATATATCGTCGAACATGTTTTATATGACAAATTATATAGCGCTGATGAAACAAAATCCTGCACAAATAATGAATGCTCCGTTCCAAATTATAAAAGACATTGTCCATTTTTACCATTAAATTTAAATATACTAAACAATAAAGGTATAACAGCACTTGGTAAGCCTGCCCAATCAATGTTAGATGATAATATAGCTATTTGTAACCAAAATAATTGCAACGGTGTTAACACTATATCATACACATTATCAAAAGCAATTTTTTTGGAGCTCACCGAAACTACAAAAATAAATATAAACGATGTACCCAAAACTATAACTTTAAACAAGCACCAATATCAACTCGCATCTGTGATTGATTATACACCACCGGTTATCGGTGACATAGGACATTACAAAGCTAATTGTTTAAGATATAACAAATGGAAGTGCTACGATGATATGAAAACACGAATTGATAAATGTAAAACTTATGTGACCCCACATTGTATTATTTATATGAAAATGAAAACCAACGAATTTTAGTAATTTGATGATTTCATATTGTTTTCAATTAGTAATTGTGATTTCATTATTTTCATTATTTCCGATTTATTTTGATTTTAATTAGTAATACCAGCACATTTCAAAATTTTTCTTTACTTGTTTATTTCCGGGGGGTAATTTGTACTTAGTACATACATTAAAATATTAATTACTTAATGTTAATGAAAGACCGACTCTTGTGAACCATGTCTTAAAAAGGTAGCGAATAGGTACTACATATCTATATTAATAAAGTTTACAAATAATAGACCGTTACACGTTTATTTACGAAAGGACCAAACATAATGGCGGGATCAGTGTTTTAATACAACAGCCCAGTACATGCTGTACCCAGCCACACTTTTTACGCATTTTTCAAGAGTACTATTTAGGTACTAAATATTAATAAAAATAATCACAGCTAACAATGGCCGACACGAGTGGTACAGTCTGGTCCCGCCATTATAACGTTATAATGGCGGGACCAGACTGTTTTAAATATAACTTTGAAATAGAAGAGGTACTAATTTTTTTACCAAAGGTAGCAAATAGTACCAATTTAGTACTAAACACTGTAATATGAATTGACAGAATTCAGGACTTGGTCCCGCCATTGTAATGGACACATATCTGACTGTTACCTTCAATCTGTTGACAATAAATAAAAAGTCGGTACACAAGTCTCAGCTAGAAAGGGGACTAATAATTAGTTAATGTAAAATCTCCAAAATTCACATAGTGGTGTAACCTATTGTAAATACAATGCAATTCTTGTTGACTGGCTTCTGTGTGTAGATATTGTAAATACAACTTTAACTTCAACTTCTTCAAAATGGCCTCTGCAGCAAATCGCCACAAATTCACCAGTGTCAAGTAAAATATAATATAAAATTATTAATGGCGACACGACACGCCAACGTCGAGTATATTTGTAAATACATCGCTACAATTCGCCAATGTCAAATTCAGTAATATGACAGTTGACACACTGTTCCTGTTTTTTTTTTATGACGTGGTATCTAAGACCTTTAAGTTAAATATCTTAAAATAATTTATTTTTTGACACATGTTTGTCTCTAATAAAACATATTATGAATTTAAATAGTACTTAAACGAAAATTCATAACATATGGGTATTTAATCCATACTAATATTATAAATGCGAAAGTAACTCTGTCAGTCTGTCAGTCTGTCTGTCAGTCTGTCTGTCTGTCTCTATGTCTCTATGTTACGTTTTCACGCCTAAACCACTGAACCGATTTTGATGAAATTTGGTATAGTGGTAAATTAGACCTTGAGAAAGGACATAGGCTATGTTTGGTCGCGATAACCGACATCCACGCGGGCGGAGCCGCGGGCAACAACTAGTTGAAAATATATTAATAAATTACTTTTATTTTGAGTGGTTATTAGATTTTTTATGTAAGTATGCAATATTAACCCTATTTTTCTTAATGAATTGCATTGAATATAATATTATTCATATCCATACTTACGTTTTTCTTTTTAAACAACTGCGGCGGCAGACAAGCACACGGCCCACCTGTTGGAAAGTGGTTACCGTGGCTTATGGACGTATGCAACTCACTCGTGCTGCCGAAACAAACACAAAGAGTATCTGTGCCGTCAGTATAAAGACAAAACAGGAATAATAAGGTCTTAATAAGCCTTTGGTATTCCCACTGACCGTAAAAAAAATCTCCAGTAAGTTCTGGCTACCCTACTCATTGCCGGGAACACAACATGATGTTATTATGGCCGCGGTATTCTGTAGCGCGGATGGACTGCCCCAGTCGGACTGCTCAATTGGACGGGAATATTTATACATGCGAAAGTAACTCTGTCTGTCTATCTGTATGTTAAGCTTTCACTCCTAAACCGCTGAACCGATTTTTGATGAAATTTGGTACAGGCACAGAATAATTAATAGTACTAACGTACAGAAGGATCACTGCGCAAGAAGATTTTATTAATTCCAGTCTTGCTCCGACGCAATACGGTGGAATTCAGGTCGCACAACATTAGGTACCTATAATTTTATTCACCTACTACTTGCGTCTCTTTCTATCGCGTACCTCTTATCTCTTCTTACGCTGTTAGGGTTGCCTTCTTGTGAAGAAATGAATATTTGATTACCAGTTCAGTTATGTACCTGTTACTATTTTTCTACTTATGTGAAAATGACAACTTTAAACATACCTACCTAGTATTGGATGAAAAAAGTATTTTATTACAATGTCCGCATATTTTAACATAAGACGATAAGCATACTACTACATTTAGTATTCTTTGCTACTACACTTTAGTGTATTTGCTAAATTGAACATATCATTTACGTGTTTAGTTACATGCCGTACGACGCAAACACGAAACGGCTTAAACTAGTCCGAGAGCTGACACCCAAAAATCATGTTGGTAAATTATTTTGATTTGCACCAGCTAAATCGAATGTGACTCGCTGCGCTTTGAAAGCAGTTCATATTTGAATTTATATTATCGTTAGGAACTCGGTTCTCGGATACTATAAGCTTTGTTAGAACTGTATTTGGTTTCAGTTGTTTGATTGTCCTGATTGCAGAATCTTCAAAATGGTGGGAGCAGACTTCGTAGCTTTTAGCTCTCAAACTTTCTTTGCTTAGTAAGTCCTCTCGTCCTATTAAAATCAGTCACTCTCGGCGCCTAAAATAAAATAGAGAAATGGTAGTCAGTACGGAGCACACACATGTGCTTAAGGTCATTGATTAGACTTAAGCAAACGGGGCACTGAGGAGCACAGTCACCGTAGTAGTCGCTCGTCGCCGTCACAGAAACAGTCCCCGTTGCAGTCGCCATAGTCCAGTCTCTATACAATGGATTTTTTTCTAAGTGTTTGTCAATTGCCACGCCAAGAAGGGTTAGGTGCGCCAAAAGTAGTATAACTTCAAAAATCGTATCTCCTAAGCTAGTAAAAATCACTGGACATACATGGGGGTGGCTCAAATACTCCTCGATATATGGCGCCAATTTTTTTGGCCAGGAGAGCTGGCCACCCTGTATTATTGTCAAACTTAACCTTAGCTCTCGGTCTATATACCCATCAGCCTAGCCAAAGTGTGCCAAAGTATCTAATTATCATGTTCAGGTAAATAATATTAAATATTATGCTATTCATTTGTATACCTATTCAATTTATTACTTCAGCTGTCGGACTATAAACAAAGAATACTAAATATTACCTATAAGCTATAAGGTAGCTTTCGAGCGCGAAGGTTCGTATATTATGTAGGTAAGAATTACTAATAAATGACGGCGTTATGAAGGGACAAACATAATAAATTAAAAAAATCGAATTGAGACCCTCCTCCTTTTTTGAAGTCATTTAAAAAGAAGGAACTTGGAACTGCAGAAATTACGTAGGGTAGGTATCGTCAGTGGTACCTACCTACCCATAGTCAGCGCGTGATGCCCGTCAAGGACACTCGAAACTTGAAAAATACTTCGAGGCGGGTGACGGCGGAGTACGTTGACCCCGATGGGTCCGATCCAATAACCCTCCCAATTCAAAAATCTTGCTGGCTAGGTACCTACCTACTTCGTGGTAAATAAATAGTTTTTGTCTAGATACGCATTCTGAGCAGTAGTAGTGGTAGGTTGGGTTATGGATAGGTAGGTACCTTAAAATTTTAAGATTTATTAATTTGGCAAACTTGCCTTTCAGCATCTTTGGGAAGCGAGAAAAAAGATAAATCCGGTATATTTTTATTCGAATTCAAACAGCCGAACGCACACAATATCGTCTGTCATATTTTCTTTTCTTGTCCATGGGCTGTAGATTAAATAAAACACTGGTATTTTCAAAAAAAAAAAAGCCGAGCTGTATTTTAACGCACTCACGTTTTCGCAGTACAAAGAGGAAGTGACCGAGACAAAAAAATACATATTTGACATTTAATTTTGATGTTGGTGTTGCCAACATGCTGCGCGGCCAGACAAGGGTAAACATGTGGTGGTTCAAGCCCAGTTATGTGATCGTCTATATATTTGAATCTATGTATAGGAGCTCAGTCACTTCATTACAGGATAACTTCAGTGCTTATGAGTTTAATGATGGTCTTTGTGGCAAATTTACTTAATTCAATCGCATCTGGTTATGCGTGTGTGCAATGTAGTGATGGATGTTCCCAAAATAACAAGTCATATATTCACTTCAGCTTACTTTTAATGGACCTGTAATTATTTGAAGAAAGAGGTCGTTACAACCTCAGGGATAGTTTGTCTCGAATTAGTAATGTGCTGAGGCAAATTAGGTCGAGTAAGTGCTTCCGACGCGCGTATATGACTGTTAATTGAGTCAATGGTAAGACCATCTTTGCTGCCCAAATCACTCTGGCATTTACGGGATTTTCCTACGGCCTGGCTCAAGGCTTCCACGCATGGAATTATGGGGCTCGAATTTAACTCCTTTTCATCGCTGAGAAGCGGTCAAATCAACACGTCCGAGGACATGGATAATTATATGGCGCACATAGCTGCCTGCCCCAATACCATGGTATAGTTTTATATTATATTTATATATCAGTTAGGGTTCTATTCGGCCGAATAGAGGTCGGAGTTGATTCGATAAGAGAGGAATGTGTGTATTTGATGCCCAGATTTGCTAGCTAGCCGCCGACAACCTTTGAACAGTTCAATTCTGACCCAGAATTGCGGTTTAATTCAGGTCGATCTCAAGATCAACTGTAACGGAACTTAGGGCCTACGGCCCTACGCTACATGAAGCTGTGATCGTCTAATTGCTATTGTCGAAATCTACTGCACTAATCTATTTACATTCAATATTGACTCCTGATCGTATATATATATTCGTATAACAAATGCTAAGAGCGTCTATTTAAATCGATTGTTCGCCACCTCAGTGGTATATAAAGTATGATGCTCTATCCCAACTTTTAACTTTAAATGTATATATGGAATATATTATATAGTTTCACAGATCAGGTGAGCTGTGTGCTTGTTTGCCACCTCAGTGGTATATTTAACTTTACGGTATGTATGGAATATATATTATGATGACAAGACTGTGGATTTATTTGGAATCAAATGAATTAGTATTAAATTCAAAATATAGGTCTGTGATAGTTTGATTTTATGTGTGGCCTCTTTGGGCGTCTTTTTCAGCTGTATTTATATTTTTATAGGCCTTTAATTGTCGTAGATATCATATATGATTTATAATATGTGATCCGGATCAATTATATATTTTTTTTGTTGTGTATTGCAATACAATATTATCTCAAGCTCCGAAGAGCGAGATTATCTCAAGCTCCGAAAAGCGAGATTTATATCGATTCCGAAGAATCGATAGCTCTGATCAATAGATCGAGCTCTCCTTCAACTCGTCACAATGAATTTAATTTAGCTTGTAATTCCTCCACTGAAACATCATTGTATACTGTAGATTTCAGTGGTAACGTTCAGCTCCAGTACAAAATGATGAATCCCTTTAACCCTCATGACATTACTGATTCGACTGAAGCAATTATGAATATAAGATGATGATGACTGTGAGTCTTTTTCTTTATTCTAACAACAGTATAGTATACCTTCCAAGTAACGATTGGCTGTCAGTTATTTATTGGATATTTAATTTCTCAGATAGGCTTCAGCAGAAAGACTAATGTCACTACACATTACAAACTTGGGCTCAAATACTGGTCCAGATGATCCAGGAGCTAAGTGAATTTACCTACAGATGTTTCAAAGAGTATAGCTTTGACTGATATGATGTAATGAGTGAGATCTTGTATATGTGGGAGATGTCAATTAGTCTCTCATTAGCAACTATGTGCTGAATTTAATGATCTCAATAAATAAAGCCTTTTGTTTATTCAATGTACTGACTTTGTGAAGTAAATTAGAGTTAATCAATGTATATGATTTAGGTATATTGTTAATATACTAACTTTAATCAAATTATAATTATAGTTACACTTGTCACTATTATTTTGAATAAATCCCGACTGTAAAAGCACAATAATCTGCTTATTTATTTATAACAAAATATAATACGTTATTATAACGTATAATTACCCCAATTTCAATTATTATATTAACACAAAATAAACGCACAAATTAACTTTTCACCAAACGTAATATATCAATTACCACTATAATTCTCGTAAGAATTCCTAGGTTCTATCGCAATAGAACGTCTATACCTGCATTCTAGCTAAAAGCCTAGTGTAACCTGTAGACCATGAGCTCGTACCAAGAAGAACATGGATGTGTGTGATTTTAAATGTGTGTATATTGCGAATTGTGTAAAGGAAAACAAACTTGAAACTAGCTACGTGGAATAGGGAGTGCTCTAGTTTTTAGACTTTCCTACAACTAGATCACGGAATCCTAGATGATCGGGATAAAGGTATTCGATTTGCCCCCAGAAGCCAGTCTCAACTTCCAGATTTAAACAATAATTGACCTACCAGTACTTAACAATGTAGCAAATCTTTGGAATTTTGATATAGATAGAAAGGGTATGATAAAGTAATTAGGAACTTCTAAATATCAATTCAGAAGCGCGTTGTTTTCAAAACACGACTCAAAACACTGTCTTATCACATCCACAATATTTGCACTTGCTTAAAACGGCAGCGTCCAAAACGTGTGAATGCCAGTTAGTCAGCGTATTGAAGCGATGTCAGAGCCCAACTGGTCTCACCAAACGTTAGAAATCACTTTTTATTGAGACGCAAAGTCTGGGCGTCCCGCGCCCTGCGCGCCCCTTTCAGGTAGTCGCTTGCGCCGGGAGCTCGCTAAATCCTTTGTGTGTAATTTAATGGACAATGTATTTTGTTGTCGTGCAGCTCATAACTATATTTAAATGATAACATGCCTTCGTGCAATGTAATTAATTTCTTTCTACAGAATATCAAACCATGCAAATTGATACCATATAATAATATAAATAATATACAAACAGTATATACTCAATTCAATCAATTTAACCAATTTAACCAGCTGGTCATGCATTTTAATGATATAATTACATAAGTATTATAGTACTATGCGCTTATCTCGGCGGAGCTCTGATTATTATTATTTTTTTTGATAGAATTCTATTTTATGTATTTTTTTTATTTGCATTTTTGGCCATTTATATCCATGGGTCAAACTCGCATGAACCTACAGTTATATGGTGCCTAATCATGGCATTTAAATCAAATCCACCCACTTAGTCATCTTAATAATATATTCCAACAATAATGAATATCATTGTTTCATATTTGCATTCGTTCAAGCAAGATAAATTTAGAAGTATTATAATATCGGAATATTTTTAAAATACCATGTGCTTACAATAAAGTATCGTGTCTGTACCCAAAACGCTTAAACCAATTGAATATAGCTTTGTTCTAAAGATCCCTTTTTTTTTTCTTGAATTCCTTTATTTCTTTGAATAGTTTTGAAAGTCGTTGGCTATTTTTTTGCACTATGAACCACCAGATGGTTGCAACGCAGTCCGACCTTTTCGTGTCTTTGTGCTCCTAAATGTGTGAATTTAAACTTATCTGGTAATTACATTGTATATGAATGAAATAGTAATATAAATAGACATATTCTAAATACTTAGGGCAGGCGTATATTGGAATATACACTGTCCCGTCTCACAACTATTGCGACGGATACACAATGAAGATCCTCTATCGTGTAGATGTCCATTGGGATCCGCACAAGGGAGTGTCACTCGGTCTGCACCCTTAGTGGAGTTAAAGTTCCACACTAATGCAAAATTTGAATTCATATAAAATGTGCCATCCTCTGACTATAAGCATTGAAATAAACACTGTCTTGTAAATTATTAACCAGACTAAATAAATTTAGTGTCCAGATTCTGCGGTAAGATCAGGATCTCCAAATCTGTTATAAAGTAAACCCATACTTACTACACTCAATTCTCCATTATTCTCGTGCATTGTATTCAATTTGAGGCCATTGATTCAAAGTTCAATTAGATATGCAATGTACGCTTGATATAAATTTTAAGACTCTGTGACTGTTAGAAGTTAGTGTCTGAGTATAGCTTGAGCTATTACTTGACTTCTCTAGATCGAAATGGCTTCATTCAGTTAAGATCAGATAGAAGTTTGGCTTTTCAAACTTTAAAATTCAAGTATAGAACTCTTAGTTTCGTGTATAAATTCGTAAAATAGCCTGGGTTTGTACCATGGAGTTTTGTGGATGAAAATTGTACTTATGTACTTTATTTATAGTGTAATTCGCGTTCTGCGTGACCTTAAGAACTGAATAATTAACATCCTCTAAAACTCCATTTTACCTTAACCAAATGGGAAGGGACTTAATTATAGACCATTGAAATTACAGAAATAGAAAATTAAGAATTATTTATTTCATAACCAAATTGTATCATTATCAGTGGCGAATCTAAGTTGATTATTTAGATTAGATGTGACTGATTAGTGTCACATCTAACCGGACCTTCAGTTCCTAGGCTCGTATATAAGGGAAAACGTAGGCCCAAATAAAAAACCCTTATATGCCGTATTACTTAATTCTAACACAATTATCTACACAAGACTTAGATCTATTTATAATAAAAGAAACATTCACAGTAAATTACACGTTTATTGTGTGTTCGGTGAGATGTTATTGATTTGATGATTGAACTCTAATCTAATCTAGAATAATCTTTAGGCACACTTTTATCAGTATATAGAGATGGTGTCTCCATGTAATTATTCACAGTACTATCTAATATGACCTCTCTTGACTGTTGTTTATGTTTGCAAGAGATCGGTTGATTTTATGCTGTCATACAAAAAGACATTAGATTGTCTGTTATTCAATTCAGTTTTCCTGTATTAAGTTTTTATGTCTGGCTATTGGCTCAGAACATAATGATATATATACATGTGTATGTATACATATATGTTGGATTTGAAATTTAATAGCGACTCGACATACATGAGAGTGGTCTTGTTTAGAACTAGAATAATATGATTATGTACTCAATTAATCATATTATTTTGTTACCAAGCACATTATTTCAAGAAGATTCGTTATTGGGCTGGATCTTTGAATATTTATGCATCTCATCTCACACAGACATGATTTAAGACAATTTATACACATTATATACACATCTCCTCATAACTCTGTTCACCGTTCGTCATAGTCTACTGTATCTTTCATGAATCGTAAGTGCTGAATAATTCAATACATTTAATTAGGCGATTGTATGGGTTCTAATGGTATTTCTACCATTCTCGTCTCTGTCATTCGACAACATCTTTTCATTAACGGCACAACAATAATTATGATTATTGTTATAATTGAGATATAGGAAATTGCTACTTCTATAATTCATATTCCTTATCAGACATTACACCCATTGTCAAATAGTTTGTTTATTTATGTTTCGTTACAAATGACAGTTATTTATATAACGCTATGTACAAAGGTATGAGGCACAGAAATAATTACAATAGGTTTATACATTACCCGTCAATTCTCAGCTTCAACTTTATCACTCCCGCCTAACTTATACAAAATTAATCTAATTTTCCTTTCTTATTTCTTTCGACAGCTACAACTTATTTCTACAGGATAACACTAAGATTTGTATTCAGGGCTAGCATTAGCTAGTCAAAACTTCTATCAGTTTTCTCCAGCGAGCAAAGACGTGTGAGATCTCTAGCGGTTAAGATCCTTGTCCCCCGTCTGTCCCTCACTCGCAAGCGCAGCCACCCTCTGCTCTCCGCTGCTCTCTGCCAATGAGAAAAGATCAAGCCAGTAAACTGTTCCTAATTGGTTTATATTAGCGTCATGTTGTGATTTTTCCCGCCAAGAATTTGGCGGCAAGATTCCCACTCCGCAGTATTTTTTTTGTGTTGTCACAAGTCGTCACAAGTGTTTGCAATAACTTTACAGAAATGTCTACCTTTTACGAATTTATGACTCGATAAGCATTACACATAGGCGAAATCCCTAGAATTTGTGTCACTTAAGGCCACTCTATTAGTGTAACACTTGGACATTTTAAGATATTAACTTCGAGTACAAGTTAACTTATCGGTTTTGGGTACCTTTTGAAACTCTCTGTTAAGCTATTTTTTTCCTTTTATTTAATAGTTATTTATGAGGGTGTCGCCTCTTGTTTCATGAAGCATTATCAGATATGTTATCTAGAATTTCTTAACATTTATTTTATACAGATGTTTTCGGCGATGAGAAAAAAATTAAGATTTGTTTTGGCAACAAACCATCCTATTAGAATTTTTAAATACTGGCTAAATATCTGAAATAGTTGGCCATCTCAAACATAACTCTATTAATTGCTATAATGCTAAATATATAATAAAGGATTAGCTTATTAGTGAGTTCTGTACTACACTAGAGAGTTAATTAGTACAAAGGATGAACGAAGGTTAAGTTCGTACAATTAATTGAAATTACAAATAAAAAATCTTTTAAACATTAAGTATGTCTAAAACAAATTTAGTTTTCTATCTATTGCTTGGAATATTACCAAATTCACATCAACAATACAAAGCAATAATAAGGCTATTAATTAACTAGTAAAACAGTTACGTAGGTACATTAATTATCTATAGGTAGTATGCAAACTTTTGTAATTGAACGTGAACGTGTCTTACCATTAGAAGTTCTAACTTCTACAACTCGAGACAGGTTATCATGTCCAGGATAGATCTTAGTTACTCTAGCCATTGGCCAATACATAGTTGGTACATTGTTTTCTTTTAAAATAACAAGACTACCTATTTTAATGTCAGGCATTACACTTGACCATTTTGGTCGGTGCTGTAGTATATTAAGATATTGCTTGTACCAAATATTCCAAAATGATTGCTTAGCTTTAGTACATAATTCCCAAAATTTTAGTCTATTTTGAGGTACTTCTGATACATTGTCTTCGGGATACATGATTATGGAGTTGCCAATTAAAAAATGACTAGGAGTCAAATAAGAGTAGTCATTAGCATCACTTGAAAATGGTATAGAATTAAGCACTCCTTCGATTTCCACCAAAACAGTATTAATTTGTTCATAGGTAAGTAACTGATTTTTTAAAACTCTTCTCAAATGATACTTAGTACTCTTAACAGCAGCCTCCCAGAGACCACCGAAAGAAGGGGAATAACTGGGAATGAAATGAAATTCTATGCCTTGCTGGGCTGAAAATTGTATGACCTTACTTTGGTGATCTTTGGCTGACTGCAGCTTGTAGAGCTCAGCTAGTTGGTTCCGTGCCCCCTCGAAAGTGCTGGCGTTATCAGAATAAATCTCTTAAGGTAAACCTCTTCTAGATATAAATCGTCTAAGACAGGCAAGAAAGGCATCTGTAGTAAGATCTGAGGCAATTTCTAAATGCAGCGCCTTAGTTGCAAAACAGACCATAACACAAATATACCCTTTACCTACGATTGAACTTCTCACGCGTGACAATTTAACGTTTATTGGACCGGCAAAGTCTTACTACTTTCTTAAAGGGACGGCTCATAGCAGTCACTCTTCCAGGCGGCAAGGAACCCATCAGCTGCAGCTTTTTGCTTAAAACAAACTATACATTTTTTATTATCTTTTTTACGTAAGACAAACCATTTATAATCCAGTACTTTTGGTTGATATTAGATAGCAAAAGTTTAGGACCTGCGTGTGTTAGATTTATATAAATAAATAACGATGTGAGTATAGATATATATCCACAATATAGGTGTATGTATATATATGTTTGTCTACAATGGCCAAGTGTCTATATGCAAATCGAATATGTAAGTAGATTTGTGTAACACACAACCAATAATTAAGCCATCAAGATGTTGCATAGCAACCACCAATTTGCAGTGCCACAGGAGCGCTATAATCCTGTTATATACCCTAGGACCCAAATGTAACTATTGATTGTACTAGGGGGACATTATGACTATATCGTTCTCTTTTATTCTACTATACTACGTTAGTTCCAAAGGCTATTATAGACAGGAAAGAACTAACAAGAAAACCTGTCCGCCTTCTAACCATGATCTTACAATCACACTGGTATCGAACCAGCTTGTACGATATAACATTATCTTCGAGGCTTGTAGCCAATACACAATAAATCACATCAAGTAATATTATAAACATTACACTGTTGAATTGCATCAATACCGTGAGGTAGTTTTACTACACAATAACACACTTTGCATATCATACCCCAGAAGGGTATGGTTCAGCTGCAATACAATAATCGTAATATCTCTATCCACAGATATTACTACGTTATAACAACAATTATCAACTGACAATTATAAATCAAATACAGCTCACATAACAAGTATTATTTTCACGATATTGTCAATAATTCACAGTACAATAATATTACACCATAAACATTAACAGAGTTATATCGTACCTTAAGCTTCAATGTCTCGGGATCAACTGAGTCCCTATGCAATATCGTCTGTCCTTTTTATAGGACTCGCTTTGTCGCAATGCATCGAATAATTTTCACCTACCCACTTATATTGTAGGTACCAAATAGTTTCATAAATACCAACTAACATGATTTTTCTTTATCGTATATATATATATATACATATATATACACATAAATATCACGAAACATACCCAATACATCTCGCTTTGTTTATTACAATCGAACCATATCGTAGTAAAGGATTAGGCCTCCAAACTCAGAAATGAAACAAGATTACATAGATATCTTATGATTTAATTCCAAACACTGTTAACTGTTTCGTAGTCGGTATTCGAATAATCAAATGTCCGTGTGGCTTATTCGAAGACAATCATCTGTCAGTGTCAGTGACACCCAACGTCACTAATGTCGTGAAGGTGTCACTGTCACTTTTGCATAGAACTGACAATCTGACATTAAAGTAACAATTAAATAAACAACGTTATAGTATTAGGTATCTGTTACAGTGAAATGATTACAATAAAGTACAATATAAGTGTCTTAATTAAAGTAATAATCTTACAACTCGGCCGTCCCAAAATAAGTGTGTCCTCACACTTAGGACTTAATCAAAACAGTCAAAAAAAAAAAAAATTATACATATGCTTAAAATGAAATCGTATAACAATTAAATAGGTATAATTACTTAAAACTAGTTCTGTCTTCTATCTTTTCTTGCACAATCTGTCACGATCACAACCACTCTGTGCGACATCAGTCACTGAAATCATTCTTATTCTGCACCGACTACTCATCTGTAGTCATTCTGTGCGATTCCAACAACTCATGCCATTCTTAGTCTGCACTGGTTGCTCGAGAACTTGTGCTCTTGACTTCATTACATAAATCTGTGCGAATCTATATTAAAAATTCACTCAGTATCTGCACTATTATGGTAATTTAGTCTCAAAATCATAATCATGTCTAGGTACATCACTATTAAACCCAAGTCAACAATTATCTTTGACCTAGACTATTAAAATATCCTTACAATTCAGTTCGACTCAATCATGTCATAAGCAGTATTTTCTACTACTACTCTACTTCTCTTTTATTCATATTACAACTCTTCTTTTTCTTTTATTTTCTACTACTATTCTACTTTACTTACTCTAATCACATTTTAATACTTAGTGTTATAGTTTCAGATGATCAAATCATACAACTCGCTTTTAATTTAATTATCACTATCTTCAGGTCCAATATCATCTTTACTGCCACTACTCGTATCACTATAATAATCATTAAAGTTAAGCCACGGGTGTATCTTATCAATAGCTACTATATTTTCATACCTCCTGTTTCCTTTCCTAACAAGTGGTGTGTCTTCCACTACATATCGATCATTTGGTAAAGCTTTCATAATTCGGTAGGGGCCTTGAAATTTTGAGATAAGTTTCTTTGATTTGCCTAAATGTTCTTTGTCAATTACGGTTCTTTCAATTCTAACTAAATCGCCTACATTATACGACTTCGGTTGCTTCCTTTTCTGATCAAACCTTGTCTTGGCGATCTGTTGATCCATGTCGATTTTAGCTTTGGCATTAGACCTCAACTGCATCAGATCATTACCACTAATTAATTGAGAAGTTTCAGAAATTACATCAGCTAACATATTTTCTGACGACGTCATCAACTTGCACCCGAATAATAATTCTGAAGGACTTTTACCCGTAGCTTTATTTATAGTCGTATTCATACCTAACTGTATATCACCAATATGTTCGTCCCAAGTGTGTTCACCTTTATCATGACATTTAGTGCTCAAGGCGTCCGAAATTGTGCGATTATAACGCTCTACTTGCCCGTTCGCTCTAGGTGTTGCAACGGCATTAAGTATGTGTTTTATATTCAATTTCTTTGTAAATTCTCTAAATTTTGTACTTGTAAAACATGAACCTCTGTCGGTAATAAGGCGCGAAGGGGTACCAAAGTAACTAACATATTCTTTAAATATCTTGACAGCACTACTCGTTTTCGTGTCTTTAACGGGTCGCAGATTAATAAATTTAGTAAAAGCATCGACAATTACTAATAAGTACACGTTACCTTTCTTGGAGCGAACAAAGGGACCGAGGTGATCAGCATGAATCGTATGGAAAGGCATCTCAACTTTGGGGATAGGATGTAAAAGTCCTTCCTTAGAACCCGATGGAGCTTTATGATGTGCGCATTGTAAACATGACGAAACGTACTTTTTAGTGAAACGGCGCAATTTCGGGAACCAAAAAGATGCTCTTAATCTACTCAAAGTCTTTTCGAACCCGAAATGTCCTACATCATCGTGGTTCATACGTAAGACCTGCCACCTAACGCCTCTTGGAACAACCCAACGAATGCCATCTTTTGTTATACGGTATACGTACTCCCCTTTGATTTGATAATTATTTCGCACATCAGCAACAAATTTTGTTTGGTCATCTAATAAAATTTCTTTAATTCGTTTTACTTCTTCATCATTGCTTTGAACAGTCGAGATCCAGTCCCTGTCTTCTACACAATTCAAAACGTCAATCACATGAGCGTCAGTTTCGCTGGTGTGTTCAGTTACTGGTGCGCGACTGAGGGCATCAACATGAGCCATGCGTGCTCCGGGTCTATACTCGATAACGCAGTCGTATTCCTGTAACTGCACCCACCATCGAGCAATCCTAGGTACTAGGTCGCGCTTTGTCAAGGTTGTTCTTAAAGCATTGCAATCTGTGACTATCTTAAAACGTATCCCTAGCAAATATACACGGAAACGACTTAGTGAGGCAACAACCGCTAGCGTTTCAAGTTCGAAAGAATGCAATTTTTGTTCATCCTCTGACGTTTTTCGGCTATAATATGCTACGGGTCTCAATTGGGCATCGTCGCCACGCTGCATGAGAATACCTGCTACACCGATTTTTGATGCGTCTGTGTGCAGTTCTGTATCCAACCGTGCGTCATACAATGCCAATATCGGGCGTTCTACAAGTTTTCCCTTTATATCGTCAAAAGCCCTTGTGCAATTATCCGTCCATTTCCATTCAAATTTAGACCTTAGTAAGTTAGTTAATGGGCATGCCAGCAATGCAAAGTCTTTAACAAAACGCCGGAAGAAACTCGCCAGTCCAATAAATCGTCTCACTTCGTGAACATTCCTAGGCACAGGGAAGTTTGAGATTGCAATTGTTTTACGTGCTCCGGGGCGAATGCCTTCACCAGAAATATGAAATCCTAGAAAATCTAGCTCTAATTGAAAGAAGTGACATTTTTTTAACTTTAGTGTTAACCCAGTTTCAGACAAAAGTTTTAGGACTTCTTCTAACCGAGTCATACCTTCGCTAAATGAACAAGATGGGATTAAAATATCGTCCATATAAATGACTACATATCTCAATTTTGAGAAGACTTTACTCATTGTCCTTTGAAAGACGGAAGGAGCATTGGCTAACCCAAAAGGCATCCTCTTAAATTGGTATTGCCCATCAGGTGTGACAAATGCAGTTAGTTCTTGTGAAGATTCTGCTATTGGGATTTGATAATAGCCAGATGCGAGATCGAGGCTGATAAAGAGAGAATTACCTGCTAACCTATCTAATTGGTCATCTATCAGAGGTAAGGGATAATGTTCTTTACGGGTTTTATTATTGAGAGCTCGGTAGTCAACACAGAGTCTCTTCTCGCCAGTCTTCTTTTTCACTAGAAGAATCGGACTTGCATAGGGCGAATTTGACTCGGTTGCAATACCGGCATCGATCATTTCTTGAACCATGGTTCGTACTAATTCGCGTTCGGGATAAGAAAGTCGGTATGGTCGATAGACTACTGGCTGAGAATCATTTAACTCTATCTCCATTTGTGTCACATTAGTAAATCCTAGATCTATCAGACTAGATGAAAAACAGCATTCGTATTTCTTAAGTAGAGTTTCGAGTTGCATAACCTCTTCGCCAGTCAATTGACTACCGAATTTGAAGTCGGATGTCATATCGTGGTTATTGGAATCAAGAAAATTGACGTCTAATGATTTCTCAGTCTGGACAGCTCGCGTAATCAGTGTATCCTTTTGCAACTCAAATGAATTTTCGCTTAAATTTTGTATTAATAAGGCTCCTATACTATTATTTATTTCGTATTCACCAGGTAAAAGGTAAATTTTTTTCTTTGGTTCTCCCCTTACCGATCCTTTTATATAAACAGTGCCAGAATATTTTTTATCAGAATATATATAAACAGTAACCATCTCTTTTGGTCGTACGACAACGTTTTCTTTTGCCAACATTGATATACAAAAAACCCTAGATACACAGTCTCGAACTAAAGTAACACTTGAATCTGTCTCCAATCGCACTTGAGTAGTTATAGTTATGTTATAAACATATTTTTTGCAAATTCAACCTTACGCACATGATATAAAGCTCTTTTTACAAAGCAGTGTACAAAAAGCAATAAAATTTTACGACCGAAGTCTGCTGGTAGGACAAGGCATGGAATGGAGACTTTATTATGTTTATACTTTTTATTTTTATACTACGTTCACTTAATATTTTAATAATTTATAAAAATATGTTCTCAACTTATAATTATACTCTTCTCTCTCTCTATCTCAGTGTATATATATTTTTGAGTGGAACATGTATTTATCAATAAAACAAATGTTAACCATTAAAAATATTTATTTGTATATTTAGTTGAAAAGGTAATATTGTAGAAACTAAGTACCTAGATATTTAGTTTAGGATGATTGCGTATTGGTGGTGAAAGATTTTTGAATTTTGGTATCAAATTGCATCAAATTTAAGTTGGTGGTGATGAGTGATGCTTCTTATATACATATCTTCGTCCAAAAAATGTTCTGAACAAACTACACTTGATCTATTTGGCTTAAAAAAATCTTCACGCCTTTGCTGACTGACGATTGATTTCCACTCTTCACATCGTATTGGGTCACGAGGAAAACTAAAATATTAAAATTAGAAATCATATAGGAGGTATATAGTTGGTACATACCTACAAAAATCAGAAGTCCTAAGTAATCGAAATATACAGAAAATTAAAAAAAAAAAAAATCAACATGACTTCCTCTTCAACTTTTGAAAGTCGATTCGAATCTATGTTATATTGTATGATATATAAACATTAGTAACAAATTACACTCAAATAAAGTCAAAACGTGAACATACTTACTATTCTTATTAATAAAAAAAAAATGTTCAATATTAAAAAATCGACTCCATTGGAAACGAACAGGGTCATTTGTATTAAGCGACTAATTTAAAGGACGTTGTAATGCCTTGTTCTTACACTGATACGAACCTATTGAAATGTGCTGTACTATATTGGACCGTTAAGTGAAGATTTTAGATAAAATAAATCAAAATCACATAATACTTCCTATATTTAGTCATGAAAACCAGAAAAGCAAATCAATAAACTATTTTACTTACCGAAAATAAGATATTCCATCCTTTTTTAAAGTTCTTGACGTATTATTTTTGCAATTTTTCATAGAACACTTTGGCATTTTTGTCGTGCGTGCATAAACACGGGCGATGCGAGACTATTTGAAATGAGCGCTCAATTTGGAGTTTAGCGCTCATTTTATGCGGACGGTTTTGATATCCTGACTGTGTATCTTGGGTTTTTTTGTATATCAATGTTTGCCAACAATTGTAATTTAGATTGCCCTACCCTACTAATGATCAAAGAGTCTGGAGTTTTAGTTATAACTATTCCTGGCCTTTCAGTGAAACTGTGACCAACAAGAACCGGATATTTAATTACTCCATCCTCGACAATATAGGCATCTACTTTCTCTGAAATACCGTGAATGCTAATTTCTACACTTACAAAGCCTATAGGTAAGACGATATTGTTACCTAGTCCTCTCATTGTGGGTAGTCCGTCCACCGTCCAGCAGACTCCCAATCTAACGGCTTCACTACGTTGTATAAGAGTACATTGACTCCCTAAATCTATATATCCTTCAGATTCAATCCTATTTACGTGTAAGGGAACAATATACTTGTCATTACTAGAACTCTGGACCTCAACTTGCATAACTGATTTTTCCGTGTCATTTTTGTTTGGTTCATTGGGTAGTCGCGGACAATTATTACTCAAGTGGCCTAGCCTCTTACAGACGTTACATCTTAAAATCTTTTTTGTGCACTTAGTACTATAGTGACCCGTTTCATTACAATTAAAACAAACTACAGGTGACCCTACTTGGGGTTTTAAGGACTTTGCATCATTAAGATTTAATTGCTTGTGATTCGAATTAGAGTTGTTTGAGGTGAAAATCTTTTTATCCGAATTAACCTTCGACCTTTCAGCATCTAGACGCGATTGCTGTCTGGTCGACTGAAAGTACTTGAGTACCTCTTCCGGTTCCTGACATTTCGCTGCCTTTGCGCCTAATCTTAAAGAACGATCTTCGATACCATAAAGTAAGCAGTCAACTGCCCGTTTCCCATTGATCTCACATCGATTTAATAAATTAATTTTCTCATAATAGTATAACTCTAACGAATCACTATATTTAACTCGTTTCGATAGCATTTCGGATAACAATTCAGCGTAATCGTCGCTGCTAGGAAAAGAATCAATTAATTTGGTTTTCCATTCGTGCCAAGAAAACGACATTGACGGCAGGGCCTGATACCACGTGCGCGCTACGCCTGTCAACTTAGGAATTGCGTAGTGTATGATTTGATCATCACCCCATCCATATAACCTAGCACATTCATCGACCTTATTTAACCACATATGAATGGTTTGGCTCTTAATCATGGGGTCGAACTCGGGAATAACATTGCCTAGCATGGGAAACTTATTACCCTCTGGCCTAGTAACATTTGATAATGATCTCACTAATTCGGTTAAAAATAATTGGGTCTCGCTATTCGAGAAAACAGACTGACCTTCACGCGTTTGCGTCGGTAATGACGTGTCGTTGCTGCTCTCAGAAAGGCTGTCGCCCCTAGTTGGCCTGCGCCTGCGTCTTGATTCCCTCCGCTTACTCTTCCGCTGCATCTCAGTACTGCAACTCCGTTGGTGTTCACGCAAGTGACTTCCGCTACGTTTTCGACGCCGTCGACGTTCACTACGAATACTGGGCGTATTCCTCTCCCTATCTCGGTCAGCCGATGAACTACACGTGCTATCCCCGCGTCTAGCACGCTTTTTCCTTTTTGAGGTTCTAGTAATTGCACGATCGCGGCGGTGACGTTTACGCTCTTTGGGCATTACACTATCAGGAGTGTAACAAGAGCGACTGCTTCGCGAATGGTTATTGTCCGGTTCCATGATTCACTTATTAACACACGACCACGTGTAGTAAAATTATAACCTGTATCACTTATTACTGCAAAATTGTGAGCGTACTTTCACTATCCCACTTCTGAGATAAAGGATTAGGCCTCCAAACTCAGAAATGAAACAAGATTACATAGATATCTTATGATTTAATTCCAAACACTGTTAACTGTTTCGTAGTCGGTATTCGAATAATCAAATGTCCGTGTGGCTTATTCGAAGACAATCATCTGTCAGTGTCAGTGACACCCAACGTCACTAATGTCGTGAAGGTGTCACTGTCACTTTTGCATAGAACTGACAATCTGACATTAAAGTAACAATTAAATAAACAACATTATAGTATTAGGTATCTGTTACAGTGAAATGATTACAATAAAGTACAATATAAGTGTCTTAATTAAAGTAATAATCTTACAGTAGTACCGTCATTTCCTGAACATAGAAATTATTATACATAGATTTTAATTAATATCTATCACTGCCAAACTCCAAAGTACTTCGCTCTCGAAGTACAATAAAATTTAATTACAAGGTGCGATAGTCGATACATAATCGCAACATATATCGAAAATCAATATCTATCACGGCCATACTGACAAGTACTTCGCTCTCGAAGTACAATTTCAAACAGTACTTTCTCTTGAAGTACCTACTAGGCATTACCTGTTTAATTACAATATGCGATAATCGATACATAATCGCAACATATATTATATCGATAATCAATATATATCACGACCATACTGACAAGTAGGTACTTCACTCTCGAAGTGCAATTTCAAACAGTACTTTCTCTTGAAGTACCTACCTACTAGATATTAACTGCAAGGTGCGAATGCCAATATAAATGCCCAAAATATATTACATCGATAATATCTAACACGGCCATACTGACACGTACTTCGCTCCCGAAGTACAATTTGAACCAGTACTTTCTCTCGAAGTACTTTTACTCAGAACTAAGTTAGTCGGTTTAACAACTCAAGTCAAAGTCAAAAGTTGTCATTGCTATATTCTACCAATTTGCCAATCTGGCAATTGGTCACCAGCGGAAATATAGCTCGGTTATAATTCTGCAATATCTATGCTTTACGGCCAACCGGCCTACTGCACTTCACCGGTCTATAATGCCTATGCTTTAGGGCCTACGTAGTCTTTGCACTTCATAAGTCTACAATATCTACGCCTTACAGCCAACCAGCCTACATAGTCTTTGCACTTCATTGGTCTACAATATCTACGCCTTACAGCCAACCGGCCTACATAGTCTTTGCACTTTCAATATATTCGCCATATACTCTCGATATGACATCAGTATATTCCCGTTACATATCGGCCTCACATATTAGCAATCACAATCTGCACCTCATTATAATTTTATTTCAGTTATACATTGTTATAATCCACAATATATCGTCACTGTAATACTATGTTCTCATTCTACACCTCAATGAAACACATAGCATAAGATAGAGAAGCGTTGAAAGTACGAAATCAAAGTCGAAAGAAAGTGAAAAGAAAAAGATTTTGAAATTATGATCACCACTGACGATTGATCGAAGTTCGCATGGGCCAATCCATTATCGTTCACTCACTGCCAATGAACTAGATCGGACACCCAAACTACGGTTGCAGCATGTTATGTATTTGGATCATCAACACTTCAAAACCAACACCCTTAAAGCACAACAACTAAAATTTAAAGTATTAAAAATAGAAAGTAATCAGTACTTTCAACCCTTCGGTTAGCCATAGGTACGTATGTTATACCAACGAATCATCCGTAGTATCTCACATTTAACAACCGTTCGGTCAACCTGATACTCGTCTGATACTATAGTATCAGAATTTTATCCACAAGACTGAAAACATCAAGACCATTCAGGCGCCATATATACTACAGCCCAAATTATAAAGATTAAGATGTTTATAGTTCTAGTACGTTTCTAGTCATTTGTTTGTCCCACATCTTATGATGTTAATCAAGTTCACATAATTTACGACATTTTAGCAAATACCGTTTATAGAAATTATTCGTCGTTCGGTTATTAATAATAGAATTGACTATATAATTGAATCTAGATTCACATTATCATTATCATTAATACAACCAAACAGTGCCTAATAAAAATTCTGCAAATAGAAGGGTACTTAAAATTGATGAAGGTAATTTATGAGGACAGCAAAACAGTCTTTGCCCCTTTTTTTTGTATACTTTAGCTTACGAATTTAATTCAAAATGGTTTTTCCAAAATTTATTTCCAATTAGTTTCATTACTACGTAAATCAATAATTGTAATAAATTTCATAGAACCAACGGATCATAACCCCCTTGTTTGACATTCTGACATTCTTGACTTGAATCATGTCACATGATTCACGACTTGAAAATATTTTAACGGATAAGAGACCATTTCGGATATTGTTTACCATTGGATATATGTTTGAATGTGTTGGTACCTACTGACTAATTTTAGCTTATCTAGGTTAATCACCTTATTCGGCCCAAAAAAAGAAGTTCACTTAGAGGCTCCGTAGATCAACCGGTCAGATAAAATAAAACTATGTACCCACCTATTGCGAAATGAATTTCAACAAGAATATAACGAATTTGCTCGATTTGTCCGACAAGTCTAGAACAACGGAGACGACGATGTCTTCTTTCAGTTATACGTTTTGTTAGGACTAATTTTGTTTCTCAATCGGCGTTTCTACAATCCCTTTTCTTTACACCATTGAACAAAATATAATTGGTTATTTTCATAATGCCTATTAATTACCATACACATTATGTGGTAAAATAGTCACAATACCGTCCCTTTTGCACATTTTCTTGTATCGCCACGAAATCTTGATATTCCTGAGGTATGTAGCGATCACTTTGCTGGACACGGTGTGAACAGTGGACACGGTGTGAACAGTACGTAGCCTCGCCAGTAGCTACGGCAGCAGATTGCTCTGCAAACCGATGCTGAAGCTAGCTTTACCCGGTGATGGAGCAGGCAATATTGTGCAAGGCTTGTGGTAGCCTCGCAGAGATGGATTCAAGCTGAAACTTGTACAATATGTATTAGAATGAGATTCTTTTATCCCACTTCTGATGTTAGATTTATATAAATAAATAACGATGTGAGTATAGATATATATCCACAATATAGGTGTATGTATATATATGTTTGTCTACAATGGCCAAGTGTCTATATGCAAATCGAATATGTAAGTAGATTTGTGTAACACACAACCAATAATTAAGCCATCAAGATGTTGCATAGCAACCACCAATTTGCAGTGCCACAGGAGCGCTATAATCCTGTTATATACCCTAGGACCCAAATGTAACTATTGATTGTACTAGGGGGACATTATGACTATATCGTTCTCTTTTATTCTACTATACTACGTTAGTTCCAAAGGCTATTATAGACAGGAAAGAACTAACAAGAAAACCTGTCCGCCTTCTAACCATGATCTTACAATCACACTGGTATCGAACCAGCTTGTACGATATAACATTATCTTCGAGGCTTGTAGCCAATACACAATAAATCACATCAAGTAATATTATAAACATTACACTGTTGAATTGCATCAATACCGTGAGGTAGTTTTACTACACAATAACACACTTTGCATATCATACCCCAGAAGGGTATGGTTCAGCTGCAATACAATAATCGTAATATCTCTATCCACAGATATTACTACGTTATAACAACAATTATCAACTGACAATTATAAATCAAATACAGCTCACATAACAAGTATTATTTTCACGATATTGTCAATAATTCACAGTACAATAATATTACACAATAAACATTAACAGAGTTATATCGTACCTTAAGCTTCGATGTCTCGGGATCAACTGAGTCCCTATGCAATATCGTCTGTCCTTTTTATAGGACTCGCTTTGTCGCAATGCATCGAATAATTTTCACCTACCCACTTATATTGTAGGTACCTTGTTGATAAAAATATTCACGCTATTCTTGTTTCCGAATCATGGCTAAAACCGTGCCTACCATCTATTTCTTATACACTTCCGGGTTTCCAGCTTATTAGGAATGATCGAGTGCCTGGTGGAGCTGGCGGTGTGGCTATGTACATACGCACTCAAATCCCTCATACAGTTATCAGTATGTCACCACAGCCACCACCATCCGATGCAGGCGAGCATCTTTTCCTGGAGCTGGAACTGAACCACTCTAAAGTTCTACTTGCTGTCTATTATCCTTCATCGTCAAAAGTAAATTACTTTTCTTCTTTTGAACACTTATTACATACTTATTTACCTTCTTACAAGCATGCCATAATAATGGGAGATTTTAATACCTGCCTGGTAAAACCAGGGTCATACACTGCGCGTGCTTCGTCTCTCCGCCGCATTACTCAATCTTCTAACTTGTCTATCCTCCCTCTGAACACTACTCACCATTTTCCTAACTGTGCCCCTGGTCTTCTTGATCTCATTCTCGTTTCTTCACCTACTCATGTCGCAAAGCATGGTCAATGTTCCGCTGATATGTTTTCTTACCATGATCTCATTTACCTTTCTTACAAGATACGGCCACCTAAGGAAAAACTCAAAATTATACAGCAGCGCAATTTTGGTGGCATTGCACTCGAGAAACTTCGTGAGGATGCTCTTATTATTGACTGGAATCCTTTGCTATCTTCAAATTGTATTGATACCAAAGTCAATTATCTGACCGACAAATTAATAGAACTTTACGACGTGCATGCACCAATCCGTGCCATAAAAGTCAAGCATTTACCTGCACCTTGGCTTACACCTGACATTAAAGAGCTAATGTCGAAAAAGGCTGCAGCTAAGGCTAGGTACAAAATCAGATCCACCCAGGTATATTTGGAGAAGTATGTGGCCCTTAGAAATAGATGCAACAGGGTGTGTAGGAATGCACAACGCCAACATATCCATACCTCGGTAGAAAGCGGGGATCCAGCAAAAGTCTGGAAGTTTCTGAATACACTGGGAGTTGGAAAGTCACGGCAAGACTTAATTCCTAAAAATTTAAATTTTGATGCACTTAATGCACATTTCTCTACTTCGTTCAATTTTAATGGACCGACTAAAACCAATACACTACAATATCTTTCATCTATTCCAACTCCTGCTCATCCACCTTTCATCTTCAACCAATTGTCCGCTTGTGATGTTAAGAAGAGCATTCTGTCGATTTCATCCAATGCTGTCGGCAGCGATGCTGTAAGCCGAAATATGATTATCCCAATTCTAGAGCAAATACTTCCTACCCTATGTCACATCTTTAACTACTCCATCTCTTCTGCTATTTTCCCTTCCTCGTGGAAAAATGCCCAGATAATTCCTTTACCCAAGAAATCTAAGCCATGTTCTTTCTCTGACTATCGTCCTATATCTATCCTTCCTTTTCTCTCTAAAGCTTTAGAGCGTGTCATTCACTCGCAACTCAGCTCATTTCTTAATAAAAATGCGCTACTAAACCCACTACAATCCGGTTTTCGACCTGGACACAGTACTGCGACAGCATTGGTTAACATCACGGAAGACATAAGACTGGGCATGGACAGTGGAAATCTCACGCTTCTATCCTTACTTGCTTTAGCAACGCTTTTAATACCGTAGATTTCGACATCCTGCTTGTTATACTTGGCTCGATTAACGTATCTCTAACGGCTATTGCGTGGTTTCGTAGTTACCTGTTTGGTCGCCAGCAACGTATTCGTGTCGAAGAATCTAGCTCTTCTTGGTGCAATACGACCGCTGGTGTACCGCAGGGTGGCGTTCTATCTCCGTTACTTTTTACCATTTTTATAAATACAATCTCTGAAAAATTACTTTCATCCTACCACCTTTATGCTGATGATTTACAAATTTATACCCAAGCTCCTCCAAACAATCTGTCTGATGCATTCATTGTGCTCAACGAGGACTTGGATCGAATATGCAAATGGAGCAAGAACCACGGACTTACCCTAAATTCATCGAAGACTCAAGTAATTGTTATTGGTAGTCCAAGGTTGACTTCAAAAATAGATTGGACCCAGCTTCCTCAGATTACTATGGATGGAACAGTCGTGCCGGTCAGTGACAATGTCAAGAATTTAGGTATCCATATGGACAATTCATTTTCCTGGAATATCCAGGTACAGGAAACCAGTCGAAAACTTTTCGCATCAGCAGGTGCTTTACGAAGGCTCCGTAACTTCCTTCCAATTGCTACTAAAATTGCGCTTGCACAATCGCTTCTTCTTCCTGTCCTTGATTACGCCGATGTCAGCTATCCCGATCTGACAGAGGAGCAACTAGATAAACTTGAGCGACTTCAAAATTTTTGCATAAGATTCATATTTGGTCTACGCAAGTATGATCACGTTTCAGATTTTCGTAAACAACTCAAGTGGCTCCCAATTCGGCTTCGCAGGAATGCTCATATTTTAACATTGTTATATAATGTATTGTTTAATCCCATTACTCCCTCTTATCTCAAAGAACGTTTTCAGTTCCTTTATGACACACATTCGAAATGCCTGAGGTCATCCGAGAATTTGAGGTTGAAAATGCCAATGCATTCTACTGACTTTGTAGAAAAGTCATTCACTGTCAAGGCTGTGCGCCTATGGAATGCACTGCCACTGAACATCAGGCGAGCAAAAACCCTTAATAATTTTAAAAGAATGGTAAATGACCACTACTTAGCATCGTGTACACTTTGATAGCTCACTATTTATATGCTCACTTGTTATTATCCCTTCATACTAGTATGTACCTACTATTTTATACCCATTTCTATTTATGTGCTATAGTTGTATATATTTATAATACATATATTTATTTTATTTTCTACTTTATTTGTGCTTTTCTCTCTCCTTCTTCCTTTTTGTTTCAGAACACTTTATATCTAGTTTATATGATAACTACACCATAATTTTGTTTTACCACACTACTGTCCATCCCAAGGTTGCCTGGAAGAAATCGCTTAAAGCGATAAGGCCGCCCATTGTACATTCAATGTATACATGCTTCCTAATTGTCTTTACTGTAACTCAAATGGTGTACAATAAAGTATTATCTATCTATCTATCTATCTATCTATCTATCTATCTATCTAAATAGTTTCATAAATACCAACTAACATGATTATTCTTTATCGTATATATATATATATACACATAAATATATACACATAAATATCACGAAACATATACCACAATACATCTCGCTTTGTTTATTACAATCGAACCATATCGTAGTACCGTCATTTCCTGAACATAGAAATTATTATACATAGATTTTAATTAATATCTATCACGTGCAATAATCTTTCATGCTCACTTCTTATAATACAATCAGTTATATGTGAATTTTTTGGCAAGATTATTTGATGTTTCTGATCAAATGAAATGTCTGAATGATGCAATCTTCCTCCAACGCGTAAGATACCTTGGTCATCAACAAATGGATGTAAGCCTTGCAGGGGACCCTTTACAGAAGTTTGAGACTTTAGGCATTTCATTTCCTCACAAAAATACAATTCTTGTTCACTTTTAATAAGTAACAATTTAGATTTATTTATCTCTAAACTAGATAAATATGATGTTGAAATCTTATTACCTCTTAAATTATTAGTAAATCTTAAAACGTAGGCTAAAACTCTGATCATTTTATGGATGCTAGAATATTTGTGTATACCTTTTATTGTGTCTTTCACTTGATGTGGTATTCCCAAATTGCTGGAGGATGCTGCGCCAGGCCGACTAAGTTCTAAAGTTCTATATAAATATTGAATTCATACTCACTATCATGCAAAAAATGAGGGCCATGCCACCACATATCGCAAGCACCAAGCTCCTGTGGACTGACACCCCTGCTTATGTAATCAGCAGGATTGTCCTTTGTGTTCACATATAGCCACTGACAGAAAGCTGTGTTTTTTGTGATAGCCTTCACTCTGTTTCCCACATAAGCTGTTAACTTCATCACTTCTGTATGCAACCATGCAAGCACAATTTTTGAGTCGGTGAATAGGTAAACCCTTTGAATTTCTATTTTTAACTTAAGCGTGTTTGAAACCCTCACAATTAAAATTGACAGAAGTAAAGCGGCACTCAACTCCAAGCGTGGCACTGTTAGATTTTTATATTGAAGTGGGTTAATGCGAGACTTTGAACAGAGTAAATGCACACTAACTTTACCTGTAGTCTGAGTGACGCGAATATACACACAGCAGCCATAAGCAGTAGAACTAGACGCGTCTGAGAATCCTATAAGCTCTATCGTATCTGTAGCAGTTATTTTTATATTTCCATTAATATAAATTGGATTCATGTTTGCAAGACTTGAGGAGAAATCTAACCACTCCTTATGAATGACATCATCAGGTGTGGAATCCCAATCTAATTTACTAGACCACAGTTTTTGCATTATTGCTTTAGCTTTAACAATTATAGGTCCTACAAAGCCCATGGGATCGTAAAACTTTCCTATGTAAGGTAAAATTTCCCTCTTTGTAATTTTCTCTGTATCAAAACATTCTGGGCTTGAAATTTTAAACTTATCTTGATGAATCATTAACTGTAATCCCAATGTTTTTACACTGCAATTATCATTTTGAATCTCTAAATTTTCAAAATGTTGCTCACTAGTAGGGATGTCCTCCAGTATTCTACTGTCATTTGATGACCATTTATGCATTTTGAAACCACCCTCTAGAAGAAGCTGACGCAGTTGAGACTTTGCCTCTGAAATTACATCGAATTTATTGTTGGCATATAAAATATCATCTACATAGGAACAATTACTCAAAATGTAAGAGGCTAATGGATGCTCATGCTCATATTAAGTCGCTAATTCTTTTAAACACCGCGTAGCTAAGTAACTAGAGCTCTTTAGTCCGTATGTCACGGTATCTAGTCGGATGCAGGGCTATCTCTCCACAATATATTTTGTAGTGAAGTGTGCTCTGGTTTGACACGTATATTACGAAACATTTGTTTTATGTCAGTAGTAAATGTATATTGACCAAAGCGAAACAAAAGTAAAATGTCGAAAAGATCTCTCTGAACTGTCGGTCCATTTAAAAGTAAGTCATTGAGAGAAATCTTTTTGTTGGTTTTCACCGAAGCGTCGAATACAGTACGCAACTTGGTAGTCTTGCTGTCAGGTTTTAGTACAGCATGATACGGCAGGAAATACACCGGTTCCTTGCTAAGTTCATAAGCTTCAATGTCAATGTAATGGCCATGATTTAAATTCAAATAGTCATGAATGAACTTTTGGTATTCTATGAAAAGACTAGGATCTTTATGCAATTTCTTTTCGAGATTCAAAAATCTATTTAATGCGAAATGAAATGAATTTCCTAGTGCGTCATTCACATCTTCAAGAGGTAGTTTCAAAGGCAAATTAACAACAAATAATTATCTTTTAATTGAGTAGTCTTTTGAAAAATATTTTCACAAAGTTCTTGCTCTGAAGATGTTTCATTATAAATTTCAGGAATGCTTTCACATTTCCAGAAACTAGTTAATAATAATAATAATAATAATAATAATTTATTTATTTATCAAAAAGGGCTGTACATTGGGTTATTACTAGTTTTACAAATAAGGTCGAATATAACTAATTTAAGTATAATAATATCTACATTATGAGAAAGTGTAACACTGTATATGGTAAGAATTTAAAATATAATACTTAATTACATTAACAATTTGGGACCTACCTGACCTAGGTTTTTGTAAACCTGTGTTTCAGGCTATGTCCGTTCAATGATAATTACTTGTTGCAATTTGTTAGTTAACATAAACCAAAGAATCTATTGCATATTTACAGCTTAACGCTACCTACTTTAGTATTTCTAGCAGTTTTTCTGTGTCCGAATAATCTAGTTTTTCTGGGTGTTCTGTAATTAAAGACTTGCAGTTCCAATAACTTAGGCTATGTATGTTTAGTAATTTGTTGAGTTTGTTATATAGAAAAGGACCCAAAAACATATAAAATCTATTTACAAACTCATGTTTAGTTTGTGGTTTTTCACAAACTATTCCCTTTCTTCTTTTATCTAAGGTTATTGTTTGTGGAGGAAGTTTGGTATGTTGGTATAGTGTGAGGTTTAGAATAAATAATTGGCGCACTGTTAGTACTTTACATGACTTGTAGAGCTGATCTGTGGGGAACCTATATGGTCGAAAAGTGGCTAATTTTAAGATTGCTCTTTGGGCCCGCTCAAGGGGTAATAGGATTGTGCGTCCTGCACCACCCCAGGAAGTTATACAATAAGTAAGAATGGACTGACATAAGGCCCAGTATTGTAATTTCAGGATACTGCCGTAAGAAATACACACCAGTCTAGTTGATTATTTAATATTCTTGACCAAAACTACAAAATTATTATATTATAGCTAAATCAGCCTCAACGCGCGCCGTACACACCCAACTGCGATGGCCGCCGGTGACAGAATGCCTACCGCCTGTTTATTTTATTTTTTTAACAACCTCATTTTGTTTTTATTAAAACTTGTAATTTTATTATTTCAACAGAGATTGAAATAAAATCGTAATATTAAATGTAGAAAGAACGTAATAATAATTAATTCTAACAGACGGCCATTCTGCTGTGGGTATGTCCTCATACCCGAATTAAGCTCGGCCATTCACCAGGTGGGTATGTCCTCATACGCATTACAACTTTTATACAAAATCATTAAATGCTTAAAGAAAATCATGTCACCAAATGTAGTTACATATTTTGCATATTATTCTACCAATAGACATTCTCATATTACCTACTGCGTACACAGTCACACAAATAAATTTTGTTTGTAATATAATAAATATTGTATACATTGGCAAAATTAAATAATTGAATATCAAAAGAAATCTAATATAGTAATGATACAATACAATACGAACTTAGCCAGCAACATACAATTATTTTTTTCTTTTTATATCTAATATTATATTCTAGACAAAAATAGAATAAAATTCAAAACATTATTCGTAATTATTCTGAGCGGATTGCTTAATTACACACTAAATAAATATTTAAATATTTATATATTATAATATATTTATCGATAACAGTTCGTACATATTCCTGTATTATGTTATGATTGTAAGTATTTATACAAATGATTTCATTTAAATTTTACATTAAATTAACCAGTGATTTTAATTTAACATAACTATTATGTTTTAAGATTAAATCTAATACAGAGATAATACAAATAAAAGTTCATTTCGCTTACAAAGATATTTAACCACACACTTTACGCATATTTTGTAAGATTCACACTAGGGATTTCAGTTAAGTATCACCACACTAGGGGTTTATTTTGCATTTAAACACTACACATGTATTTAGTAAACTTCCACACTAGGGGAATTAAATAATGATCTCCACACTAGGGGTATAACTATACAAAGTTCTTCTCCACACTAGGGGCATAATTAAATAAGATTCTTCTCCGCACTAGGGGCTTTTAATTGATTTCCACACTGGGGGTAGGTATTTCACTGATTTCCACACAAGAGACTGGCCATATCCGACAAATCTCACTGAACTCCATATTCAGATATATAATACATATTTCTTACTAATGCATCAGCACTTGGAAGCACCGATTGCGACACGTGTATTGGTCAAGCACTGCTTTGCTTTGATCTTAAACTGTCCCAGACGGTACCTGTGCTGTAAATGACAGGATAGGATAACAGGGGTTAAGTATATTCGTAATAAATTTATTAGGCTGCAAATTAGCTCATATTATAAATAAAGAGATAATTATGTTTTATTTTATTATACCTTATTTAACTGATCACTTACTGACCGTTTATTAAGATTAGTAGTTAATTTATCGATGTGAAATCCACTTAACCTGAAGAGGATTCGTCACTGCTTAAACTTGTATCACCACCGCTTATGTTAGACGCATTAATAGTGACCCATGGTTTAATATGATCAGCAGGATATATGTTTTTATATTTACGACTCGAATGCCCTTCAATGTTTGACACTTCGTATCTATCGTTATCCAAAACACCAGAAACTCGAAAAGGGCCCTTGAATCTAGGGGCAAGTTTCTTACTTTTACCTTTATCAGGGTTGTGATTAGGTATCATTACCAAGTCACCTTCCTGAAACGTCTTTGTTGATGCTCTGCCCTTATCAAATAACTTTTTCATCTTTGCCTGATTTTCTTCTATGTTGTCGTGCACGGTTTGTCTTAGGTCTTCCCTTTCCTTATCCGAAATTTGTTCTGTTTGTTACAATGCTCCTTTAATTATTCCTTCTGACTGTCCTATCGTCTTTTGTCCAAATACAATTTCAGCTGGGGACTTTCCCGTAGCTTTATTCACAGTGTTGTTTAAACCCCATTGTAACTTACCCAGATGCACATCCCAATCTTTCTCGTCGCGACCATGATTCATCGCTGCTAACGAGTTCAAAATTGTGCGATTGTATCTTTCAATCTGCCCATTCGCTCGCGGTGTTGCTACGGCGTTGCACACGTGTTTAGAGCCAATCGCACCAGTGAAGTTTTTGAACTCGCTAGATTTGAAACTAGTACCCTGGTCAGAGATTATAACTTTCGGTTGCCCAAACACCGAGAATATTTCCTCTAAAGCTTTGATCGTAGTTCTGGACTTGGTGTTCCTGACACCTTTTATGAATATAAATTTGCTAAATGCATCAATTATGCCAAGGATGTAGCAATTGCCACGTTTACTTTTAACAAATGGTCCTAGATGGTCCATGTGTATAGTATGGAAAACCGCCATAATCTTCGGAATCGGATGTAGAGAGCCGCTTTTCTTTCCAGATAGTTCCTTATTGTATGCGCAGTTTATACATGCTTACCAGTAGGTGATTACAATTCATATTTAAACCTGCAGTCCACAATTATAGGTAATAAAATGTACATACCAGAAATTTTTCTCCAATGTTCTTACCACTTCTGAATTATTGTAATTTCAGGATACTGCCGTAAGAAATACACACCAGTCTAGTTGATTATTTAATATTCTTGACCAAAACTACAAAATTATTATATTATAGCTAAATCAGCCTCAACGCGCGCCGTACACACCCAACTGCGATGGCCGCCGGTGACAGAATGCCTACCGCCTGTTTATTTTATTTTTTTAACAACCTAATTTTTTTATTAAAACTTGTAATTTTATTATTTCAACAGAGATTGAAATAAAATCGTAATATTAAATGTAGAAAGAACGTAATAATAATTAATTCTAACACCAGTATACCTGTTTAATAATCTTAGAGCCCGCTATTGCACGCAAATTTTTGAAGATATACATTAATTTCCGTATTCTAGCACATAGCAATTCAATATGTTTGCGGAAATTCAAATTTGTGTCAATCGTTACACCAAGATATTTTATATTGTCAGTTTTAGTTAATGTAGGGCAAGCGCATGCAGTGTCAGCGGTTATACAACAATGTGCATTTATATTTGCAGTTAAGTTATCATTGATATCTGATTCACAAGAGGTACATTTTAAAGCTGCTACCTGATTACAGACTGTTTGAAAAATATTTTGTGGCAAGCTTCCCCCAACTATGTATCCAAACTGTGTATTGATGAGCTGCGGCCTATTAGGCTGCGATGCAGGCTGCTGGTTCGCCGTGTCCGGTGGCAGCAACGCCTGGAAAAAACAGTCCGCTCCCATTAGTATATCGATTTGGCTGGGGATGTAAAAGTCTGTGTCTGCTAGCCTAATATTTTTTGGAATTTTAAAGTCTGCAATATTCAACTTATTCTGAGGTAGCTCACAAGTGATCTGCTCAACCACATGGCAAGTAGTTGATATTTTGAATGGATTAATTAACGAGTGTATGTCGACTGGTACGCAGCGTCTTGAACTAGCTTTAGTATTGCTGATTCCTAGAATCTCAACATTACTTTTAGTTGGGCTCAAATCTAGCAGCTTGATGACCTTTTCAGAAATAAAAGACAGCTGGGAGCCACTGTCAAGCAGGGCTTTGAGTCGCACCTCCGTACCATCTCTACTGAGAAGCATAACTCGGGCTGTGGGTAAAAGTACACCATTAGTTATTTTATTATTTGCTGTTAATGAAGCAGGAGATGTAGCAGTTTGCTGAGAAGTAGTTGCAGAAGGTTGCTGAGAAATAATTGCAGCAGATTCCTGAGTGGTGCTTCAGCGAACGGCTGTGTATTAGACTTTAAGTTGTCGCAGTGTAACAGGGTGTTATGTTTCTTTTTGCACTCTGCACACCGAAAGTGATATTTGCATTTTCCTTTATGGATACCTAAGCATATAGTGCAAATGCCCTTTTCTTGAATGAACTTTACTCGTTTAATAGCAGGTAATAATTGGAAACTTTGACATGTAAATAATTTGTGTTCGTACTTACAGAAGAGACATGAAGTTCCCTGTGTTGCAGTGCAGGCAGCTAATTTGCCAGAAGCAGGACCTGGGCGTTCCTTTGGAGCCTGGCGGAGCTAGCCTTGAGCTGGCTTAGCATTCTCCAGCGCCATAGCACGCTTGTCAACAAAGTTGAGAAACTCCTCGATGGTTGGATCCGTTTCTGCGTTTCTATCGGTCTGATAGGCTCTTGATGTGTAGAGATCTAGTTTACGGGAAAGTATACACAAAATCATAGCATCCCAGTATTTAACATTTGGCTCCAAATTAATTAATGCAGCCAGTTCTTGTTTAACATGTGAAATAAATTCTCTCAAATTACTTGCCGTTGACTTTAACAATGGTTTCATATCTAATAAATTGCTTATGTGCTCATTTATTATTTTAAATCTATTATTATATCGCTCATTTAATAATAATAGGGCCTGTTGATAACTTTCAGCGGTTAATGATAAGTTTTTTACCAGCTCTAGTGGTTCTTCCCTTAAATGAGACCTTAAATAGTACAATTTTTGAACTGGATCTAACGAATCATTATTATTAATCACTGAGTTGAATAAATTTATAAATGGTATATAATCTGTAAACTTACCATTAAAATTTTGCAAATTAATTGGTGGTAATTTAATGTTGGAACAATGTTTTGATTGCTGCTGCGTTTGTTTCTCGCGGAAACGAAGTTCTTTGTCGAGTGCTGTTTGTATAAAATAGCATTTTTCTTCTGTTTCTTCCACATTTTCCTTGTCGTGGGGATCAGTCGTCAAGATTTGAATATTAAGAGAGTCATATCGCGCAAAGACATCCAATAACCTCTGCTTTTTGGCGATCAGCGACTCTGTTTCGGCTGGCGCTAAACCCACAGGACGAGTGACAAAGGCATAAAGACGCGTTATAGTACTTTAACGTAACCACGAGCAGCAACCAAGTTCTCGTCCGCCATATTTTTCCGAAACAACAAATTATTTTACACACTATAACTATTTTAATGTCTTTTAAACTTAAACCAATTCTCAGATGAACGGCGTCGGTGAATGAGAACGACGAATATATGACGATTGCTTGATCCAATCGAACGAGTGAAGCGAAGTTGTTGCGTGAGCGACGAATCCTATGAGTGCGAGGGAGACAGAGCACGCAGCACGTAGCAAACGGGAGCGGGACGGAAGATACGTAGCGTTCCCCAAGGCGATGTAGCTCTGCTCACTTCGTGGTTCGTGAGGTATAGGCGTTGAAGCGGCCGTAGTCCGTACCTACCAGACAATATGGCGGCTTGGCGCTTGTTTTATATGCACAATACACACACACAACTGCACAATTTTTTTGCTGGATTTTGTCTTGAAAATTGCAGCTTAATGAGAAAATTCCTTTTTTTCAATTTTTGATCAGAATCAAAACAAACACAAATGATGATGCTCCCCGGCCGAGGAATGTGGTAGCCGTAGGAGTGTGTCGGCTCCGTCGATCTTTGCAAATAATGCAATCTTCTGAAATTTCTTCTTGCTTCTTTCTTTTCCTTTCGAAGGACCATGTGGAGAAGTGGCCTATGGGCTGTAGATTAAATAAAACACTGGTATTTTCAAATAAAGAAGCCGAGCTGTATTTTAACGCACTCACGTTTTCGCAGTACAAAGAGGAAGTGACCGAGACAAAAAAATACATATTTGACATTTAATTTTGATGTTGGTGTTGCCAACAGTACCTACTTTAAGTAGGCACGATCAAGAGAGAAAAATTAATGTTTTTATAAAATCCTAGCTGAGTGCGAGCATAGAAAATACCTCAAGCGTTCACACGAGCGCGCGCGTGACACTCGACTAGTTTTAATCAGGTCGGCCGAAGAGTTGGGCAAATAGAGGTGAAAGTTAGCTATACAGTCTATCATTTTTGAAGATATCCTGATGAAATTTGGTACAAAGATTAATAAAAGTTTGGGAACGGACCGGACACAAACTGCTTTTTATCGTGAAGAAAGGGGTGGAAGGGAGGGAATAGGGAGTAAACCTCGGTGTAAAATTATTCATTTTTGAGGATATCCTGATGAAGTTTGGTAGAAAGATAGATTAGAGCTTGGGAATAATCGTTACAGAGAGGCAAGTGTATATGCTTGTAGAGGTTGAATAGAAAATCGAGCAGAGTCGAGTACGGTGCAAGTAAAGGTGCGACTAGAGAGGCGAGTAGAGAAACAATAGAGTCCAATAGAGAGTTGAGTAGAGAGTTAAGTAAAGATGCCAATGGAGAGGCTAGTAGAGAGACGAGTATAGAGGAGAGTATTATAGAAATATAGTAAAGAGGCGGGTAAAAATATCTAGTCGTGTGTGTGATACAGAGGTGAGTAGAAAGTTGAGAACAGAAGCGAGTTAATAATCGAGGACAGAATTGTGTAGAGAAGCGAGTAGACTTTAAAGTACAGAGTCGAGTAGAGAGGAAAGTGGAGAGTTGAGTACAATGGGCAAGTTTAATGCTCAATAGCGTTGTCTTATAATATATTAAAAGAAAACTACGAGCATTTTCACTGCTGTTTTCCTCGTCTTCTTTTTTATGAATATTTTTGGATGGTTACAAGACCTTAAAGCCATGTCTTCATTTATACATATCTTCGTTTGTTTATGATGATGATCATGAGTTGATGATGTTGTCTAGATGATGATGCTGATGGTGACGATGACTATGAAGATGAAGGATGATTGCTGCATCAGTAAAGTTATGGGGACTTTACTAAAAGCTCCCTAGGGAGATTTGAAACAAATGCGAAATGTCATAATTCATTTTAATGTTCCACTTTCCTAAACTTCTGTGAGTTGTCCAAGACGTTATGTCTAAAAAAGCCACCATTTTCGTACATAAAAACTTGAATTTACACCAATCTCGCAAAATAAAATAATACCGCAATACGTGTTGTCTTGCGTTCCCGCCAAACTCTCATCCATTAATTTAATTTTTTTTTTGTAAATTATTGGCTTGGTTACCTTTGAGCCACTTAGGTATTCATTTACATTTTTTTAAAGATTTTATTGGCAACTGGATATTCATTTACATTTACTTATAATGTTGCCAGGATATATTAAACAAAACTAATCGTGTATTAACATGATCGATTATAGGCATATTGGTTTTTCTGTGAAACTGTTCCTGTTTGAATAATAATATTATTAATACTTAACATATCACAGTCGTATTTTAAATAATATGAAATATTATTTTATGAACTCTGCACTAAATTAAACAAAAAAATATTAATATCGATATATTTAAGACGATACTCATTTATCGATACCAAATCTCTTAATAATTTTTGGAAATATAAATGTTATAGCAACACACCCAACTGTCATTCCATTGCTTTTGACACCATATATGGTGAATACTGAATTTTATAATATTATACGTAGAAAATTGAAAATGAATCCTTTATGAACGACTCTGGCGCACATTTGGAGACTGAACCCGATCCTAACGTTGACCCTGGCCTAAATATTGTTACTAAACGCAGAATGGACTGGATTACATGTTTGAGTTATGGCATTGTCATATAATAATAATTTTGAAAAGTAATACTAGTATGTTAATATGTAGTGCAACTAAAAGTATAGTTATAATTACAGTTCTATAAGTAATTGTCTGGTTTTTATAATCGAGGATTATTTTACCCACAATGAACAACAACAAAATATGATATAGGAATTAAAAAATTGGCATGATATTTCACATTTATAGCCTTCTGTGTGTATTTATAATGTATTTATGGCGTAGGAAAAAACCATTAGAAATAGTTTTATTTCAATTTGTAACATTCGCATAAAATTTCGACAAATTCAGTAATATTGAAATATTGAAAATCATATAACTACAACTTTTAAAAGGAAAGTTATTTGTTGGACAGGGTATAAATGTATGGTTGGTAGTAGCGCCAATTCAGGCAATATGAATATAAAGTAATTTTAATTAAGTATGTTTTTACTTGCAGTTATCAAGAACACACCAAATATGTCGTTCATGCTGGCAAAGAGCTGATCGAACAACCTCAAAATAATGTGCAATTTATATATCTGTCATCTATATATTTCAAATGAGACTAATGACTATAGCGGAGAAGCTATAAATCCATACTGCTGCAGCTGTATTGTAGGCGAAGGACGGAGAGTTGCTGTGCTCATGTAATGACAATTATTTGGTTCTTAAACTGGGCAAGATATGAAGCCAATATTAATCCAGCAACGGTTTTAGTACCTACACATTCTGTTAATATATGAGGCAGATTATTAAAAAATTATAATTAAAATGAATGTTTCATTGACATTAATCCGCTAAATGTACTTGTTTATAAAATGTTATGTGTTGTGTGAACCTGGATACAACTTTATTAAAAAATAATATGTCAATAGTAGTTGTTACATTCATGCTTAACCAAAATCTCTAACAAAATGCACAATGTCCTTTATATATTATTATATACAGAAAACAGTAGTATATTTTTGAGCCACTTAGGTGAAAGACAAGCACACGGCCCACCTGATGGAAAGTGGCTACCGTGGCCTATGAACGGTGAACATGTGCAACAGCAGAGGCGTCACATTCGGACTGCCAGGAACTATATTACACACATTATTCGAGTTGTAATCGTTGTCGTTAAAGATGACGAAAAATGCCTATGTTGTTTTAGAGGATTTGTGAAGGTTTACAGGCTTCTAAAGAGATATGGAACCAACACAAAAAATCATAATTCACTGTAATATCACTAATATCCCACTTTCCTACTCTTGTGTGTAATCTAAAGAAATGCGGTCTAATAACTAACGAGTAATATTTTTTTTTGTGACACATTTGCCACACTTCGTCATTATACGCAACCCTTTTCAAACAAACTTCATGCATTTTACTAAAAAAGCAAGCATATGTTCAACAAACACTCGCTATTTTGTAAAAAATAAGCAATCCGTTCAACTGCTGGGGCAATCGTGACGAATTATTTGTAGCCAAGCGTATTACGGCTTGTCAAACTCCCTGTCTCTCCAAATGACCGGCAAGTCCTCTAATATTGTCTATGATACTGGTGAAAAAAGCCATTTTCAACCTATTCTAATCAATCATATGCTAAGAACCTGCGTCCATTTTTGACGATTGTCAATCGTATTCGTTCATGAAAGTAACATCTGGCTAGCGATTAAATTGCTCCTCGCCGTTGGCTACCGAATTAGTCGTAAGCGTATGTCAGTTCCATACATTTCATAATCTATTCGTGTTTCGAATGGTTTTATCATGGCTAGCTTGCTGTAGATAATAATGTACTTCTCGGTCGTTGCAATCGATTGGATTGCTTGTAAATTCGGCTTGGCTTCCAATTTTAAGTTCTGTCCGTTGAATCGTATTGCAAGTTGTAAATCCCATACATTTGTCATTCTATTCTATGCGTTTCTACCGACGATAATCTGTAGCTGCCTTCTTTTGTTTATTTTAAGTACGAGAATTTGTTACTAACAACGTTATGGACTTACGTCTGAAATAAATACAGTAGTAGTGGCAGACAAGCACACGCCCACCTGATGGAAAGTAGTAACCGTGGCCTATGGACGTGTGCAACACCAGGGGCGACGCACTCGCGCTGCCGACCCTGAAGAAACCTTCTAATGCCCTTCTTGAAGAACCCCATATTTTAGCCGCTTGGGAAAACCACAGCAGGGAGTCGTTCCACAGCTTGAGCGTGCGTGGGATGAAGTTCCTTTTGTACCGCACGGTTCGCATTTCTGGTCGCAATGTGTGAGGATGAACTCCCTGTCTATGGCGAGCGGTGCGGTGATAGAAAGTAGCTGTCGGTATCATGTCAAACAATTCATCTGAGCACAAACCATTGTATAGGCGGTAGAACACACCCAGTGAGGCAAAGTCCCTCCTGAGGCTGAGAGGTTCCACAGCGCCTGCGAGTATGGGATTGTCGACGAGCCTCTACCTGTCTTTGTATCGATTCGAAGGGGTCAAGCTGGTATGCAGGTGCTCCGGCAAAAAGGTGACAGCAGTACTCCATATGGGGCCGAACTTGTGCCTTATAAAGAAGGAGTCGTTGCCCCGCTGTGAAGTACTGCTTCGCTTTGTTGAGCATTCCAAGTTTCTTAGATGCCAGCCTGGCCTTGTCCTCCAAATGGCTGCGGTACTGGACGTCGCTTGAGATGTCGACGTCTAGGATCCCGATACTCGAGGAAATGGTAAGCGATGTGCCCAGAAATTGCGGCGCTACAATAAGTGGGGTTTTCTTAGCGGTGAATACACATACTTGTGTCTTAGTGGGGTTGAATTGGACTAGGTTTACTCGACCCCAATCGGATACTCCTAAAAGAGTAGTCTCGATTTCGGACACAAGTTCTTCGCGATTCTCCTTCACCTTGGACTGAGAGACATTTGCACGGCCCGTGTAACACGTGTCCCCGGTACTGTCGTCCGCATAACAATGGATGGAGTCATCAGATAGCATATCATTGATATGCAGCAGAAACAGGGTCGGCGACAGCACAGAGCCTTGTGGGACACCAGCGTTTAAGTCCATGCGGTCCGAGCAACTGCCATCGACGACGCCTGGGTTTTTTTTATGCCACTTAGGTGGCAGACAAGCACACGGCCCACCTGATGGGAAGTGGTTACCGTGGGAAGGGGTTCGCATAGTCCCTCAGGGAGTCCATAGTATGACAACTTCGTAAGAAGACCTCTGTACCAGACTAGATCAAAGGCCTTCGCTATATCGAGGCTGACCGCTAGTGCCTCCCCCAGACTCTCGACGGCTTGCGCCCATCGGTTCGTGAGATACACAAGAAGACAGAGCGACGGTGGCGCAAGCCGTACTGTCGGTCGCTCAGTAGATCGTTTCCCTTCAGGTATCTCAAGAGCTGCGTATTAATAATGCGCTCCATAACCTTTGAAAGTAGGGAGGATATAGCAATAGGCCTGTAATTGGACGGGTCGGTCCTGTCGCCTTTCTTAGGCACAGGATGTACGAACGCAGTCTTCCAAGACCCCGGACTTGTCTCGCGGAATAAGAGAGCGCGAAAAGGCGTGTAGGTACTGTGCACAACTCGGGCGCACAGTGCCTGAGCACCATCGACGGTATACCGTCCGGCCCACTCGACTTCCGAACATCTAAGGATTTAAGTTCTCGCCGGACCACCCGTTGGTGATTTTTACTTCCGGCATAGAAGCACTACAGCTGGAGAGAATAGGTGGCTCGGCATTCCCATCGTTCATAGTCGAGTTTGACGCAAAGAGATTACCCAAGAAATCGGCTTTTTCCTTAGCACCATGGGCCAGACTACCGTCGGGTTTTTGCAGCGGCGGGAGGCAAGACTGAGAGAAATTTCCTTCGGCAGCTTTGGCGAGCGACCAAAATGCACGGCTGCCAGATGGGTACCTTGCAAGCCGCTCGCCAATTCTACCGATGAACTCGAACTTAGCCCTGGCCGTTGCCTTTTTACAGGACCTCCAGGCGGCATTCAATTTCCGCTTCACTTCAGCGGTGTTCGGATCCTGATTGGCAACTGCCGTGGTCCAAGCCTTATACGCAGATTGCTTGCGGTCTCTAGCTTCTCTGCACGGCCTATTAAACCACGGGCGTTTGTTCGCCCCTGTTGCGATCCAGTGGTTGGGAATATAGCACTCCATTACTCCATATTATACTAATTATGTAATATTTAACAACAAACGGACGCTAGATGGCTGCTCCCCTGCGTTACCGTGCAGGCTACCGTGCCAAATAGGTGTGTGCAACCGGGTAGGCTACCGTGACAAATAGGTATCTGCAAAAATATAAAACAACAATAACATAATCTCGAAGGCATAGATTTATTGTTTAATGGGAGTTTTAGCCAGCTAAGCTGTTACCGCCTTCACCGCTTGGAAGTACTCCCAGCTTCCATACCTAATATTATAAATGCAAAAGTAACTCTGTCTGTCTTTCTGTATGTTACGTTGTCACGCCTAAACCACTGAACCGATTTTGATGAAATTTGGTATAGTTGTAGATTAGACCTTGAGAAAGGACATAGGCTATGTTTGGTCGCGATAACCGACATCCCCGTGGGTGGAGCCGCGGGCAACAGCTAGTATGATATAAATGTTGTTGCGTACAATTTCTCTTGCTCTCTGTGTTTAAATAATGTTTTGCCATATACACTAAATTAAGTATAATAGGTTCAGTGTTCTAGAGTCAGCTAATTTAGTGTTGGTAGTTGTTATTAATACAATTCTCAACAAATTTTTTTAAATGTAATTTTATATTTCAAATTACAAAGAAACACATAAGTTGTATATATATTTGAAATTGTCTTTTAAAATCCTTCATGTTGATACCCCACTCGATAGGTTTAGAAATTTTTTTATTCAACATCTGTTTTGGCTCGTTAATTTACCTTTTTTTTATTTTCATATTTTTATATAGCCAGTGTCACTCGGGTTAACGCAAGGATTCTAATGATACCCCACACATGTAAATCGGTACAGGTATTTAGGAGATATGGTGGCACAAAGAAAGTCACATACGAACATACGTGAACCCTAAACACAATACACTCCTTTTTTGGGCAGTCGTGTAATAAAAATAGTTCCCAATTGTAGCTCGTTTGAAACTTCACATTAAACGAAAAAACAAGCGACAACAAGTGTTTTGAGCGAATATGTTTGGTGCGAACATTGGATTTCACTGAAGATTATTTATTATATAGAAAACCAACAAAAATAACAAGGTTAGAAGTAACATAATTAGTCGTCACCGCCTTCAATTCAATCTTTCTCTATGGCGAGCAATGCCGGTGCCGACATGATTCCACCAATGATAGACATGCGATAGAGATCGTTGTTATACGGGAAAATTTGCGAGGTGCCGATTTTGGAATTTTGCAGTGTTGACCACCAGTGACAGATGCCATTCAAACTGGTTAAGTTGTAACTTGTAAGTACCTATCCCATTTGTTTGACGTTGATATGATTGAGGTTACTGTAGCGAACCGCTACTTACACTCACTTTGTTTTTGCAATTCTACGCTTCATGTTAGATTGTTCACATTCCATTTATACTTTATTCGCATTCATTGCACTTGATTTACTAACATAGTAAAACATAATTACACGATTACAATAATTATAGGTTTGGTTAATAAATTGCTTATACAGCTGTTTGCATCTGACAATGTATTGACATTCAGTCGATCTGCCACAGACAGCTAAATGATAGCCAGCTTACGTGTAAACTATTTAATGCATGATTACTTTTAAATATAAATTTTAGTTAGTAATTATATTACTTTAGGATATATGAAAAAGCATATTTTACCGATCCGTTTGGATTAAATAATTCTGTTTGGTTTCAACTAAGCAATAGTTTAGAGTCTATGATTTTAGTAGCGTGTGTCGATGGTCGACATGACATTTTACGCAGTAAGCAAGTTTCAATACACAATATATGAATAAAAACTTATTCCAAAATACAACGTAATATTTAGCCAATAAAGATATTCTTAATTCTGGTTACGTGTAGGAAAAGAAAATGTAGGATGGTCCCTTCTAAATACGCGTTTCTATTTGTTAGACAAAACAAAGGTTCTTGGAATGTTCTAGAACGTTGAATATTGCGAAACGAAATAAAGAGTAGCGACAATCGAGTAGCGAGGCGGAAATCGCGTACTTGTGACGTATCATTGACCGCTTTTTGACATTCGGAGCCCGAGTGAGGAAGGATGAATTCCGAATTTCATTTCTTGTCGTTTGGTGTATTCGAGGTGCCGTTAGGTGCTTATAAATACTACAATAGGACTCGCGATAAAAGGTATTTATGATTATATTAATAATTATCGAGAATCGTAGAAGTGGAAACGTTGTGCGAATTCCGCGTACTGATGCCATTGTGTTCGGGCCTGAGGGTGACGGGTGGAGCCACCCGTCACCCTAGCAGAAGCAGGCCACGGCGGCGGCGCGCATCGTAGGACGATGCGCGCCTCCCCACACCGGGGTTGAGTCGGGGACGGCGTGGTCCCCACCTCCCGAGGAGGGCCAGACCGAAAGGGATGGCCCTGGGTCAGCCGGGGTGCGAGGGATATGTCGCAAGACAACCTCACCTCCGGCCTAGCACCACCACCCACAGACGGCGTGCGGTTTAGTCGGTTCGAGTCCGACATAACCCACCCCTCCGGCTCCGGAGGGGCGGGTATCCGTGGGGATTTCCCGCACGTAAAAAAAAAAAAAAAAAAAAAAGATGCCATTGTGTTTCTATTTTGCTGCACAGCGGGTCCACCCTGACACCGTCCACCCTGTCACCGTCCATCCTGACACCGTCCACCCTGACACCCGTGACGCTCACCGGAGGCTCTGGACCAACGGATTTCGCTGATAACCGATGTTGCACATCGGCTCAATTCTTACCTACCTGCCTTTTTATTTTCTATGTCGCTAACTACGAATGGCCCGCAGATTGATTTTCTCTTCCTGAGTCAAGCAACCTTTCTACTTAAACTTTAGACGCCACACCAGTCGTTAGTGACAAGCGTCGAAGGCATGATGCACGTAGGGACGGGCATTATGCAATATTAAATGTCGCTGTTCTAGTGGTAAATTAACGACAAGCGTCGAAGTTATGATGCACGTAGGGACGTGTCTCAGGCGATATTATAGTTAGCTGATCCCAAGATTACAATTTAATCGTAGGGCTAGCCTAGCAGGCTTCATATCTGTGTAACAACTAATTATAATAAGTGCATTTACTAATATTGGCGTAGTGCTGTTGCACAAAAATAGTATTGTAATAGTGTATAATTACCAAGACTATATTTACTGTGCTTTGCATGTAATGTTGTAATAATTTGCAATTAAATAGTGTTGTAAGTATAGAACAGTGTTTTCTTTTCTGAATCCAATGCAACAATGACCAAATAACCACACGATACGGCCCTTAACCTAAAAGGTCCAATGTATCTGCTGGCTTCGCTTATCCAGGTTATTATATAAATTTTTCATAACACTTTTATTGTTAGCGTAACACACATGAACGTCATCGCCGTTACGCTACATTACGCAACTGCATGGTTAGTGTTATTATTACTTGTTGTTACTATCTTAATATATATAAAAAATCTCGTGTCACAATGTTTGTCCTCAATGGACTCCTAAACCACTTAACCGATTATAATAAAATTCGCACACCATGTGCAGTTCGATCCAACTTGAGAGATTGGATAGTTTAAATCTCAAATTATAGTCCGATTCGCGATAACCGACATCCACGCGGGCGACAGCTAGTTGTTAATATAATATTTAGTTTGGTTATACCCTGGAACAAACAGTTCAAAACAAATGAACCCATACAAATTTCATCATTGCATTGTAGTCAAGATACCACACCAATTTCAACTGTGAAGCAATTAAAGTCTGATATCATTGCATTGGATGAAGGATATCAGTAATCTCGTAACCTCTGGGGATGCATAAGCCAGCAGGGATGCCAGATTAATAGGGACGGGGACATTCATATCGATAAGGCAGTCTGGAGTTAACCTATATTTAGGGCAGTCGAAAAACAGATGGTCTAGGGAACCCTCGTCCAGTCCACACTCGCACAGTGATGAGTCCCTCACGCGGATTTTGTGTAAGAAAACCGGAGAGCAGCAGAAGCCCGTACGAAGACGGCAAATGACGGATATAATACGCTTGTCGACTTTTTTATACCGGTAAAATCAAGGCTTTGGTGTAACGTTTGGTTGGATCGAATAGAAGAATTTGCCTTTATTCCTACTACTATGAGGCCAGTGAGCCAGCCACGATGACTGGAGGCCTGCCTGAGGCAAGCTCAACAGATCATATCGCTAATAGGTTAGATGCTTAAGGTCAGATGATGGTGAATTAATAGCGGCTTTAGCAAGAGTATCAGCACACTCATTACCCCCAATACCCGAATGGCTTGGGATCCAAACAAGCTGCACCGTTTTTCGACTGCTTGCACATGCAAATAGAGACTTTTTTATGTCCAGCAATAAGGAGCTGTGAAGTCTACTATGATAGGGGCTCTGTTCAAGGGCTTCAAGACAGCTTAAGGAGTCAGTGAATCAGTGAATTGTGTGACTCTATGTATAAACAGGCCTCCAAAACTGCAACACACTCCCCAGTGAACACTGAAGCCTCCCTGGGGCATCTAAACATAAGCAAGATCTTGGAGTTATTTTAATACACTGCGGCTCCGGTATAACTGCTGCAATCAAATTTTGAGGCATCTGTATAAAACTGGTGCCAACTAGTCCAACGGTTAGCCAAGAGCGCCTTAAAGGTTGAGTTTGCTGAGGGGCAATTTTTTGATATACCAATATTTAGGTATATATTAGGTTAGAAGCATAAGACCTCAAATGAGTAATTGAAGAGGGGAAGTCTATCAAATCAACCAGAGGGCACTCTAAACCATGAGTAGATCTGTAGGCCTGAAGAATCAGTGGAATTTCTTTATGGCTCCAATAATTGGAGTTATTACAGATGGAGTGTAAATTTAAGTCTTCAGGCTTTCACGGCCGGCGTTGCATGTAGAATATACTGCTTCCGGGCTGTTTGGCCGTGGTCGATGTGAAACTTGCGTTCCAGACGTTTCGTCGATCACTGCGGTCGACATCTTCAGTGGCGCAGGGCCGGGCGACGACGACTTCGGAGACCTTACCTCGCCGGTAGCTGAGTTGCGACTGATGCGAAGTCACACTCTGGTCATCACTGTGGGCCGCATGGCCCGCGTGGAGTCCATGTAGGGCAGTGCCCTGGATGGAGGATGCTGTCTCGACGCCCAAAAGAGCGCTGGTCCTGGGATTAGGGCGACCCTTAGGCCCTGTGGCGTTGTGCCGCCGTATAAGCCGCGGTCTTCAAGCCGCCCGGCGCGCGGCGGTCTGCCCGAGCCGGGTGAGATCACTGATTGCCCAGTGAAGACCCAGCTCCGGGCGATCATCGGCGGGCGGCGGCTTGCACGCGGCTTTACGGCGTCTGGGAACGTCTTCTGGGCGCCGGCGTCTTGGGACGCTTAGCGGCGTCTTGGGGCGAGTCGGGGCGGTGCGATGGCCCCGGCGTCGGCGGCTCGTCCACCACGTCCATAGGCGCGCCCTTAGAACTGCGCTTCACGAAGATGCGCAGGTCTGGCGCGTCAGCGGCGGCCGAGGTGGGTGGTGTGGGTTCAGGGGAGGTCACCAGTCCCTCGCCTGGTATTGACCATGCGCGCGGGGCTGAAGACTCACTGTCTTCGCGCTCGACGCCGTCTGAGACGGCGGAGTGGTGGCGGGCGATGCACGCGGTGCCGGGGTTGGGCTCGCACGTGTCGCAAGCGACGTCGCCAGCTTGCGCGGGATGCGCTCGACCCTCCCGGCGGCGCGCAGGAAGGGAGCGGGTGCTCCGCTGGTGTCTTCGCCGGCGGCGGCGCACTTGCTGGCGCGTGTGGAGGCGTCGGCGTCTTCTTGGGGCTGGTTACCGGCCCCTTGGTGGCGCGTTGGCCCTGAGAAGGGCCTTTTGGGCGGACCCGGGGGTCCCTAGGGGTCCCCCTAGGGGTCCCCCAGGGACCGAGGAGGCTGGTTCTTCGGCTTTCTCGGCTGAACGGTCTGCCAGCCGCGACCCGACATGGTTACAATGGAGAAACCGTGGGAAAGCTGTGTGCGCGCGACACGATCCGGCGACTACGGTGGCGTCCTAACACAGACGCAACCGCATGCGCCGGCAGTCAAAAAAAAAAGTCAAACAAACGACACGTCGACTCTCAGGGCTTCCGTAGCATTCCGATGCGAAGTCTTGAATCACGGGCGTATTTATAGGTACGGTCGGAGCGGGGAATCGACTCACTCGATTCTGATTGGTCGAGCGCTGTGAGGTACCTTACTCCTGAGAGCCGGGGACGAGGGTCTTGCGCAGCTACCAGGCTATCGCGGACTCCATCCACAACGGTCTCGGCTTATACACAGCTTCGCGGCCCCAACTTGTGAGGGTCCAGTAGTAGTTTCACAATGTCAAGAGATGTGATGCATGCAGTCGTGGAGGTCACTAACCTCTGAACACATCATTTCCAAACTACGCAATCTTGAAATGCGAGTATCATTCCGTTAAAGAATAGGAAACAACGACAATAAGAACGAAATACGATTACTTAGAAAAACCCATCTGTAAAGAGAGGAAAATACAAATGAGTATTTCTTACAGATTTTAACCTAAGTGTGTGTCGTGGTCATGAATTAGTTACTTACGTGAATATCGCGAACCCTGTTCTTGTGGACACGATGATTCAACCCGCCAAAATCCCGTTAAAACATTGTGTTATGAATTGGACCTGGGAACGAATATCGGGTGAGAAAATATGCACGTGGCGAGCAAGGATTCTAAGTGAACGGAACTGAGGCGAAATACATACCTGAACATATTTTATTTATTTCAACATGACTGGATCATGCTGAGGTCACTGGATGACCATGAGCTCGAGGCTCCAGCAATTCGTTGAGAGTTTTTTTTATTCCAACACCCCAGTGAGCGTATTTCGTGGGCAGCCGCAAAGGAAATGACCCCATCGACAAGAATGTCATCGCTGTCATTACGAAGGATACGGACGTCCTGTCAGTGGTATGGCACAGACTCCTTTTGGCCCCAAAACTAGTTCGTTCGCAAATATCGATTAAAAATGAAACCAAACATTAATCTCTAATGTTGCCACGTTACAATACCCCCCTTCCAACGAAAGGACACCGCCCCGGTGTCTACGTACCCGTACTCACGCACGTAGGTACGGTACCAATGAAAACGAACACCTAAGGAAAGTGGCATCGAACATAGTCTCCAACCATCACCACGGAACACACAAATGAAAATACAAGAAAATAACATACCTAGGAGTTATTTTAAAAGCTAAAGAACAGCCTAATGGTTGCTAGCATCTAATCGCTTGCAATCATTCAAACAACAAATGTGTAAGCACTGCGAACCAGTGTGACACGACATAGTTTCCCACACCAGACAGTAACCTGTTTAGTGGAATTTTCGTTTTAGGGCTGTTTAAAGAGTCACGACCCGCTCTATAAAGATGAAATTTTATCAAGGAGTTGTCCATGACTGTTGACGCAGTCACTGACACATACACAAAAAATACAAAAGAAATACATAAGCAAACAAGTGGTTGGTGACAGAACACCAACTGTATAAAAATACAGACTTGCAAAAAAAACAAAGGTTGCCCTACCTCAACGATTTTGAGAATAGGAGCCAGAAATCGCCCTGCCATCGTTGGTGGTGTAATCACACATCCACACAACACGTATAATACGGGCTACGGCGTACGAGAACCCGACGCACCAAAGGTACGCACTATATTTTTATATCCTTGATATGCCAAGTACCAAGGTCCTTGCCATCATACCCTATAAGCTCATAGACCAGGGGAGAGAGAACCTTCTTCACAATACACTTAGTATATTTTGGGGCCAACTTGGAAGCTTTATTTTTGTCAGCATCGCTTTGTATGTACGTCTTCCGCCATACTTCCTGACCTTCGCGCAATACCACGTTCCGCCTACGCGTGTTGTAATATTTAGTATTTGTTGCATGAGCCTTAACAATATTCTCACGCACTTTTGCGAACACTTCCTTTAGTACACCAAACTCTCCCGCGTATTCGTCTCTCGGCATAGCGATATCATAGTCGCGACCCTCCGGTTCCCTATAGAAGGTGCCGTTTATAATGGGTTCCCGACCGTGAACTAAGAAAAAAGGAGAAAATCCCGTAGTTTCATTAACAGCGCTGTTTATGGCGAATTGTATCTTATTTAAGTTCTGATCCCAATTTCTATGGTCGTCTTTAACATAAGAAGATACTGCTGTCATGACAGTTTTATTATACCTTTCCACGATGTTAATTTGTGGTGTGTACCTAGGCCCGTAGTGTACTCGAGGAATATTGTATTTCTTTAAAAGACTACGAAACTCAGATCCCGTGAATTGAACCCCATTGTCGGTAATTACGGTTTCCGGAATTCCATGGTTAAGAAGCACATAGTTTTCAAAACTCTTTGACACTAAAGCACTAGTAGCACGGCGTAAAGGGAATAACATAGTGTATTTAGAAAAGCAACAAGTTACTACTAAAAGATGTTCAAATCCAGAACGCGATTTCAGTAACGGTCCTACCAGATCTATAGACAAAACTTGAAATGGTCTAAAGCATTGTTTTGGTCGACCCATAAGGCCTGGCGTAAGAGTTGTTTTGTGTTTATTCGCCGAACAGGTACTACACTCCTTTACGAAGTTGGCTACGTCACGGTACATACCTGGCCAAAAATATCTAAGACAAACCCTTCTATGCGTTTTAAAAACACCGAAATGGCCTGATGTAGGCGGTACATACATGTTAACGTGGAACAAAGAAAACTCGATATTTATCAGCCCAGCAACTCCTTATGATATGTATAGAATCATGAACGACCTAAAGAATACTTCCAGTACAGGCTATGACGGAATATGTACAAAAGTTATAAAATTCGTTTCTATGAACATAGCAAACCCATTAAGCCATATCATGAATTTATGCATTAGTTGTGGTACTTTCCCTGACAAGTTAAAAATAGCAATAACTATCCCCTATTTTTAAAAAGGAAGATAGAGAGGATATGAAATTTTACAGACCCGTAGCGCTAATTTCTATATTCTCAAAAATCTTGGAAAAATTCATCCATCAATGTTTATATGAGTACCTAGACAAAAACGGAGTATTAACCGATGAACAGGTAGGGTTTAGAAAAAATAGAAATATAAACGTAGCGATTTATAATTTCCTCTCAAAGGTCATGGGGAACTTAGAGAGTAAACTACCAGTATATGCTATGTATATGGATTTAACGCGGGCATTCGATTATGTAGATCACTCCATTCTAATGGACAAGTTATATACATATGGAATAAGAGGAAATGCGTTGGGTCTACTGAAATCATATCTTCAAGGTAGAAAGCAGATTACACAAATAAGTAGAATATGTCCTAAATATAAGATGGAAGTAAAATATTCATCAGAAATGAGAGCAGTAACAGAAGGTGTACCGCAAGGAAGCGTTCTTGGTCCATTACTGTTTATTTTGTACATAAATGATTTCCCACGGTCAATAGACTACCCGATGATCCTTTTTGCAGACGACAGTACTGTGATTTATTCGGGGCAAGAAATTGTGAATAGTGTGGAAAATAGCATAAACTACACTATAGACAAAATAATCAAATGGCTGACATCAAATAATCTTCTTATAAATCTTGACAAAACAAACATTATGACATTCGGAAATAACATAAGGAAATTAAATGACATGGATTTAACACATTTAAATAAAACTAATGTTGATATAGAAAGCACCAAATTTTTAGGAATACATATTGACGCAAATTTAAATTGGAAAGTACACATTGATATAATATGTCCTAAATTAAATAGTTTCTCATATGCGATCTATATGATGTCAAAAGTAGTCAATCAAAATGCGTTAATAACAGCATATCATGCCCACGTAACATCAATATTAAGATATGGGATTATATTCCGGGGCAATTCAACCGACAGGGATAGGGCGTTTAAGGCACAGAAAAGATGTATACGAGCAGTATGTAAATTGCAACAGACAGACACATGCAAACCACACTTCATTAAATTAAAAATACTAACTTTACCTTGTCTGTATATATATGAAACTGTAAATTTTGTAAAAAATAATATAAGCCGGTTCACTGCGTATAATAGTGTCCGAAATCGCTATAGAATATGTATCCCTCAACATAGAACAGCGCAATACGATAGGAGTGTTTTTTGTATGGCTCCTCGCTTATATAACAAATTGCCAAGACGTATTTTAGAACTTGACAAACCAAATGTATTTAAGAAAAATGTTCTTCACTTACTTTTAATGAAGGCATACTACAGTGTTGATGAATATCTAACAGACATCTTATAATTAAAAAATGTATTGAAAATAAATTTCATTATTATATAAAATTTAATTTTACATACATTGATGGTTGCCTACAATTTTGATATTGACATTTTTCTATAGTTTTGACATAATTAATTTCATTTATTTCTTATTTCGTGAATCAGCTTGAGTGACTTAATTTTATTGACTTCTGTTTATCTATTTTTAAATTTCTTTAAAAATTTGCATACCAATTGGGTGGAATATGGAATGAACAAACTTACAATTCTGTGTAATATCTTACTGTACCTGTATTCGCAAATAAACTATGATTATGATTATGATTATTATGATTACATGGTTGTCAGAGATAACCTGTGCACGACAGGACTTTGGAACTATTTCCTTCCAATCAAACTCTTGAGTCAACGAGTATTTACTTTTGCTATATCTATATAGAGTACCATTTTCAACTCTGTAATTGGGAAAATTTTTAGGACAAGTTGTACCTACACCCATTAAAAATTTTCTTGTACCAGTCATCATCTGTTGACATACCGACAGGTGCATCGACAGCATCTAGTCTAAGCAATCTAGATAAGGTATCTGGTACAACATTGTCTTTTCCTTTTCTGTGTTCGATAGTACAATTGAACTGAGATAAACGACAACCCCAACGGGCCAGTCGTCCGGTAGGATTTTCTAAGTTCCTAACCCACTTAAGCGAAGCGTGATCTGTAAAAACCGTAAAGTGTCTTGTACCTAGATAAGGTTCAAATTTCTCTAACGAGTAAATCACGGCCAAAGCTTCGCGTTCGGTTGCACTATAATTTCGTTCATTATGGTTGAGAGACCTACTAACGAATGCAATAGGATGATCATGCCCATCGATCTTCTGGGTTAACATGCCACCTACCCCATATGAACGCAATGAACGGAAAACGGTAAATCAAAATTCGGGCAAGCTAATACAGGTGCGGTAACTAAATTATTCTTTAGAGTGTTAAAAGCAGATTCTGCACCCTGGTTTCATTTGAATTTAACTTTGGTGCTGGTTAAAGCATTCAAAGGTGCAGCGATAGTTGCAAAATTTCGGATAAACCTACGATACCAAGAACATGTTCCTAAAAACATTTTTACCTCTTTAGCTGATTTCGGAATTGGAAATTCTAATACTGCGCGTACCTTATCAGGATCTGTTCTCAGTCCATATTCATCAACTACGTATCCTAGATACTTTAAAGATTTTTTTAAAAACTTACATTTTCCAAAATTTATAGTTAAATTGGCACTTCTAATTCTTTCCTGTAACCGCTTTAATAGCAAGATATGGGTACTTAAATTTTCACTTACGATACAGATATCATCGACATAACAAAATATCATACCGTCGGTAATGTCACTACAAAACAGATGTCCAAATAATTTATCCATCAGCCTTTGCTGTCGCGCAGGCGCACCGGAAAGTCCGAAAGGCATGACTCTGAAGCGAAACAGACCTCGGCCAGGTACAGTGAAGCTGGTTTTATCCTGTGAGGTTTTATCTAATCCTATTTGCCAAAAACTGGATTTAAAATCTACAGAACTAATATATTTAGCATTTCTGAGGCTATCTAATATCTGAGGCAGATACGGGATTGCATAAGCATCACCCTTAGTAACAGCGTTTAATTTACGACAATCAAGGCAGAAACGTAATGTACCGTCAGACTTGGGAACCATAAGGATAGGATTATTCCATGGACTCTCACTTGGTTCAACCACATTAAGTTCTATCATTTTGTCCAACTCCTTATGAAGAGCTTCCCTCTTTTCCGGTGACATTGGATAAGGTCTACACTTGATGGGCTGTGCATCACCGGTATCTATTACATGCTCCATCAAATCTGTTCTACCTGAACCCTTACTCTCAAAAGAGATATCATAAAATTCCTTAACTACCAGTTCTGCTAATTCTCTATCCTCTGAAGTCATATTATCCAAAGATTCAACTAAACTAATAGGTTTCTCAACCGGATTCCAAAATTTACCAGGTGTACGCTTGTAAGAAATTCTCTTAAATATTTCAGGCATCAAACTAAAGGCTTTCCAAAAATCTATTCCAAAAATAATATTACAAGTGATATTAGGTATTACATAGAAGTTAATAATCCTCGTCACCCCATTAAAGGTAACTGGCAAAGTTAGGATACCAACAGAATCACACTCGGACCCATCTGCTACAGTCACTCTAGAAGCACTAGTGTCTACCATACCGTAACCCAAATGAGCCAGTCTCTCATGTGCGCCGTTTCCAATGACAGATACGGCTGCACCAGAATCTAACAGACCGCATAATGATAAATCGTAAACATTTACGTCTAAATATTGCCGAATATCATCATCAAGGGGCTTAAACAAAACCGAAACCGAGTTGTTACTTTTAAAGAATTTCGTCACGAAGTCTAACCAAGACTTGCTTTCATCAGACACGCCCTCTGTCGATGAGCGATGACGGTTTTGGCCAACTAGTTTTTTTGGCACATTTTTGCAGTCAGGGCACGTACGAACAGTAAAACCGACTTTACCACATTTAAAACATTTTTTCTCCGAAGGAGCTTGACTATTATTCTTAACCTCACCACTTTTATTATCCTGCTTGGTGTCATTGCTTGGTTTCTTACGAAAGAAACGCCTTTTAGAACGCTTGGGTTGTACAGGCAATGGCTGTTCTACCGCGGTCACGGGTTTTTGTTTACCCTTAAAAGCAAGGTCAGGTGTCAAGGTTAACTTGTCCTTCGGTTCTGTAAATAAACTCGATTTGAGACGCGCCACCTCAATTTTCCTGCAATAAGCCTTAAGCTCTGAAATTGAAGTGATTTTGAATAGTGCTAACTGTTCCGTATAACACGGCCTTATATTATGCATTAATATATCTAGTTTGTCTTCCTCAGACAACGGCTTTCGTAAACGGGAAAACATGCAGTTCATAACTGCAAGGTAAATGTGAATGGGTTCATCTACCCCCTGGGTACGTGAGCGAATTTCACCTAAAAGACGATATTCAAAATCGACAGGTGCAAACTCTTCCAACAATAAGTTGCTAAGCCCCAGCCACGAAGAAACCTGTTCCTTTATACCTCTATACCATAAAAGTGCTTGGTCCCTAAATAAAGCAAAGGCAGTATCAAACAACGCTGTATCACCAACCTTAAAAGCTAAAGCACGTTCATTAACAGACTCCAAAAATGAATGGGGACTGGACTTCCCGTCAAAGTGTAAGTTCCACTTTAAAATGTTTTTATTGGCCGAACCATTTGCAGAACAATCTGCAGTTCCCTCAGAAGGATTAGAGCTAACGTCCAACATTGGCCTGGTAAAAAGTTTCCGGACCCTGGCACCAACAGAATCTAACTCAGCTTGAAGCTCACCTGTATCCGCGCCTTCTCCTAAAGCAGAACACATAAATCTTTTCATCCTATGGAAAGTGTGGCAATATAAAGCCCTAACCCGAGATAAACCATGGCTATCCCGAGTGTTTGAGTAAGAAGTTTTTTGCGAGTGAAGATTACCACCGAGCTCTTGGGCGCAGATAGGTTGAGCCCATGGTCCTGGAGCGACTGGTTCAAAGAGTTCAAGGAGACTGTCATTGATGTGGCAGCATCAGTAACAGAGTGATTGGTGACATAAACAGCCAGATCGTCAGCATATTGGAGAATTTGGCAATCGTTATTCAAGGTTGAGCCAATATCAGCCGTATACAGATTGTATAATAATGGGCTCAATACCGAGCCTTGAGGTAAACTAGGGTGGTAGAAAGGTCTAGGGTGGTAGAAATTTGATGGCACAAATTTGTCACAAATTTCGACCGGGTGAGTACCACCGTGCACTTTTGCGAAAAATCCTCCATAGTAATCCAATCTCGGTTGGATTGCGTTCAGGGGTCAGCAAGTGCATAGCCGGGCAGGGGGGATTGAGGTCGCAGCACGAGTGGGACCGGTGGGTCTTGGCGTAGTCTAGTGGGGGGTGGCGCGGGGCGACGCGCCGAACAGGGAGACCTGTAGAAACGGTGGTGCCGCTGGCCGCCCGCGGCATAATACAGGGGCCCAACCGGGACTAACCACCCTGGGAGGCTGCCCCACCAGGTCGCGCATAATCCCGATATGGCTCGTCGTGCCGGTTGGTGACCGGACGAGGGAGCCCGGCGACCATACTCGGGGGGGTACGGGGGCCCTTCCGTTCGGCGCGTCGGCTCTCGCCATACCTCACATTCATAGATAAAACCAATATCCCACGCTTTGTCACGCTGTGCTGCGACAACAATCGCCTCTTTTTTCACGCCTTCCCTCCTCCTCTTCATTCTCATGGCAGCGCATAATAACAGTAGATTGGTCTACACAGCGGCAAGAAACTCTCCCTCGAGCTCGCTATTTGAGGTGGAGTCCACGAACATCTGTGGGCTCCATACAAACCTCAACGCCGTCCACCAACACCTGGAGACGGCGAAACCAGCAATGCTGTTTCTTACGGAGACACAAATACGCCGCCCTGATGACACGACCTACTTACTCTACCCCGGCTATGTCCTTGAGGAGAATTTCCGCGCAAAAGCCGGGGTGTGCGTGTTTGTTAGGGCGGATGTTTGTTGTCGCCGTTTGCGCTGCCTAGAGGACCCATACTTTTCCACCCTTTGGGTACACATAGACCATGGCTCTACGAGTCAGATCTATGTGTGCCTCTACCGCTCCCATACAGGAGATGCCGAGACAACTCGACTCTTTGAATACCTGAGTCAGGCGGCAGATGATGCGCAGGAGCGGTTTCCGAACGCTGAACTGGTGTTTTTGGGGGATTTTAACGCCCACCACGAGATCTGGTTGGGCTCCGCCAAAACAACCCACGCGGGAAGAGCCGCCCATGCATTTGCTCTGGCGCATGGCCTGACCCAATTGGTACACGAGGTCACTAGGATACCAAAAAGGTCGGACCATGAGCCCTCTCTGCTAGACCTTCTGCTGACGAGTCGCCCGGACCAGTACAGTGTTTCGGTGAGCGCCGCTTTAGGTGAATCCGACCATTGTCTGGTCCGTTCCGAGGTGCCCATTTTAGCGCCCCCACGTCCCGTGCAGGGGAAGCGGCGTCTCTGGCACTACTCGTCAGCGGACTGGGATGGACTGCGTGATTATTTTGCGTCCATCCCGTGGGTTGAACGCTGCTTTGAAGGTAAGAACCCATCTGAGGCCGCAACTGCTGTCGCCGGTGAGATCAGCCTGGGCATGGAATATTATATCCCCTACACTGATGTCGCCGGTGTCCGCAGGGCGCGCCCCTGGTTCGGGCGCGAGTGCGCGGAGGCTGTTAATCATAAACAGTCTGCGTACCGCGCTTGGATCAGGGCGCGCGCTATGTGCGATCCCAACGTGGGCCACTTCAAGGCGGCGTACAACAGAGCCACAAAGGCCTGCAAGAGGGCTTATGTCAGAGCGGATGCCCAGCTCATAGCGCGGCTTGGTCAGGAGCTAGTAGAGCATCCCACGGGCAGCCGTGGCTACTGGCGACTGGCCAAAGCCGTGCAAGCCAACTTCTGCCAGCCTTCGCTGCCCCCGCTGCGCAATCCCGATGGATCCCTGGCCCATGAGCCGCAAGAGAAAGCAAATTTGCTGGTTAATCTCTTTGCGGCCAACTCCCGAGTCGATGATTGTGGTATGGAGCCGCCGACACTGCCCGTCAGTGACCATGCAATGCCTGATATTCGTATCAGGCAACGCGATATCCGAGCAGTGTTGCAGTCACTCGATGTCCGGAAAGCCAGTGGTCCGGACGGTATTCCAGCGGTAGTTCTGCAAAAATGTGCAGCGGAGTTGTCTCCAATGCTTGCGCGGCTGTACCGGCTGTCCTACAGCTCTGGTACAGTGCCTTCGGCTTGGAAAGAGGCGAATGTACAGCCGATCCCCAAGAAGGGGGATCGCTCAGACCCAAACAACTATCGACCCATAGCCGTCACCTCAGTGCTGTGCAAGGCGTTCGAGCACATTATTAACAAACAGCTCATGCGTCACCTTGAAGATCACTCCCTAATTAATGACCGGCAATATGGCTTCAGGCCGAAACGGTCAGCGGGTGATCTTCTGGCGTATGTTAACCATATTTGGGGTGAGGCTATGGGCAAGCACGGTGAGTCATTGGCAATTAGCCTTGACATCGCCAAAGCTTTCGATAGAGTTTGGCACAAGTCGCTTCTTTCCAAGTTACCAGCCTTTGGTCTGCCTCCTAGACTGTGCGACTGGGTTGCCGGCTTCTTGCAGGAGCGCCGTATTTGCGTCCTTTGTGATGGACGAGCCTCGGAGTTCTTGCATGTAAATGCCGGCGTACCGCAGGGATCTGTCCTATCGCCAACTCTCTTTCTTCTGCATATCAATGACATGCTGTCGACCGGCAGCATTCATTGCTATGCGGATGATAGCACCCTACACGGGAGTTATCATGGACTTCCTGCGGATAAGCAGACGCATATTGCGGAAAAAAGGCAGCTTCTTGTCACTGAGCTTGACCGGATCCTGAATCACATTTCCCAATGGGGCTCTGAGAACTTGGTCGAGTTCCATGCCAAGAAGATGCAGGCATGTGCATTTACAGCAAAGGTATCTTCTTTCCTTCCCCTTCCCACTCTTCAGAGCACGCCACTGCCACTGCGGGACAACCTCAATATCCTCGGTATGGATGTTCGCTGCAAACTGAACAACAAAAACTACATCGAGAGTATCATCAAAGCAGCCTCGCGTAAACTCGGAGTCCTGAACAGAGTGAGACGGTTTTTCACGCCGGAGCAACGGTGTCTTCTTTACAAGACACAAATTCGTTCCTGCGTGGAGTACTGCTCACATCTCTGGGATGGATCCGCAAAGTACTTATTAGATGCTCTCGACAGGTTGCAGCGACGTGCGGTCCGCACTATCGGAAATCCTGAGGTCACGAGTACCCTCGAGTCTCTGCAGATGCGTAGAGATGTTGCTTCCTTGGCAGTTTTGTACCGTCTCTACCATGGTGAATGTTCTGAAGAGCTATTCCAATTAGTCCCACCCTCCCCCTTCCTATACAGGACGACACGTGCAGGACTTAGATGTCACCCCTATACGGTGCAGAACATTCCTTCAAGAACCAAGCGGTTCGGTGACTCTTTCCTTTGTCGCACCATTAAGACCTGGAATTCCTTGCCAGCTCACGTGTTTCCCTCTTCCTACAGTCCCGGGTCCTTTAAGCGGGGCGTGAAAAAGCATCTGATGAGGCCGTCAAGCTGAGTGCCACCATTGTTAACATGGCACGTGTATATAATGGTGGCCCTCTTTCTTGAGACTTTACCTTCAGCTTACCATCAGGCGAGGTAAAGTCAAATTGACGTGTCCTATTTATAAAAAAAAAAAAAACCTGTCCTGACCTATCCTTCGCTGACGAAATTCCTCTCCCTGAACCCTCAGGGAAACTGACCGAGATATAAGAATCTGACAGATACATTGTATCATCTCACCGGTAACCTCAGCTGTTGCAATTTATGCCTGAGGAGAGGGAGGAGGACACATCATATGCAGAAGCTATATCCAGAAATGAGGCAACTACCGATTGGTTTTGGGATAGAGCAGAACGTATATCGGTTATAAGTACTACAACACTATCCATAGTGCCGAGCCCCTTCCTGAACCCAAACTGGGAACTCGGCAGCAAGTCTCTCAACTCCACTATCCACTCTAGACGGTTTTTTACTAACCGTTCTAGAATTTTAACCATGACTGATGAAAGCGCAATAGGTCTGAAGTTATTTGGGTCGCCTGGATGTTTGCCCGGCTTTAGCACAGGTATAATAATCTGTCGTTTCCACTGATCCGGGATCCAGCCCTCAGCATAACAGTAATTCAAGATCTCTATTAGATACCTTTGTGTTTCTTTTCAGATTTGGAGATGAATGAGTATGGAATTCCATCAACACCAGGGGAGGAGTCCCTTATGTAGTTTAGAATCATGTCCAGTACTTGAGCAGAGAACAGCAAGTCCGGGGGGCTAAGCTCCACAGGAGGTTGCCGAGTCTCCGACAGTGAAGGCACGTATGGAAGGGCTATCTTATCCTGTGCACCGCAGAGATCCCTACTACCAATATTAAGATTTGGAAGACATTTGACCTGTTCTTCTAATAAGGATGCATACTGAGGCCAATCTGGGTTTGATAAGGTAAACCTAAGGAGTGGAGGAGAGCTTTTTCCCACTTAAGTTCTATTTGTAACAGAGACGAGTATTGGGTAGTGATCACTGCCATGCGTCAAGTTCGTGCACTACCAGAGGGCCACTGTGGCAACATCTGGGGTGCAGAATGTTGGGTCCACACAGCTTTTCCTCTGCCCAGGTTGTGGTCGGCGAGTGGGGGAACCAATATTTAGGATGCACAGGTTGAGGTCATCCAAGATATTAACCAGGCCATTTCCAAATGTATTGCAGTGATCGGAGCCCCACCTGTAATGGTGTCCGTTAAAGTCACCCATCACGAGGAATGGACTCTCCATAATCCCTAGGACATTTCTGAGCAGAGGCAGAAGGGTTGGGTGAGGGTGAGCAATATATATCGATACTACTGTAAGCTTCTACCCGCTAATAGACTCATCTCCTGAGAAGAAGGGATCATTGGCACAGGTACAAAAGGAATTCTGCTGTTTATTAGGAGGGCACACCCGCCATAGTGATCTGACCTATCGCATCTCAAAATATTATAGTGTGGTATACGAAAATTGAGGCCTGGGCTTAAATAAAATCATGTTTTTTATGACCTATGCTCCTCACGTTCCATTGTAGGAAGGCTTGGCATGGGGCCATTTTTGAAGTTTTCTAATATGGTTTTTTTTATATATTATAATGAGTTTTTGGGCAACGTTGGACGGTAATTTAGATGGATTGGGAGAAAGTAACGAAGTTAATATTTGCAGGAGGAGTTCAATAATGGAAGTGGTATATATATCAACGCGAGGAGAAGTGTTGGAAATTGTGCAGCCGTTTGGTTGAGAAGATTTGGGGGAACCAATAATCTCATTGTGGGCAGCCTTATCGTAGGAAGGAGAAAGAGTCAGTGTATGGTTTCGAGGTCTCGACAATATTGTTTTGCGGGACGGGGTAGCCGGCACTGCCTTGGCTACATTGGCATAACTGCCCGAGATCTGGGGGATGGCCTTACTGGCTTCTGCGTAGGAAATAACTTTTTCTGCCATTGTTGTTTTGATCGCTCTCTGCCTGCCATACTCCGGGCACACCCTGCTGTTGGCGAAGTGGTTCCCAGAGCATAGCACGCACAAAGCTTCACCCTCAGAAACGAAGCAGCTATTACTCGGGTGTACGTGCCCACACTTAAAACAACAGGGTTTGGATCTGCAGAGAGACTCAACGTGCCCAAATCGGCAGCATTTCTGACACTGTATTGTGGGGTATATGTATTGATTCACTGGGGCTCGCGGGTAGTCGTTATAAGACACACACTTGAGCAAAGAGAATTTTTCAAATTTATTTAAAATAATTAGTATTTCTTTATATTTTGTAAAAAAACAAGTGTTAGACAGGTTAAGTAAGTACTACTTACGTTTGCAAGGTTTTATGTAGGAGTATACTTCATTTATCGCCACCTGCCAGCACATTGACAACACACAATGCCACAACTGAGCAACATAGAGGCTACACAGAAAGCACTTGAAGAAAGGTTTATGAAGAGGATGCAGGACCTAGAAGCACAGCTGCAAAGTAGCGGAACTGCTAAGGATACTGTGGCGAAAGTGGCGGAAGAATTCCGATCTTTTAGAGAGCTCATTTTTACAATACTTGGATTGCTACGACAGCAGATAAGTGAATGCTCCAAGGCCATTGACTACATGGAGACTAGACACCGGTGTAATGCTCTTCTATTCTTGGGCGTTGCAGAGTCCGAAAATGAAGATAGCAGTGCAATTATCTTGGATATACTTCATAATAAACTTTCTTTAAAGGACTGTTCATTGGCCTCTATGGCCACCTGTCACAGGCTCGGAGCATCCAGTAAAGAACATCATCGGCCTATACTCGTACGTTTTTCCAGCCTGCAAGTTAGATCAGCTGTGTGGAGAACCAAAACAGCTCTGAAGGGTACACCGATCTCAGTCAGAGAGTTTTTAACTAAGGTTCGACAATCCATCTTTAGTAAGACACGGCTGCACTTTGGTCCTCGGGCATGCTGGACACAGGACGGTGTAATAGTGGTAAAGGCTTCGGACGGGAGTAGACATAGGATAACTACTGAAGAGGAGTTGCAGGCGCTGGCTGAACTGTATCCAAAGCCTCTTGGTGCTACCTCGGCGAGCGGAAATAGTAACGAGTCTCGAAAAATCTAATTCCAATCTACAATAATATCATTGAACACATTCATAACGCAGACTTCGCTCTTGAAATAATGCTCCACTTAACCCGTTGATCTGCTACACAGGTATGCAAGTCATAGACATCATAATTTGTGTTAAGTTCAACTTTTTTATTATGTACCCACAACCTAAACTACTAATTCATTACCTCGTTCATGAACATGATCGCTTTTCAATTTTTAAACTAACATATAGAATTTAGATTATTTATGTTTAACTTCAACTTCAACTTTTGGTTTATGGCTTTTGCGAGAGATTATTTATGTTATTTACACCAACACAATTGTTATTTACACCAACACAATTGTTATTTAAACCAACACGATAAAATGTCACATTGACATGACAGTAGATCAACGGGTTGCGTTCCATACCTTGTTTACAACTTTTTTGCACGGGTCGAGTTCCATACCATTTCAACCACTTCTTTTGCATTATTTTTAATTTAATACCTAATTACTCAAGCTAATAGTAGTCATGTTGTATCTTGTATATTTTCTAAGCCTTAGTATTATTATGTGTTGTAAGCTGGCGGGTGGTGCAGAGATGCACCGTTGCATTAGGCTTTGTATTTGGCTTGTTTATTTTACATTATAATTATCTATTAGTATTACCTTAGATAGTATATATTCTGCTTATTTATATATTATATTTATATTTATTTCTAATTACTTTTAAATGTCATCTGAAGATGAGGAAACATATCATTCTGCCAATAGTTCATTCCGCTTATCTAACGATGATAGCTTCAGCTCTATCACTGATACCCTTGGAGATTGCTTACGACGGACTTTTGTACAAAACTCGAGTAAGCTGCTGAATGTTTGTCATATAAATGCACAGAGCATTCCCAAACATCATAGTGATTTGTTGGAGGCTTTCACAAACACGAACGTACATGCCATCCTTATTTCGGAAAGTGTACTGAAGCCTGAACTTTTATCGACTTATTATTCTCTCCCAGGCTTTATTCTTATTCGAAACGATCGGATTGATAAGGGATGGGGTGGTGTTGCCATTTACATACGAAGTTATTTACCTTATAAAATTCTTGCCTCCTCCATACCAGTGTACACTGCTGATGCGGAGTACCTGTTTTTGGAGGTTGGTGTTGGGGGAACCAAACTGGTCCTTGGAGTTGTGTATTGTCCTCCATCCGTTGATTACTTCTCTAGTCTGGAAACAGCACTGGAAACCTTGGGGTCGAGTTACACACATCACATCATAATGGGCGATTTAAACACCGATCTCCTGAAACCACAAACATCACGTGCCCGTAAATTACTCCACATTATTGAATCAGCAAATCTCCATGTTTTGAACTTGCAAGCTACCCATCATAACACTGATGTCGACGATACTTGGCTCGACTTAATATTGACCTCTTCCACTTCTCTCGCTCTCTCTCATGGGCAACTGCCTGCTCCAGGTTTTTCACGCCATGACCTCATTTACCTCTCTTACATCTTAAAGCCCCCGAAACCTCCTCCTAAGGTATTACATATGCGTACTTTTGGGCGAATGGATGTTGACAAATTGCGCCAGGACGCTGCATTGATAAACTGGGATTCTCTAAGTGCAGCACCCTCCATAGACGAAAAAATTACGGTTTTTAATAACAACGTTCTTAGCCTCTATGATGTTCACGCCCCTGTCACGAGAGTGAAACTTAAGCGTCCACCTGCACCATGGATGACGACAGAGGTTAAAATTGCTATGCGACGTAGAGATCAGGCTTTTATTAAATTTCGCAAAAACCGGACGACAGAGAAGTGGAACAAATTTAAATCAGCAAGGAATCGATGCAACCAGATGATACGCAACGCTAAACGCCGACATATCCTTGATAACATTAGTACCTCTTCACCAGCTAACACTTGGAAGTTTCTTGGTACTCTGGGCATTGGCAAACAGCGTGTGGAAATTCAGAGGACGGTTGGTCTGGATGAGCTGAACAAACATTTCTCCACCACTACTCCCTTAGATCACCAAACTAAATTCCGTACTCTGAATTTCATAGCTGGCCTTAGAAGTCCCGACATAGACGCTTTTAAATTTTCTCCTGTGGGATCCGAGGATATCAAAAAGACAATCATATCTATCAAATCCAATGCGGTAGGCGTTGATATGTTAAGCCGACGTATGATCGTGACTATCATCGATCAGCTACTACCTGCGATCTCCCATTTAATTAATTTTTCCCTTTATTCTGGAATGTATCCTTCACTTTGGCGTAAAGCATATATAATTCCCTTACCCAAAATATCAAATCCTTCACTCCCCAGTCACTTTCGTCCCATCTCTATACTTCCCTTTTTATCTAAAGTGCTTGAGGCCTGTGTGCAGAAACAACTCTCCTCCTTTATCCATAAAAACAACCTATTAAGTCCGTTACAGTCAGGTTTTAGATCTGGCCACAGCACTACATCCGCTCTTCTGAAGGTAACTGGCGATATTAGGACTGGTATGGATGCCACGAAGGCCACAGTACTCGTCCTAATGGATTTCTCCAATGCCTTTAATACCATCAACCACGAAATTTTACTAGCTATCCTTTCCTATCTTAAGATATCCTCGGAAGCACTCGATTTCTTCTCAACTTATCTTCAGGGGCGCCAGCAATCTGTTCGCATTGATGAGTCCTCATCGAACTGGTGCGTTCTCGATTCTGGTGTCCCTCAAGGCGGTATTCTTTCTCCTCTTTTGTTTTCTATTTTTATCAATCTCGTCACATACAATCTTCAATGTGCGTACCATCTGTATGCAGATGATTTGCAGCTCTATTCTCATGCACCTGCAGAGAATATCACAGAAGCGATTCGTGATGTAAACACAAATCTCGAAAAGCTAAAAAATTGGTCCACTGAATTTGGTTTAACCGTAAACCCAACTAAGTGCCAGGCAATCATAATAGGTAGCAGCAGGGTTATGAGTAAAATTAACACTTCGACATTATCACCGGTGATGTTTAACGGTATAGTAATACCCTTCAGCGCATCGGTAAAAGATCTGGGTATCTACCTTGATTCCACCCTTGAATGGCGAGTGCAAGTTACGAATGTATGTCGAAAAGTTACTGGTACCCTTCGATCTCTATACCGCCTAAAAAATTTTCTACCTACAACTACTAAAGTTACACTGGCTCAAACTTTAATTTTTCCTATAATCGACTATGGTGATGTGTGCTACCTCGACCTGAATGCAGACCTCCTAGATAAGCTTGACCGTCTTCTCAATAACTGCATTCGTTTCATTTTCAACCTTCGCAAATTTGACCACGTGTCTCACTTCCGCTCCCAACTTAATTGGTTATCTATTCGTCATCGCCGTAAGCTACGCTCGCTTACAACTCTTTTTAACATCCTTAATTCTCCTTCGTCTCCTACCTACTTAACTTCTTTTTTCCAATTGTTATGTTCGAACCATGACAAAAATCTTCGCTCCTCAAATAACCGACTACTGTTATGTCCCTCCCACAGTACAGGCTTCTTAGGCTCCTCATTTTTCGTGCAATCTGTTATTTCATGGAATGCACTTCCTCTGGATATCAGGATGTCCCCCAGCCGCGACTCGATTAAGTCAAAAGTTCGGCAGTTGTTCTCTAATGATGTGGCAAATTCAACTCAGCGCTAATATAGTATTCTATTTTATTATGTATATGTATGTATATTTATATGTGTGGATGTATGTGACTATATACAAATTAAACTAATCTATTGTGTATATATATGTATGTGTATATTTGTAGGTATTCATTATCTAATTGAATTTAAAATACTACCAATTATCTATACTCGCGCCTACCACGTCTAAGCTCTGCACCACCCTATGGTCGACTGGTAGAGAATGCCTTTGGCATTAAGTCCGCCATTGTACGCGTTTGTACAGAAAGTTTAAATAAATAAATAAATAAATAAAAAGACGTGTAGCAACAATACACCCTTTTAGGCAGGGTCTGACCATCAAAGGTAAGAATGCATGTTTCGGTGGGCCTCCAGTCTGTGATGCCATCTCTAACGACTTTACGATTGATCCGCCTAACCCTTAGGACCTGACCGCAGCCCTGGGGAACCGAAATGTATGACTTGGCTTCATCCTCTGTCATATCTGTGGGTACGCCACTAACTACACTGTAACGTGGCAACATCAGAGATTAATGTTTGATTTCATTTTTAATCGGTATTTGCGAACGAACTAGTTTTGGGGCCAAAAGGACTCTGTGCCATACCATAAGTCATGGAAAACTCCTTGATAAAATTTCATCTTTATAGAGCGGGTCGTGACTCTTTAAATAGTCCTAAAACAAAAAATTCCACTAAACAGGTCACTGTCTGGTGAGGAAAACTATGTCGTGTCACACTGGTTCGCAGTGCTTACACATTTGTTGTTTGAATGATTGCAAGCGATTAGATGCTAGCAACCATTAGGGTGTTCTTTAGCTTTTAAAATAACACTAGGTATGTTATTTTCTTGTATTTTCATTTGTGTGTTCCATGGTGATGGTTGGATACTATGTTCGATGCCACTGTCCTTAGGTGTTTGTTTTCATTGGCACCGTACCTACGTGCGTGAGTACGGATACGTAGACACCGGGGCGGTGTCCTTTCGTTGGAAGGGGGGTATTGTAACGTGGCAACATTAGAGATTAATGTTTGGTTTCATTTTTAATCGATATTTGCGAACGAACTAGTTTTGGGGCCAAAAGGACTCTGTGCCATACCACTGACAGGATGTCCGTATCCTTCGTAATGACAGCGATGACATTCTTGTCGATGGGGTCATTTCCTTTGCGGCTGCCCACGAAATACGCTCACTAGAGTGTTGGAATAAAAAAACTCTCAACGAATTGCTGGAGCTTCGAGCTCATGGTCATGCAGTGACCTCAGCATGATCCAGTCATGTTGAAATAAATAAAATATGTTCAGGTATGTATTTCGCCTCAGTTCCGATCACTTGGAATCCTTGTTCGCCACGTGCATATTTTCTCACCCGATATTCGTTCCCAGGTCCAATTCATAACACAATGTTTTAACGGGATTTTGGCGGGTTGAATCATCTTGTCCACAAGAACAGGATTCGCGATATTCACGTAAGTAATGTAGCGTAACGGCGATGACGTTCATACTTGTTACGCTGACAATAAGAGTGTTATGAAAAAGTTATAAAATTACCTGGATAAGCGAAGCCAGCAGATACATTGGACCTTTTAGGTTAAGGGCCGTATCGTGTGGTTATTTGGTCATTGTTGCATTGTGTTCAGAAAAGAAAACACTGTTCTATACTTACAACAATATTTAATTGTAAATTGTTACAACATTGCATGCAAAACACAGTAAATTTAGTTTTGGTAACCTTATTCTATTACAGTACTATTTATGTGCAACAGCACTACGCCAATATCACTAAATGTACTTATTATAACTAGTTGTTACACAGATAGGGTAACCTGGTAGGCTGGTCCTATGATTAAATTGTGATCTTGAGATCAGCTAAATATAATATAGCCTTGAGATACGCCCCTACGTGCGTCAAGACTTCAACGTTTGTCGTTAAATACCACCAGAGCAGCGGCGACTAATATCATATGATGCCCGCCCCTGCGCGCATCGTGACTTCGACATTTATCGTTAACGACTGGTGTGGCGTTTAAAGTTTAAGTAGATAGATTCAATTTGTGGGCCATTCGTAGTTGGCGACATAAAAAATAGAAATGTAGATAAGAATTGAGCCGATGTATAACATCGATTTACCAGCGAAATCCGTTGATCAAAAGCCGGGGTGCGAAGCTGGGGTCGTTTGTTCAGGGGGGACGCTGTCAGCACCACACCGGTGAGCGTCACGGGTGTCAGGCTGTCAGGCAGGACGGTGTCCTGGTGGACGGGTGGACGGGTGGACGGGTGGACCCGCTGTGCAGCAAAATAGAAACACATTGGCATTAGCACGCGGAATTCGCACAACGCTCCCACTCCTACAATTCTCCACAATTATTTATATAATCATAAATACCTTTTATGGCGAGTCCTATTGAAGTATTTACAAGCCCCTAGTGGCACCTCCCACACACCAAACGACAAAAAGTAATTTTCGGAGCTCATCCTTTCGTCCTTGTAGCTTCGAATGTCAAAACGCGGTCAGTCGGTATGTCACAAGTACGTGATTTCCGCCTAAAAATATCGAATTGTCGCTATCGTTTTATTCGTTTCGCAAAATTCAACGTTCTAGAATATTCCAAGGACATTTGTTTTGTCAAACAAATAGAAACGCGTATTTAGAAGCGACCATCCTACATTTTGTTTTCCTATACTTAACCAGAATTAAGAATATCTTTATTGGCTAAATATTACGTTATGTTTTGGAATAAGTTTTTTATTCATATATTGTATATTGAAACTTACTTATTGCGTGTAACGTGATGTCGAGTAGACCATCGCCCAATGCTACTCAAATCATAGATTCTAAATTATTGCTTAGTTGAAACCAAACATAATTATTCAATCCAAACGGATCGGTAAAATATGCTTTTTTATATATCCTAAAGTAATATAATTACTAACTAAAATTTATATTTAAAAGTAACCATGCATCAAAATAGATTATTCATAAGTTGGCTATCATTTTGTTAATCTGTGGCAGATCGCTGACCGATTGACATGTCAGATGCAAACAGCTGAATATACAATTTATTAACCAAACCTATAATTATTGTAATTGTGTAATTATGATTTAATATGTAAGTAAATCTAGTGTGTGAACTATCTAACATGAAGCGTAGAATTCCAAAAACAAGGTGAGCGTAAGTAGCATCGCTACAGTAACTAATTCATGACCACGACACACACTTAGGTTAACATCTGTAAGAAATACTCATTTGTATTTTCCTCTCTTTACAGATGGGTTTTTTTAATTAGTTATATTTCATTCTTATTGTCGTTTTTTCCTATTCTTTAACGGAATGATACTCCCATCTCAAGATTGCGTAGTTTGGAAATGATGTGTTCAGAGGTTAGTGACCTCCACGACAGCATGCATCACATCTCTTGACATCGTGAAACTACTACTGGACCCTCACAAGTTGGGGCCGCGAAGCTGTGTATAAGCCGAGACCGTTGTGGATGGAGTCCGCGATAGCCTGGTAGCTGCGCAAGACCCTCGTCCCCGGCTCTCAGGAGTAAGGTACCTCCGGGATCCTTAGTCGCTTGTATCCGACTACTCCTGGTATTCACATTTAGCTGTAGCATTCAATAGATAGCTGGACTGTCAATATTATAGTGTATGTGATGAGCGATACCAATCTGAACCCGCTACCAACGACCCTGTGTTTCAGTCTGTATTTCAGTCTGATGTTTAGTCATATTTAATTAAGTCTAGCACCTAATTAGCCGTGCCGGCTTGTTGTGTCTGTACCGCACAATTTATATTGCATAGGTTTACAATAAACCAAATATCTTCACCATTACTTGTGTGATTATTTCCTATCACCCCATTAATACTAAAGGTGGTGCTTGATCATCTGACCGGCATCACCCTGAGGCTGGTGGATTCCCCTTCAGGGGAAAAACTACGTTTCAGTGGCGCCCAATTAATTAAATTAATGGTGGTGATATGGTGAAAATTTAGCAGTTGATGTAATGTGGTATTGAAATTTGTATGTTTTGAATTGGACCTGAACAAAAATTTTACTTGAATATAATCTTTCTTGTATATACTGTGTGTTAAACTGTGTATTACATGATAAATTGTTAATACTATGGTCATATATTGATGTAAAAACATCTTGGTAGACATTTTGTGTGTAATCCTATAGTTGTTATTAATGACCATTATCAACAAAAGGTGTGGTCCCATTATTGTGAAATAAGGGTATGGGCCCAGTTGCCTGTAATATATTTTCAATTTAAATTTTGAAGGTGAACTTTAAATAAAGTATTTCTATACTGTACCAAGATATATAAAGGCTTGAAGGTTCTAATTGTAAGGGTAAGCGCTCACCACATTAATTATTTTGGACATAGATCACTCCCTAATTATGTAACGGAACTTAGGGCATACGGCCCTACGCTACATTGGCTTATGATCGTCTAGATTGCTATTGTCGAAACCTACTACACTAATCTATTTACATCCAATATTGACTCCTGACCGTATGTATATAATCGTACAACAAATGCTAAGAGCGTCTATTTAGATCGATAATTTGCCACCTCAGTGGTATATAAAGTATGATGCTCTATCCCAACTTTTAACTTTAAATGTATATATGGAATATATTTTATGATTTCACAGTTCAGGTGAGCTGTGTGCTTGTTTGCCACCTCAGTGGTATATTTAACTTTACTGTATGTACGGAATATATATTATGATGACAAGACTGTGGATTTATTTGGAATCAAATGAATTAATATTAAATTCAAAATATAGGTCTGTGATAGTTTGATTTTATGTGTTTGGCCTCTTTGGGCGTCTTTTTCAGCTGTATTTATATTTTTATAGGCCTTTAATTGTCGTAAATATCATATATGATTTATAATATGTGATCCGGATCAATTATATATTTTTTTGTTGTGTATTGCAATGCAATATTATCTCAAGCTCCGAAGAGCGAGATTATCTCAAGCTCCGAAAAGCGAGATTTATATCGATTCCGAAGAATCGATAGCTCTGATCAATAGATCGAGCTCTCCTTCAACTCGTCACAATGAATTTAATTTAGCTTGTAATTCCTCCACTGAAACATCATTGTATACTGTAGATTTCAGTGGTAACGTTCAGCTCCAGTACAAAATGATGAATCCCTTTAACCCTCATGACATTACTGATTCGACTGAAGCAATTATGAATATAAGATGATGATGACTGTGAGTCTTTTTCTTTATTCTAACAACAGTATAGTATACCTTCCAAGTAACGATTGGCTGTCAGTTATTTATTGGATATTTAATTTCTCAGATAGGCTTCAGCAGAAAGACTAATGTCACTACACATTACAAACTTGGGCTCAAATACTGGTCCAGATGATCCAGGAGCTAAGTGAATTTACCTACAGATGTTTCAAAGAGTATAGCTTTGACTGATATGATGTAATGAGTGAGATCTTGTATATGTGGGAGATGTCAATTAGTCTCTCATTAGCAACTATGTGCTGAATTTAATGATCTCAATAAATAAAGCCTTTTGTTTATTCAATGTACTGACTTTGTGAAGTAAATTAGAGTTAATCAATGTATATGATTTAGGTATATTGTTAATATACTAAATTATAATTATAGTTACACTTGTCACTATTATTTTGAATAAATCCCGACTGTAAAAGCACAATAATCTGCTTATTTATTTATAACAAAATATAATACGTTATTATAACGTATAATTACCCCAATTTCAATTATTATATTAACACAAAATAAACGCACAAATTAACTTTTCACCAAACGTAATATATCAATTACCACTATAATTCTCGTAAGAATTCCTAGGTTCTATCGCAATAGAACGTCTATACCTGCATTCTAGCTAGAAGCCTAGTGTAACCTGTAGACCATGAGCTCGTACCAAGAAGAACATGGATGTGTGTGATTTTAAATGTGTGTATATTGCGAATTGTGTAAAGGAAAACAAACTTGAAACTAACTACGTGGAATAGGGAGTGCTCTAGTTTTTAGACTTTCCTACAACTAGATCACGGAATCCTAGATGATCGGGATAAAGGTATTCGATTTGCCCCCAGAAGCCAGTCTCAACTTCCAGATTTAAACAATAATTGACCTACCAGTACTTAACAATGTAGCAAATCTTTGGAATTTTGATATAGATAGAAAGGGTATGATAAAGTAATTAGGAACTTCTAAATATCAATTCAGAAGCGCGTTGTTTTCAAAACACGACTCAAAACACTGTCTTATCACATCCACAATATTTGCACTTGCTTAAAACGGCAGCGTCCAAAACGTGTGAATGCCAGTTAGTCAGCGTATTGAAGCGATGTCAGAGCCCAACTGGTCTCACGAAACGTTAGAAATCACTTTTTATTGAGACGCAAAGTCTGGGCGTCCCGCGCCCTGCGCGCCCCTTTCAGGTAGTCGCTTGCGCCGGGAGCTCGCTAAATCCTTTGTGTGTAATTTAATGGACAATGTATTTTGTTGTCGTGCGGGTTATAACTATATTTAAATGATAACATGCCTTCGTGCAATGTAATTAATTTCTTTCTACAGAATATCAAACCATGCAAATTGATACCATATAATAATATAAATAATATACAAACAGTATATACTCAATTCAATCAATTTAACCAATTTAACCAGCTGGTCATGCATTTTAATGATATAATTACATAAGTATTATAGTACTATGCGCTTATCTCGGCGGAGCTCTGATTATTATTATTTTTTTTTGATAGAATTCTATTTTATGTATTTTTTTTATTTGCATTTTTGGCCATTTATATCCATGGGTCAAACTCGCATGAACCTACAGTTATATGGTGCCTAATCATGGCATTTAAATCAAATCCACCCACTTAGTCATCTTAATAATATATTCCAACAATAATGAATATCATTGTTTCATATTTGCATTCGTTCAAGCAAGATAAATTTAGAAGTATTATAATATCGGAATATTTTTAAAATACCATGTGCTTACAATAAAGTATCGTGTCTGTACCCAAAACGCTTAAACCAATTGAATATAGCTTTGTTCTAAAGATCCCTTTTTTTTTTCTTGAATTCCTTTATTTCTTTGAATAGTTTTGAAAGTCGTTGGCTATTTTTTTTGCACTATGAACCACCAGATGGTTGCAACGCAGTCCGACCTTTTCGTGTCTTTGTGCTCCTAAATGTGTGAATTTAAACTTATCTGGTAATTACATTGTATATGAATGAAATAGTAATATAAATAGACATATTCTAAATACTTAGGGCAGGCGTATATTGGAATATACACTGTCCCGTCTCAATTAATGACCGGCAATATGGCTTCAGGCCGAAACGGTCAACGGGTGATCTTCTGGCGTATGTTACCCATCTTTGGGGTGAGGCTATGGACAAGCACGGCGAGTCACTGGCAATTGGTCTTGACATCGCCAAAGCTTTCGATAGAGTCTGGCACAAATCGCTTCTTTCCAAGCTACCAGCCTTCGGTCTGCCCCCTAGACTATGCAACTGGGTTGCTAGCTTCTTGCAGGATCGCCGTATTCGCGTCCTTTGTGATGGACGCGCCTCGGAGTTCTTGCAGGTAAATGCTGGTGTGCCGCAGGGGTCCGTCCTGTCCCCTACTCTCTTTCTTCTGCATATCAATGACATGCTGTCTACCGGCAGCATTCATTGCTATGCAGATGATAGCACCTTGCACGGGAGTTATCATGGACGTCCTGCGGATAAGCAGTCGGATATCGCAGATAAAAGGCAGCTTCTTGTCACTGAGCTTGACCGGATCCTGAACAACATTTCCCAATGGGGCTCTGAGAACCTGGTCGAGTTCAATGCCAAGAAGACACAGGCATGTGCGTTCACAGCAAAGGTATCTTCTTTCCTTCCCCTTCCCACTCTTCAGAGCACTCCACTGCCACTGCAGGACAACCTGACTATCCTCGGTATGGATGTTCGCTGCAAACTTAATAACAAAAACTACATCGAGAGTATCATCAAAACAGCCTCGCGTAAACTCGGAGTCTTGAACAGAGTGAGACGGTTTTTGACCCAAATTCGGTCCTGCGTGCAATACTGCTCGCATCTCTGGGTCTATATATTTGTATGCATGAATATGTATATTTGCATTGGTCTGGGTGTTTCTATGTATAATATGTATATATTTACAAAAAAAAAAGAACGTATCTAAGTATGTTCATCCGCATTCTAGATTCCATAACACAAGCTAGTTAAGCTATGCTTACCATGGGTCTAGATAGCGTTGTGTGGAATATTTATTTATTTATTTATAGATGCTCTCGACAGGTTGCAGCGACGTGCGGTCCGCATAATTGGGAATCTTGAGGTCACAAGCACCCTTGAGCCTTTGCAGATGCGTAGAGATGTTGCATCCTTGGCAGTATTTTACCGTCTCTACCATGGTGAATGTTCTGATGAGCTCTTCCAACTGGTCCCGCCCTCTCCTTTCCTACATAGGACAACACGAGCAGGGCTTAGATGTCACCCGTATACGGTGCAGAATATTCCTTCAAGAACCAAGCGGTTTGGTGACTCCTTTCTTTGTCGCACCATTAAGACCTGGAACTCCTTGCCAGCTCACGTGTTTCCTTCTTCCTACAGTCCCGGGTCCTTTAAGCGGGGCGTGAAAAAGCATCTGTTGAGGCCGTCAAGCTGAGTGCCACCATTGTTAACATGGTACGTGTTTGTAATGGTGGCCCTCTTTTCTGAGACTTTGCCTTCAGTTTACCATCAGGCGAGGTGAAGTCAAATTGACGTGTCCTATTTAAAAAAAAAAATTACATTCCTTACTTAAAGATGAGTTGGTATATGAAGTGAATATTAGAGCTGAGACTCCTGAAGGTACCGTCCACAAATTAAGAAGGCAATTAAAAACTTGGTGCTCAGATTTCAGTCCTTCGGAATTTATTGTGGAAGATCTTGACTTGAAGTCCGAGTTACCATTAATTAAGGCTAAGCTTGAGGAATTGAAATCTAAGCTGGAATCAGTTGAAAATACTCGGGATAGCCATGGTTTATCTCGGGTTAGGGCTTTATATTGCCACACTTTCCATAGGATGAAAAGATTTCTGTGTTCTGCTTTAGGAGAAGACGAGGATACAGGTGAGCTTCAAGCTGAGTTAGATTCTGTTGGTGCCAGGGTCCGGAAACTTTTTACCAGGCCAATGTTGGACGTTAGCTCTAATCCTTCTGAGGGAACTGCAGATTGTTCTGCAAATGGTTCGGCCAATAAAAACATTTTAAAGTGGAATTTACACTTTGATGGGAAGTCCAGTCCCCATTCATTTTTGGAGTCTGTTAATGAACGTGCTTTAGCTTTTAAGGTTGATGATACAGCGTTGTTTGATTCTGCCTTTGCTTTATTTAGGGACCAAGCACTTTTATGGTATAGAGGTATAAAGGAACAGGTCTCTTCGTGGCTGGAGCTTAGCAACTTATTGTTGGAAGAGTTTGCACCTGTCGATTTTGAATATCGTCTTTTAGGTGAAATTCGCTCACGTATCCAGGGGGTAGATGAACCCATTCACATTTACCTTGCAGTTATGAACTGCATGTTTTCTCGTTTAAGGAAGCCGTTGTCTGAGGAAGACAAACTAGATATATTAATGCATAATATAAGGCCGTGTTATACGGAACAGTTAGCACTATTCAAAATCACTTCAATTTCAGAGCTTAAGGCTTATTGCCGGAAAATTGAGGCGGCGCGTCTCAAATCGAGTTTATTTACAGAACCGAAGGACAAGTTAACCTTGACACCTGGCCTTGCTTTTAAGGGTAAACAAAAACCCGTGACCGCGGTAGAACAGACATTGCCGGTACAACCCAAGCGTTCTAAAATGCGTTTCTTTCGTAAGAAACCAAGCAATGACACCAAGCAGGATAATAAAAGTGGTGAGGTTAAGAATAATAGTCAATCTCCTTCGGAGAAAAAATGTGTAGTGATTGGGCTTATGAAATAAGCAACGCACTTATAGAAGAAAAGAAAGTTTATTTGAGCACAGACACAGTAGGAAGATAGGTACAGTTCGTAAGAGCTAAGAGTAGATAGAACAGAAGGCGAATTGAGCGATAGATAATAGATAGCACTAGGATAGGAATCTATACTAAACTTTTGGCAATCACGACAAGCTATGAAGCGATATAAATCAAGGCGCGGCGGACATGCAGACGACATCGGTGCATCTACACGACTGGGGCGCGGTCGGCGCATGCGACGCGCGCTGGACCAAAGCCCGCGCCTATACAATAACATTCCATACATAGATATTACTTGAATAAAAACAACTACTTACAACTTAGACAATATTTAAGGTTTACATACATATTGTAATATTATATATATATCGTATACAGTGTGGTTATGTAATATGTCTAGGTTCAACATAAAATATAAAACATAAACCACAACAGAGGTTGGGAGGTCCGACGGCGGTCGCTCCCGATAAGGTCGGATGCGGTTGCGATTAACACAAGGACGATGTTAATGTACTGTGCGCCTACATCACCCCCCCCCCCAGAGACCGTCACGGGCGATAGTAGTCAGGAAAACGAACTCTGCGGCCGGAACGGGTGAATCTGGTATGGGATTCAGCTGGTACTTCCTGAGTCGGTTCAGGGAGCCGGTTGGCAGTAGGTGTGGGGGTGGTTAACGGTACGGTGTTAAGGGTAGGATCAACAAGTATATAAGCCGGTTTGAGGCGGTCTATAGATACCGTAACACTCTTGCCCTTGACCAAAATCTTAAATGTTTTATCCCCACGCTCAAGCACTTCATATGGGCCGGAGTAAGGAGGTTGCAGAGCACCTCGTAATGAATCTACCCTTAGAAAGACATGCCCAACAGTATTTAAATCTTTATAAATAAAGATTTTATCTTTACCGTGGCGAGAAGCTGGAGAGGGACAGAGCTTTCGAGCGAAATGGCGTAGGCGAGTTGTAAAGTCCGATAAATCAGTGGAGTCTGGTGCAGATGCCTGGACAAATTCCCCAGGAAGACGCAGAGGCTCGCCATACACCAGCTCGGCTGATGAAGCATTTAGGTCCTCTTTGTAGGAAGCTCTAATTCCTAACAATACCAAAGGTAAGGTATCAACCCAGTTGTCATCTGCGTGACACATCACTGCTGCCTTCAACTGCCTGTGGAAGCGCTCCACTAACCCGTTGCACGCTGGCCTATACGCGTTTGTTCGGCGGTGTTTGAATCCCATAACTTTTCCAAGGTATTGGAAAAGTGAGGATTCGAACTGCCGACCGCGGTCCGTGACAATATCCGTGGGACATCCATATCTGGATATCCAGGATATTAGTGCCTTACCAACTGTTTCCGCTGTCATGTCCGCCATTGGCGTGACTTCGGGCCAACGGGTGAAGCGGTCCACGACCGTCAGGCAGTACCGGAAGCCTTGTGAATATGGGAGTGGGCCTACAATGTCGTGAATAAAAGAGAATCTGGCGTGTGGCAGATTGAACGTACCCAAAGGAGCAGATACGTGACGAGTGATCTTCGAGCGTTGACAAGCCAAGCACTTCCGAGACCACTCTCGACAGTCTTTACGCATGCCAGGCCAGACGAACCTCTCTGCCACCAACTTTGTGGTTACCGAAGCGCCTGGATGGCTAAGACTGTGAAGGCTGTCGAACAGTGGCTTTCTCAGCGCTCGGGTTACAAAAGGACGGGGTTGTGATGTGCTGACGTCACAATATAGTTCCCTCGTACTGCCAGGAATTTTGAGCTTTTTCAGTCGAAGTGAAAATTCACCACCTATAAATTGTAGAAGCTCTGAATCATGAGCCTGAGACTCGGCCAAACAATCCAGGTCAATTGGCATCTGCAATTCCTCAATTCGCGACAGCGTATCGGCTACGACGTTGTCTTTGCCAGATATGTGGCGGATGTCTGTAGTGAATTGCGAGATGAAGTCTAAGTGGCGATACTGACGGGGCGAACACTTGGCCTTTCGTTCACGGAAGGCAAAAGTAATCGGCTTATGGTCAGTAAATATAATAAAATGTCTAGCCTCAAGCATGTAACGAAAGTATTTAATGCTTTCGTAAATCGCTAACAGTTCGCGATCGTAAGGCGAGTATTTTTGTTGGCAGGGCGTAAGCTTGCGCGAGAAAAATGCAAGTGGTTGCCAATTGCCATCCTTGAGTTGCTGCAAAGCTGCACCTATAGCAGTGTCGGACGCGTCAGTTACTAGCGCCAATTTAGCATTGCAGTCAGGGTGTGCGAGCAATGCAGCATTAGCGAGGCTTTGCTTGCACTTATTAAAAGCAAGGAGGACCTCACCTGTTATATCAACGGGTTGAGATGCCCTTACCGAACCAGCAAGTAAGGCATTAAGAGGGGCTTGGATAAGGACTGCATTGGTCAGGAAACGTCTATAAAAATTTACCATGCCCAAGAAACGCCTCAGTTGTCTGATGGTTTTTGGGGCAGGGAAATCAGTGATGGCTTCCACTTTAGATTTTAGAGGCTTAGTGCCGGCTTCCGAAACATGGTAGCCGAGAAATGTTACCTCACTGACTCCGAAGACGCATTTCGCTGTATTGATGAGCACGCCGTACTCGTTCATGCGCTCAAACAGCTGCTGGAGGTGATTTTCATGTTCGAGATCATTTTTAGAGAAGCAGAGGATATCGTCACAATATGGATACACGAAATCCAGCCCTCTGGTCATCTCGTCCACGAACCTCTGGAAAGTAGAACCAGAATTTCGGAGTCCAAACCCCATAAAGGGTAGCTCCCACAAACCGAAGGGAGTGTTGATGGCCGTCTTCTGGATGTCGTCCTCGAAGACAGGAATCTGGTTATAGGCCTTCATCAGGTCTATAGTGCTAAACACCTTACAACCCGATATAGCATGAGCAAAATCATGAATGTGTCGAATGGGATAGCGGTCTGGGATGGTCCGTGCATAAAGCATCCGGTAGTCACCACAAGGTCGCCAGCCGTTATCCTTTTTCGGAGCTAGGTGTAAGGGGGAAGCCCAGGGGCTTTCCGAAGGACGCGCGGTGCCGTTACGTAGCATAAGTTCGAATTCCTTCTTAGCTATCAGTAGTTTGTCCGGAGCGAGCCTGCGGGGAGTACAATGCACGGGTGGGCCGGGCGTGGTACGAATATAGTGCACAGTCTTGTGCTTCGGAGTCCACGGAGCACCTGACGGGCGAGTAATATCAGGGTACTTACCCAGTAAAATATGATACCTCGTATCGCCCGTTGCGATTTTCACCGAACATACATCCCTTGTAACAATACAAGCACTAGAAAATAAAGAAGTAGTGTTATCAATTATCCGTCTATTACGGACATCGACAATAAGATTGTAAAAGCTAAGAAAGTCTACGCCAATTATAGCTTTAGTAACATTAGCTACTGTAAAACGCCACTGAAAATCACGTCTTAAACCTAAATTTAAATTAATATCAATGCTACCGAAAGTGTCTATAATAGTCCCATTAGCAGCACATAACTGGAACTCAGTTTTTGTACGTCGGTCACGAATCGAGGACTGAGGAAACACACAGATCACTTCCGGTGTCCACTAGAAATTTAGTGTTCGTGTTGCGGTCCGTGACGAATAGGCGACCTGTAGATGTCGGGCAGTCGTCAGCCGCCATTAGCGACTGCCTGTGTCTTTTCCCGACTTACCGTAGTCACACGGAGTAAGACAGTGATGTGCTTTAGGCCCAAACCGGACGTGGTACCAACAAATAGGATGCTTGTTGTAATTGTCGGTTGATCTGGTCCGGGAACGGGAGGGCGATCGCCCGCGCTGGGACTTGGACCGGTCGCGAGGCCGAGTATCCCTACGCGACTGTTCGTCGATCTTAACGGCGGGACGCTCCACCAACTTCCTCAGCTCTGCGATCTCGTTCGATGAACTGCTACTCGCTGGGGTCGCAGATGTAGATGCTACCGCAGGTGACGCGGTTAAGTCGTAGATGCGGTCGGCTAGGTCAGCCAGCTGCTCCAGGGAGTGCGTGGGCTGTGATGCCAGCACAGTTTGCACGCCAATAGGAAGCTGGTTGCTCCAGATCTGCTTCACGATATCTTCAGCGGCAGATGAGCCAGCCAGGTCTTGCAGGTGTCGCAAAAATTGTGAAGGTCACCCGGTTTTTCTTGCGTCAAAAGTTGCTTAACCTTTACCTCGTGTGAAGCGGAGAGACGTCGAAGAAGCTCTAACTTGATCTTCTCATAACGGTTTACAGATGGAGGGTTCAGTATAATGTCCTTTACCGTCTTGGCATGATGTATACTAAGGTTCGTCGCAACAGTGCTGAACTTTAGGGAGTCATCGGTGATACCAAGCGTATTGAATTGGCTTTCTAAAGGCGCAAACCATAGTTCTGGATCTTCCAATGAAAATTTTGCCACCTTAATAGTAAGCTTCCGTGCATAGGATGACGTGTCGTGTTGGGCGCAATAGTAACGCATTTTACGCGTCTTTCGCGTGGTAACGTTTTTATCCGTAGTTGAACCGGCGGTTTTAGCGGAATCACTGCTATCATCACTCATTTTACAATTATTGTTCAAAACCGGGGTCACCAGTGTAGTGATTGGGCTTATGAAATAAGCAACTCACTTATAGAAGAAAAGAAAGTTTCTTTGAGCACAGACACAGTAGGAAGATAGGTACAGTTCGTAAGAGCTAAGAGTAGATGGAACAGAAGGCGAATTGAGCGATAGATAATAGATAGCACTAGGATAGGAAACTATACTAAACTTTTGGCAATCACGACAAGCTATGAAGCGATATAAATCAAGGCGCGGCGGACATGCAGACGACGTCGTTGCATCTACACGACTGGGGCGCGGTCGGCGCATGCGACGCGCGCTGGACCAAAGCCCGCGTCTATACAATAACATTCCATACATAGATATTACTTGAATAAAAACAACTACTTACAACTTAGACAATATTTAAGGTTTACATACATATTGTAATATTATATATATATCGTATACAGTGTGGTTATGTAATATGTCTAGGTTCAACATAAAATATAAAACATAAACCACAACAGAGGTTGGGAGGTCCGACGGCGGTCGCTCCCGGTAAGGTCGGATGCGGTTGCGATTAACACAAGGATGATGTTAATGTACTGTGCGCCTACAAATGTTTTAAATGTGGTAAAGTCAGTTTTACTGTTCGTACGTGCCCTGACTGCAAAAAAGTGCCAAAAAACTAGTTGCCCAAAACCGTCATCGCTCATCGACAGAGGGCGTGTCTGATGAAAGCAAGTCTTGGTTAGACTTCGTGACGAAATTCTTTAGAAGTAACAACTCGGTTTCGTTTGAGCCCCTTGATGATGATATTCGGCCATATTTAGACGTAAATGTTTACGATTTATCATTATGCGGTCTGTTAGATTCTGGTGCAGCCGTATCGGTCATTGGAAACGGCGCACATGAGAGACTGGCTCATTTGGGTTACAGTATGGTAGACACTAGTGCTTCTAGAGTGACTGTAGCAGATGGGTCCGAGTGTGATTCTGTTGGTATCCTAACTTTGCCAGTTACCTTTAATGGGGTGACGAGGATTATTAACTTCTATGTAATACCTACTATCACTTCTAATATTATTTTCGGAATAGATTTTTGGAAAGCCTTTAGTTTGATGCCTGAAATATTTAAGAGAATTTCTTACAAGCGTACACCTGGTAAATTTTGGAATCCGGTTGAGAAACCTATTAGTTTAGTTGAATCTTTGGATAATATGACTTCAGAGGATAGAGAATTAGCAGAACTGGTAGTTAAGGAATTATACGATATCTCCTTTGAGAGTAAGGGTTTAGGTAGAACGGATTTGATGGAGCATGTAATAGATACCGGTGATACACAGCCCATCAAGTGTAGAAGTTATCCAATGTCACTGGAAAAGAGGGAAGCTCTTCATAAGGAGTTGGACAAAATGATAGAACTTGATGTGGTTAAACCAAGTGAGAGTCCATGGAATAATCCTGTCCTTATGGTCCCCAAGTCTGACGGTACATTACGTTTCTGCCTTGATTGTCGTAAATTAAACGCTGTTACTAAGGGTGATGCTTATGCAATCCCGTATCTGCCTCAGATATTAGATAGCCTCAGAAATGCTAAATATATTAGTTCTGTAGATTTTAAATCCAGTTTTTGGCAAACAGGATTAGATAAAACCTCACAGGATAAAACCAGCTTCACTGTACCTGGCCGAGGTCTGTTTTGCTTCAAAGTCATGCCTTTCGGACTTTCCGGCGCGCCTGCGCGACAGCAAAGGCTGATGGATAAATTATTTGGACATCCGTTTTGTAGTGACATTACTGACGGTATGATATTTTGTTATGTTGATGATATCTGTATCGTAAGTGAAAATTTAGGTACCCATATCTTTTTATTAAAGCGGTTACAGGAAAGAATAAGAAGTGCCAATTTAACTATACATTTTGGAAAATGTAATTTTTAAAAAAAATCTAGGATACGTAGTTGATGAATATGGACTGAGAACAGATCCTGATAAAGTACGCGCAGTATTAGAATTTCCAATTCCGAAATCAGCTAAAGAGGTAAAAATGTTTTTAGGAACATGTTCTTGGTATCGTAGGTTTATCCGAAATTTTGCAACTATCGCTGCACCTTTGAATACTTAAACCAGCACCAAAGTTAAATTCAAATGGAACCAAGATGCAGAATCTGCTTTTAACACTCTAAAGAATAATTTAGTTACCGCACCTGTATTAGCTTGCCCAAATTTTGATTTACCGTTTTCCGTTCATTGCGATGCATCCAGTTATGGGGTAGGTGGCATGTTAACCCAGAAGATCGATGGGCATGATCATCCTATTGCATTCGTTAGTAGGTGTCTCAACCACAATGAACGAAATTATAGTGCAACCGAACGCGAAGCTTTGGCCGTGATTTACTCGTTAGAGAAATTTGAACCTTATCTAGGTACAGGTACAAGACATTTTACTGTTTTTACAGATCACGCTTCGCTTAAGTGGTTTAGGAACTTAGAAAATCCTACCGGACGACTGGCCCGTTGGGGTTGTCGTTTATCTAAGTTCAATTGTACTATCGAACACAGAAAAGGAAAAGACAGTGTTGTACCAGATCCCTTATCTAGATTGCTTAGACTAGATGCTGTCGATGCACCTGTCGGTATGTCAACAGATGATGACTGGTACAAGAAAATTTTTAATGGGTGTACAACTTGTCCTAAAAATTTTCCCAATTACAGAGTTGAAAATGGTACTCTATATAGATATAGCAAAAGTAAATACTCGTTGACTCAAGAGTTTGATTGGAAGGAAGTAGTTCCAAAGTCCTGTCGTGCACAGGTTATCTCTGACAACCATGTACCGCCTACATCAGGCCATTTCGGTGTTTTTAAAAGGCATAGAAGGGTTTGTCTTAGATTTTTTTGGCCAGGTATGTACCGTAACGTAGCCAACTTCGTAAAGGAGTGTAGTACCTGTTCGGCGTATAAACACAAAACAACTCTTACGCCAGGCCTAATGGGTCGACCAAAACAATGCTTTAGACCATTTCAAGTTTTGTCTATAGATCTGGTAGGACCGTTACCGAAATCGCGTTCTGGATTTGTACATCTTTTAGTAGTAACTTGTTGCTTTTCTAAATACACTATGTTATTCCCTTTACGCCGTGCTACTAGTGCTTTAGTGTCAAAGAGTTTTGAAAACTATGTGCTTCTTAACTATGGAATTCCGGAAACCGTAATTACCGACAATGGGGTTCAATTCACGGGATCTGAGTTTCGTAGTCTTTTAAAGAAATACAATATTCCTCGAGTACACTACGGGCCTAGGTACACACCACAAATTAACATGGTGCAAAGGTATAATAAAACTGTCATGACAGCAGTATCTTCTTATGTTAAAGACGACCATAGAAATTGGGATCAGAACTTAAATAAGATACAATTCGCCATAAACAGCGCTGTTAATGAAACTACGGAATTTTCTCCGTTTTTCTTAGTTCACGGTCGGGAACCCATTATAAACGGCACCTTCTATAGGGAACCGGAGGGTCGCGACTATGATATCGCTATGCCGAGAGACGAATACGCGGGAGAGTTCGGTGTGCTAAAGGAAGTGTTCGCGAAAGTGCGTGAGAATATAGTTAAGGCTCATGCAACAAATACTAAATATTACAACACGCGTAGGCGGAACTGGTATTGCGCGAAGGTCAGGAAGTATGGCGGAAGACGTACATACAAAGCGATGCTGACAAAAATAAAACTTCCAAGTTGGCCCCAAAATATACTAAGTGTATTGTGAAGAAGGTTCTCTCTCCCCTGGTCTATGAGGTATGATGGCAAGGACCTTAGTACTTGGCATATCAAGGATATCAAAATATAGTGCGTACCTTTGGTGCGTCGGGTTCTCGTACGCCGTAGTCCGTATTATACGTGTTGTGTGGATGTGTGATTACACCACCAACGATGGCAAGGCGATTTCTGGCTCCTATTCTCAAAATCGTTGAGGTAGGGCAACCTTTGTTTTTTTTGCAAGTCGGTATTTTTACACAGTTGGTGTTCTGTCACCAACCACTTGTTTGCTTGTGTATTTCTTTTGTATCTTTTGTGTATGTGTCAGTGACTGCGTCAACAGTCATGGACAACAACCTTTGTTTTTTTGCAAGTCTGTATTTTTACACAGTTGGTGTTCTGTCACCAACCACTTGTTTGCTTATGTATTTCTTTTGTATTTTTTGTGTATTTGTCAGTGACTGCGTCAACAATCGTGGACAACTCCTTGATAAAATTTCATCTTTATAGAGCGGGTCGTGACTCTTTAAATAGTCCTAAAACAAAAAATTCCACTAAACAGGTCACTGTCTGGTGAGGAAAACTATGTCGTGTCACACTGGTTCGCAGTGCTTACACATTTGTTGTTTGAATGATTGCAAGCGATTAGATGCTAGCAACCTTTAGGGTGTTCTTTAGCTTTTAAAATAACACTAGGTATGTTATTTTCTTGTATTTTCATTTGTGTGTTCCATGGTGATGGTTGGATACTATGTTCGATGCCACTGTCCTTAGGTGTTTGTTTTCATTGGCACCGTACCTACGTGCGTGAGTACGGATACGTAGACACCGGGGCGGTGTCCTTTCGTTGGAAGGGGGGTATTGTAACGTGGCAACATTAGAGATTAATGTTTGGTTTCATTTTTAATCGATATTTGCGAACGAACTAGTTTTGGGGCCAAAAGGACTCTGTGCCATACCACTGAGGTGTGTAAGTAGATGCTAAGTAAGTAGTTATAGAATAGAATATAGATATATGTTGATTGTACGTCAACAGATGTATTAGATTTAAGGAATAGTAATAAACGGGCTTCTTTACGGGAAAGACGTGTTTTTATTATGTCTCATCGGCTATCTCTATCCCTCTAACGAGTACAACATTTCATGGCGACCCTGCCAGCGCAGGCTCGCGCGTCGCGATTTTGAGGTGTCAGCAGTTTGTAGTAGGTATAGGTAAATGTAACTAGATTATAAGTATCAGGTATCAGCTTGTTGGTACCATATTAGGAAAGGTGCCCCAAATATGGGGTAAGGTCTCATATGTACATCAATAACAACCATCTCATATAACAGGTCGTCATAAGACACCTTACACGTGTGGACCTCCCCACCTAACCACATGTAGCCTCATTATAGTTAAGACTATATAAACCCATGTATTATCCAATAAATATATAATTCTTATTTAACAGTCAGATAGCATGTTTTACTTTACCCGTCTCTCCTCCAACATCGCATGGCGACCCTGCCAGGATCATATAGTATGGCGTCGGTACCGATACCGGCCATATAGGGTATCAACCTGAGATCCAGATCTCATGTTATTAGATAAACAAAGGCAAATAGTTTTATTTGTATAAAGTTCGACATGGGACACCAAGTCAGTACGACACAGGCACCACCGGGAGTCAAACGCGAAGAAATTTATACGCAAATTGGAAAGACCAACCAGATCGAACAGCATACTATTATCGCGCATGGTATTTCAAATATTAACCTATATTTTAGCATTTTCGTCGTAGTCATACTATTGATAATAGCCGTGTTAGCCCTACGGTATTTGAACATTTGTTTGAATAAGAAGATCGAGCGACGAGCCCAAGGCGAGGTCATCAAAACCAGGGGAGTGCAAGTATAAAATGCGTACTTATTTAGAAGCTGTGAAGCAGAGGACGTCCATTTTCTGCGAAGCGAACTCCGTTACATGTCAATCAACTATGATATATAGAATACAAGGAAGAACCGGAATTGTTTCGTTTATCGAAGGACCGAAAGGACACCCACTTTCTCCAGAGAGGATCACTAACATGAAGCTTTGCATGTTGGCGAATACGCTTGATGTTGACTTCAGGGATGGAACAGTTGGAGTAGCGAAACTACAGCTGATATACGAAGGACTCACCTTCTGGATATGGAGCATCGTGTGGGAACGTGACACCACTTATCCAGAGTGGTAGAAAAGCAGTCTAAAAAGAGACACAGTGCAGTGTAGTGTAGTGCAAGTGATTTCGTCGTGCGAGCAAACGGGACAAACCAAGCGGGTGAATATTATAGCTATAAAGATTTATTAATATGTAATAGGCTTATCAGTTTAAAACATTATAATCATAGTTAGTAGCTAGATAAACGCAACGTATAAATGACAGATATAATAGAAAATTTAACTAAATCCCTTACAGAAATAAGAACATATTTAATAAAGCTAGGTCCAAGTAGACGAAAAGGGGAAATATTACAAAAGAAATTAGATGAAGCTAAGGCTATACAAGTAGATTTTCAAAAAACGATACAAATTGTCAGGGATCAAGTAGTAAAAGGGAAATTGCAAGAAGAAGCAACGACCATTAGTACACTGAGCATAAAGTTCACAGAGTTGCTTGGGGAAATTGAAGTATTGTGTAAAGAACAAGATCCAAGTGAAATAGAAAACATGGGTTCTTTTGATTTAAAAACGGCTTTACACCTGTTACCGGTGATGACCGATGGTGGAAATGTAACACGACAGTTAATAGACAATATAGAATGTTATAGTTCGACATTACAATCTAGTAGCTGCAAGGATAAGTTAATTAATTTCGTTTTAAAGAGTAGACTGTCACAAACAGCAAAATTAAGGTTAAATGAAAAATATGACAATATACAGGAATTAATAAGCGACATGAGATGTAAATTACTGGCACAGGAAGCTGCTACAACCATACAAACTAAATTACAGCAGATTCGCCAGAATGATACTTCTATAGAGGAATACGGTCAAGAATTAACGAAACTGTTCGTTAACCTTACTATAGCGCAGGTCAAGGGTGACACCAATAGTTACACAGTACTCAAACCTTTAAATGAAAAGATGGCGATAAAACGGTTTGCTGATGGTCTGCGAAATCGTAGATTAAGTACAATCGTGGCAGCAAGGAACTTCGACTCTTTACAGGACGCAGTGCAAGCGGCGTTAGATGAGCAGCCCACAAGCATAACATCAGGATCAGAAGTTATAGGTATGTATAGCAACGCCAACAGAGGAAAATATAGTGCACGCGGAGGACACCAACAGAGACGAAGCTACAGAAGAGGATACAGGGGTACCTCATACGCGACTAACCGACCAAATAGTAGTCGACAAAATCACTACGAGGAACGTAACGCTCAAAGAGGGCACCAGTCAGGAAACAGGTCTCCGAGAGGAAGAGGACACTTCCGCGGAAGACAAGCAGGTAGATTTCAAAATAACAACCAAAGATACAATGGACGGCAGGAACAACCAAATGTCCATGTATTAGCTGAACAAACGGAACAAAACGAAGATAATTGCAACGAGTTTTTTCGTGACTAACCACAATTTATTTTCTAGTGGAAATTCAATAACTATTCAATTAAAGTCTGACAAATGGATATGTTCATGGTTAATCGACTCAGGTGCTACAATATCAGCGATAAAAAATGAATATATTAAACAACAGGGAATAGAAATTATAAGAAAAAAAAATAATGATAAATGGCATTGGAGGTAGTATTGAAGCTATGGGATACGTCAATTTAAATTTAGAAATAGGGAGTGACCCTATAACACATACGTTTTTCGTATTTAACAAACTACCTTGTTCAACAACTGGAATTTTGGGAGACGATTTTCTTAATAAATAATTATTATAAAAATAAATAAATATTCATAATAAAGCGATATTGAATTATAATAACAAAACCATATCTTTTTCAACAGAGAGATGCAAAGTAACAACTATAAAATATAAGGACATTAGGCATAAATCGTGTATCACTTTATCACCACGAACTGAGTCAATACATTATGTAGAAACGAGTCAAACCGAGGAAGGAATAATTCATGCACAAGAAATTAGTGAAGGAGTCTTAATCGCAGGGACTATAGTACAACCAATTAATGGTAAAATACCACTACTCATTCTCAATACAACTGATACAGAAATACAACTGAAGGAATTTGTACCCGAAATACATAAACTAGAAGACTACAACTGTTGTAACATCGAAAAAAAAACTAAGGATGCCAGTAGAGTAAAACGTGTGTTCTCACAATTAAATTTACACCATCTAAACCAAGAAGAAAAAATAGAAATTGAGAAGATATGTGCCAGATATGCTGATGTTTTCCAATTACCAGAAGATAAATTAACTGTAACGAATCTATACAAGCAAACTATCCACTTAAAACCTAATGCAGATCCATGTTTTGTAAAAAACTATAGAATACCCCATGCACAAAAAGAAGAAATGAATAACCAAGTAGATAAAATGTTACAGGACGGAATAATAGAACCGACGCGAAGCGAGTGGTCTAGTCCAATATTACTAGTTCCAAAGAAAGCTGATTCGTCAGGTAATAAAAAATGGAGACTTGTAATTGATTATAGAAAATTGAATGACAGAATACAAGACGACAAGTTTCCACTCCCAAATATAACAGAAATACTTGACTCTTTATCAGGATCCATCTATTTTACTCACTTAGATTTGTCTTCTGGATACTACCAGCAAGAGCTAGAAGAAGAATCAAGGAAATATACAGCCTTCTGCTCTGGACAGTAACAGATGACGCGACTGCCCATGGGACTGAAAATTAGCCCGAGTGCGTTTAGTAGAATGATAACATTAGCTATGTCCGGTCTAAGTTACGAAAAGTGCTTTGTCTATTTAGATGACATTGTTGTTTTCGGTAGAAATTTACAAGTCCATAACAAGAATCTTATAGATGTACTACAAAGACTCCAAGAAGTAAACCTCAAGTTAAACCCACAAAAATGCAATTTCTTAAAGAAAGAAGTATTATATCTAGGCCATGTAGTGTCCAAAGAGGGTATCTCACCGGATCCAGAAAAAATTAAATCTATTAAAAATTATCCAACACCAAGTAATGAGAAAGAGGTAAAAAGTTTCGTAGCTATGGCAAACTATTACAGAAAATTTATTCCAAACTTTGCAGATAAAGCATATTATTTAAATAAACTAAATAAAAAGAATACCAAATTCCATTGGGACAGTAACTGTCAAAAGTCATTTCAGGATTTAAAAAACGCCATAATATCACCACCAGTTTTACAATACCCAAATTTTAACCCAGATAACGAGTTTATGCTGCATACAGATGCATCAGGATACGGTTTAGGTGCCGTTTTATCGAACGGTGACGGAAGACCAGTAGCATATACCAGTAGGAGTTTAAATAAAGCTGAAAGTAATTACGCAACAATTGAGAAAGAATTGCTGGCTATTGTATGGGCCACAAAATATTTCAGGCCGTACCTATATGGTAGACATTTTAAAATAAAAACAGACCATAGGCCATTAGTTTACTTATTCAGCATGAAAGACCCATCAAGCAGGTTAACTAAATTTAGACTTGCGTTAGAAGAGTATAACTTTACTGTTGAGTATGTAAAAGGAGTAGAAAACACAGCTGCAGATGTGTTATCTAGAATAAAAATAACATCAGAAGAATTTAAGGAACTAAGCGAATGCATACGCGTAACGACAAGAGGAATGAAAAGGAGACAAATAAATAAAGACAGTAAAACTGATGATACAAATAATACTACTATCCACAGTCGGTCTGATCAACCGCAGGTTGTAGAGATAAATGCAAAGACGAAGGAATCTGTAGAACTTACATTTATAGGAGAGTGCGAGCTCGATAAAATAAAGAGAGATAATAAAATATGTTATAAAGAATCTAAGACAATGATATATGTTAAAGAACAAAGAACGATAAATATTAAACCCTTTTCTCCATCGCAAATGACGCGACGCGCCTTTGTGCGAGAACTAGGAGTAAAATGTAAAGAGTGGGGAATAAATGAAGTTACTATAATAAAGAATAAAAATAATAATATATTTGTAGAAAAGCTAGCGAGTGAAATAAAGAATACTGACGGGTGGACCGGTCCACGATTATGTATACTGAATGACGTCATGAGAATTAACGATAAAGACGAGCAAAAAGTTTTAAATGATTTTCATATCTTACCCACGAGCGGCCATGCAGGCATAAAGAAAATGTATTATAATATTAAAAGAAGATACTTTTGGATAGGTTTAGAAGAAGACATAAAAAAGTTTGTAAATAGGTGCACTAAATGTCAAAAAGAGAAACATTCTTCCCAAACTATAGAACCAATGACGATAACTACAACAGCTGAAACAGCATTTCAAAAAATATATATGGATATTGTAGGACCTATAGACAGGGATAACGATGACTTTTCATACATACTAACCTTACAATGTGAACTCACTAAATACGTAGAGGCTTACCCACTGAGAACAAAAACTTCTAAGGAAGTCGCGGAGGCATTTGTAAGTAATTTTGTACTGCGCTACGGTATACCCAACGTCATCGCTACGGACAGGGGAACGGAATTCATTTCCACAACTTTCGAAGAGGTATGTAAGTTACTTCATATAGAAAAACTCACATCAACAGCTTACCACCATCAGAGTATTGGCGCTTTGGAGAATGCTCACAAAGTTTTGAGCGTATTCCTACGTATACAGACAGATAACAATGCGGAACATTGGAGTAAATGGCTTCCATATTGGTGTTTTGCCTATAACACATCAGTTCACACAAGTACGAAATACACACCCTTTGAGTTAGTTTTTGGGAAAAAGTGCAACCTTCCCAGTAATTTGTCATCTTATGTCGTCGAACCATTGTACAATCATGACAATTACCCACTAGAACTAAAGTATAGGCTTCAGACTTCGCAAAAAGAAGCGAGGGAAAATTTGTTAAAAAGTAAGCATGACAGAAAAATAACGTACGATTTAAAAAATAGACAAGTAGTATATAAGCCTAATGATAAAATATTAGTTAAAAATGAAGATAGGAAAAAGTTGACCAGTGTATTTTCAGGTCCATTTGTAGTATTAAGAGATTTAAGTCCGAATGTTGAGATACTGAAAAATGGAAAAGTAAAACTTATTCATAAGAATAGGACAAAATTATATATTGAACACATATTTATTTTTCTCCCTGGGATGGAGATGTAGTAGGTATAGGTAAATGTAACTAGATTATAAGTATCAGGTATCAGCTTGCTGGTACCATATTAGGAAAGGTACCCCAAATATGGGGTAAGGTCTCATATGTACATCAATAACAACCATCTCATATAACAGGTCGTCATAAGACACCTTACACGTGTGGACCTCCCCACCTAACCACATGTAGCCTCATTATAGTTAAGACTATATAAACCCATGTATTATCCAATAAATATATAATTCTTATTTAACAGTCAGATAGCGTGTTTCACTTTACCCGTCTCTCCTCCAACATCGCAAGTTTCAACGGCAAAGTACTGGTGCAATTGCAAGATGATGCAATCGCTCCCATTCTGCGATACAAGCGAGCACGCTTCTACAAACTGTTTCGATATAAAAAGTGTGGATTTTTACGGAAGTCATGGGGAAAGAGTGCTCTAAATGTGTGTGTGAAACGAAGGAGACGGTTATCTCCCAGTACGGACAAGGTGTAAACGAGGCTGGAGCGGATGCGTCAACCCACGTGTGGACAAATAACGTACTTTTGTCTACCATTATCGCGGTGAGCAGTGCAGTGATTTTGGTGATAATTTATAAACAGTATCAACGGTGTCAGTTAAGTTGGATGCGGCGTGAACTGAGGGAAGATACTTTCCGAAGGATTCGGATGCGGCTATCTGGACGTGATAACCGAGACAATCAAGACCAACCCGCAGCCTGATAGAGGCCACCAAGCAGATCGGTACCGGAAAGAAGCCTGACGTCAAAGTCGTTATGAACAGAAGACCCGTTTAAATAGGTACCAATCGTACATGTATGTAAAAATAATTTAACATAAAGTATAATAGGTTACGTGCACGTGCGTCCTGTAGTATATAGTATGTATGTCTTAGATTAAAATATTTTAAATATGTTTAATGAATCACAGTATAAAAATCATGAAATTAAATGGCAGAAGAATTAACAGCATTGTTTGACAGATTAGAAGAGATAAAAGTAAATTTAAGAAAATTAGGTCCAAGCAAACGTCAAAAATATTCAAATAGAGTTAAAGTTTTATTTGCAAAAGCAACAGAGTTATATGATTATTATAAAAGTATTTTTGGATTAATTGTGCAGAACAAAGACACGAAAGTGCAGTGATTAGAACAAAAGATAATTTGTGTTTGTGTTTATATGGTAAATAACGGTGTAATAGAATAGGTAAATAGTATATAAGTTAGTATATAAGGTATTTGTGATAAATAAAGACATTTTTAACAGACAAATAGGGCACTAATGTAAATAGTCTTAAGCAAACTGCCATTGTTTACATTTATCGTTGATTTCTTATATGAATGTTATTAAATCCCATTAGCATAAGAATATAGAATATAAAAACTATGTGCATAGCAGTAGTATATAAGGAAATAAAGGCACGTCAGGAGTTTTCATTAGGCCGCATAGGCACTGAGCGAGTAAGTTGAACGCAACTGACGAATCAAATGAAAGTAGTCAGAAACAGACGCGTGCCTATATTTCAAGGTCAACCGAACAATATAAAAACAGGTGCCATGTTGGCACAACATCTCAGTAGTCGGACAGAATTCGTACCAATAACAAGTCGGAATAAAACTCTGCAACATTTTTGTTAAAAAGTGTTTATTTCACCATCAAGAACCCCACACTCAGCTCGCCCACACCGATCGAGGTACCCCGCCGAAGGTGTCTTCAGGCTTCAGCCCGTGAGCCCGTTCCCGGCCTTACTCAGCGCACCCGCCGTTCTGTTTCTGATAAAAGTCTGTCGTTGAGTGTTGGGCCGGGAGCGTGCACATTTTCTGGTCCTGTCGAGCCGGATTAAGGAGCGTCACGGACACCAAAGGGTCCCTCCGTTTGTGGGGGTGAGTTGGGTGCGGACGGTACGTCCGAACAGTGCGCGTAGCAAAATCGAGTGCAGTGCGCGAGTATAGTCCGTTTCGTGTGCAATCGAGAATCTGAAGATGCCGACTACGAGGTCAGAGCAGAAGAAAGCAGCGTCCGTCGTGGGGGCAGCTGGACCTGGGGGGGGGGCAGCGGAGACCGCAACAGAAACGTCTGCCTCAGACAGAACCCTGACAGACATCAGTACAGAAACGGTGACCACAAGAGAGGCACCGTCAGCTTCGGAGCCACCGCCGTGTCCCGAAGTCCTACGGCAGTTGAAGATACCAGCACCTCGTCCAGCCACCAGCAAGAGGGGGTGCTTCAGCATACTCTAAAGCGAAGTCCGTCAAGATCACGAAGGCGAAAGAAGAGCTACTCCGTCTGCGCATCGAACTAGCCGCCGCCAAGCTAGCCGCTTTAAAAGACAGCGAAGAAGAAGACCTGGAAGATCAGGATGATCCAGAACAAGTATCAGCAGCAGCAGAGGAAAAGGTTGGGGAATGGTTCAGCCGTCAAGAGCCACCCCAGCCCGCCGTCCTCGCTATTGAAAACACGCCGCATACAGAAGAGCCGAGTGCGACGCAGCCGACAGCGCCACCGGTTCAGCAGCAGCAGCAGCAACACCAGACACAGCAGAATTTCACCGATCTGGCCGTAGCTATTACACAGGCGGTGAGAGCAGCGCAGCGACCGAAGCTCATAGAGCTTCCAAACTTCAGTGGGGCTCATCAGGAGTGGCTACCATTCAGAGCCGCTTATGCAGAAACCGAAGACAGTTACACCGCCATAGAAAACTTGAACAGACTACGAAGAAATCTCCGTGGGAAGGCCAAGGAAGCAGTCGAAAGCCTTCTCATGACCAGTTCACAGCCATCTGATGTTATGAAAACATTAGAGTCAAGATTTGGGCGACCGGAAGCCATCGCTATCGTCTGAGCTAGAAGCACTACGAAACCTACCGAAGTTAACAGAAACACCAAGAGACATCTGCATCTACTCTACGAAGATCACCAACGCTGTAGCAATATTGAAGACTCTCAACTGTGTGCATTATCTATACAACCCGGAAATTTCAAGATCATTAGTACAAAAATTAACACCAGTTTTGAGGTACCGTTACTACGATTTCGCCGCTACACAGCCAAGAGAGATGCCAGACCTCGTGAAGTACGAAGAATTCATCAGAAGAGAAGCCGATCTGTGTGGGCCATACGCCCAACCTGAAAACTTCGTAGTGCAACATCACAGCGTGCAACAGAGGCGCCCTCAGCGTGTCAACAACGCAACTGAGCCACAAACAAGTAAGAAATGTCTCATATGCAGTGAACAGCAGCATCCGGCTTTTAAGTGTGAGAAATTCAAAAAAGCGGACCTCGATACAAGATGGGACATCGCTAAAGAAAAAAGGCTGTGCTTCAGGTGTTTGAAATATCGTGATAAAAATCATACGTGTACAGAGCGGCGGTGCGGAATAGACGACTGTAGCAAGACTCACAATACATTGCTACACTACAGAAGAAAACCCACTGAAGATAACAGTAATAACACGACTGAGGCTATCAACTCGGCGTGGACAGCAGCCAGGAAACAAACCTTTCTGAAAATTCTGCCGGTTCAACTATCAGGGCCAACAGGTACAGTGAATACGTTCGCATTATTAGACGACGGTTCAACAGTGACTTTGCTCGACGACGCCGTGGCCGACGAAATCGGCGCGTCGGGACCTACAGACCCTCTTCGTGTGCAGACAATTAACAATTCGAAAACAGGATATCAACAGTCTCGTCGTGTCACACTGAAGATCAAAGGGATCAATACAGAACAGAATTCAGAAGTTCAAGCTAGAACAGTGAAAAATTTGGTAGTTTCGTCTCAACGTGTCACCTACAGACAGCTGAGAGGATGTAGCCACCTCAAAGACTTGGTAAGTCAACTTACGTATGAAGAGGAGTCGAACCCGAAGATTCTCATCGGTCAAGACAACTGGCATCTGCTGCGCGTCTATAACACCAGAATAGGTCAACAAGACCAACCGGTGGCTTCACAAACGCCGCTCGGTTGGGTGCTGCATGGGAGTGACGCGAGAGCTTCGGGACGTCGCCTCGAGTACATCTCTCATATGTTTGAAGAACAGAACGCAGACAAAGATCTTGAGAAAATGGTCAAGCAGCACTTCGAGGTGGACAACCTACTCCTCAACCCGAGAAAGCCGAAATCCGATCCAGACGAGCAAGCTTCTTGTATTCTACAGCAAAATACAGTCCATACAGCCGACGGAAGATACGAGACAGCGTTGCTATGGAAACAACAACAAGTGTCATCACTACGAAGCCACTCTGAGACGACTACACAACATTGAGAAGAAATTAGACAGAGATCCCGACTTCAATCAGAAGTATACAGAGCAGATGGACGCATTATTATCCAAGGGGTATGCAGAGCTGGCGCCATCTACGAAAACCAAGAACAAGACTTGGTACCTGCCGCATTTTGCTGTTTTTAACCCTATGAAGCCGGGTAAAATCAGAGTCGTCCACGATGCCGCTGCCAAGACGAGAGGTATATCGCTCAATGATACATTGCTGCGGGGCCCAGACCTACTCCAATCATTACTGGGGGTGGTGATGCGCTTCAGACAGCATGCAGTTGCAGTTACAGCGGACATCGGGGAAATGTTTCTACAGGTAAAAATCAGAGAAGATGACAGAGACGCGCTTCGATATCTATGGCGTGGTAATCGCCGAGACAACGAACCACCAACAGAGTACCGAATGACGTCGCTTATCTTCGGGGCAGCGAGTTCGCCGTCGACTGCAATCTACGTCAAGAATTTGAACGGCGAACAGTACAGATCCACTCACCCCGAAGCCGTCTCAGCTATAGTAAAGAAACATTACGTCGACGACTACTTAGACAGTTTTCAGACGTTAGAAGATGCCGTTAAGATCGCCTCTGACGTCCGAATGATCCACCGAGAAGCCAAGTTCGAGTTGAAGCAATGGAAATCGAACTCACCGCAGTTGTTAGATGCTCTCGGCGTGAATCAAGAAGATACAGCTACAGAACTATACAAGACAGAAGAACAGACCGAGCGAGTACTGGGTCTAATCTGGAAGCCGGGCACCGATGAACTCACCTTCAATCTCAACCTCGCACGCATTCCAACGCCACTATGTGACAAGAAGACGCCTACCAAGCGAGAAGCACTTCGGATCGTCATGTCGCTGTTCGATCCGCTGGGGTTCGCATCGCCGGTCACCATTCGAGCCAAACAGCTGTTACAAGACATATGGAGGCGTGGCACCGGGTGGGATGAAGAGGTCGACGAGGACATAGCCGTGAAATGGAAGGACTGGATAGAGCATCTGAAGAACCTAGCCACCATCTCTATCCCGAGAAGATATCTGAGCTACAGTGATTGTAAGTGTTGTGTCTTCAATAAAACTCGGAATTAATTAATCCTGTTTATTTTATTTCGGATACAATGTGACCGTACCAAGATGGGGTATAAAAGAGAGCGGCAATATGTCTAACAGAGACAACGTTAGATTACGTTCCGTATCTCACACTCTCCCACACATATTTACGCAGTATTAACACAAAATAAACTTAATGTACCGTATTCAGGCCATTATTGAAGGTTCTTAAAACTAATGCTTAACCTAAGACTCAAAATGAATGCTCACAGAGTAACCACTTGTAATGCTACGTAGTTTCCAAACAACTTAACATTTGATCAACATGTCGTTTCCATTTGAACCCTTCTACATCAATAACATAAGTGACATTTGGTATAGATTCTTCTATAACTACTCCTTGAACCCAAGGTTTTCCATCCTTTCTATAATCCCTAACCATCACCTTTTGACCCACACTAAAATTAACCTCCCTTTTGGTCTCCTGTTTCTTATCCAGCTTCTCTTGTACAATTTCTGTTAATGGTGGTGGACGTAAGACACTAAATCTGTTCCTAATCTCTCTCCCCAACAGAAGCCGCGCTGGCGACATGCCCGTAGTACGCTGAGGCGTACTCCTATAATCGAACAAAAACATATAAACTGCTTCTGATAAACTGTAACCACTTTCTTTAATTTTTGTTACTGCATTCTTAAAGGTCTCTACAAATCTTTCTGCTGCTCCATTTGTAGCAGGATGATACGGTGGTGAAAATGTATGCTTAATTTGACATTCCTTGCAAAAATTTTGAAATTCTTCACTGGTGAATGAACGACCATTATCAGTCACCAAATGCAATGGATAACCGTACCTTACAAAAATATTTTTAAAAATTTCTATTGTGCGAGTACTAGTAATATTAGACATTTCGTAGGCCTCTGGCCATTTTGTGTAACTATCCACAACGACCAAAAACATTTTGTTATAAAATAGTCCTAAAAAGTCAGCGTGGATTCTATGCCATGCTGAAGGTGGCACTGGCCATGGTTTTTGTGTTTTTGTAGGAGATTTACCATTTTGTAAACAAATCAGACACGTTTTTGTAATTCCATCTATTTCTGAAACTAAATATGGCCACCAAATAAAAGACCTAGCTATTTCTTTCATTCGAACAATTCCGAAATGAGTCTTATGCAATTCTCTCTGGCACTATCACTCTATAACCCCAGAGAATGCAGCCTCTTTCTAAAGAGAGTTCATTTCTGCGGTTATAAAATGGGTGTAAATCCTTATCAATTTCTTTTTTATTTGGCCAACCATCCATCAAACAACGTATAACTCTTGACAATATTAAGTCTCTTTTTGTTTCTTTTTGTATTATTTTCCAGTTCACAGACTCTATTCCTGAACTGTTCACATAACACCTGACACTTTTATCTGTATCAACAAACGGCAACTTATTTTTACATTCTTTTTCTGTTAGTTCATTTACATTCCTTGACAAAAAATCGGCCGGGTTTCTATTTGACTGAATATGTCTCACCTTATAATTAAAAGCAGATAAAAATATTGCATAGTGTTGTAACCTTTTAGCTGCCATCTTTGGAATACTCTTTGTGGGACCAAAAATCCTGGCTAGAGCCGCATTGTCTGTTTCCAACTCAAATTGTCTACCATAAATATAGTTGTAGAATTTTGTTATTCCAAATATGACTGCTAATGCTTCCTTATCAATTGTGCTATAACGTAGCTCAGCATCACTCAATTTTTTGCTAGCATATGTGATCGGTCTAACCACACCACATTTGTCTCTATTAGATAATATTGCCCCTAATCCAGTATCAGATGCATCACAGGTTAAAATAAGTGGTAAGTCAGGATCATAATGTGCTAAATTTTTTGCTGAAGTCAATTTTGTTTCAATTAATTTAAATGATTGTTCACAACGATCATTCCAAGCAAATTTATCTTTCTTAGTACAGTCATATAATGGTGTAAGTGTCGTTGCCATATCCTTAAGGAATCTAGAGTAGTAATTAATTTTTCCCAAAAATGATTTCAACATCGTTAAGTTTTTTGGAGTTTTAGCCTTCAATAGAGGTTCAATATTAGACTGTATTATGTTGATACCATCTTTGTTAACCCGAAAACCAAACACATCTAAATATGTCACAAAAAATTTACACTTTTCCAATTTTAGTTTAAATTCACATTCAATTAATTTTTGTAACACCTTTTGTAAGGTTTCATAAATGTCTTGTAAATTTTTACCTTTAATATATATATTATCAATGAATACAACCGTATTTGGTATTGAATTTAATTTTTTTGACATCAATCTCTGAAATGCACCTGGGCCTGAACTAACCCCGTAGGGTAAGTACTTATATTTGAATGTTCCTACTTCAGTAACAATTGTAGTACAGTCTTGACTCTCTAAATTAAGAGGTGCCTGAAGATAAGCTTCTTTTAAATCTAGTTCGCAGAAATATTTACCGTGTTTAAGTGTATCTAAAATATCATTTACATGTGGTAACGGAAAGTGATCAACTTGTAGATTTGGATTAACTGTTAATTTATAATCTCCACAAAGTCTTACTGATCCGTCTGGTTTTAAAATAGGTACCACTGATGTTCCCCATTCACTTTGCTCTCTACTCACTTGTCTCTCTCTTTGGCGTTCTATCTCCGTTACTTTTTGCCATTTTTATAAATACAATCTCTGAAAAATTACTTTCATCCTACCACCTTTATGCTGATGATCTACAAATTTATACCCAAGCTCCTCCAAACAACCTGACTGATGCGTTCATTGTGCTCAACAAGGACTTGAATCAGATATGCAAATGGAGCAAGAACCATGGACTCACCCTAAATTCATCCAAGACTCAAGTAATTGTCATTGGTAGTCCAAGGTTGACTTCAAAAATAGATTGGACCCAGCTTCCTCAGGTTACTATGGATGGAACAGTCGTACCGATCAGTGATAATGTCAAGAATTTAGGTATCCATATGGACAATTCATTTTCTTGGAACATCCAGTTACAGGAAACAAGTCGAAAACTTTTCGCGTCAGCAGGTGCTTTACGAAGGCTCCGTAACTTCCTCCCAATTGCTACTAAAATTGCGCTTGCACAATCGCTTCTTCTTCCTATCCTTGATTACGCCGATGTCAGCTATCCCGATCTCACAGAGGAGCAACTAGATAAACTTGAGCGGCTTCAAAATTTTTGCATAAGATTCATATTTGGTCTACGCAAGTATGATCACGTTTCAGATTTTCGTAAACAACTCAAGTGGCTCCCAATTCGGCTTCGCAGGAATGCTCATATTCTAACATTGTTATATAATGTATTGTTTAATCCTACCACTCCCTCTTATCTCAAAGAACGATTCCAGTTCCTCTATGACACACATACAAAGTGCCTGAGGTCATCCGAGAATTTGAGGCTGAAAATGCCAATGCATTCCACTGACTTTGTAGACAAGTCATTCACTGTAAAGGCTGTGCGCTTATGGAATGCACTGCCATTGAACATCAGGCGGGCAAAAACCGTTAATAATTTTAAAAGACTTGTAAAGGACCACTATTTAGCATCGTGTACACTTTGACAGCTCACTATTTATATGCTCACATATTACTATCTCTTCATACTAGTATGTACCTACTATTTTATAAACATCTATTTATGTGCTATAGTTGTATATACTTATAATACGTTACGTATAACCGTACATTTATTTTATTTTCTACTTTTTTATGCTTTTCTCTCCCCTTCTTTCTTTTTGTTTCAGAACACTTTTATCTAGATTATCTGATAACTACACCATAATTTTATTTAATCACACTACTGTCCATCCCAAGGTTGCCTGGAAGAAATCGCTTCAAGCGATAAGGCCGCCCATTGTACATTCAATGTATACATGCTACCTACTTGTATCTACTGTAAATCAAATGGTGTACAATAAAGTGTTATCTATCTATCTATCTTTGCTCAACCGGCTCTATTCTGTCATTATTTAATAATCTTGTTATTTCTTTATTTACCTTTTCCCGTAGTGAATATGGGACTCTTCTTACTGGTAAGCATTTTGGTTGCGCATCAGGTTTCAATTTAAGTGTTATACTTTCTCCTTTGAAATTTCCCCAACCCGGGCTAAATACTTCTGCGAACTGTTGCTTAATTAATTGTTCGGCATCTGAAACAGTTTGTATTACATTAGTTCCAATACTAAGGCTTTTTCCTAGGGCTGGGGGCCAAAGATTCAACTCATTTAACCAATCCCTACCCATTACATTCGGTCCATCATGTTTTACTATAAATAATTTTAGCCTTTTAGTTACATTTTTGAACTTTACTGGTACATTGTCTATGATTCCTACTGGCTTTGAAATTGTTTGATCAAAGTTCTTAAATAAAATCTTACAGGGTTGTATTTCCCATTCATGCAAGCATTTTTTTTTCTCATTTAATGACATAACTGTAACATCAGAACCAGTATCTAACTGTAATTTTAAATTATATCCATTAAATATTTACATTTAAATAATGTGGTGGTATTCTACTTACACTATTGTAGGTATAAGTGTCATACTCAGTAGATAAATCTTTTATTGAACTATCTATATCTTCTGTTTTCTGACTTTCTATGGAATCTGCTTTCAATAAATTCATGGGTACCTTCCTTTTTGTGCACATCTTGTAAATATGCCCTTTCTGTCCACATTCTGAACAGAATTTGTCTTTTAGGTAACATTCTGTTTTCATGTGGTTTGGTTTGCCACAACAAAAACATTTAATGTTACTTTGATTGTAATTGGTCTTCTTTTTTGATACTTCTTGTTTTGGTTTTTGTTTTTTCTTATTGTAAAATACTTATGACACCGCATTTGCACCATTTGAATGTAATAATGCGGCTTCTACAGTTCGAGCAAGTTCAATGCACATATCCAAGGTCATATCTGTTGAACTTTTCATTAACTCAAAATTGACAACCTTTGATGAGACACCGTCCATCAATTTTTCCTTTATTTGGTCATCTATGTCCTTGAACTTACATTTTCCTGCCATTTTTCTTAATTCCAGCACGTAATCCTGTATTTTTTCATTATGGAGCTGATTTCTCTTACGAAATTCTGCTCGTTCTAGGGCCGTAGATAGTGGCTTTGCATATTTATCTTTTAATTTGAGGCACAACTCTTCATATGTAAACTTAGTTGGTTTGTTTGGTGTACACAAATAGGTTAATGTTTCAAAAACCTTAGGTGATAGTTTAGTGATAAGAAGCGGCACTTTCTTATTATCCTCAATGTCATTGACAACAAAATAACACTCAAGTTGCTGTTCAAACACTTCCCACTTTTCGCCTTCGAACTGTTTTAGCTCTCCATATACTGACATTTTCGTTTTTATTTGTTCTGTTGTTGAAGTTTTATTTTTGTAAAATTCGCTCAATAGTTTTCTTAATTCGTCTAAACTAGCACCGGCTGAATAGGTTATGTTTTCTTGAACACAAATTGATTGTAATTCAGGTTTTGTGCACTTGTAAATGTACGTTCTCTTTCCTTCTTTTACTAAAGATAATAGTTTTTCCCGGTTCAAGCTCATTAGTTGCACCGTTCACTATTGGTTCGATACTTCGATATTCTCGTCGCCAATGTTGTGTCTTCAATAAAACTCGGAATTAATTAATCCTGTTTATTTTATTTCGGATACAATGTGACCGTACCAAGATGGGGTATAAAAGAGAGCGGCAATATGTCTAACAGAGACAACGTTAGATTACGTTCCGTATCTCACAGTAAGTCCCTCCAGTTGCACGTATTTACAGACGCCAGTGAATCGGCCTACTCAGCTGTGTTGTACTGGCGAACAGAAGACTCGAACGGGGAAGTGAACCTGTCACTCGTCGTCGCCAAAGCAAAGGTGGCGCCACTGAAGCTCACTTCAATACCTCGTCTCGAATTACAAGCCGCAGTAATGGGTACAAGACTCGCCGAAACAGTAATAGAAGAACACGAACGTAAGCCCGACTCCAAGACCTTCTGGACAGATAGTCGTACTTTGACTTTGACTTTGAGTACTCACTTGGATCAAGACAGGTCCCCGCTCATACAAGCCGTATGTAGCGCATCGTTTAGCGGCTATAGAGGACAGCTCAACAGTAAGCGAGTGGCGCTGGGTCCCGACGAAGCTCAACGTCGCCGACGACGCCACCCGAGATGTACCTACCGACTTCAGCACGCAGCACCGTTGGTATAGAGGTCCTGAGTTCCTATACCTACCAGAAGAGTCATGGCCGCAAGACACTTCAAAGATAGAAAATACAGAAGACTCGGAAGAGAAGGTACATCAAATCAACAGTAAGATAACAGATAAACTTTCAGAAGCCCTGCCGGTGGTCTCCCGCTTCTCTAGCTGGGATAGACTGCGCTACACTACAGCCAGAGTCCTTCAGTTCATACAGCTGTGCAGAAAGAAGACAGAAAACGTCAATTATCGTCGGACTCTTAAGAACAAGACAGCAGACCCAGACTGGCGTAGAACAAACGGAAATAAAAACAGTAAGTCACCTCCCACACAGCTGAGTACGTCGGTCGCTGACCCGTACTTGCCGATCTCCGCCGAGCTTCTGCGCGCCGCCGAACATCTACTCATGCGAGCCGCGCAACAGGAATCATTCGCCGCCGAAATACAGGATTTACAGCAGGGGAGAGCCGTACAAAAAGATAGTCGTCTACACCAGCTGAGCGTCATCACAGTCAACAGTATTCTACGGGTCAGAAGTCGTATTCAAGCCATCCGAGACGTGTCTGAAGAATTTAAATCGCCAATGATTATAGATGGCGATCACCCAACCGTCAAGCTGTGGATTGAGTCCGTGCATAGAAGATTGCATCACTCGGGAGTCGAAGCAACGATCAACGAATGCAGACAACACTACTGGGTCGTTCGCCTACGCCCAGTAACCCGCTCGCTGCTACGGCGATGTTTACATTGCCGTATTCGAACCCAAGTGCCGCCGTGCCCGAGGACGGGTGATCTGCCGGAGTGTCGCTTAGCTCATCATAAGCGACCCTTCACACACACAGGTATCGACTACTTCGGACCATTAACGGTTACAGTTGGACGTACCAATCAGAAGAGGTACGTCGCCATCTTCACCTGCCTCACGACGCGCGCCATACACTTAGAAATGGCGCACTCACTCAGTACCGACTCAGCCATCTCCGCTCTACGTCGGATGATGGCAAGAAGAGGATGTCCCGAAGAGATCTGGTCTGACAACGGGACCAATCTCAAAGGCGCAGATCGCGAGCTTCGAAGATCCATAGACCGAGCTACAGAACAGGAAGCGGCCAAGAAGAAAATATCGTGGCGCTTTATCCCTCCTGGTGCCCCCTTCATGGGTGGGGCCTGGGAACGTATGGTGCGGTCAGTAAAGACAGCGTTGGCCGCCACACTGCACGAACGACGGCCCTCATAACTCATAACTCATAACTCATTTATTCATAAGGATAATCATTACACGTCATATATTATGTTACAGCAAGTTTACCATTTAACTTCCTCGTCCGAAAAACATCTGCAATCTTATTACACATAAAATAAAAAAATAAAAATTGTACGAATGTCAACAATGTATCATAACAGGTTTTCGTGCAGTCAAAATAATATGTCAATAGTTCAAATTCTAACAATGTCAAGTTCTAATAGGAGTCAAATTGTACAAGGTCAAAGTTAAATATTTTACATAATTCCAATCATGATAACCATGATAACCATTAATTAACAATAAGGTTTTGAAGTTAAATTTATCAACAATTATACTTATTTCACTGTTATCAGTTCGTCAAATGAGTAGAATGCTTGCTCGCATAGCCATCGCTTCAGTCGAAGTTTAAAGGACTCTATCGTTGGAGCTGAGGTCACGTTAGGTGGCAACTTGTTGTACACTAACGGCCCCATGACATGAGTCGTCTTTTCGGATTTTGCCAGTGACCTAGGTATCGATTTCAGTTTTTCGCGATCCCGTGTGTGATACGAATGCACATCGCCTCGCTTCTCAAACTGCTTAAAGTTAATTCTCACGTGAATCGCGACCTGGTATATCACTATTGACGGCAGGGTGAGTATACCTAGCTGGGAAAAATATGGTCGAGCCGAATAGTCCTGCGGTATCCCAACTACAGCTCGCACGGCTCGCTTCTGCATTCGGAACGCGCGCTCCCAGTCAGCAGCGCGTCCCCATAGCTCTGCACCATACTGGAGCAGAGAATGTACCGTGGCAAAATAGCACGTTCTCACCTCAGTACTAGATACCACCCTGGCAATTCGTCTGAGAGCAAAGCATGCGCTTCCCATCTTATTGCAGACCCTGTCAATGTGGTTCTCCCACTTTAGGCACCTGTCAATTTCGAACCCGAGAAACGTGACGGTCTCGACTTGTGTGATATTCAACCCATCCGCCGACACCACTAGTGACAGAAACCTTAACTACTCTACTGGCAGAGGTAGAGTACACCGTGAACAGTCGCTCACTAACACACGTGTCGGTGAACCCGGAGGACCCCGAAGCACTAACTCCCAACCACTTCTCGCTGGGAGGACCTGGAGGTGTGCAGCAGCCGGGCACTTTCGACGAAAAGAATGGCGCCTCAAAGTCCAGCTGGCGAGCAGCTCAACGCCTGGCCGACCTCTTCTGGGCCAGGTGGCTCCGTGAGTACCTGCCGGAGCTTCAGAATCGTCGTGTGCCAGATGGACGTGGACCCACAATAGGCCAGAATGACCTGGTCTTGCTGGTGGATCCCAACGCGCCCCGCAACATGTGGCTGCGTGGGCGAGTCATCACCGCCTACCCCGGACCTGACGGCTTGACGCGGACCGTCGACCTTCAGACCAAGGGAGGAGTGCTGCGACGACCGGTGAGGAAGCTGATAGTGCTGCTAGCTGCGAGTTCTGCACCGAAAGAGTGCGACTTCGTCCCACGGGTGGAGAATGTGCAGAACAAAGACACGAAAGTGCAGTTATTAGAACAAAAGACAATTTGTGTTTGTGTTTATATGGTAAATAACGGTGTAATAGAATAGGTACAAAGTATATAAGTTATATAAGGTATTTGTGATAAATAAAGACATTTTTAACAGACAAATAGGGCACTAATGTAAATAGTCTTAAGCAAACTGCCATTGTTTACATTTATCGTTGATTTCTTATATGAATGTTATTAAATCCCATTAGCATAAGAATATAGAATATAAAAACTATGTACATAGCAGTAGTATATAAGGAAATAAAGGCACGTCAGGATTTTTCATTAGGCCGCATAGGCACTGAGCGAGTAAGTTGAACGCAACTGACGAATCAAATGAAAGTAGTCAGAAACAGACGCGTGCCTATATTTCAAGGTCAACCGAACAATAAAAAAACAGGTGCCATGTTGGCACAACATCTCTCTCGACCGCGTCTTTTTCTTCACTCCTCACGAGACTTTGTCGCTGCTTCGGTGCTCGCGGGAACGTCGCGTTGACGTGTCCGTGCGCACCGGGTAGGGCAGGCCACGCCGAGGAACCAGCCTCCCAGTTCCCTTGAACTGAGCGGTCGCGGCTGGCCCGCTCCAGCGAACGCCAGCATGCCGAAAGGCAACAAAAACAGCCCTTCTAAGGGCTCGCCAACCAAAACCAAAACACCACCATCCACAGTGCCAACTGTCTACCCCCCGAGTATGCCCTCGTTGGGGACTCCTAGTCCTCCACACGTGGGTGCCCGGGGGATGGCAGTCGAACCTATTGGGCGCTCCAGGAACCCCAGGGCACCGGCCCAAACCACCAGTGCAGCCGCGTCCGCACCCGCGTCCCGTGATTCGTCCGCGCACTCCCGCTCGTCGGTGGGAAGCTCGCGCGACCCGCGAGTAACGTCGGCACAGGCGCGCGCACTCGCATCCGCGCTCGCAGCGAACTCGCAACCGCCGCAGTCCTCCCGCGCCACCTTGGCAGGGACATCAGCGCCTCTCAAAATGGAGCTTTCCACACCGGCGCACAAACTGAAAAAGGAGTCCAGAGACTCGCTATATTCTCCGGCGGCGTCCATGCACTCCTTCTCACAGTCCGACACGGACTCGATGACCTCGGCCAAATCTGGATCCCTGAAGGGCTCGGGCTCTTCTTCCTCCAGAAAGGAGCCCAAGGCTGCCACGCGCCCCAGAAATCGCCAAGAAGAGGTGGCCCACACCATGGCCAAAGGATCTAGGGCACTGGCAAAGTCCCAGTCCCTTGACCTGACCATATCCGCCACAACCCCGTTGAAGCAAGTGCAACTGCAACAACAGCTGCCTAAACCACAGAGACGCCCACGGAGCCCGGACGAGGCGGCTCCGGATGAAAAGAGGCACCGTCCAGCAGGAGACCAGCCATCTCGACCTCCCTCCCCGATGGACTCCACGCCGGCAACGGCAACGGGACCCGCCGCCGAGCCAGCCGCCGCCCCCGCAGTAAGTAGCCCTAAAACACTAAATTACGCGGAGACGGCCAAAAAGACCCCGCCAACACCGGCGAAACGAACAAAAACGCTACCACTGACCGAGGGTGCGGCGGCACTAAACGTACCGCCCACCAAAAAGGAGCGCTATCCGCCCCTTATAGTGGAATATCTGCCAAACTGGGCAACCCACATGCGGGCCATCAAGGCCAAGCTGGGAAGGGCCGCCAACGTACGCCCCTACGGCAAGGGGCTGCGTTTCTCACCAAAGGAGGAGGGTGAATACCGAGTGGTGCAGGCCTACCTGTCTGACCTGGAGAGGACCGAGGGAGTCTCCTGGTTCTCATACTCCCCCGCCGCAGAGCGAAGCATAAAAGTCGCTATTCGGGGTCTCCCCAGTAACGCCACCCCGGAAGAGGTGAGCGAGGAGCTCCGCCAAATGGGGCACGACCCCGAATATGTGAGAAACATTAAAGGCCGCGGAGAGCGACCTGGCTGCATCGTGTTGGCGGTGCTAAGACGCCAGAAGGATACGGTGCCGGGGATTTACGGCACCACGGAGATGATCGGCATCCCCGGCATCGTCACCGAGGCCTGGCGCGTCAACTGGGCGGGCCCCAGTGCCACAGATGCCAACAGTTCCGGCTCAGCTCACACAACTGCCACAGGAGGGTGGCGTGCGTGAGGTGTGGCGCGGAGCACGCCGCAAAGGACTGCCCGAGACCGAGGGAGGAACCGGCGACCTGTGCAAATTGCGGGGGGGATCACCCCGCAAACCACATGCACTGCCCGGTCTTCCAGAGAGAGTCTAGGAACAGGAGAGCCGGGACTGTTGCGCGGTCGGGAGAGCCGCGCCAGGACCCAGCGCCAGTAAGGGCGCAGCCAATGGGGGAGGAGGGCCAGGGGTCGTCGCTGATGGCGGCGGCTAACGAACCCCGGCCGAAAGGAGCCCCAACCAAACCGAAACCAAAGAAGAAACGCGGGAAGCGTGTCAGGGGAGCCGCACCCCCTCCGACAACCGCACCGGGCCCAGCGCCTACGAAGGTCGCCCACACCGTGCCAGAGGGGAGGAGGGCGAAGGCACGAGGAGGCCAAATAGCCCCCTCAAACGTGGGGCCGCGGGCCGTCCCCAGAGAGGCGACCCAAGCAACCCCTCAAGGGGACAAGATTAAGCAGGTCGTCCTGCGTGCCCTTGAAGCCGTCCAAAAGGCGGTCCTGGAGGGAAAGGGCATGCAGGAGATATACCCCATTCTTATCAGGGGGGCGATGGAGTTATTCACATCCTTCAATGGATAAGCACCCCTACGAATAATGCACTGGAACGCCCGCGGCCTGAGAGAGAAGGTCGCCCTCATTAAATTAATACTGCAGGAACAGAGGATAGACGTGGCGCTGATTAGCGAGACGCTGCAGTCAAAATAAAATTCCCGGGGTATCTCGTCTACCGGAGGGACGAGGCATCCAGTACGGACGGCAAGGCTTGCCGAGGTCTGGCTGTTTTGGCAAAGCGCCGCCTGGTCCACCAACCACTCCCCGTCCAGACGGGGAGCACTACGAGAACGCTGGGTGTGGAGCTACACATGGGAGGAGCACCACTGCGCCTGTACGCGGCCTATAAACCACCCCAACCGCCCCTAGTACTGACTGACCTTGCACGGACCGCTACAGGCGCCGTGCCCCACAATTATCGCCGGAGACCTCAACGCGAAGCACCCAGCGTGGAACTCCGCCGTAACGAACGACGCAGGCGCGCTACTAAAGGTGGACGCCGATGCCCGGGGCTATGTGGTCCAGACTCCCGCTGCGCACCAAGGTGAGCATCTACAAGCTGTACGTGCGTACGCGGCTCACCTACGCCGCGCCGGCGTGGTACGGCCTCCTCGCGCCGACCAACCGCGCGCTCCTTCAGGCGCAGCAATCGCTCGCGCTGAGAGCGATCGTAAACGCGCCGCGCTACGTACGCAACGCCACCATCGCCCGGGACCTCAAGGTGGAGAGTCTGGACGACTTCATTCGACGCCTGGCCACGCAGCTCTTCGAGCGAGCCGACGCCTCCGCGTGGTCCCACATCAGGGGACTGGCGCCCTGGCACGCTCGCCCCCCGGACCGACACCGTCTGCCGCGCGACCTGGTAGCGGTGGAACCCGATGCGGACCCCTAACCGTGCTCGCAGTGCGCGGGCGCCAGCGGTGAGCGCCAAACGGTCGCTCCCGTAAAAGCCCGCGCATAGCAATCCGCAACATTCCACCGCTATCAGCTATCGCTAGCGGCGACGCCCACTACACTTCACAAGCTACGGCGGCCCACGCATGGCCGCGTAGCACTCCGCCCGCCGGCTACGGCGGCTACGCCCACCGCGTAGCAAAGCGGTCGGCTACGAGTGCGAGCGAGACGGCAGTCGCCGGCCCGCACGCGCGTAGTCCCGCCTACACCGACCGCGTGAACAGCCGGCCTTAGGAGCGCACTATCAGTGCCGCGCCCTCCGGTATCATCACGCCACCACCCAGAAGGACCCTGGCAGACAAAACTAAAAAGTTTTGTCTGCCAGTATACATTAATGTAAAAAAAAAAAAAAAAAAGTGTGCTCGGTTGCAGACTCGCACACTGCTGCCTTCCGCCCCAGGCTCGCGCCCGTACTCCACGCGATACAGACGCGACGCGGAGGCGATGTCGGCCGGTGGGGGCCTGCAGCAAGCGCACACCCACACTCACAAGACGTTAAGACTTCGGTCCAACGCGCCGGCGCCGCCTATACGCCTCCTCGTCGCTGGACGCCCTCAGCTGGGCCTTCACTGGGAAACCAGTGATCTCACCTGGCTGGGGCGTCCGCCGGTTGGCGTGGGGGGCGGGCCGGCGCGAGAACCAAGAGGACCCTCAACGCTACATAGCAACCCCAGGACCAGTCCCTATTTAGGGACTGAGAAGACTGCCGTAGTATGGGGCAGAGCCCCAATATCTGCTTCCACACGTCCCGCAAGGGGCGTAGTGAGGACAGAAGTGCACAACATCTCAGTAGTCGGACAGAATTCGTACCAATAACAAGTCGGAATAAAACTGTCGAAGATATAAGCCGCCTGTTATACTTCGACTGGCTGCAAAGTAACGCAGCGCTTAAATATGACTTATTTCTAAACAATGTCCTACATTAACTAAAATGTTTTGGTTCACTCACCGAACTGTCCATGCACACCACTTCACTGCAGAACCCCTGTAGAACCCTCTCAGGCTTGTCTGTATTGTGTGGTTGTGTAACTGATTGGTGTAATGCTTTTGTCAGTAATGACTTGCCTGCTGACGATGAGGGGCTCCACAGCCCGATCACGCCGCTGAACCCTTTCGAAGGCGCCGCCAGCGATCTTCAGCATGCACCACACACGTGGTCACTGTTATCACGTCCCGAGACGTATTTTCACCCGAAACCAGTTGATATCCGCTACACCACGCGGATGGTACATATATTTATAATTTCCAAATTATTCCCACCAGTATTTAATTAAAATATAAAAAGTAATCTCCCTAGATAAAAACCTCGGCCCGCCCACGCGAGACTATTCAAGTGAGTGACATAGATGACACACAACTGTCATTCAACTGTCACCGAAACTTATAACTAACCTGTTTGGAACCTAGTCCTTTTGGATCAAACAGTCACCCGCCCGAACAGGTCCCAACCTGTTCCTTCAGACCACTGGTAAACGAGACAGTGTTGCTACTGCTCGCTTGAGAACTGACTCCCCAACCTTGACTTCTGCGGACCGCGGGGTCCCATCCTTCCCGGGGAACAAGTTAACGATGCGCCCCCGGCGCCATCGCAGTGGCGGTAGGTTAACATCCTTAACCAGCACTAAGTCTCCAACACGAGGAGGGGTAGTCTTGTCAGTCCACTTAAGGCGCTGCTGCAACAGATGGAGGTACTCGAGCGACCACCGCTTCCAAAAATCTTGCGACATCTGTTGTAACATTTGATACCTGCTCAACCTATGGAGCTTCACCCCCGCGAATGGGTATTCAGGCAGCGCGTTAAGTGGCCTCCCTATCAGAAAATGACCCGGAGTCAACACTTCCAAGTCATTCGGATCTGAACTAATCTTACACAATGGTCGTGAATTAAGAACCGCCTCTATTTTACAGAATACCGTGACGAGTTCTTCAAATGTTAACACGGTTTGCCCTATCACGCGTAACAAATGGACCTTAGCAGACTTGACTGCAGCCTCGAAAATCCCACCCCAGTGGGGACATCTCGGGGGACTGAAGGTCCACTCGATGCCCCGACGGGAGAAGGCCGTTCCGATGTCATCCCTATTTACATCGAGAAATTCCCTAATTTCCTTAAGTTGACGCTCCGCACCAACGAAGTTGGTCCCATTGTCGGACCGGACCAGAGACGGAAGGCCCCTCCGGGAAACAAACCGGTCTAAACAAGCAATGAATGCTTCCGTCGTAAGGTCAGCGACTACCTCAAAATGAACGGCCTTGGTGGACAGACAGACAAACACGCAAAGATACGCCTTGAACACCTTCGCATTCCGAAGACGTGAATTCCGTATCATAAACGGCCCAGCGAAGTCCGTGCCCACTCCCATAAATGGTCTAGCCTCCATCACCCGATCGGGAGGCAGATCCCCCATTTGAGGCTGCATCATGGATGCCCTCGTCCTGTAACATGGTAGGCATCGAAACACGACGCTCCGAATAATACGTCGCCCAGATAGTATCCAATACTCACGCTGTAGCGTGGCCATCAGCGCGTTGCATCCTGCATGCGCATTTTAAACATGGCGGTCCATCACCAATAGCTCCACTAAGGGCCCTCCCTTAGGGAGTAAAAGCGGATGACGTGCCGCATACGGCAGGTCCGCATTCCGCAGACGTCCCCCGACTCGCAGTAAGCCCTGGCAGTCAATGAAGGGGGTGAGGTGCGCTAGAGCACCCTTCAGCCTGGCACGACCCGTCACCATGGTTGACATTTCCTTCCCGAAATGCTGCGTCTGTACTGCCTTAACCAGGCAGGTTAACGCACCCTGGCGTTCGACAGGAGACAGTATGGACGCCCTCGTCCGCTGTGACCTGGGAGCTCGACAATTTTGAGCGAACCTCCGCATCCACGCGGTCACGTTAATCAGTTTGTCCAGTGAACTGTACCTACCCAGGAGGAACTCCGCGTTCAACTCCGGCTCACTGGTCGTGACGTGGACGTAAGTCCGGTTTTCCGGCTGGGCTGTCGCCACTACTGGATTGAGTGGCCACTCCGAGGCCCCTCGGGTCAACCACCATGGTCCCCACCATAATGGGTGGTCCACGAGTTCGTGTGCCTTGCATCCCCGTGATGCACAATCCGCCGGATTCATTTCACCCGGAACATGTCTCCATGTCAGTGTAACCTCAGAATCCCGTATCTGAGATACTCGGTTCGCCACGAAGGTCTCGAGGGTGTGAACTGACGCCCGAAGCCAGCATAACACAATCTGGCTGTCAGTCCAAGCATACACCGTCTCACTGAGATCCATCGTCCCACGCAGAACCGATGTCGTATGGACCAGCAGTCGTGTTAGGAGGACTGCTCCCGACAACTCCAATTTTGGAATGGTCATCTTAGACCGCAGTGGCGCGACCTTGCTTTTGGCTACCACTAGCCGCACGTCTACCTCCCCGGAAGACGATACCGTACGCAAGTACACCGCCGCCGCGTAGCCCTTCTCGGAAGCATCGCAAAATCCATGGAGCGTTGCTCTGCATTTCCCTGCAGGAAGCAACTTCCGAGGCATGGCAACCCGATTGATCGCGGGCAGTGCCGAGAAAAGGTCTGGTGTGATCTATCCGTTTGGATCAAAAGTCCGTGCGACCGTAGATAGTACCGTCCGTTTGGTCCAGTCGCTGTCTGCCCCAGAGCAGGCGTCGTCGACATAAAGATCCTGTTCCAGGATCGTTGCTGCCCGTGGGAAATGTAAACGTTCCCGTTCCGCCAACTCCCGTAGTGTGCGGATGGCTATGTACGGACTTGACCTCAAGCCGTAGGTATTCGTGTTCAGCTCGTAAACCTTCACTGGCTCTTCTGGACTCTCGCGCCACAAGATCAGCTGATACCTCCTGTCCTCCGGGTGTATCACTGTCTGACGGAACATCATCTTGATGTCAGCCACAAACACCACCTGGTGTCTCCTGAAGCCAGTGAGGATGATCGAGAAGATGACTGGTGTGATCCATCCGTTTGGATCAAAAGTCCGTGCGACCGTAGATAGTACCGTCCGTTTGGTCCAGACCTTGGGAGTCTCCAACTCCACCTGATAGGTGAACTCGTCCTGGACGGGTCGGTACTGTACCCCTAAGACCGACAGTAAATCTGGATTGCCCGAATCCTCAAATAGGTGTGGGTCTTGCTGGAACTCGTCTGGCAACCCCGCCAATAGTTCCGGTGAGTTGGAAACCCACTTCCTCAACTCATACCCACCCCTTCCCAATAGCTCTATGAGCTCATCCCGTAGGGCTAGAGCCTCATCGACGCTGTCTGCCCCAGAGCAGGCGTCGTCGACATAAAGATCCTGTTCCAGGATCGTTGCTGCCCGTGGGAAATGTAAACGTTCCCGTTCCGCCAACTCCCGTAGTGTGCGGATGGCTATGTACGGACTTGACCTCAAGCCGTAGGTATTCGTGTTCAGCTCGTAAACCTTCACTGGCTCTTCTGGACTCTCGCGCCACAAGATCAGCTGATACCTCCTGTCCTCCGGGTGTATCACTGTCTGACGGAACATCATCTTGATGTCAGCCACAAACACCACCTGGTGTCTCCTGAAGCCAGTGAGGATATCCGAAATGTCCCGATTGAGCTTCGGACCCGAGTGAAGACATTGGTTAAGTGAAGCCCCGTTCGACGTGGGTGCCGATCCATCGAACACCACACGTATCTTTCCCGATGGAGTCTTCAGGACAGCATGGTGGGGAAGGAAGCAATGGTCTTCCGTTCTCCAGTCCACCCCGGACACCGACATGTGTCCCAAAGACTCGTACTCACGCATGAACTCAATGTACTTCCGTCGAAGTACCGGATCGCGTCGCATCCGACGCTCCATTGAGAGCAACCGAGTCTCAGCCGCATGGTGAGATTTCCCCAGCGGTGGCCTATTAGCCCTAAAAGGCAGCCGCGTCACAAACCGACCAGAGCGGAGGCGACCAGTATTGTTCTGGTAGAACAACTCGCACTCCTTCTCATCTGGGTCCTCCCGCCGAGCCATCGGCGGTTCTTCGGTTTCCCAGAACTTCTGCATGACCTTGGCTAAGGCAGAGTTCGCCATGACACCTTGACACTCCTTCGGACCTTCCACCGGCAGGACCGGTCCCATGAGTGCGAAACCAAACTTGGTGTCGATTGCTACCAGCCCCCCTGGCTGTAGCACCCGTTTACCTGTTAACAACAGGTGTCCCAGGACATCCGTACCGAACAGGATGTCCACCCGACCTGGGGTATCGAAGGCAGGATCCGCCAGCCTTAGACCCGTGGTCATAGCCCTTACCGAAGGGCTCAGCTTGGTCAGTGGGTGATGGCCCATCACCTGGTCCATGACCAAGGCTGCAGTCTTCATGCCCCATGAGGCACCGCATGAAGACGAGTTCCCAAAGGTGAACTCTGTTGCCCCAACCCGGTCCCTTACCGGGTTGTTCCCTATCCCATATAGGGTGTGTGGAAAAGGTTGTATTTTATGGCCCAACCGTTTCGCAAGTCCGCTCGAAATAATGCAGCCCTGGGCTCCCGAGTCCAGTAGTGCGCGGACGCGTATCATGTTGCCCTCCCAGTCCCAAACACAGACAGAAGCTGTGGGCAACAGCACTGTCTCTGGTTTGGTGGCAACATGTGGTTGGGCCGACCCGTCCTAGCGTTGGCCCCCCTGGGACCAATCCCCATGGTGAGCCTGGCGAGCAGGGTCCGTATAGGCCAACGGGTTCCACTGCTGCTGGTATGGCGCGCGCTAACCCGGATGTCTCCCGTACCTCGTCTCATATGTTGCCCCCGGCGGTAGACGAAGCGATGGAGTGAAGGGCAACACCCTAGGGAACTCCAATAGAGGGGGAGAGAGTCGCGCCGACTCGGAGTGCCTAGGTTGCGGTGGCGCCTCCGTCACCGACGGGCGACACCCGCCCGTGCCCCCATGCCCCCACTCCTGGGTCAGCAGGCTGTCCCCATGCTGCGTGTGCCATGGTCCCCCTGGACCTCCCGAACCCCTTAAGGGGTAATTACCAGTCCCCCTGGTTGAAACCTTAGAGGGGGGGGAGGGCGGCGACCGCGGAACCTCCGACGACGTCCACCCGCCCGTGCCCCCCGGTGCACCCCCCTGCACGTACCCCACGTGCCCGTGACCCCCACGGTACCCGAGGTCAGACTGGGCTTGCCCCTCCCGGGCTGCCCCCCCCTGACCACGGTCAGTCCTGGTGCCCCCACGTTCACCCCGAACACCCTTGGCACCCCTACCCGTGTCCGACCCTGGACCCCCCTGAGTCCGCCCCTGGCCGGTGCACAGCAGTTCGTGATGGTCGCCGGAACAATTCCGGCAACGGACTGGCTGTGGGCAGTGCGTTGAGAAGTGGGGCCCCAAGCAAAAGAAGCACCAACCCTGCTTCCATGCTGCCCGCCTGCGTTCGTCCTTGTCCCTGGAGGCAAAGTCCCGACATTCCCCCACGGTATGTCGAGGGCTCTCACAGTAGGCACAGCCCCGTGCCGACCCTGACACGTGGGCTACCGTGAGTCTGGCCCGGTCACGCCGACGCGTCGCGTTCCCGTCGCTGTTCCGCGAGGGTGACGGGTGTGAGGAGGAAGCCGCTGGACCCGTGCCAAGCGCTTCGGCCCTCGTGCATTCCGCCTCCAGGAAGTGCTGCAACGCAGTAAAGGTAGGCAGTTCCCGGCTCCCACCGACCTGCATCTCAAACCGGGTGTGGACATCTACCGGCAGGCGGGAAATGGTCCAATAGACCAGCATATAAGACCAGTGGTCCACCGGCAGGCCCAGATTGCCCAAAGCCCTTACGGCCGCGGTGAGAGGGTTGAGCAGCTGCCCTCGCAGCTGTGCCACTCTTGCCACCCGTGGCAAACCAAATAGGCGGCCCAATTGAGCGTCCACCAACCGACGCTGGTTCTGGTACCGGTCGTGGAGTAGCGCCCTCGCTGTCTCATATGAGGCCTCCGTGACCGGGAGGTGGGCCAGCAGATCTCTCGGCTCCCCCCGGAGCGAAGATACCAACTGGGCCATCTTATATGCCCCTGGTAGATCCGTACGCAGGTGCACCAAACTGTCAAATAAATTGATGTAGTGGAGCCATTGGGTGAGGTCCCCGTTGAAAGTGGGCAACTCAATATTTGGGAGCCGTGACACAACCCCCTGGCTTGGCCCCTGAATACCCCCATTGCCCCCAGCCCTCTGGCGTCTGAGTTCCTCAACCCGCTGCTGCACTGCATCACCCAACTCCGAACACTGATTGACATCGGCCTCGATGCCCTGTAGCAACTTCTCATCGGTCGACGACTCCCTTAATTGACCATAAAGGTCAAACACCACCTCCAGACGCTCCTTGACCTCCGTGGCCCTCAGGAGCAGGGCGTCCTGTCTGTCCTGCCTATCCACCAAGGCTCCCGCGGTTGCAAACCACCGCAACTGTGCAGACAACTTGGTGCGAGGCGTCGACATAGTGAACACAATACAACACTATTGAGAAATATTACTAATACAACACTGTATACAATTGAAGTCCAATTGTTACACCTAACACAAGGTACTACAATTAAACAATAATGTATTTCAAACACAATAGGATGAAATACAAGTAGGCATATACATAATAAACTTAAAATTAACAACTAAAGATAACTTTAGTAAAAGAGTGCAATAACGAAAGATGCACTTACAAGTACCCACTTATTAAAAAAAGTAAATTATTTTTATAAAAATGTTATTTTATTAATGCATAAACTTATTTTTATGCAGTGGAAAACTACTATGGGTTCTAGAACATAGAACCACGCTCTGCTACCAGAAAATGTCGAAGATATAAGCCGCCTGTTATACTTCGACTGGCTGCAAAGTAACGCTTAACTTATAACTAACCTGTTTGGAACCTAGTCCTTTTGGATCAAACAAAAACTCTGCAACATTTTTGTTAAAAAGTGTTTATTTCACCATCAAGAACCCCACACTCAGCTCGCCCACACCGATCGAGGTACCCCGCCGAAGGTGTCTTCAGGCTTCAGCCCGTGACGACTCTGCAATCCCAGCAGTTCCCGGCCTTACTCAGCGCACCCGCCGTTCTGTTTCTGATAAAAGTCTGGCGTTGAGTGTTGGGCCGGGAGCGTGCACATTAATTTTGCATGGAAAATCCACAGACATAGAATTAGAAGGTTATATTTTAGAAAACTTAGGAGATAAGATAGAAAAAACCTATAGTAAGATAATAAAATATTGTAGTTTTACAAGCGAAGATACAAGTTATTCCGAACAATTTTTAAAAATGGAGACGTTTGAACTGAAAACTGCGGCAAATTTGGTCCCTGTTATGGATGGCAAAGAGGAAACCGTAGAAAAAATTATAGATACTATCGAGTTGTATAACAGTACCTTGAAAGATGCGGCTAACAAAAAACTATTGGCGTCTTTTGTTGTGAAAACAAGGTTGACGAAATCGGCTAAACTTAAACTTAAAAACAATTACGACAGTTGTGAAGACTTGATAAGAGACATGAAAACATTTTTGCTGACTAAAAAATCAGCAAATTCCTTGTTATCACAACTAAATTCCTTATCACAAAATGAGTTGACTATCACACAAGCCGGAATAAACGACCAAGCATGCGAAATATTAAGACCAATCAACGAGAAAATGGCCATCAAAAGGTTTGCAGACGGCCTACGGAATAGGCGATTGAGTACAATAATTACAGCGCGTAACTACGACGAGCTCAAGGACGCCGTACGTGCTGCGCAAGATGAGGAGCTGGCTCAACCTTCGACGTCCAACGCGGTATTGAATATACGAGGTAAGTCGTATAAACCTTTTTCTCAACGTCGAGGTACTTATGGTTACAGAGGTTATAGAGGAAAACCTAACCAAAATTGGAATTATTATAATTCTAATGCTCGAGGTTATCAAAACAATAATTTTCGTGGAAGACAACCACGTGGTGCCGCCACGCGGTACAGTCGCGGTCGAGGTCCAGTAACACATGGTAGTAGGGGTTATTATCGCGGAATGCATTACGCACAACATGAAAGACAAGAGGCCGAAAATATTGAAAATCAGGATAATAATCAGTTTTTTCGGCCCTAAAGAATATATTTTAACATTTGATATTAGAAATGCAAAATACATATATTTACATGTGGATGATACAAAATGCTCATGGTTACTCGACACCGGCGCGTCGCTATCAGTAGTTCGCACATCGACGCTACCACAAGGTATACCTATTTACGATGATAATATTGTGATACATGGCGTAGGCGGAAAAATTTATTCAAATGGTTTTGTTTATTTGACAGTGAAAACAAGTGAAGGAATTGCATTTAAACATAAATTTTACATTTTTGATAAATTACCGTGCAGATCAGACGGAATTTTGGGTCAGGATTTCTTTAATAAATTTGACATAATAAACTACGACTTCAAGAACTCATTACTAACATTACAAAATATATCTATATTCTATTCTATAACTACTTACTTAGCATCTACTTACACACCTCACCACTGACAGGATGTCCGTATCCTTCGTAATGACAGCGATGACATTCTTGTCGATGGGGCCATTTCCTTTGCGGCTGCCCACGAAATACGCTCACTGGGGTGTTGGAATAAAAAACTCTCAACGAATTGCTGGAGCTTCGAGCTCATGGTCATCCAGTGACCTCAGCATGATCCAGTCATGTTGAAATAAATAAAATATGTTCAGGTATGTATTTCGCCTCAGTTCCGATCACTTGGAATCCTTGTTCGCCACGTGCATATTTTCTCGCCCGATATTCGTTCCCAGGTCCAATTCATAACACAATGTTTTAACGGGATTTTGGCGGGTTGAATCATCGTGTCCACAAGAACAGGATTCGCGATATTCACGTAAGTAACTAATTCATGACCACGACACACACTTAGGTTAACATCTGGAAGAAATACTCATTTGTATTTTCCTCTCTTTACAGATGGGTTTTTTTAATTAGTTATATTTCATTCTTATTGTCGTTGTTTCCTATTCTTTAACGGAATGATACTCGCATCTCAAGATTGCGTAGTTTGGAAACGATATGTTTAGAGGTTAGTGACCTCCACGACAGCATGCATCACATCTCTTGACATCGTGAAACTACTACTGGACCCTCACAAGTTGGGGCCGCGAAGCTGTGTATAAGCCGAGACCGTTGTGGATGGAGTCCGCGATAGCCTGGTAGCTGCGCAAGACCCTCGTCCCCGGCTCTCAGGAGTAAGGTACCTCCGGGATCCTTAGTCGCTTGTATCCGACTACTCCTGGTATTCACATTTAGCTGTAGCATTCAGTAGATAGCTGGACTGTCAATATTATAGTGTATGTGATGAGCGATACCAATCTGAACCCGCTACCAACGACCCTGTGTTTCAGTCTGTGTTTCAGTCTGATGTTTAGTCATATTTAATTAAGTCTAGCACCTAATTAGCCGTGCCGGCTTGTTGTGTCTGTACCGCACAATTTATATTGTATAGGTTTACAATAAACCAAATATTTTCACCATTACTTGTGTGATTATTTCCTATCACCCCATTAATACTAAAGGTGGTGCTTGATCATCTGACCGGCATCACCCTGAGGCTGGTGGATCCCCCTCCAGGGGAAAAACTACGTTTCAACACCCATACGTGTAACATTGCAAGTAGGTATGGAGGCAGTGAAATTATTATTTCTTGGAGCACGGTTGGTAACGAATGCGTTTGCTTCCTGGGGAGAAGGGAATTCCACTGAGACACGATTTCTGCCTACTCTTTTAACACCATCCTTAACAATATTGGTTTTTTTTTTCTTTTCTTTTTCCATCTGCGATCAGCCTTTCAGCTATAATCAGATTTTGTTTCTTACAAAGGGCATTATGAGATAAAGCACATCCTGTGATGTGTCATCTCCTACAGGGTACTAAGATATTCAGATGGCTGCTAGCTTTGTTCGCTTCAAACGGGATATGTTGTCACTGCTATCAAGGAGAGCTGTAGCTAGTACATTTTGATGATTTTCGAGTCTCCGTTTGTAGGCTTCACATTGTGATGTAGGTACACTTGTAGAATTATTTAGTTAAGATTATGAGGGTATCATTGTTTTTACTTAGGCTAAGGCAGTCTCTCAATAAATCAGCTGTGAACAGACGTCGCTTGTTTCCCTTATCCGCTCCGCAGGCTCCCTAGTACTCCAGGATATCTCAGTGGCGACGAGTAAAATACTATTACACACGTGTGCTTACAATTACTTACCGGTGTATTCACAGTTGCGTAAAAAAAAAGTACTGTGTTCAATTAGTGCGTGCCGGGGGAGCACAAGTTAAGATGGCGGTTGGCAAGATCGGCTCATTCGATATTGCTAAAGACAATTGGGACGTTTACGTGGATCGTCTAGAACAATATTTTATTGCGAACAGTGTAAACAGTGAACTTAAAGTGGCAATTTTAATAACCGTCATGGGCAATAGTGCGTATGAATTAATGGTCAACCTTTGCACCCCAACTAAACCGGCGACTAAGACTTACACGGAGCTTGTTACGTTAATGAAAGGACATTTGAACCCCAAGCCTAGTGTGCTGGCTGAACGGTTTAAGTTTAGGCAACGCATACAAAAATCGAGTGAAAGTATAGCAACGTACATCTCGGAACTCAAAAGACTAAGTAAAGATTGTGGATTTACGGCGGACGGTTTAAAAGAAAATTTGAGAGACCAATTTGTGTGCGGCTTGGTAAACGATGTCATACGACAAAAATTATTTACCGAAGACGACAATATTAGTATTGATAGGGCGTATAAACTGGCTTTATCGATGGAGGCGGCAGAGGCGAACGCGGCATTAGTCGAGGACAGTACTAGAAGCAGAGGCGGCCTTAGTACGTCGGCCAGCGAGGCGACAGTGCACCGGGTCGGGTTCGCCGGTGGATGCAGCGCCGCCGGGCGTGGCGCGAGCGGCGGCGGGAACGGCGGCGGCGGGGACAGCTCCTACCGACCTGCTCGGCGGGCGGTTGGCAAGCGCAGTGCGCGTGGCGACTCGATGCATTCCAGTGGCGGCGGGTCAAGTACCACAAGCGGAGCGGGCAGCAGTTACGCCGCGGAGTGTAAAGTTTGCGGTGGCAGACACAATCCAGATACGTGTAAATTCAAGCGATACGTATGCCGAGTTTGCACCCAGGAGGGTCATTTGAAGAGGATGTGTCCGAAGCTAGCAAGGGGCAACTCGCTACATAACATACAAGAGAGGAGGCAGGGCAGCATTGACGGCGGTGACACGTGCTCGGCGAATAGCGACAGCGACGAGGTAATGGTACCAATTAACCGCTTATCAATTAGACAGTGTACACCATTTATGATATGTTTGAAGGTGCAAGGGCAAGACATTAAAATGGAATGTGACACGGGAAGTGCTATCTCGTGCATTAATTACCAGTTGTATACGAAGATGTTTTCGAGTTTACAAATAAAACCGACTAAATTAGTGTTAAGGTATTATACGGGTGAACTAGTACGCCCCGTGGGGGTAGTAAGGCCAATCGTAAAATATAATAACACAGAAAAGATATTAGATTTATACATTATCGAAAACGGAAATACCGTTTTATTAGGTAGGCAATGGATGGCCGAACTAAAAATATCGGTGTCAACCTTACAGTGTAGCTCAGTTAATTATTTTAAGAAAGGTGAGGTAGAATTTAATTTCACGGAATTTAGTTCCAGATATTGTGAGGTGTTTGCGGACGGCCTGGGACGGTTCACGGGTGGCGCGGTGAGCATTCGCGTGCGCGAGGGCGCGCGGCCGGTGTTCATGCGCGCGCGGCCGCTGGCGTATGCGATGCGCGAGCCGGTGGAGCGCGCGCTGGAGCAGCTGGTGCGCGACGACATCCTCACACCCGTCGATCACTCGGACTGGGCGACGCCGATTGTACCTGTGGTGAAGAAAGACGGTACCATTAGGATCTGCGCGGATTTTAAACTTACGCTAAACAAGGTATTAGAAGTCGATCGTTATCCATTACCGAAAGTAGAAGATTTGCTGGCTCGCTTACACGGAGGTGAAAAATTTAGTAAAATAGATTTGTCGCAAGCCTATGCGCAACTGGAGCTGGATGATACTAGGAAATATGCGGTAATTAATACCCACAAGGGGCTATTTATGTATAAACGTTTAGTGTATGGGTTATCGTCGAGCCCAGGGCTTTTCCAACGACGATTAGAGCAGTTATTCGCCGATTTGCCCCACGTAGGTGTATTCTTGGATGACATCATAATCACGGGGAAAGACACATCACAACATTTAGATAATCTACATAAGGTTTTTAAACGCCTGAAGTCCAGTGGGTTGAGAGTAAGAAAAGAAAAGTGTTCATTCTTTGTCGAATCTCTCGAGTATTTAGGATATGTTATAAGCAAAGAAGGAGTGCACACATGTAAAGAGAAAGTTCAAGCAATAATCAGGACTCCGGCACCAAGTAACGTGTCAGAATTAAGGGCTTTTCTGGCACCGCTGTATAATCTGTTGCGGACGGGGGAAAAATACGTGTGGAGCAATGCTTGCGAGGCGGCGTTCGAGCGCGTGAAGCGAGCGCTGAGCACGAGTGAAGTGCTGGTGCATTATTCGCTGGAACTGCCGCTGGTGCTGACGGCAGACGCCAGTGCCACTGGGATCGGTGCCGTTATCTCGCACATTACGCCGGACGGCGAGCGCCCCGTGGCATATGCGTCGCGCTCGCTTAACACCGCGGAACGGGGGTACGCTCAAATAGATAGGGAGGCATTAGCAATCATTTACGGAACTAAGAAATTTCATCAGTATTTGTATGGTAGGAAATTTACTCTAAGAACGGATCACAAGCCCTTAACTTACATTTTTGGCAATAAAGTTGGTATTCCCGTAATGGCGGCATCGAGATTACAAAGGTGGGCCATAATTCTGTCAGGCTACACGTATGACATAGAATACGTAGCGTCTGCGAAAAACTGCGCCGATGCATTGTCACGCCTACCGCAACCGTCGGATAAAAACAAGATTAGAGATGATTACACTTATTTAAATTTTGCAGAATTTTTTTTACCTGTGACTAATGATGAGGTTCGCGTCGCCACGGCCCGAGATCAACTACTGAGTAGGGTGATGGTTTACATACAGTCAGGGTGGCCACTACATTGTACCGAGGAGGATATTAAACCCTATTTTAATAGGCGGCACGAACTGTACGTGGAACGGAGCTGTATAATGTGGGGCTACAGAATTGTAATACCATCGTCACTATGCAACAAAATTTTAACAGAGTTGCATGGTAGTCATATGGGTATAGTAAAGACTAAATCGATGGCTCGTGGTTTCGTGTGGTGGCCCAATATAGATGCCGACATCGAAACGACGTGCCGGGCGTGCGAGACGTGCGCGATGGAAGCGTCCGCGCCGCCTCGCGCTGCCCCGCAATCCTGGCCGTACGTAACCCAGCCGTGGGGTAGGTTACACTTGGACTTTTTAGGACCGATTAAGGGCAAAATGTTTTTTGTAATTATCGATGCCAGTTCGAAATGGATAGAGATATTTGAGATGAATAGGACGAACGCGACAGCGGTAACTAGGGTACTGAGATCGCTATTTGCACGTTTTGGTCTACCCATCCAAGTAGTCTCCGATCAGGGCCCGCCTTTTACAAGCACGGAATTTAGAGACTTCTTAACACTTAATGGAATTAAGCAATCGTTCTCCCCAGTATATCATCCAGCTTCTAACGGGGCCGCAGAGAATGCAGTCAAATTGTGTAAGCGAACTATTAAAAAAGCGATTAGGGAAGGAGTAGAGATAGACACAGCTTTACAAACATATTTACTGGCTTACCGAAACAGTGTGCACTGCACTACTGGGGACAGTCCCGCTATGTTATTACAACGTAGACCCTTGCGCACACGTTTAGATCTATTGCGCGGGGATCGCGCACGTCAGGACCAGGTGGAGGAGGCCCAGCGCAGACAGATGACGAGTGCGGGCACGCAGCCGACATACCAACACGTAGCCGGGGACGCGGTATGGGCCGGTAATTATGGAGGTGGGGAAAAATGGTTAAAGGGTACCGTAGCTAATCAGGAAGGTTCTCGTAGATATTTGGTACGTCGCGATGACGGTCGACTTCTAACAAGGCATGCCGATCAACTTAGAAACAGAATCCGTCGTACGAGTCTGAAATACCCAAATCCAACAGTTAAGGATACTAGTGAGGATGTTGTCGAGCAGCCGCGGACTCCAGTCTTGTCAGAGGTGGAAGATAATACGGAAATGGATAGGGGAGAAGTAGTAGATCGAGAGCCATACAAGGGTAGGAATTCGACAGAGCCGACTATCTCGCAGGGCTCACCAAAACCGCGCGCGCTGTCGCCACGCGCGCCCTCTCCGCGCGCCTCATCGAGCCCCGTGAACCGTCCCAGCCGAGATCGTAAAAAGCCGTTGAGATATGGGTTCGACGGATTAGATTTAAGATAAATATAAGTTAATAACTATGTAAGTGCATAAGTGTATAAGTTAATAAGTATGAGCTTGTTTAAGTGAGGAGATGTGATGTAGGTACACTTGTAGAATTATTTAGTTAAGATTATGAGGGTATCATTGTTTTTACTTATGCTAAGGCAGTCTCTCAATAAATCAGCTGTGAACAGACGTCGCTTGTTTCCCTTCTTTGATTCTTCTTTGACGGTTGAGATGCCAAGGTAGTCATGTACGTCAGTATTTTTAGTAAACCACGGTGCATTGCAGATAACCTTGAGGATGTTATTTTGGGAGCGCTGCAATATTTCAATGTTAGAGTGACTTGCAGATCCCCAGAGTTCTATTCCATATGTCCACACAGGTTTTATGACAGTTTTATATATTAAAAGTTTATTTTCCAGACTTAAGGAAGACTCTCTGCCTATTATCCAGTACAGGTCTCGTATTTTTCGGTTTATCTGGTCTCTTTTAGCTTTTATATGGTCTCTCCATGTCAGCTGTCCATCCAAGGTCATTCACAAGTACTTCACAGTTGTTTGTGTCGGCAAGGTGATTCCATCAAGTGTGACTGAAGGGCAGTTTCCTCTCCGTAATGTAAATGTGATGTGAATTGATTTGATGACATTTACTTTTATCCTCCATTTTTTTAGCCATTTTTCCATTTGTAAAAGGTGTTCTTGTAGGTCTTTCGACGCCAAGTTGGGATCCTTGTTACAAGAAAGGATTGCAGTATCATGTGCATGTGTTGCTATGGTCACCCTTTTGGATGTCGGTAAGTCCGAGGTAAAGACTGTGTAAAGGGTGGGGCCCAGCACGGAACCCTGGGGTACACCAGCTTTAATTTCAAGAATGGCGGATAGGGAGTCTCCTGTCTTGACTTGAAAAGATCGGTCCTGAAGATATGATTTTAGGAGCATAAAAGCTGTGTTTGGCAGACACAGTTTGAGTTTATATAGAAGACCCTTATGCCATACCTTATCGAAGGCCTGCTGTACATCTAGGAATGCCGCGGAGCAGTATTCTTTTTTCTCCATTGCTTGTCTGATTGTGTGAGCCACTCGATGGATTTGTTCCGTAGTTCCGTGATGAGAGCGAAACCCAAATTGGTGATCAGGTATAACCTTCTGTTCCTCAAGGGTTGGAAGTATTCGTTTTACCACTTCTTTTTCCATAACTTTTGAGAGAAGAGGCAATAGACTGATTGGCCTATATGAAGATACATCAGTAGGAGGCTTTCCTGGCTTCGCAATCATGGTCACTATAGAAATTTTCCAGATGAGTGGGAAATACTGAAGGCGTAATACAGCATTGAATACGATAGTAAGCAATACTATACCCTTTCTTGGTAACTGCTTTAGTACCTCTGCAGTAATTAAGTCAAAGCCTGGTGCTTTTTTTAATTTCAGATTTTTTATGACCTTTTTAACTTCTGCACGTGTTACGTGCTTTAGAGGCAGAGACATTTGTTGAGCACTGTTTAAAAGATTATCTATTTCGTCTTCAGAGTGTGAGAAATCAGGCTCATTCGGTTTGAATACCTTATGAAAGTGTTCCGCAAACAACTCTGCTTTGTCCATAGGATTTCTGACCCATATTCCACTTGTTTGACGAAGTGCCGATAGGACTCTTTTTCTCCTTTTTCAGAAATTTCCAGAGAGAGTAGTCTTCAATTCTGTGCGGTGAAAGAGTCTTCAATTTATCTTGCAGTTTGCTGTTCTCGTTTTCTATTAGCATTTGTTTTAATTCTTTTTGGACCTTATTGAGGGCCATTTTGTCAATCCTGTTCCTACTTGTTTGCCACTGTCGTCTCAGTCTTCTCTTTTCTATTATTTTGTTTTTAATAGCAAGGGTAAAATCCATTTTTTCAGGTTAACATTTTATATATGGTGTAGATAGCCAAGCAGCTTTTTGTATTAGATTAGTAACAAACAATTAGTAAATATTGGTAATATTATTTTTACACAGGAAGAGGCCAAAGGTTACAGGATGGAAGGTAGTTCCGGAAAATTGTTGGGCCTTCAAACGGGACACATGCACGATAAAAGGTGATTTATCGCCTATATTATAAGTTTCTCTGGCCACCTGACTCTTAGGTTGCTTAGGAGGACGGGCAGGGATGTTTGTGATTTCTTCGTCCATTGGGCGTTTACGAGAGAGGATAGTTAGGTTTTCCGCATCAAGGCTCGTAACCTCAGCAAACCGAGTCAGCTGGTAAGAAGGCATTGAAACATCGGGAAATATTGCGGGAGAGAAAGAGGAAAGGGGAGTAGAAGGGATATCAGGAGGGTCAGGGGGTTTATTTTCATTCATATTAGTACCTAGTCAGTAATAATAGTGCAATTCAACTATACCTGTAACCCGGTAGTTACCGAGACATAGTATTTTAAGCTACGGAATTCTCCTTTGAGGTAATTCCGCGGATTTAAACACAATATTTATTTTACAAAAGCGGGCTGTGAGAGCTATTTATAATTTGGGCCCAAGAGTTTCCCTTCGAGAAAAGTTTAAAGAAATAGACATTCTAACCGTAGTGTCACAATACATCTTCGAGAACCTGATGTATGTTAGGAAAAATATCTCTAAATTTTCAAGTTTGTGACAGGCATAATATAAACACTAGACATCAAAACAATCTTGTAGCTTGTGATAGTAGACTCCATAAAATTAGTAATTCTTTCCGGGGCAACTGTATACGCTTTAAATTAGAAAATTAAATTTCTTAAATTCTTTTAAATTAGAGATTTACCTGTAAATAAATTTAAAAATGTAATTAAGACTAAACTGTGCCAAAAAGGCTATTATAAAATCCAAGAATATTTAGATGATAAACAAGCTTGGAAATGAGCTGTTCGCTCAACTATGCTACTCAAGCAAACTATTGTATTTAGTCTAAGTAGACTAAGCAAATATTTGTAACTAGACCAAAAAAAATGCCCGCTGAGTTTCTTGCCGGAGTCTTCTCAGGTCGGGGCCGCGTTTCGAACCGGTGGTCCATTTGCTTGTAAGTATTATTTGTTTTGTAAGTACCTTTTTAATGGTCTATGCAGAATAAATGATTTTTGACTTTGACTTTGACTTTGAGACCAGCAATATAGTAAGTCACAATAATGGTCACTAAAAACAAAATAAAAAATCACTCCGAAAATCACAAAATGCCAGAATCGCGTGTCCCTCGATCACACGCTGAGGCAAGAATCCATCACCGCCTTGACTCATCAATCAATCCGTTAAATGTCAAACTAATTTTGACAGTTTGACACATACAGAGCAGTGTTGCCAAAATAATTAATATTATTCGACGATTTCTACCAGAACGTTTCGTTCAACGCAAAAAATAATAAAATGGAAGATCAGTTTCAAATGTTATTTAACAAACTCCAAATCGAGATGCAAGAGCGAAACGCTGTACTAAAATTATCTATAACGAATACTTTGTTTGAGAAAATTAATGAAAAATTAACTCCTTTACTTGAAGAAAATAAACTTCTCAAGACAAAACTAGAAAAACTTGAAAAAGAAATCGAATATTTAAAAAGAGAAAATGGAGCAACAATGTTATTATTTTTGGCTTAGAAGAAAACGAAAAGTCTTCATTCGAATTAATGGTAAAGGTTAATATTAAGAATGATATCAATATTAATATAGAAGACTATGAAGTTAGCAAAATCAACCGTCTAGGAACGAAGTTTAAAGAAGGGGGTAAACCAAGACGAGTTCTATGTTTGTTAATAAATGCTTGGAAAAAAAACGAAATTATGAAAAATAAAAAGGCTTAAAGAAAACGTTTATAACGGAAGATTACTCGAAAGAAGTTTTAGAAAAAAGGAAAGCTTTACTAACAGAGTTAGCAGAAGAAAGGAAGAAGGTAATATAGCTTACCTAAAATACGATAAACTGGTAATAAAAGAAACAAAAACTAATACAGAAAAAAGGGAAAGAGAAACACCATCACCTTCAACCCCTAATCTTAATGACCAGCCTCGAAAACAACAGAATTTGACTTCTTTCAAAGGAAACAGAATTAACACCTTTGATGCAATAAGGGACAGATCTAACACCCTTGGAAAAAAATAGCAACTAGAAATCGTCAAACGAAAAACACAACCAAGTAGAGAAACAAAAATAAATTTATCAAGAAAGGTAACTCCACCAAGCCGACTGGTCATCGTGGGCGAAGATGACCAACACCCTCTAGAAATTAATGAACAGCAACAAAAACATTGGATGCAACAACAACTGGAAAACCTGCAGATATTCACATCGCTACTCTTAATACAAGGTCATTGAAACCCCTGAAAAACTAATATAATTAGAAACGGCACTTGAGAGTATAAGATGGGATATACTAGGTATGAGTGAAATCAGAAGGCTCGGAGAAACAATAACAGACTATGGAAAATATATTTTACACCATGTAGGTGAAACTCCGGGATTATATGGCGTTGGATTTATGATACAGAAAAAACCTTGCTCAAAATATAGTACAAATAAAAAGAAACTCCGAGAGAATAGCAGTATTAAACATAAGACTACCGTTAAATAAAGACAAAGACAATTATACAAGCTTATTCGCCTACAAAATCTGAGAAAAAGAAAGACATTCTAAAAATAGAAAAAATCTATAAAGACCTGCAAACTACCATCGACAACTGCTTTAAAAATAAGATCGTCATGGGCGATTTCAATGGACAAATTGGAGTTCAGATAGGGGAAGATTATACGATAGGAAAGTACGGTCACGGCAACAGAATTAAAAATGGAGGCAGACTAGTTAACTTAGCACTAGAAAACAAAATGAGTATCTTATATAGCTTTTATAAAAAGAAGCATGCAAAGAATTGGATGTGGACATCTCCAAACGGACTTCATAAAAATTAAAATTGATTTTATTATGTACTATTCATAACCTAAATTAATAAAGCAATTTCGAAGAAGCTCTAAGAAAGACAGGAAAAAAAAGGAACTGCACAAGAAAAGTATGATAACTTAGTGAATGTAATAAGAACAGAAACGAAAAGGACAAATATGATAATTAGACAATCTATTTCTACTGAAGCCAAGGAACTGCTCGAGATAAGGAAAAAGCTTTTACAATGAAGAAAAAGTAAGGAAATACGTAACAAAATTTCAAAGTTAAGTAAGGAGATACAGGAACAAATAAGGAAAGATAGTGTTTAGACCCTGTCAAAAGGTCAACGCACGATAAAATGGTAGCTTTCGTTGCTAACGCAAATTGAGTAGGCGTTCCTAATTGATGCACTTTTGCCTACCTACTTGTTAATTACAATTTATGATATTTCGTATGTATCCATTTTTTCTTTCATTACATTTTTACATCTCATCACGGTAACTGCATTTTTATTCCAATCCTGATCTACATTTAAACATGGTCAAGCCGAATAACTAATTATATTGGATATAAGTAGAATATATACTGCGAATTACAAGATTCGAGCGATATCTCTGAAAGAAGTACTAACGTGCAGTTAAGTCTCATCAAGGACGGCGTGTGGTTGAAACTTGCACCAGTGTTTTAGTACTTGTCTATTTCAGTGTTTCACCCAGTACTCGTAATCAGGTATTATATACGTATTAAGCATTTTCTGTGAAGTTAAAGGTTGGTACACACTGTTATTATTTTATAAAAAAATTATGATTTGAATTGTTAACCATACTTGTAATTTTTACAAAAATAGGTGCAGGTAGCAACTTTATGATAAATAATAAATAATAATAAATATTCCACAACATTTCACACAACGCTATCTAGACCCATGGTAAGCATAGCTTAACTAGCTTGTGTTATGGAATCTAGAATGCGGATAAACATACTTAGATACGTTGAAACGTTAGGGTTTGTTTAGTAAGTTAAATTAGCAATATAGGTACTTTACTTTAGATAGATAGATAGATAGATAATACTTTATTGTACACCATTTGAGTTACAGTAAAGACAATTAGGAAGCATGTATACATTGAATGTACAATGGGCGGCCTTATCGCTTTAAGCGATTTCTTCCAGGCAACCTTGGGATGGACAGTAGTGTGGTAAAACAAAATTATGGTGTAGTTATCATATAAACTAGATATAAAGTGTTCTGAAACAAAAAGGAAGAAGGAGAGAGAAAAGCACAAATAAAGTAGAAAATAAAATAAATATATGTATTATAAATATATACAACTATAGCACATAAATAGAAATGGGTATAAAATAGTAGGTACATACTAGTATGAAGGGATAATAACAAGTGAGCATATAAATAGTGAGCTATCAAAGTGTACACGATGCTAAGTAGTGGTCATTTACCATTCTTTTAAAATTATTAAGGGTTTTTGCTCGCCTGATGTTCAGTGGCAGTGCATTCCATAGGCGCACAGCCTTGACAGTGAATGACTTGTCTACAAAGTCAGTAGAATGCATTGGCATTTTCAACCTCAAATTCTCGGATGACCTCAGGCATTTCGAATGTGTGTCATAAAGGAACTGAAAACGTTCTTTGAGATAAGAGGGAGTGATGGGATTAAACAATACATTATATAGATATATCATACATAACAATGCTAGAATATGAGCATTCCTGCGAAGCCGAATTGGGAGCCACTTGAGTTGTTTACGAAAATCTGAAACGTGATCATACTTGCGTAGACCAAATATGAATCTTATGCAAAAAAATTTAAGTCGCTCAAGTTTATCTGGTTGCTCCTCTGTCAGATCGGGATAGCTGACATCGGCGTAATCAAGGACAGGAAGAAGAAGCGATTGTGCAAGCGCAATTTTAGTAGCAATTGGAAGGAAGTTACGGAGCCTTCGTAAAGCACCTGCTGATGCGAAAAGTTTTCGACTGGTTTCCTGTACCTGGATATTCCAGGAAAATGAATTGTCCATATGGATACCTAAATTCTTGACATTGTCACTGACCGGCACGACTGTTCCATCCATAGTAATCTGAGGAAGCTGGGTCCAATCTATTTTTGAAGTCAACCTTGGACTACCAATAACAATTACTTGAGTCTTGGATGAATTTAGGGTAAGTCCGTGGTTCTTGCTCCATTTGCATATTCGATCCAAGTCCTCGTTGAGCACAATGAATGCATCAGACAGATTGTTTGGAGGAGCTTGGGTATAAATTTGTAAATCATCAGCATAAAGGTGGTAGGATGAAAGTAATTTTTCAGAGATTGTATTTATAAAAATGGTAAAAAGTAACGGAGATAGAACGCCACCCTGCGGTACACCAGCGGTCGTATTGCACCAGGAAGAGCTAGATTCTTCGACACGAATACGTTGCTGGCGACCAAACAGGTAACTACGAAACCACGCAATAGCCGTTGGAGATACGTTAATCGAGCCAAGTATACCAAGCAGGATGTCGAAATCTACGGTATTAAAAGCGTTGCTAAAATCAAGTAAGGATAGAAGCGTGAGATTTCCACTGTCCATGCCCAGTCTTATGTCTTCCGTGATGTTAACCAATGCTGTCGCAGTACTGTGTCCAGGTCGAAAACCGGATTGTAGTGGGTTTAGTAGCGCATTTTTATTAAGAAATGAGCTGAGTTGCGAGTGAATGACACGCTCTAAAGCTTTAGAGAGAAAAGGAAGGATAGATATAGGACGATAGTCAGAGAAAGAACATGGCTTAGATTTCTTGGGTAAAGGAATTATCTGGGCATTTTTCCACGAGGAAGGGAAAATAGCAGAAGAGATAGTAGTTAAAGATGTGACATAGGGTAGGAAGTATTTGCTCTAGAATTGGGATAATCATATTTCGGCTTACAGCATCGCTGCCGACAGCATTGGATGAAATCGACAGAATGCTCTTCTTAACATCACAAGCGGACAATTGGTTGAAGATGAAAGGTGGATGAGCAGGAGTTGGAATAGATGAAAGATATTGTAGTGTATTGGTTTTAGTCGGTCCATTAAAATTGGACGAAGTAGAGAAATGTGCATTAAGTGCATCAAAATTTAAATTTTTAGGAATTAAGTCTTGCCGTGACTTTCCAACTCCCAGTGTATTCAGAAACTTCCAGACTTTTGCTGGATCCCCGCTTTCTACCGAGGTATGGATATGTTGGCGTTGTGCATTCCTACACACCCTGTTGCATCTATTTCTAAGGGCCACATACTTCTTCAAATTTACCTGGGTGGATCTGATTTTGTACCTAGCCTTAGCTGCAGCCTTTTTCGACATTAGCTCTTTAATGTCAGGTGTAAGCCAAGGTGCAGGTAAATGCTTGACTTTTATGGCACGGATTGGTGCATGCACATCGTAAAGATCTATTAATTTGTCGGTCAGATAATTGACTTTGGTATCAATACAATTTGAAGATAGCAAAGGATTCCAGTCAATAATAAGAGCATCCTCACGAAGTTTCTCGAGTGCAATGCCACCAAAATTGCGCTGCTGTATAATTTTGAGTTTTTCCTTAGGTGGCCGTATCTTGTAAGAAAGGTAAATGAGATCATGGTAAGAAAACATATCAGCGGAACATTGACCATGCTTTGCGACATGAGTAGGTGAAGAAACAAGAATGAGATCAAGAAGACCAGGGGCACAGTTAGGAAAATGGTGAGTAGTGTTCAGAGGGAGGATAGACAAGTTAGAAGATTGAGTAATGCGGCGGAGAGACGAAGCACGCGCAGTGTATGACCCTGGTTTTACCAGGCAGGTATTAAAATCTCCCATTATTATGGCATGCTTGTAAGAAGGTAAATAAGTATGTAATAAGTGTTCAAAAGAAGAAAAGTAATTTACTTTTGACGATGAAGGATAATAGACAGCAAGTAGAACTTTAGAGTGGTTCAGTTCCAGCTCCAGGAAAAGATGCTCGCCTGCATCGGATGGTGGTGGCTGTGGTGACATACTGATAACTGTATGAGGGATTTGAGTGCGTATGTACATAGCCACACCGCCAGCTCCACCAGGCACTCGATCATTCCTAATAAGCTGGAAACCCGGAAGTGTATAAGAAATAGATGGTAGGCACGGTTTTAGCCATGATTCGGAAACAAGAATAGCGTGAATATTTTTATCAACAAGGTTAGCCAGCATATCCGGGAAAAGAGCAGGAATACTCTGAGCATTTATATGGACTACATTAAAATGCCTGGGGACATCCGCGAACTGTGACCGAAGAGTATCCTCGAGTGATACAGGCGGTATGCTTACAAAACTGTCGTCGAGACTACTAGCAGAGAAAAAACTATCGTCGCTATCTAAATCGTTCATTAAGTAAGTGTGCGTAGTTGTACTATAGGTTTAAAAAGTATATATAAGTAGATAGTATGTATAAGTAAAGAAAAAGAAAGAAAAAAAAACAATAAATTCACTCCCTGTCCACCCGCCAGTCCTGTGCTACAATAAGGAAGAAAGTATTACATAACCACAGAAAAATAATTTTGCAAAAGTGAAAAAAGTACGTTTAGGTTATTAATTAACATTAATAGTTAAATTACCGTGAGGTAATAACATAAGCTGGGCAACAAGTACATAAGTCAAAGTTAACAATACTAAAGAAAAATATTTAACCTTTGGGACTAAAACGCTCATATTCTGATTGTGGGTAATGCATATCTTGTAGTGATTTGCGAACATGGAACGCATTCTGTTATTCATAAATGTCCAAAACGTCAAACCAAACATAAACAAAACATGACAAAAATCTAAATTATAAGAAGTAAGAAGAGGGTACCTATATAGAAATTTTTTGATTATTGCTACATTCATATTACATAATATTCGATTTTAGTGAAAAGTAAATTATAATAAACATAAGTATAAAGTACGTTACCCAGCAAGAGCATTAATTGTTCGTTTAACCATTAGAAATGTCTATTTCTTTAACGCACCACGTTTCGTCGTGGTAGCAGAGATTTTAGAAGCTGTAGCCACCGTCGCTTCAGCTTCACAGCACTGTAACTTATCGAGGTCTCTGAGAGAAACAATTCGATGCCGATTTCCGTCAGCGCCCAAGACATAGACCGTGCCCTCCCTGGTCCAGCACTTATGTACCCCGAATTTATCACACGCTGCCATGAACGCCTTATGCCGCGATTTGGTGAGGAATTCGGATACTGTGACACCTGTACCTTTCAATTTGGATTTGGCAGACCATATACTGTCCTTCACTGTATGGTTCTGGAGCTTGACAAGTACAGGTCTGGGCTTCACGCTGGATGCCTGCCGTCCCATTCTATGGCAGCGACTGACGTCCGTGGTTGAGAAGGTAACAATCTTGAGATGTTACTTCACGACATCAGTGACGACTCTGCTTAGATCCTCATTGTCTTGCTCTTTCACGCCATGCAGGAGTACGATTTTCCGACGACTGCGCATCTCCAAATTATCGACCTCCTGCGCGACACTACTGAGCTGTTGGGAAAAGGACTTCAGTGTGTGTAGAATGAAGTTCTTGAAGACCGCAAACTCTTCTGCCAGGCTTCCTGTATTGGATGAAGACTTTATCTGTAGATCAACCTCAAACTTAGACATCCTCTCCTCGAAATAGCTTTGCATATCAAGAATCGCTTCCATTGTGTTCGTTATGTGTACAGTTCACGGAAATAACACTGGACTAGCAGGTAATTATTGTTAGCTATATAATTTATTCATTAAAATGTTATACAATTATTAAATACTATTTTTATTCTTATTTATTGTAAGAGCACTTTAAAAAAGAACCTTTTGCGTCAACTACCCACCCACAGTTACCCGAGCAGAGCAGAGAGAAATAAAAGTTTCGCTAAGAACTGTTTAGCATATATAATCTAATTTGTTACACAATTTATAATAATTAGGGCGTGGAGTACATAACCTTCAGTTGACAGAAAAATAATTAAATTTTGGTAGGATCTGGAACAGCTCGCGGTGCGAAGTTGGTGGTGGACACTTAGCTTGCTTCCGCCGGTCTGGACAAGCACGTGCCGCGCTGACGCCTGTCTGGTCGCGTGGCCCGCTCTGTCACACCTGAAAAACGCAAGCAAAGCCTTTCAGTATATCGGACTGACATACTGCAAGTGCCAAGGGTCAAGCTTCCCCAAGGCATGTGGTGCAAAAGTCATTACCGTTAAAGCCACAGCTCACAACATCGCAACGAAAGGAAAGGGTGCACAAAAACAATTTGACATGAAGGTATTGACCCGAGGTCAGTGATCCCACGACCGCATGGGTCAATGTCCTTTTGACAAGCATGTGAAACAAACCGAAATAAGCCTTGCAACTATATTGCAGAAGCGTTTAATATAAAATAAAATATGATGGACACTGTTCACGTAAAAAACAGCATCCATCTCAGGGTTTTCACCCTGTTACATGCACACACAACGTGGCGTTAAAATATCCCATATATGACACTATATGGATAAAATAAAATACGGCACACCATGCTCACGTAAAAAGCATGGTAATTGCCTGGAAAGAGCTTTGCATTAGCTACATGAAAACGACGTGGCACCGGAAATAAATTATTGCCAATGAGTACAGAAGGTCTCAGGACTAAGCTTTGGTAGGATGCATCGTTTTCATGTCGCTATTGAGCCACCTGAAATAAAAAAGAGATTAGCACACACTGCATATAGCTATCAGTAATTCTCACCCAAGCCTTAGCAGAAGGAAGCTGATGTCAAAAGAAAAGGGCTCGAATGAGGCTGCAGTGGCTTTTATAGCCTCCCCCAGACATCAGCCAGTGGGCGGGCCTACATGACCAGCCTCCTGGTAATGTTGAATATGGCGAAATTGCCTCTCCGGGGCTACATATTAGCACTAGTTTTACATCATCGATGAACGGCAGCCATTAAGAATGTATCAGACTAATAGTATACCGCGCACGGCCAGAGACAATCAAACGGTCAGAGACAAATGAAATGTACTGATAGAACGGCAGATTAAAAATGTAGCTAAAATATAATTTTTAGGTCGATAGTAATCGACTAAATGTGTAAATAATAATTCAAACTACAATAGACGATTTGCATCGTTACAACGTTTTTTTTTTTGTAAATATATACATATTATACATAGAAACACCCAGACCAATGCAATTATGAACTTACATTTTTATGGTAAATTAGCTTAATTACGATTAAAATTGAGCTTTTGTATTGTAAGTTTACAACCCACCTACATTGATTTAAAATCAAGTCAAAGGATAACATAATTGTTAATTGTGTTATCCTTTGAAATAGTTTTCAACATGTTATTAATGTAATCATTTCATTACTATTTTCGTATTTATATGGTTAGATACTGGCTTAGTGTTTGGAAAATTGATTCAATAGGTTTTACGTTTGTTCCGAAAAGCAAATAAATAAATGTTGGTAGGTAATAGGTAATATTAATATTCGATGATATTTTGATGTTTTGTGCTACAAATTAACTATATAGTGATAACACTATTACTTATTTAAAAATAATTGTTTGCAAGGTTAACCCGTAAACGTCGGTAGGTAAAAGTTGTAGGCACCTAGTTGTTAATTTGGAAGTTTAACTTTTCTTTGTATAAATTACAGATCGATTGCATTCTGCTCTCAAAGATGCCCGATAAGGACGATTTAAAGGAGTTTATTAGAAAACGCGGTAGCTACAAAGGTCGTTTAACGATGTTTTGTTCTTATTTGAATGGTTTAGAGGCAACATTGACCCCATTCGAGGTAGGTGAGCTTAAATTACGTATTCAAAAGATTGAGTCGTTGTACGATCAATATGATGATGTGCAATTAGAGTTGGAATGCTTGGTTGATGATCCAGACAGTCAAATGACTGAGCGTAACGAATTTGAATCTTCTTATTGTCAACTGTTATCTAAGGCGAAATGTATCTGGTGGCGTCATAGTCAAGTTGGCGAAACAGAAGAGATAAGTACTTCCAAAAAGAGTAAAAAATCTGTTCAGTTACCAACACTTCGAGTACCCAAATTTAGCGGAACGTTAGATAGTTGGTTAGCATTTCACGATACGTTTGAAAGCCTCATCCACTCCAATGATGAAATAGCTGACATTGACAAATTCCATTAGTTGCGGGGTTCACTGGAAGGGTCAGCTGCTGTGGTCATTCAATCGGTTGAATTTACTGCCAAAAACTACCCTATTGCTTGGAGTTTATTATGTGAACGATGTGATAATAAGCGTTTATTAGTACAAAATCACGTATCTACTTTATTGAACATAGGACCGATGCAAAAAGAGTCTGCAAACGGCCTAAAGGGTATTATAGACCAGTTAAAAAAGAATTTGTGTGCGTTGAATGCTCGTGACGAACCGACTAACAATTGAGACACTCTACTCATATACATTGCTGCCAGTAAATTAGCTACAAAAACCAATAATGAGTGGGAGGAGTTTAAAGGAAAGTTGCGAAGGGACTTACGTATAACCTTAGTCACATTTTTTGATTTTTTACGGAGCAGAGCTGACCTATTGGAGTCCTTAGAGCTACCCCGGGGCGGCCTCCAACGGCTTCAATCAAATGTGAAAAATGTTAAACACAGAAGTTTGGTATCCGTTACAACTCCATCACCAGAAGCGACAAGTCAGCATACTACTAACTCAGCCGTAGTTTCCTGTCCAAACTGTAAGGGTGAGCATTACTTATATAATTGTCCTACATTTTTAGCACTCACTACTGAGGAAACGTAAGCACAATACACTTGTTCATGTAGATATGAAATCAAAGCCAGTGTCAAATTCGGTAGTACAGTCAGAACAATTAGAAACACATGATAATAATGTTACGCTGTCATGTGTTACGGCTACTGCTACTTACGGCCGTGAAATACTACTGTCAACAGCCTTAGTCAAATTGTATGACAATCAAAATAGACCGCTTGTCGCTCGCGCCCTTCTGGACAGCGGTAGTATATCGTGTCTTATGACGGAAAATATGTGCAGTAAATTGAATTTAGGAACCTATGAGTTTGACAAATCTGTGTCAGGTATTAATAATACAATTTCTCATATCAGTAGAATGGTTCGTGTATCAATGAAATCCTTAAATGAAGGGTATTGTAATAATTTAACTTGTTTCGTTTTACCTTCGATAACTGATATGATCCCTAATAAACAAGTACAGGTGTCATCATTAAATATCCCTGGTGACATTGAGTTAGCTGATCCTAATTTTTATGTGCCCTCGGTCATTGATTTAATCATAGGCGCTGATTTATTTTGGGACTTGTTAGGATCGCAGAAAATTAGTTTAGGAGTTAACAGTCCGGTGCTTTATGAGACCTCTCTTGGTTGGTTAGTCTTTGGCCCAATAAACAGCGGCTACGCATCAGATTCTTCCTGTTTTGTAAATTGTAATTTTATAAATCTTACTAATTCACGGAATGATGATATTCATAATCAACTGAGTCGATTTTGGCAAATCGAAGAAGTGATTCTTAAGTCATTCTATTCAGCTGAGAAACAAAGGTGTGAAACACACTTTGTTGAGAATACGGTTCGACTAGATAGTGGTCGGTTTTGTGTACGTATTCCATTAAAACAATCTGAGAGTGTCTTAGGAAACTCACTACGACGAGCCACTCATTGTTTGTTGTCTTTAGAAAGGCGATTTAAGGAACAATTATTACTTAAAAAGGACTACTGCGAGTTTATGTCCGAATATTTAAACCTAGGTCACATGTCAGAGTGTCAAAATAAATCTGATATGTTGGCTTATTACATCCCTCATCATGGAGTTGCAAGGGAATACAGTTCCACCACTAAATTACGAGTGGTGTTCAACGCCAGCTCACCTACGAGCTCTGGTGTGTCTTTGAATAGTATACAAATGGTAGGACCCACGATACAGGACGATTTAGTTTCTATTCTTTTGAGATTTAGGCAGCACAAATATATAGTCTGGCGTGACGATCCATCCGGTCCCGTAAAGATATACCAATTAAATACGGTTACGTATGGGACTGCCAGTGCTCCCTATTTAGCAATTAGGTGTCTCAAACAACTTGGCATAGAGTGTAAGGATAGTACGATTTCTGAAATAATTCAACACGACTTTGACGTGGATGACTTACTAGCAGGTGGAAACACGTTAAATGAAGTGATAAGAATTAGAAATGGAGTTACTGCTGCTTTAGAGTCCGCATGTATGAAGTTGCGGAAGTGGAAGTCGAATGCACCACTATTAATGTCTTTACCTTGTGCACCGGTTGACTTGAATATTGGTAAGTTGGAACTATGTGCAACATTAGGGGTAGGGTGGTGCACCGACAGTGACGTTATTTGTTTTCCTATGAAAGGTGAACTTGACGTCAAGTTATCCAAACGTGGCATACTCTCATCTATCGCTAAGATTTTTGATCCCCTCGGACTTCTTTCACCTTGCGTTATATTAATGAAGACTATTCTACAAAAGCTATGGTTACATAAGGTATCGTGGGATGATAAATTACCCTCTAAAATCAGTAATTCATTTTTCAAAATAATAAATGCCTTTAGAGATGCATTTATCATTGCATATGGTGCTTGTGTATATTTAAGAAGTTGCAATGATCATGATATTTTGGTACGTTTACTGTGTGGCAAGAGTAGAGTCGCTCCAATTAAACCCACAACGATCTCTAGACTTGAGCTTTGTGGGGCACTGGTAGGCGCTCGTCTATATGACAAAGTTAAAAGTCTTCAGATCAGACAAACAGTATTCTGGACTGATTCGACAATCGTTCTGGGTTGGCTTAAAATCATGCCAAATAAACTGCAACCCTTTGTGCGAAATCGAATAGGCGAGATTCTTGAGACAACTGGTTCTTGTACATGGCGGCATGTCCCCACAGATCAAAACCCAGCTGATCTCAAATCGAGAGGACTTGACCGTAATTTGATCGAATCGTCTGATTTGTGGTGGCATGGTCCTCAATTTTTGATGAAGGATCCAACTAAGTGGCCTTCGGGTCCAGTTGCCTCTCAGAAGTCTGAGATTAATTTACACGTAACAACTGAAAACGAAAGTAAATTGATAGATTTTAATCGGTTTTCAAATTTTTCTAGGCTTAAAAGATGCATGGCGTATGTATTAAGATTTAATATAATAATAAATAAATAAATATAAATATTCCACAACATTTCACACGACGCTATCTAGATCCATGGTAAGCATAGCTTAACTAGCTTGTGTTATGGAATCTAGAATGCGGATAAACATACTTACATACATTTTTTTTTGTAAATACATACATATTATACGTAGAAACACCCAGACCAATGCAAATATACATATTCATGCATACAAATATTTGCACTAAGCGGGAATTGAACCCGCGCCACCTGCGCAGCAGCCGCGTTCACTACCGCTACGCCACGGAGGCATTAACTCACATTGTAAACGACAACAAGTTAAAACTTCTTAAATTTCTAATGAAGAGTTTTCAGATGGCTTAATTATTTTGATTAAATTGGCTCAAAGGGAATCCATTCCCGAATATGAATTATTTTTATTAATAAAAAGCCATTACCTAGCAAGAGTCCTCTACTAAAATTTAATATTTTTCTAGACGATAATAAATTAATTCGCATAGGGGAACGTCTAGTTAATTCATATTACTCTTATGACAAAAAACATCCCATACTTTTATAGTCCAATCATCAATTAACTAAACTATGTTTTAATTACGAACATAAAAGGCTTATGCATGCCGGGCCTCAATTGTTATGTGCATCTATTAAAGAAAATTACTAGCCTATTGGAGGTCGAAATTTGGCGAAATCGGTTTACTAGAGTTGCGTCTTGTGTAATCGTTTTAAAGGTAAAACCAAAGCTCCGATAATGGGAAACCTACCACAGCAGCGTCTCGAACCAAGTTTTCCTTTTGAGAATGTAGGTATTGATTACGCTGGACCTATTTTAGCAGCTAATCGTCAAGGGAGAGGATGTAAGCTAAATAAAGTTTATGTTGCCATCTTTGTGTGTTTTGCGACTAAAGCTGTTCACATAGAGCTTGTGGGTGACCTATCTGCTAATACTTTCTTATCGGCACTCAAACGGTATATGTCACGACGTGGTAAACCAAAAAACATATATTCCGACAATGGCACTTCGTTTGTTGGTGCGTATAACGACATCGGCAAATATTTAAAGTCTTGCTCTGGCTCACTCTCTGAAACTGTTGCTAACGATGGGATCAGTTTTCACTTTACTCCTCCTTACGCTCCTCATTTCGGTGGTCTTTGGGAAGCAGGACTAAAATCGATAAAATTTCATTTAAAGCGAGTACTGGGAAATTGTCATCTAACTTATGAGGAGATAAACACGGTTCTGGTGCAAATCGAGGCAATACTAAACTCACGCCCGTTAACTGCCTTATCAACGGATCCGAATGACTTGCTACCCCTTACGCCTGCACACTTTCTGGTCGAGCGCTCACTTCTTTCCTTGCCTGCTCCAAGTTACAACGATTGCACAACGTCTAGCCTGAATCGATTCGAGAGAATTGAACAGTTAAGACAACATTTTTGGAAGCGCTGGACTAAAGAATACCTAAGCGAGTTACAGAAGCGCGTTAAATGGAAGGCCGGCTCCGATTCATTGAAGATGAATACAATTGTGGTTCTAAAAGAAGACACTTTACCACCTCTGAAGTGGAAGCTGGGTCGCATCGTGGCGGTTTATCCCGGACTCGATGGTATTAATCGCGTCGCGAATGTCAAGACAGCAACCGGTGTGACGCGAAGACCTTTTTCGAAGATATGCTGTCTCCTTGAAGAAGATGGTTGAAAGGCAACCTTTCAACGCCCGGGGGCATGTTTAGACCCTGTCAAAAGGTCAACGCACGATAAAATGGTAGCTTTCGTTGCTAACGCAAATTGAGTAGGCGTTCCTAATTGATGCACTTTTGCCTACCTACTTGTTAATTACAATTTATGATATTTCGTATGTATCCATTTTTTCTTTCATTACATTTTTACATCTCATCACGGAAACTGCATTTTTATTCCAATCCTGATCTACATTTATACAGATAGGAAATTTAAGCGGACAAACCCAAATACTAAATAAAACTCCTGGAAGTAGTATATTATTGGGCATTCTAGACCACTCTCAGTCGCCTCGGCTCCTGCGAGCGGTCTAGTAATGCCCAATAACATACTGTAAGCGTTCAAACAAATTCAAATCATTAGCAAGCATTCGGCAAACGTACTTTATTAATGGTATTTTTATAGTTTGTATTTGCGCGTCCACAACTGTAAAACAGTTAAGTAGCTCATCGCAATAGCAAAGAGAACCAACAGGCATTTACATAGTTTGCATTTGCTGGTCCACAACTGTAAAATAGTTTAGTAGCTCATCGCAATAGCAAAGAGAACCAACAGGCATTTATATAGTTTGCGTTTGCTCGTCCACAACTGTAAAACAGTTTAGTGGCTCATCGCAATAGCAAAGAGAACCAACAGGCATTTATATAGTTTGCATTTGCTGGTCCACAACTGTAAAACAGTTTAGTAGCTCATCGCAATAGCAAAGAGAACGAACAGGCATTTATATAGTTTGCATTTGCTGGTCCACAACTGTAAAACAGTTTAGTAGCTCATCGCAATAGCAAAGAGAACCAACAGGCATTTAGATAGTTTGCGTTTGCTCGTCCACAACTGTAAAACAGTTTAGTGGCTCATCGCAATAGCAAAGAGAACCAACAGGCATTTATATAGTTTGCGTTTGCTCGTCCACAACTGTAAAACAGTTTAGTGGTTCATCGCAATAGCAAAGAGAACCAACAGGCATTTATATAGTTTGCGTTTGCTCGTACACAACTGTAAAACAGTTTAGTGGTTCATCGCAACAGCAAAGAGAACCAACAGGCATTTATATAGTTTGCGTTTGCTCGTCCACAACTGTAAAACAGTTTAGTGGTTCATTGCAATAGCAAAAAGAACCAACAGGCATTTATATAGTTTGCGTTTGCTTGTCCACAACTGTAAAACAGTTTAGTGGCTCATCGCAATAGCAAAGAGAACCAACAGGCATTTATAAAGTTTGCGTTTGCTCATCCACAACTGTAAAAAAAAAAAAAAAAAAAAAAAATTAAAAAACACGACTGCCCAATTTACAAAGAACTAAAAAGTAAAAAACAAGAACAAAACAGATAAATAAAAATTTCATTGCAGTCGGGGGACAAACAGAGATTAACAAAGTTCCAGAGAACTGTCCCCCGACTGCAATGAAATTTTTATTTATCTGTTTTGTTCTTGTTTTTTACTTTTTAGTTCTTTGTAAATTGGGCAGTCGTGTTTTTTAATTTTTTTGATTATTTATTTTTATTTTCTACATTTTAGTGACTCTGTAAGAGATGTGTGGATGGAGTAGATAAAGACGATGACGTCATTGACTCTTGCGAACCTATGCTCCACAGGTTTGCAAGAATGCCCTCGCTCGCTGCTTGTGTGTGAGTTTATTCACGCGCACGGTAACTAGCGCTGGGTAGCACTGGCATGTTCTATCAAATGAATATTTGGTAGATTTCTGAGGCGATTTAACTCTTCTATGGAGTTCTTATCGTGCGGCTCGTGGATAGGTTTTCGAGGATCTAAAACGCTGATTGCCAAGCAATCAAACTGTCTTAAGCGACTTTTTTTCGCAAGAGTAGCAAATACAATCGGGGACTTGATGTATAAGGTTTTCAAAATTTGTGTCGTCAAAAATAAGCTGCCTTTGGCAACGATAATCTCGTTGCGATGCTTCAAGCCTGTCTTTTCTTGAAGAAGGAGACTTATTTTGACGTGATAGTGCAGAGTATTCTCGCATTTGAGTCAACCCTTTCTCCCGCGCAGAAGGTGATTCGAGATCACGCATACTTGATGCGTGATCTCTTATCTGAATCAATCTTTTGTCACGCGTAGACGGTGATTCAAGTGCGCGCATTATACATATATTTACATATATATTTTTTTTTTACAATAAGGGTGTTACAATAATGTTATATTACTACATATGAAATATTTTAGCTGTTTAGTTTACATTAGTTTTGTATTCCTGCCACCTAAACTAGGACATGGCCTGTATCTTAGGCGTCAGCATTTATGACAGATTTTTACCATTATAATAAAATTATAATTAATAAAAACAATAATCAAGATAATACAATCAAAATAGTCAAAAAATCAAAATAAATTATTCCAAGCACTCAAAAAATCAAAACAATCAGAATAATCAGAGAAATCAAAATAATCAAAGTAATAAAAATAATCAAAGTAAACAAAATAATCAAAATAATCTAAAAAATCTAAATAATCAAAATAATCAAAATAATCAAAATAATCAAAATAATCAAAATAAGCAAAATAATCAAAATAATCAAAATAATCAAAATAATCAAAATAATCAAAATAACCAAAATAATCAAATTAAATAAAATAATCATAATATTCTAAATAATCCAAATAATCAAAATAATTCAAACAATCAAAATAATTAAGATCAAATAATCAAAATAATTCAAACAATCAAAATAATTAAGATCAAAATAATCAAAATAATGAAAGATAATCAAAACAAGACAACAATCATAGACGGAGTAATCAATTTTATATTATTATTAATGAGGCAAAAAAATAAATAAATGTCAAAACTATGTCGTCATTAATGTATAACACAACGGTCTAATTTGGTCTGTTAAGTAGCAGTTCAGTATCCTCATATGAGAGTCCCTGCAGATACTCGTAGATTTTTTGTTTGCAAGGTGCTGCTGCGAGTGTATATATGTTCAGAATACGATTTATTTTATTGTAAAGGAATGGGCCCAGGAAATTAATAAACCTTGTGTAGAAATGAGTCCTAAATTTTTTTAGACGCTCACAGACCGCATGTGCTCTTCTCTTATTTAAGTTTTGTGGGTCAAATGTCAGTTGCCTATGCTGTGAGACAATTATACTTTGGATGAACAACTGCCTCACAGTCAGAACCCCCCACAATTTATAAAGTTGTGAGGAGGAGAAGAGTCTCCTTTTGAAAGCACTAACTTTTAATATAGCGCGCTGAGCAACTTCAACAGGCCTCATTACAGTTTTATAGACACCGCCCCACGAAGAAATACAATACTGTATAAGCGATTGGCAAAGTGCGAAGTAAACTCGCTTCATTACCATTGGATCTGCAATATATCGAAGGTGTTTAAAAACATACATCAGCTTACGGACCTTTCCACACAAGGCATATATATGTTCTTTGAAGTTAAGGTTGCAATCAATTGTGACACCTAGATACTTTATGACATGGACCTCCTCGAGCGGATTGCAGAGACATTGATCACCCTCCCTATACTCATGTGGTATAATGGAGTAATTTGTGGGAGGTTTTGGGGCCTGTCGGATCTGGTAAACGATATACTTAGTCTTATCTGTATTGAGGGTTAATTTGTTATATCGCAGCCATCCCCTAACCACGTTAAAGCCTTTATTGGCCGAACCAATTACTTCAGACAGGGTATTTCCGGAGAACGTGAGTGCAGTATCATCGGCGAAGGAGATGATTTTACCATAAGGGAGATTTAGACTAGTCAAGTCGTTTATATAAACTAGAAATAAAGTAGGCCCCAGGATACTTCCCTGTGGAACGCCATGAATTACTGGAAGTTTGGAACTGGTATAACTACCCACTTTGACTTGCTAAACTCTATCTGACAAGTAGCTCTTAAAAATATTGAGTTGAGTTCCTCTAACACCTAGTCGTTCTAACTTTTCCAATAGGGTAGAAACAGAGATCGTATCAAATGCCTTTGCCAAGTCCAAAAATATGGTAAGACATTTCTTTCCTAGATCTAGGTTTTTTGTTATATACTCGATTAGCGTATTGACCGTTTTTTTTTTGTACCTACACCTCTGCTTTTAAGATTTTGCAGAGCCTTTAATATTACTTAGTCTCAATAAAAAGCTTCCTATTATATATTAACCTAGACTTTCCTCTTGCATTCTAATTCTCTTTATCATACCAGTTCTCGCATATATTCTTCTCGCACTTGCATACTACCTTTCATGCTCTGATGGGATATGGGGGCATCTGGGGCTAAGTGTACCTAACTTTCTACTATCTTTTTATTCTTTTCTTTCTCTTTATTTTTAACCATATCGTTTATGTACATGATCTTACATATAGCACTTATATCTAGTTACATTAATCTACGTAGGCATCAATGGTACTTACTTACTTACATAACACTTATTTTTAAACATAGGCTTACACGAGTCATTTTTTATATACAATATCTTAGACTATTCTAGGCAGAACATTATACCTAGTTAATGCGCCTAAATACCCTTCACGTCTGGTTCCTTTGGTTTGTAATTCTAACAATCTTTTTAGCATACTCTGTGAATGCTTCCGTGTGTTGTGTTATCAGTATTTTAATGCCGTCTAAATCGATTTGTATTCCGGTGGCAATTTCCAGATCGAGCCTATCTCTCATGTGTATGGGACAGCGCATCAGGAGGTGAGCCACGGTGTCCGGGACACCTGGTTCACAGGCGCACGATGGGTCCGCCCTAAGCTTGAAACGAGTCAAGTATGAGGAGAACCCACCGTGCCCCGTGAGGAACTGTGTTACCGGACCGGTTATAGTAAGCCTCCTGACGGTCCTGTACGCCTCTATCGCACAGGGGAAAAACAGTTTGGTGGTCGAGGCCGTCTGACCTTCCTGGTATCGCCTATTCCATTCGTCAAGGGAGCCCTGTCGTAGGACTCTCTTGACGAATGAAACAGGACACTGGTCGTAATCGGGTGCTTTTTTAAGCCTTAAGGCTGCCTCCCTAGCAAGGCAATCCGCTCTCTCATTCCCCTCGAGGCCGACGTGGGCCTTAATCCAGTAGAGGGAGACGCTCTTGCCCTGCTGCCGACAGCGGCCAAGAGCGTCCCTGGTCTCTACTGATAGGGGGTGGTGAGAGTGGGGATTGACAACACTAAGGAGCGCGGCCCTGCTGTCACTGAAGATGCCGAACGCGGCAACGCCATGTCGCTCTACCTCACCCACCGCTTTGCGCAAGGCCAGGAGTTCCGCCTGGTAGACGGTACAATGCGCTGAGAGAGCAAACTTGCGGGCCCTTGTCTCGGACTGACTGTTCCAAACAGAGACAGCAGCCCCGACCCGGCCCTCAATTTTGCTCCCATCAGTGAAAATACGGATATCGTGAGCTTGCACGTTATTTTACTGATCTTCGTCTACCACGCTGTCGAACTCCAGGCGTATTCGCTCCGCGGGGTGTGGGGCTGCCAAAATAGGTGCCAGCCGCTCGACCTCCCTGTCCCCCAGCCACGGCTGGGACACTCCTCTCTTGGTCTCATATAATGAGGCCACCTCCCGAACTCGGAGGTCCAGAGGGAGTATCCCAGCCAGCAGCAGTGCCGAGTTCATGGAGACCGTGCGGTAGGCTTTAGTTAATTTTAGAGCGAACACTCGCTGAACCGCGCTCAGCCTCTTCCTGACGCAGTCTTTATTCGTGGCCTCACACCACACGCTGGCCGCGTACAGAATTACGGGCTCAATCACAGCCGTATAAATGGTCCGAATCACCTCAGGGTTTAGCCCCCAGGTGATACGGGCCGTCCGTGCCAGCTTCTTATATATATTAATTGCCTTAACACAAACATTTTTAACATGGCTATTAAAATTTATATTTTTGTCTATAGTTAGGCCTAACAGTTTGACCTCATCGGACAGGCCAATGTCCACCCCGCCCATGGTCAGGCGTGGGTTGTCATATTTGAGTTTCTTAGTAATGACCATGGCTTTGGTCTTGTGTGGTGCAAATTTTAATTTGTTCTTGACACCCCACGCCCGAACACGTTCGAGAGAGGCATTGGCCTGTCTTTCAATGTCTAAAGCCGAATCCCCATCGAAGACGAGGACTACGTCATCCGCAAAGGCATGCACGTAGTCCACCTCTTCTTCAAGCATTTTAAGGAGGGGGTCTAGCAGCAGGTTCCACAGTAGGGGACCCGTAATCGACCCCTGAACGCAGCCCTTCTGTGTAGCTCGCCTGCACTCTGCACCCGCGTACCTTACCCGGACTGTTCTTTCGCTCAAGTAGCTGCTGACAGTTCGCCTCAAGTTTACGGGGCACTTTTCCTCAGCCAGTCGTGCGATTATAGCTGGCCACCATGCGCTGTCGAAGGCGCCCTCTATATCCAGCGACACCAACGTGACAATCCTCTTTTCATAGAGTCTGCCACGTATGTGCCCCAGCAGGTCATAGAGGGCGTCTTCGGTGCTTCTCCGGGGCATAAAGCCGTACTGGCGAGTACTAATCCGTGGTAGTAAGTGGAACTTGAGCCTAGCTGCCAACATTTTCTCGTACAGCTTCCCAAGCACAGGCAGTAGCCCAATCGGCCTGTACGATTTAGGGGAGCTGTACTCTTCCTTACCTGGTTTCCTGAGAGACTACCGTCGCTTCCTTCTACGGTATTGGGAAGTACTCCAGGTCCAGGCACTTGTTCAGCAGCTCAAGAAACAGTACCGGTGCGCAGCTCACTGCGTGAGTGCAGATGTCGGCGGTGAAGCCGTCGGCTCCCGGGGCTTTTTTAAGGTTGAAAGAGCCCAGCGCGTCAGTTAGCTCGCCCATGGTGAATGGCGGGTCATAAACATCATGTTCACTCCCGCCATTAACCGTTCTGGCTAACGCGCGAGTCCTTTCATGGTCCGCGTTGTCCTCCTCGACCCGGTCCTCCGGATAGAAGACCGAGGCGAGGAGCCCCGCGGACCCACTGGCATCCATTTCAACCCCATTATGTATTAAAGGTGGGTCTTCCTCCCTCACTGTGGACCTCCCTATAACCCTATAAATTCCCTCCCATACCCCTTCCTTGTCTTGCTTTGTGCAAAACTCCTTCCAACTCGCAGTTTTGGCTAACTTAACCTCCGACTCGAACCTGTCCTTTCGCTCCAGGTACTGACTCACCACCAATTGTCTCCGAATCGGAGCAGCGTTTCTGATGCGACGTCTGTAGGCGACGACCTCCCTCCTCATCTGGGCAAGCTTCTCCGACCACCACGGCACAGTTAGGGTTTCCTTATTTATTTTCTTTGGTATCGTTGCCTCACAGGCTGCCTTTATGCAGTTATTATAATTGGCTAGTTGGTCTTCCAGTTGGGTCGTGTTAGTAATGCCTTTTATATCCGCGACAACCAGGTTATTCTCCACCAAAGAGCTGGTCATTTTCCCATGAAAATGGATCCAGTTTGCCTTTTTGGTGTTAAACAACCTGGTTGTTCTACCTATGTTTGTGCCTTTTGATTTGACCAAATTCAGGTGAAAAACTATGCCGATGTGGTCGGAGCTAGCGGCCAGTCCATCGTCGGTCCTCCAGCCGTCTATCAGGCCCATTAGATCGCCTGAGCATGCGGTGACGTCTATGTAACTGCAGTACCTTTTGCCCCCCCTGACAGTGTCGAAGGTGGGCACCCTCCCGTCGTTGAGGATGTGTAGCTTCATCTCTATGAGAGTTCCTAAAAGGTCTTCCCCTCTATCATCCTCAACGTTACTTCCCCACCAAGCACTTTTTGCATTAGCATCACCTCCAACTATAAGCCGTCCACGGCCCAGCCTGGATCCAACTCGCTTGAGTTGGTTAAGGTGCGGGCCCAGGGGTTTATCGGGCTCTACATACAGAGACACCAGGGTGACCTCCCACGCACTGGTACGAATCCTCACCACCGCCATGTTGTCGGTGGTGAGTTGCGGGCACTGTATCACGTCGAGCTCATTGTCGAAAACGGCGATAGCCGCCTTTACAGTGTCCGCAGCTGGTCCAGTGTTCTGGAAGATTCGTACACCCCGGTATCTCTTCATCCCGCCCCTAATGGGGTCCCTATACGGTTCTTGGATGAGTGCGACTGACGCCTTCCTCCTGACGGCTTCCAGGATGAAACCGTCAGTCGCAAGCATCTTCTTCTGGAGGTTAGCCTGCAGTACCAAGTAGTGAGGGTCGTTTCCGGGGGCGCCCTTAGCAATACTGCGTGACAGACCGCGCAATGTTGTCCTACTTTATGCGGACCGGGCAAGCCCGGTCAAAGGCATCATGTAAAGTGTCGTCGGCTTTGCTTCGCCAGCAGTTACAACAACGAGGTTCTTGCCCTGCCCTGTATTTGGGGCAGTCTACTCTCAAGTGCTGCTCTCCGCAATGGCTACATTTGGGCTCTGCATCCTTGCAGAACCGACGACTATGCCCATACCCTAGACATCGGGAGCACTGCACGAGCGGCGATTGGTCCGCCACTCTGACTGGTTGTATGTCGATGTGCAGAGTGCCCCGGTCTAGTGCTCTGTTGTATAAAATGGGTGAGACCTGTAGTATGACGTGTGTGGTGAGCGGGTTTCGGGCATTTTTCTTAAACTTGATTGCCATCCTATCTTGGGACGAATCAAGGTCCCTAAATACATTTTTGTTTTTAGTTCTAAGGGCTGTTAAAAGTTCTTCGTCTGAATACATTTTTAGCACGTTGTAGAGAATGAGCAGGGGGTCCTTATTGTGGATAGTTTCCACATTGAGAGCCCCCTGCCGTCTCTCCAGCGCCCCCTTCGCTCTTTCTCTCTGCTCCGCTGTTTTATATCCCAGGACAACCTTGCAGTCCCTGGCCTTTCGTACCCGCTCGACCGTGACCCACTCGTCATCTTCCCGCGCGGTCTGCCTCAGGTCATTTAGCAGTTCCTCGCCTGTTTTGCTTTCGTCTTTGGAGGTCACCACCAGCGAATGCAGTGCCGGCCGCAATGGGAGGCGACTCCCAGCGGTATTCGTCACCACACTCGCATAGGATGGTGGCCCTCTGCCCTCTTTGCGAGTCTCTAGGCTGCCTTTGATCTCGGCGAGGGCTATGCCATTTTGTTCTAATAGTCTGGTATTTTCCTCGATCTTCATCATCAATACTCGCTCCACTTCGTTGGATCCTATGATCCCTGTAGCGGATATGGTCGCAGATAATTTACGAGCGCTGTCCTGTCCGGAAACCTCTTTGAGAAGTCTCAGCCTATTTTCTTCGCTCAAGGTGATAATTCTGCGAAGATTCTTTTCTTGAGCTTCGATCTTAAGTTTTATTTCTTTCTTTATATTTTTCGACTCTCTGCACCCTTGCCTAATGAGGTCCAAACACGACAACGCTGTTGTATGCCGATCTTCCGGCGTTAGGGCCTCTATGGTGGCCATTTGGAGGACAGCCTCCTCTGGGTGTTCACTAGCGGCCTGTGACATGGCTGTCTCCGCTGATGGTTTGCGGATCGCTCTCGAAACGGCGACATCCGCTGATGGTTTGCGGTTAGCTGTGGGGCTAATAGCGAGTGGCTTTGGTTTGGTGACCGTTTTTGTTAACACCACAAATGGTTTAAGAGTGGGGGGGGTAGTGTTTATCGATTTTTTCTCTATCTCCCCTATGCTGATCCTAACCGGCTTGGTGGTATTCGACCTTGGAGATGATGAAGACGTAGTGGCCGAGGTACCAGGCTTGGAACTGACCTGTTTGGTAATCGGAGATTTGCCTATAACCATCGTGGTGTAGGTAAGATCCACGCAACACTATCGAGTGGATAATAGTTGATTTAAATTTAAAAATAAAATGAAATAATGTATATATAAGTTACGCAACAAGCACAATAAACAAAGAAATAAAATAAAATAAAATAAAATATCCTAATCTAGGTTCTTGCCACAAAAATGGTCAAGATCGTCCTAACCTAAAAGTCAATAATTCCTTGGCCCCTGCACGGAGAGCGCACGCGGTCGTCAACAGAGATAGGTGTGTGTATGTGTGTGTGTGTTCATGTGCAAGTGGAGTGTATTGTGTGTGTATATGAGTGTATGTGCGCGTTGTTAGATTTTAGGATGTGTATGTCTGTATCGGGTCAATGAGTTATGCTAAAGTTCGACTAGAACCAGGGTAAAGGGCAATAGCGCCAATAAGCTACTATGTCCAGGTAGCGCAGCTACTCTGTCAAGGATTTAATTGAACGATATGTTCAAGTCAAAAGACAATGCCTTTTGTCATTAAAACTAGTCTAAAATTACAGTAAATACAAAAATAAAAGTAAACGCTCTGATCAGAGCACTCGCGTATGAGTCAATGTAAGTATATCAATACTTGCTGAGTGCGCTCAAGGTTTGCACAGTGTTGATACACAAATAATGTCAAAACTTAAGTCTAAAAATATAAAAGAAACAAAGCACTAAAACTATCCTTAACCTAATGTACAGTCACCTTAGCGGTGAGTAGAGTACTCTAGAATAGGAGCACGGACCAAGTTTGGACTCCCTAGCTCCAAAGGTATCGACTCTACAGCTGTCTCTGACAAAAACTCTATGTAGAGTCCCTACTCTATGTCAGGCAGGTAGAGCTCCCTGAGCCCTCCAAAACAAGCCCAAACTCGGGGCTCCTAAGTCCAAGGGTTCGGAGATAGCAGGGCTCCAAAGTTTTCGTGCGGAATCCACACGAGATTTCAAACCCCAATATCCCACGAACCGTTAGTCCGATCTTACCGAGCGAGGGCTCCCCGAAAAGGTCCCAACAAGACCTATCTCCCAACACTATTTTGGGGTCAAAAGGTGTGACCCCCAAAAGTGACCCCCAAGTTCGTGGGGTCTGCCCCCCACCACACTCAACGGGTTCGGTGGAGGAAGCCGAGCCCCCCAAAGAAAACCAGAGGTCGCTATGACCACGGGTTCCCGAAATATACGGTCCCAAAGATTTCCAAGATGGCGGCTTTGCCAAACTTTGAACGCGTATATTTCGGGCTCCAGGTGTCCCAGCGAACCCAGAAAAGTTTCTCCTTGGTCGGCTCGACGCCCTCTATCACCCTAGTATGCCGAAAAGAAAAAAGAAAATTTTGAAAATTTTCCCGGGTTTCCCGGAATAGTGTGGTGCGGGGTAGGTGGCCCTCCGCTGACGCCCCCAGTCGAAACCCGGTCTCTCTACGACCTCCGGTCTCGGAGCTACAGATGTTTGAATTTTTCCAAGATGGCCGCGCGCGCTCAAGGTCGAACTTTGAGCGGTCGTAGCTCCTAAACGGTTGGTCGTAGAGAGCCCAAAATCGATATCTGGGCTTGGCACGACGTCCTCTACCTTCCGAGGTGTCCAAAAAAGGATTCTATAGAAGTCGCTCAAAAACGCACAAAACTATAAAAAACTTAAAATTCGCTCCCCAGCACGTCCCTCAAAGAAAAAAAAATTTTTTTCGATAGGATCATCCAGTCCGGAGAAAACTTAATTGCAGACTTCGTGCGGATCCTGTGTGAAATGCTGGAAATTACGATTTTCGTTATTTCTGACGCTAGAAAGGGCTTGTTTGGGCTTAAACAAGTGTAAAAGGCTTGTCTAAACCCTACCCCGACGCTAAAAACAAGGAAAATCTACCCCTTTTTAATTAATTTAGAAAAAACTTTCAAAAATCGCCATCTCCGAGCCGGATGAAGGTAAAAATACACAAAAAAAATTATAATTAATAAAAAATAGGCAGTTATATGCTGCAATAGTCACAATAAAAAATATACAAGTTTTCGTGCAAATTTGCACGAAAAACTAAAGAAGTCACTTTTTTAATTATGGCGTGCTTAAAAATCGTCCAAAAAATTTGAAATTTGGCAGGCACGAAGATCTGGCGAGCGCGCAAAAGATAGCAGTTGCCGATTTTAGCTATCTGCTCTGGGTCCACTGCTATTGTCGGTCAAAGTTTGCACTTTCTAACATTTATTAAAAAGTTTCTAATAACTGGAAAATTTTTCTGTTGCCAGATTATAGGTGCTGGAGATGGCGTCTTCCTCCACAAAAAAAATCAGGTTCCTCGGACTGCTGGTTCTGGTACCGCGTGGCTACGCGGTACTTGTTTTTTTTAGTTTTCACGGAAAGCCTGGGGCTTTCCGGGAAAAACTGACCGGCGTGGCGGATGGGGCTCCACTGCCCGCAGCCGGGGATACTTCGAGCTTGACGATCCGATAACTTTTCACTAAGCTATACACAGAAATATGAACAAACACGTGTTGATTAACCTTAAAAGGTCAGTAAAAACACTTTTAGGGAATCTGGCGCTATCGTGCGGGTGGATTACGATACGCCGGCAAACGCGGGGCACCGAGACGCAACTTTTAACACCTCGAACACTGTTGTAGCTTGAGAAAAACCCACTTTTTCGAATTTTTAAGTGCGGAGCGCGGTTAAAAATGATCTAGTCACCTCAAGGAGTGATGGGCGACCAGAAAAAAAAAATAGTTAAAGTGACTAAACTGTACTGGTTATCAGACAGCAAGTTGTTCTTCTCCAAGTAATTAACCAACCTCACATTTATAATTCTTTTAAGAATTTTGGACATGGCAGGAAGTACCGATATTGGTCGGTAATTATCGATACGACTTCTGTCTCCACCCTTGTGGATCGGTCGAACCTGAGACTTTTTTAGGGATTTTGGGAAGACTCCTAAACGGAGAGAGCAATTGAATATATGGGTCAATGGTGGCACTAGCAAGTTTGCATATTGTTTTAAGAACTTACTACTGATCCCATCACTGCCGGTAGCACAGCTTATTTTTAGTCCTAAGATTAGTCTATGCACTTCATCTTCATCAGTTTCTTCAAGCACAAAGGAGTTTAATTGAGTACTTGACGGTGGCATGTTAATACAGTTGTGATTTGTTTTCGATTCTTGTTTTTCTGCCAAATGTTTACCTATATTGACAAAGTACTCATTGGCCTTATCCAGGGAGAGTTCCGGGGATCCATCTAGATTCAAGAGCTCTTTGGGATAACTGGAAACCTTATTAGAGCCTGTGACGTTTTTTATTACATTCCACATTCTTTTAGTATCGTTCTGGGCAGTTTGTAGTTGATTTTTTTCATAATCGTTTTTGACTTTTTTTAGTATATCGTTACAGTAGTTTCTATAACGCCTGTACGTCACTTGCAGTATTTGATTTCCAGGAGATAGTCTGGTTTGTTTGTGAAGCTTATCTCTATTTTTCATACATCGCAACAGCCCTTGCGTCATCCACGGCTTCAAAATTCGCTTACGGCGAGATTATAGTTTTTCACATGTATTACTTCTAATAGCACTTTGCAGACTATCTGTCAAATAGGAGAGGGAAATATTAGGGTCAGTATGTTCATATATTGGCCGTAAGTCAATATTTAATACATCCCTGTCCAGTCCCACAGTGTCCACTACTGAGATCACCTTCACCACATCTTGCCGTTTCTCCGTCCCAACATCCACACACAATAGAACCGGGTAGTGATCCGTTAAAGATGCTTGGGGAATTATTGTGCGGGCAGTGGTTTTCGTCTTGAGAAGGACATGGTCGATGCAAGTACCAGAAGCACTTCTTGTAATGAAGGTGTGGGCAGGGAAAAGGCCATGCATGGCAGCAATGTTTAAGTAACGTCCTCCATCAACGTCTATTTTATCAGAGTTTATGGGTATATTTATGTCACCCATGATGACAATGTTTTCGAATGATGATAGAGTGAATAAAATTGCATCCAGTGAGGATATAAAGGGAGATATATTACTATAAGATGGCGATCGATAAATTGCCACAATTGCGAGTTTTTTTTCAAAGGTTGCTACCAGGCAATTCCCATCCAGGAAAGGAGGTTCATCTATTGTGAGGTTAAGGTCTTGTTTATAATAGATAACTACCCCATCGTTTTGCAATTGATGCTTCGATGTTGAGTTATATGAGTAACCGTCTAATTATATAGTAGTAGTATAATTGAGGATGCGTACTCTCGCATCTGCGATAACCTCATCACATGGCTAGTCGGAGATTCTTCATTTCGGGATCTAGCAACTAGCAAACGATGCCTAGTACGCATTGTTTTCTTTTGTCCCAAACTGCTGCGCTGCATTTTCAAGGATTCACTCTGAGAAGTTTGCTGTGGAAGTCTCCGTTTCTCGTCTGCAGAGAGCTGAGAGCAATGATTTCTCATTATCTCTCTCATGTTTTTAAGCCTCTGTTGACGAGTATGCGGAGATTCTTGTTTCCGCTTATTCGCCGTCTGGCGAGCTTCCTCGAAAGAGCCGTTTTAGTAATTTTTAATATATATATATATTTTTTATACCACTTAGTGGCAGACAAGCACACGGCCCACCTGATGGAAAGTGGTAACCGTGGCCTATGGACGTGTGCAACACCAGGGGCGACGCACTCGCGCTGCCGACCCTGAAGAAACCTTCTAATGCCCTTCTTGACAAATATGGGGTATATTTTAGCCGTTTGGGAAAACCACAGCAGGGAGTCGTTACACAGCTTGAGCGTGCGTGGGATGAAGTTCCTTTTGTACCGCACGGTTCGCACCATTTCTGGTCGCAATTTATGAGGATGAACTCCCTGTCTATGGCGAGTGGTGCGGTGATAGAAAGTAGCTGTCGGCATCATGTCAAACAATTCATCTAAGCACAAACCATTCGCTTACAGACCTCCGCCCCCCATGAGCGCGGGCCTGAGGGTGACGGGTGGAGCCACCCGTCACCCTAGCAGAAGCAGGCCACGGCGGCGGCGCGCATCGTAGGACGATGCGCGCCTCCCCACACCGGGGTTGAGTCGGGGACGGCGTGGTCCCCACCTCCCGAGGAGGGCCAGACCGAAAGGGATGGCCCTGGGTCAGCCGGGGTGCGAGGGATATGTCGCAAGACAACCTCACCTTCGGCCTAGCACCACGACCCACAGACGGCGTGCGGTTTAGTCGGTTCGAGTCCGACATAACCCACCCCTCCGGCTCCGGAGGGGCGGGTATCCGTGGGGATTTCCCGCACGTAAAAAAAAAAAAAAAAAAAAAAAAAAAAGCACAAACCATTGTATAGGCGGTAGAACACACACAGTGAGGCAAAGTCCCTCCTGAGGCTGAGAGGTTTCACAGCGCCTGCGAGTATGGGATTGTCGACGAGCCTCTACCTGTCTTTGTATCGATTCGAAGGGGTCAAGCTGGTATGCAGGTACTCCGGCAAAAAGGTGACAGCAGTACTCCATATGGGGCCGAACTTGTGCCTTATAAAGAAGGAGTCGTTGCCCCGCTGTAAAGTACTGCTTCGCTTTGTGAAGCATTCCAAGTTTCTTAGATGCCAGCCTGGCCTTGTCCTCCAAATGGCTGCGGTACTGGACGTCGCTTGAGATGTCGACGCCTAGGATCCCGATACTCGAGGAAATGATAAGCGATGTACCCAGCAATTGCGGCGCTACAATAAATGGGGTTTTCTTAGCGGTGAATACACATACTTGTGTCTTAGTGGGGTTGAATTGGACTTGGTTTATTCGACCCCAATCGGATACTCCTAAGAGAGTAGTCTCGATTTCGGACACAAGTTCTTCTCGATTCTCCTTCAACTTGGACTGAGAGACATTTGCACGGCCCGTGTAACACGTGTCCCCGGTACTGTCGTCCGCATAACAATGAATGGAGTCATCAGATAGCATATCATTGATATGCAGCAGAAACAGGGTCGGCGACAGCACAGAGCCTTGTGGGACACCAGCGTTTATGTCCATGCGGTCCGAGCAACTGCCATCGACGAAGACTTGGATTTTTTTTTTATGATAAACTTAGATGGCAGACAAGCACACGGCCCACCTGATGGGAAGTGGTTACCGTGGGAAGGGGTTCGCATAGTATGGCAACTTCGTAAGAAGACCTCTGTGCCAGACCCGATCAAAGGCCTTCGCTATATCGAGGCTGACCGCTAGTGCCTCCCCCAGACTCTCGACGGCTTGCGCCCATCGGTTTGTGAGATACACAAGTAGACAGAGCGACGGTGACGAAAGCCGTACTGTCGGTCGCTCAGTAGATCGTTTCCCTCCAGGTATCTCAAGAGCTGCGTATTAATAATGCGCTCCATAACCTTTGAAAGTAGGAAGGTTATAGCAATAGGCCTGTAATTGGACGGGTCGGTCCTGTCGCCTTTCTTAGGCACAGGATGTACGAACACAGTCTTCCAAGAGCCCGGACTTGTCTCGCGGAATAAGAGGGCGCGGAAAGGCGTGTAAGTACTGCACGGAGAAAAATTTTGATCCTGTTCGTACATTACGTTAATGTATAAGCAACTTAAACTAAAATTAGGAAGCAGCTTCCTTATTTTTGTTGAGTATTACGTAATAATGTAGCATACTTCTCAAGCGTTTTATACCACAACATGATCTGTAATGTATTCGCTGTCAAGTACGTAAGCATGCTGTCAAGTACGTTAGCATAGAAAGCCTCATTACTCATGTTGTCAAATCATTATGTTCCGTAACTCACTACAGTCTGGTTTGGACAAGGACACATTAAAAATCATTACAATACTAGCAGATCCTTATAAGTATGTAAAATACAGATAAATAATGTCAGTGGTACAGTTTTTTTTTACTTGCTGGAAATCCCCACGGATACCCCCCCCCCCCCTTCGGAGCCGAAGGGGGAGGTTTTGTCGGACTCGAACTGACTAAACCGCACGCCCGTCTGTGGGTCGATGAGCTAGGCCGTAGGTGAGGTTGTCTCATGACATATCCCTCGCACCCCGGCTGACCCAGGGCCATTCCTCTCGGTCTGGCCCTCCTCGGGAGGGGGGACCACGCGGTCCCCGACTCACCCCCGGTATTCTGCTAGGGTGACGAGCGGCTTCACCCGTCACCCTCAGTGGCAGTGGTACAGTATACCACTGATACATGCGTAAAATTTCGTTTAACAATTGTGTATGTGTGCCAATTCAATAAACATACCGTACAACCAGACAATGCTACTGCTACCTTGTAAATTACCCGTTACATTATAGGTAGCTCGCATCTCAATTTTAATGTAACAGCGACATAAAAAAGTGTGACATTACGTAAAATGTCGTCGGAAAATTGTGTAAAGATACTGACCAATTATACGTAGTCCACAACTAAATAATGCTGCTGGTACAGTATTATGTGTACGATGCATTATACGTAACTCGAAGCTAGACCGTAATGTGTAGGGCACATTATAATAATAGCACATACTTATACTGTCGCTGAAATATTGCGTAAAGATACATAATCATTGTAGATAATCTGCAACCAGATAATGCTATTGCTACCTTGTAACTTACCCGTTACATTATAGGTAGCTCGCATCTCGATTTTAATGTAACTGTGACATAAAAGGGTATGACATTACGTAATATGCCGTCGGAAAATTGTGTAAAAATACTGATCAATTATACATAGTCCACAAATAAAGCATGCTGCTGGAACAGTATTATGTGTACGTTATATTATACGTAACTCGAAGATAGACCGCAATGTGTAGGGCACATTATAAAAATAGCACATACTTATACTGTCGTTGAAATACAATATCATTGTAGGTAATCTGCAACCAGATAATGCTTCTGCTACCTTGTAAGTTACCCGTTACCATTATAAGTAGCTCGCATCTCGATTTTAATGTATCTGCGACATAAAAAGGTGTGACATTATGTAAAATGTGGTCGGAACATTGGTAAGGATACCGACCGGTGGTGTTGCAACCGTATAATGTGTCCGACACTAGACTGTAATGTAATGTGTAATACATTACAACGCCTTGACTTACTGATAAAAGGAGAGCCATGCATTGTAATGACATGACATCGGTAGGTATAATATAGACCGTTTTCAAGCCAGGAAAGGCGGGAAACAGTGTTACCAATTTTGGCAGTTTTTTGCCGTTTAAGCAAATTTGCCACCTATAAATTTTATTGTCAGTTCAGTAGGTTTAGGCGATTTAAAAAATAGCATATCGTTGTTGATATTGCAATATGTTCTATGTCAAATTTCTAAGATTTATTTTTATTTCTAAATCGCATCCTAAATTAAAATATGAACGCACCCGTAAAACGTTCTATGTCAACAGCCAATCAGAACGCTTTATTCTACACTGATGCAATACGTCACGTGACAACTTTAACACAAAACTCATATTTCAATTGGTTCTATGTCAACTTTTGAACGACAACGGATTTTTTAGCTAGTGTTCTTTTAGATTTTCGTTTGTTTCAACAAAAGATAAATGGTAAGTTCCTTGTAAAATTACTTAATTCGTTGTACTAAAGCAGATTATGAAATAAGCTTTACTATACTTTTGTTAATTAGGTACTTGTTTTTTTTTGCTGCCATACAAAGTAACCGATGGTATTGGTGCATGCGACAAATATAACATTTTTAATCCGTTGATTCTTGCTTGTACTTATAAGTTATTTTTGATAAATTATTGTGATGCAGGCTATGGTGGAGTTATTTTTTCGGTACTGAATAACTATTTTTATTTTTAGATATTTATACAAAATGGTTTATGTCATATCTCTGGTTCAAATTATGTGACATAGATCGTATTGCACTGTATTATATGTATTATTTTGCATGGGTGGTTAAGGGCTTGCATCCGCTTTTTACAGGTACAATATGAGGAGATTTTCGAGAGGAAACATGTTAGTAGAATTAGCAACTTCTACAAAGTCACCTGAGGAAGCAGTTCTTCTTGACGAAGCAACAGGAAAGTTTAGGCCATCTTTTCCTCATTCTCCGTCTAAATCTAGCAAATCTAGTGATGACGAGACTTATTGCGGGTTTTCGGATATGGAATCAATCAGATCCTTCAGAACCTGAGTTTGTGGGTTGTTCTGAAAATTCTTCTAGCAGTTCATCAGATGTTGAAGAATTTTTAGATGAACGATATGGAAAACTAACCCGCAAGCGAAAGAAGGACGGACGTAAGAATAAACGTAAAAGTAAGGGCCAAGCTGATAAATCTTTGTGGAAAAGGACAAAAAACTCTGCAGCCAGACTCAAAGGAGAGGAATATACTGGTTTCGAAAAGAATGAAGAGGGTAAATACCAACAAACTGTTTCACGCCCCGCAAAGATTCTAAAAAATGGTTGTGGTGGTCATACTTTGCTAAAACGCGGGGGTCCTCGGCAACAGTTTGAGTGCAACGAATTATCAGATAGTGACCGGGAGTCCATTTTCCAAGAGTTTTGGAAAATGAGATCCTGGGAGGCACGTAAAGTTCACGTTCGAAGCCTAGTTGATGTCGGAGTTCCCCAGCATCGTCGTAACTCTTCGATAAATGATGTAAGTCGGAAAGAAACAGCTTTTAAATATTTCTTGATGTTGCGTTCTGAAAATGCTGCAAGAAAAGTACATGTTTGTAAAGTCATGTTTATGAAAACGTTGGCTATCGGACAGCGGCAGTTGCGAGACTGGCTTACACAAAAATCTGTGAATACCAATGATCCGGAGCTGAACTCAAGTGTTACACCTGCACAAAATAACGTTTCAGAAGAAGATAACAGCATTGTGGAATTCTTTGAGAAATTGCCTAAAGTCGAATCACATTATTGTCGAAAATCAACTACAAAAAAATATTTGGAACCTATTTGGAACAGCATTACAGGAGTATACGGATTTGTATACGGAATACTTGCAGTTCTGTACCACAAACAACAAGAAAAAATTTGGCCCTGCTTCCTTTTCACGAAAATTTCACGAATTGAACTTATCTATTTTCAAACCCCGGAAAGACCAATGCAATAAATGCATTTCATATAAACGTTATTGTGTACACTATGGACGTGCAAGCTGTGCTGTTGTGTCCTAAAATGCAGGCATCAGCCACTTACTATAAAACAAAACTAAACGTTCACAATTACACACATTACAACTTAAAAACGAAGGAAGTATTTTGTTACTTATGGCATGAGGGCAATGGTGGTTTGGATAGTAATGTGCTTGCGTCTATATTGACCAAACATCTAATGTCTGAGCTACAAAAATCAAAAGCCACAAAAATCATTTTATGGAGTGATGGCTGTTGTTATCAAAATAGATCTGTGAAACTGGCCAATGCATTGTTGGAACTGGCTGTAGAACAAAATGTAATAATTGAACAAAAGTATCTGGAAGTTGGCCACACTCAGATGGAGGTAGACTCTATCCACAGTGCCATAGAAAGAAAACTGCCTCCTCACAGAGAGATATATATTCCCGGCGATTATATTAATATTATGAAGAGTGCACGAAAAGATCTTTACAATGTAATCTTTCTAGGCTATGATGACTTTATGAAATTTGAGGGGGGCAGGTATTCGAGTATCAGACCAGGAAATACCAAAGGAGATCCAATCGTAACCGACATTTGCGCCTTGCAGTACTTACCTGAAGGTAAAATAAAATTTAAGCTGAAATTTAATGATGAGTTCGAATATTTACCGAGAAGACAATCAAACAAAAAGATGCAATATTGCAAAAATCTGCTCTGTACACATCGCCCTTGTCTATAGACCTGGCAAAATTCATTCATTTGCAAGAAATGAAACCACTAATACCTAAGGATTATCACGCATTCTACGACTTGCTCGAACACAATTGTTCCTCAACCTCATCTTCTGGCTACACACATATCCAAAAAATTTAAAATAGGTTAAAAAGAAAGAGAGAGACGTTAAGTTTAATTATTATGGTTTTAGGTATAATTTTTCAGGAATATAATAATAAAAGATTCTTTACTCTCGCTTGTTTTACTTGTGTAGTGTAATATTTTGAAGGTAGCCGAAAGATAGAAGTGTAAAAAGGAATATTCCATTATTATTTTAAATATTATTCTTCTAATCCACTTTGAAAGTATCTGAAACTGAATAATTTCTGAGAAGCAATACAAACTATGTCATCCTGTTATTATGAATATTAATTGAAATATTTATTACAATACGTTCAATGTCACGGTATTTCACTATGTATATACAATTATTGTTATTTTTAAATATTATTTCATGTAACACATTTATTTTTTAAATATAATGAAAGGCTGATAATTACAATCGCTTTAATTACGTCAAAAAAACGTTATTTGTGTCTCCTGTAAAGTACGTCAAAGTTGACATAGAACATATTGCAATATCAACGACGATATACAAACTTTACACTTATATTCAGACCATTTTTTTTTTAATTATCTCTTTGGGAGACTGTTATTTTTTCCACTGCGAAGTTACAGACTTTGGTTTTAGTATTTATTAGCTTTCGGCCCACGGCTCCGCCCGCGTAGACTACAGGTTATATCGTGCCCAGTAGTAGCATGAAAAGTTTTCTATGTCCTTTCCCGAGCTCTAATTTTATCTTTGTACCAAATTTCATCGAAATCGGTTCATTGTTTAGGCATAAGAGCCCAACAGACAGACAGAGTCACTTTCGCATTTATAATAATATAGTAATATACTTAAGTAAAAAGTGAAATAAGTAATAAAAAAAAAAATATGTGTATAAGTAAGGAAAAAGCCGAAAGATAACCTTCTTCGTAATTGAAATGTCCACTGGCGATATTTCTATAAATATTTTAAAAACGTCTTTAAAATCAATTTAATATTATAATAAAAAGTTATAGGTATATGATATAATTAAAAGTTTTTTTAAATACACATCACATTATTATGACATGCCTGCCTTTATTTGTAAGACCCTTTACGGCTAAATATTCATAATAAAAAAATCGAGTTTCTGCTATTCGCGGCCGGGCTTTCGTGGCGCGAATGTAGATCGGACTTTACAATAACTACCCAGGGGCCCGTTCCATAAAACTACAATTTACAAATTACAAGTAGAATTCGATGTACATTGCGTAGGTAATTGGTCATTTAAATAGGTCTTATAATATATGGCCAATTAACTACGTAGTGTACATCGAATTGTACTTGTGATCCTCGAATTGAATTGTACTTCTCACTTTTCCTCGATACGAGACATTTACCGACCTAAAATCAATTTTTGTTTCGCTCCCGATAGCATATTTTACATATTTCTCATTTCCGGTATACAGGTTTGGCAATTTTTTTGTCAGTGTCGGCCAGATTCGCTATTCTTGAAATAGTCACACTGGCAATGAAAAAAAAAATTTCTGTATTCGGTACCACAGAGTAAGTAATATACTACGTAAGATTCGGTACTAAACGCGTGGTGCGTGGTGGCGTTTTGTGCTCTGTTTTGTGTTTGTTTGCAGATTTATTTGCAATTACATTGAAAATACTAATAAATATTGAAAATACTAATAAATATTATAATAGAGGATAGAATACCAGAGCCCTTAGAAAGCATCAAGAAGTTTACTAATTGCAGAATTTTAGGTTTTCATAAACAAAGTGCATAATAATAATATGCCTATTAATAGGATACCATACCGTATATCAGCCCCCATTTAGGGATGCCGATTGCCTTGTGCTCACGAGTGGAGAGGTCGCAATTGTTGCTATGTATCGCTCCCCGTCATTTACGGACACAGACAATTTCTTAACAAGTCTCAATGATATTCTAAATTCTCTACGTGCATATAAAACTGTGGCGGTTGTAGGAGACATTAATATCGAGATACAGCCTGATCGGTTAGTGCCTGCATCTGAGGATTGCCTTCATGTTTGTAGCTCGCACGGACTTCTACCCGCTCATGTTATCCCAACACGAAATGGTGCCTGTTTGGACCATATTATGCTAAAAACACAAAGACCTGCGGCGAGTCTGGTATGGAAAACCCATATTACCGATCATCTCCCAATGTTGTTAAACCTAGACTCAAACCATATCATGAAAAAACCTAAATGCTATACTCAGCGAACCGACTTGCCTGCAGTGATCACTGAATTATCAACCCACGATTTTTCATTTTTATATGAAATCAAAGATGCAAATCAAGCAGCTGAATTCTTCGTGTCGATTGTCTCTCAAGTTTTACAGCAACATACCAAGAGGATCAAAATATCTCATCGAAAGAAAATTATTCACCCCTGGATTACGACTGGGCTTTTGAGATGCATAAAGCATCGGGACACTTTACATCAAAAAGCAAAGTCAGACCCTGCAAATATTGTACTTCAAGTTACCTACAAGCGCTATAGAAATTATTGCAATAACTTGTTGCAAAAGTTAAAATCCGAGTATAAACGCTCCCAATTCCAGAATGCGAAGGGAAATATTAGAGCTATTCGATTAAGATAGGAAAAAGTGAACATGCTTAGGTGGGACTCGAACCCACGATCTTTCCTTTACAGAGGGAATGCTCTGACCACTGACCCTGTAAGGGAAAGATCGTGGGTTCGAGTCCCACCTAAGCATGTTCACTTTTTCCTATCTTAATCGATTTGAAAAGTTAGCATAGTAAATGCTTCAAAATTTCATTCAATATTAGAGCTACTTGGCAGGTCGTCAGGACTATTGCTGATACTGTTCGGCCAAAAGTGCCACCAAATGAACTCCTAAACTTGTGCGGCACTGCGAGGGACTGTGTGAACTCCATTAATAAGTACTTTGTTGATATAGGGAAGTCTCTGGCAGCCAAAATACAAACAAACACATGGAGAAAAACAGCCTATAAATCATTTGCTATTCCGTATAGCAACTTAGGTAATTCAATGTCTCTACCTGAAATCACCGCCTCAGAATTGGACTCAATAATTTTCAGTCTGAAAGACAATTGTGCCATGGGATGCGACGGCATTCCCCCATCATTGTTAAAATCTATGCACCAACATCTCAATTCACCACTGAGGTATATTATTAATTTATCTCTTTCCACAGGTATCTTTCCAGATGTCTTTAAAAAAGCTCTTGTATGTCCAGTCCATAAGAGTGGCGACAGAGGCCAAGTTGTCAACTACCGCCCTATCTCAGTTCTGACTACAATATCAAAAATCTTCGAAAAATATATTAACACAAAGTTGATAGACTACCTAAACCATTATAACATAATTGCCCATAATCAATATGGGTTTGTAAAGGGAAAGTCCACGGAGGACGCTGTGATGGACCTTACAGAGACTGTGATAGGAAACTTTGATAAGAAGCTTAGGACATTAGCCATTTTCCTTGACCTCTCAAAGGCATTTGACACGGTTTCTGTTCCTATTCTGCTGGACAAAATGGAGACAATAGGCATTAGAGGAATTGTTCTTGATGGATTTCGAAGCTATCTGACAGGAAGGTCTCAGTGCGTGAGGATTGGTGGCCATGTTAGCGATGAAGAAATCATTACTTTCGGTGTTCCACAAGGTAGCGTATTGGGGCCAACTCTCTTCATAATATACATCAATGACCTGTGTCGATTAAACATCCCAAACTGTAAAATGGTAACCTGTGCAGATGACATGGGGAGAGCTGGAATTTTGCCTACAACAACGCCGAAAAAGCACTCTCTACGGTCATGTCTTGCTTGACTGCTAATCTCCTCACATTAAATGTCGATAAAACTGGATATATTAATTTTTTTCCGCCTCCGGTATCAGTGGTCCAGGAGGCGTTTTCTCTTAAGGCCCACATCTGCGATCCAGTTAGTGGAGATTGTGGTTGTCCCTCTCTAAATCAGCTGCCCTACAAAAAATACCTGGGTGTATATATAGATGCAAACCTTCGCTGGAATAAACAGATAGAGACCATGACCTCACGCGTCAGAAAACTCATATATGTGGTTAAAAAGCTGAAATCTTCTGCTGATGAGAGAATCCTAAAATTGATTTATTACACATTATGTCAATCTATAATGGCTTACTGCATTGCGGTGTGGGGTGAAGTTGGTCCTACCAGTATGCTTAGGTTAGAAAGAGCACAGAGAGCTGTTTTGAAGGTATTAACAGGCAAACCGCGAAGATATCCCACAACGCAACTATACAAAGAATGCTCTGTGATGACTGTGAGACAGCTTTTTGTGTTCCAAACCACTATGCGCAGGCATGCAATGCTATCGTATGTACCCATTGTCAAGCGTAGAAAGGACCGTATCTGTGCGATAAAACCGCATAGAACAGCCCTAGCGGGTGGAAGCTTCTCAATAAATAGTTGTCGTCTTTATAACCGAATCAATAAAATCATCTACATTTATCCACAACCATCCAAGGAGTGCAAATTTTCCTTAAAACGGTGGCTCCTGACCTTGGACTATCAGGAAACTGAAGCTATCCTCGAAATATTAGTTTAACGTCCCCATTATGCTATACCTACACACAACACTATCTGCTGCACTCACTCACCAACACGCTTGCACTCATCAACATGCACTCACTCACCAACTCGCCCTCACTCACCAACACACACGCACTCACCAGCAACACGTCCTGACTCACCACGGTATTGATAACCTAAAATAATGAATACAAAAAGATTTAAGTCATTATTTTGTTTTTTTTTTTTTTTTTTTTTTTGATTTTTCCTCGAGTGTTCGATTTATTGTAATTGTAAAATTAACTGTGTCTCTAAACGCAGGCACCTGTGATACAATGTTTAATTACATTAGTACAGGGAGCCAATGTTCCACAATCTATGTTATGTTATCTGTTCCACAATCTATGTTATGTTATGTTATGTTAAAGAAGTGTTATAGAAATGATAATATCCTAAATAAATATTTCTGCTAATGATTGTCCATCCTGTATACAATCTCTATTATCACAACTTTTATTTTTGTTTACAGGTTGAAACAATTTTAAATGTGAGGTTTACAAACAAGATTAAAAGAGAAGATTATATTTAAGAGAAGAATATAATATTTGATGTTTTCGTAGTATTATTTAAAAAAGTTTGTTATAAACGGCCGTCATTCACCTAACTAAACGAGACTTTGAATTTCTAAAATTCCTAACCCAAGGTTGGGATGATGCAGTTTTTGCCTGGCATGTGTAGTAAGGATAGAATCAAATTAAACAATGTTATGTTATATGTACTAATGGTGTCGTAAGATATGGTGTCGGCTATGTTCGGAAAGGATACTGCAGTCATACATGTTGTGGATTATGTACACTAAGGACGATGTAATCGTACGCATTGATGAAGCCTACGTGCCGTTAAGATTGAATAATGTTGTACTGAGAACGATGCTGCCTGGTGGTACTGTACACAAATGCCAGACTCCGTAGGAGGCGTACTCGTCCCGCAGACTCGGAGCCCCGATTGACGGAGCTTCATGAGGGATACACGGAGGCCCGGAATGCCCTCCGAGCGGAGATTAAGCGGTCTAAAGCCGCTTGCTACCGGGGGCTCCTGGAGACGCTGGGGCGGGACCCATGGGGGCGGCCTTACCTTATGGTAAGAGAAAAGCTGCGCCCCCGGGCCCCTCCGCTAACCCAGGTGCTCGAACCGGCTCTGCTCGGAGGAGTGGTGGAATTCCTGTTCCCGGCGCGAGCGGAACATGTTCCGCCGCAGATGACTCCGCCGCCTCGGTCGCCTACGGTGCCCAGTGCGGTGATTGACGACGACGTGCCCGAGGTCACTTGGGTAGAACTGGAGCTGGCGGTGCGAAGGCTTAGGGCCAAGAAAGGCACCGCCCCGGGACCCGACGGCATTCCAGGCCGCGCGTGGGTCCTAGCTCTAGGGGGAGACGGCCTCGAACCCCGACTGAGAGGGTTCCTCAGCGCATGCTTGGAGCGGTGCCAGTTTCCGAAGATGTGGAGGACGGGGAAACTGGTCCTCATCCGCAAGCAGGGACGCCCGCCGGACGAGCCGTCCGGGTACCGGCCCATAGTGCTGCTCGACGAGGTGGGCAAACTCTTTGAAAGAGTTATTGCCAAGCGCCTCGTCGAGCATCTCTCTAGAGTTGGGCCGGACCTGGCGAACACCCAGTTTGGGTTCCGCCGGTGGCGTTCCACTGTGGATGCCATCATGCGTGTGAGGACTCTGGCGGGGGATGCGGTTGCCCGGGACGAGGTGATGTTGGCGGTGTCCTTGGACATCTCCAACGCCTTCAACACCTTGCCCTGGAGTTGCATCAGGGAGGCACTCGTGTACCACGATGTGCCTCTCTACCTCCGCCGCATAGTCGGGGCGTACCTGACGGAGAGAGCCGTCATCTACCCAAGTTCGACGGGAGTCGGTAGGCGTGAGATGTCGTGCGGTGTTCCGCAGGGGTCGGTCCTGGGGCCGCTCCTGTGGAACATCGGTTACGACTGGGTGCTTCGCGGTTGTAACGAAAGAAAATTTGATGCTAGGGTTTCAATGAAGTTAAATAAAGTAAATAAAAGTGAATTAAATGTGCTATGGGTGCACTGTAAAATTAATAAAGATGATGTCTATACCGGCTAGGGTATGAGCAGAGATAAATAATAAGATAGACTAACAATTTATAACAACTGAATGACGTTACATGAATTTATGTTTCGATATTATAGAAATGAATCTCAGGGTGGATTCGCAATAAATATTCTGCCGAGGCGTTGTTTGATCCGTTGTGCAGAGATGGTAGTATGCACTTAGCTCGTTCACTCCCGGCTGCTGATGTTGCCGGCGTGCCAGGGTCCTCGCTGGTGTGCCTCACGACCGAATGATGGCGTGAAGCCCGGTGCGAAGACCCTGGAAAAAGAAAGAGTGCGGGTCAGTATGTCACATGGGAACTACGTCCAGTGACCCGCTAAAATAATAGCAGGTGAAGATAATCTCCCCAGCGGCAGAACAGCGTAGCTAGAAGCTATAAGAAAAGATTAATAATTACGCAGCGCAAGCTGGTGACGTGACCTCCGACCGTAGAGGTCATCGGTCTCGTGGCAGTAAATAGTAGGCTGAAATAGCACATACTAGAATCATAAAATAATAAATTAAAACATAGATAGGCCATGCGTATTAGCAGGCATAAAGCTGCACCGCTGGAAAGTCTTCACCTGTAGAAGAAGTAGGAAATGTTGATCTCAAAACTTACCCGGTGCCGACAGCAGTTGGCCGCCGGGGTCAAAGCGACCTTCCTCGGCCAAGGGTAGCCGAATAAAGGGACCACTTTAGCGCCGTGAATAGACACTTAGGTAATGTTGTCCAATCTCGCTCGCACAGCCATAGACAAATTAGTATATCGTATCGAAAATACTAAATTATCGACTATTTTAGACAAATTATTTAAAAATTGATTTATAAAAAATCCACAACGTTACAATACCCCCCCAATTAGTTCTGGGTTTTTGTTACCCAAAAACCCGATACTGGACTGCTCAATAAAATGCCTGACTTACGCTTACACATACATACTTCCTTACATACCTCCCCTATCATGTTCATCCATACGTAGCGGTTACCACTTCAGTAATGTAGCACACGCGTTCCTTTCGAAGAGAGTTTCCAGGTTAATAGGTACTGGAGACTCAGACGTAAATCGAACAAGATAGAAAACATTGAAATGTCACAGACAATTTCAATGAGAAGAAAAAGAGCAATCGAACCACTATATATTTTCAACTTTAAAAAGGGAAAGTGTTATGTTTTTAGTATAGGGCTTATTTTAGATGTATACATTACCGCATCTGCAATAAGGCTTATTTCACGAGTTTGCAAACCGCTCGGAAGAAGACATAACAAAAAGGGATGCAATGAGGCTTGTTTTTAGAACTGAGTTTGCACGACCGCTCAGCATAATGGTATAAAACCATAAAACAGTACCCCGATACTCGTTGAATTCCCAGCTCGAAGAAAAAGGTATCTGTTGGTTTAAAACGCCAACAGATCCAACAAATGGTATAAAACCATAAAAATTCCCGGTGACTGGTTTAGTATCCCAGCACCAAGATAAGGTATCCGTTGGTTTAAAACGCCAACGGACCCGAAAACAACATCGGTTGGTTTAAAACGCCAACCGACCCACAACAACTATTACTAGGCAAAGCCTAATAATAAAGAAAAACGAACACGAAGTTCTAAGTTCCATCTCAAAGAGAGGAGAAAAGAAGAAGAAAATATATAGCAGTGGTAGGGTAATAAGATTTAAAAGTTAACTTTATATAAGCTATATAAGTTTCATTGTCAAATATAAACAATGCAAAAGTATAATTAACTACTTTTAAAAGTTATGACCAAGTCAAATTATTATTAAAAGAGTTATTTTCAAAGGAAAATGGCTTATTATTTGACCCACATACAGTGAGTATATATGCAAACATGAGTTGCAAAAGGAACAACGAGTGTTCAAAAAATTTAAAAGTTTTAAAAACTTACCAAAGTTTAAAAAAGTTCAAAAAATCAGAACCCAAGGTTCAACAAACAAATTAATTAATTTAATGTTTTGTAGTCGTTTGCGTTTGTCTTGTGACAAAAAGATCCAAAAATTTTTTTTTACAAGTCAAGAAATCCATGAAGGCATTTTAGGGTTATTGCAAAAGTCAAAATTTTTCAAAAAATTCTAAGTTCTAGTTCCAAGGAACAAAGATTTTAAAAATATTCAATATTTTTAATTAATGTATTTCTATAATTTTATATTTTATTATTTATTTAGTATTATTCACCATATTGTAGTGAATAAACGTTGACATAGAACAACAGGAACATAAAAATGAAATAGCCATCCCAGAAAAAGTCAGACAACAGAATACGGAGGCAATCATAGGATCAAAAGATATTGTATAATTAGCACATAATACCAAAAGTTGTTATTCTCAAAAGAATAATCTTATTTTGTTTTAAAAAAAACAAGGCAATTTTGAAACAAAATTAGTAGTTTTTAAATTATACTACTGGCAACACTTTTCGATTGTCAAAATTATATGACGTTTGACAGTTCAAATAGTCTTATTTTACTCCCCTAAACAATTTCAAAACAAAGTTTTCATGTAATTAATTTGATGTTCAATTATAAGAACCGAAGATGTAAACAATTGAAAAATAGTACATTAGTACTTAAGATATAGTGTAAACCAAGTCTACGAACAGGAATCATGACTTAGACGAGTCGTAAAAAGTTTTCGTAATAAGTGTTCAAAGTTGGGTACATTAAATTAAAGTTATAACTGTTGACCCTTTTATAGGTAAAAGTGTATATCATTACGACCATGTCGTGATTAAAAGGTTGTAGGCAGTGTACCAGCACAGTACAATAACAAGAAGAAGTTTGTAAAATACAAGTTTTAATTATATTTTAAATCACAAGTATGTGTTGGTATATACTTGTTTGCCACAACAGTGGTGTAATATTATTTAAGTGCAATGTGAATTATTGGAATAGAAATTTATAATTGAAACAAAAGTGATTATTAGAACACAAGAATTCATTATAAGAAGTTAAGTTGTTACTTTAACTTAGGTTAACGTTAGGTTAACTTTATGTATTATTTTGTTTGATTAAAATGTTTTATGTGAAATATGTGGTTATTTGAATGACACTGCTATATATGTTTGAATTAAATGGTTTACAATGGAAGTGAAGAACAGTTTGTCATGAAAACTCCATTAATACACTAGTCATCTTAAAACGACTCGGGGAAATGGTAATGTATAATTTAAAGAATTGAAGTAATTAAGGGCAATGACTTTAATGACTTCAAATATACCAAACTCAAAAATCCCATATGCGGAACATGATGAAGGACTATCAATTTAAATATTTATTATTATCTTTGTTGTTCTTTTCAAAGATATGTATTCATTTTATGGAGATCTTTTATTTTCCTTGTATTTCTTTTCAAGGGATATATATATATTTCTTTTTTTTTTATAATCAAGCTAATTTGGATACAGAAATCCGACAACGAGCAACATGACTACAAAACAGTTCAGTATAAAATTTAAATGGTAAAGTAACTCAAAGTTAGTAATAAGTTAAAACTATGGTGCGATGAGCGAGATTGACATAAAATGAAGCAAGTAATTTACTTCAATAAAGTAAGTTATTTACTGAAATAAAGCAAAATATAGGTAACCTGTCAGTGAATGGTAGACTATTTGTGTTCAAAACAGTAGTATATTATTGGGCATTCTAGACCACTCTCAGTCGCCTCGGCTCCTGCGAGCGGTCTAGTAATGCCCAATAACATACTGTAATAAACCAACGTTCCACATTTTAATGTCGTTCAATACATTACCGTTCCGTCGGCTCTCTGCGATCTCCTGCGTCGTAATTGCGTTGAAAGATGCTCTGTTAGTTAGCGATAGAGTCATTTCATAAACAGTACAGTCTTACGTTTACCTATTGCGTTGTCTGTAAGCAGATTGGTTTAACTATTTACGGTTATAAATACATAATGTCATAATTACATCTGTTCATAACCAGTCCATCAGCATTGCATCAAACATGAAATTCATTAAACAAGCAAAATCGTTACAGATTAGTATAATCTGTAATGATTTACCAAAAATCAAGTTACGCCACGGAGAATTATTGCCGAATACAGTACGTTGCATCATTTGCGGACCATCAAATTGTGGAAAAACCAATTTGTTAATTGGTCTCCTTTTGCACGAAAATGGATTGACATTTCAAAATGTTTATGTATATTCTAAAACTCTATATCAACCAAAGTACATTTTTTTAGAAAAGGTTTTACGAGGAGTACCAGGAATCACTTTTCAGAAATATCAAGCAAATGATGACGTTATGAAAGTGTCAGATGCAAAACCTAATTCAGTGATTATTTTTGACGATGTAGCATGTGAAAATCAAAGTAATATGCGTGATTATTTTGCCATGGGGAGACATAAATTGATTGACAGTTTTTATTTAAATCAAACATATAGCAAAATACCTAAACAACTAATAAGAGATAACGCTAACTTAATTGTGCTTTTTAAGCAAGACGAAATTAATTTGAAACATGTTTATGAAGAACATGTTAACACTGACATGACGTGGTTGGAATTTCGTACCATGTGTTCTCAAATATGGAAAGAGCCTTATGACTATGTTGTGATTAATAAAGACTGTCCTAAAAACAAAGGCTGCTATAGAAAAATTTTTGACACTTTTGTAGAATTAGATAAAATTTGAATATTTAAATAGACTGCTTTCACTTTCATGTTATTCTTTAATCAACTCTTATCCGATTACCATCTATTATACATGATGGAAAAATCATTGAAAAGACAAATTGTAGATGCGACACAAGCTGTAAAAAAAAAAATACGTAACATGAAGGATTTTGAAGATAATAACAGACAAGTGCTTGATACAGTTTTTAAGCCTGTTACAGAATCTCTTAATTTAATAGCCAACACCAATAACCAACTAGCTCTAACAAAAAGAAGAAAAAGGAGAATTTCATGATCAACCTTTCAACCACGACTTACAGAAAGATTATAAAGATAAAGATATAAAAGAAACAAATGATACCAGTGACGAATCGGAAACCGATATTGACTCTTCATTTCAGTCATTAGTCGATACTAATCCAAATCATGATGTATCATCTTGGTCATTATCTTCAGAAATATTAGCGGATGTGCCATTTGGTGTAAGAAATGAATGTGGAAAGTTAATGTTAGGTTCCTCTAGTATAACGATTGGTGACGACGTTATTACTGTAGCCGGACACAAATACAAATGTACACCTGGCTTGCGACAGTTGCTCTTAAAAAAAGACGTTGATCTGAGCTTTGTTACAGACTATGACATGCAAAATTATAAGTCGATGTTACTTGTAACAAATGCACATCGTCGCGATTTTGATTCAAGAAAACCAATTAAAAGTAATAAAGGACAAAAATATATGCAAGTTATTAAACCTCTTTTCGATCAACAAAGTAAAAGTCCAAGCTGTGAACCAAAAGTAGGAAAAGGATTACCTTTAACGAAAATGTGGAAAAAAAACAGATTTTGTATATTGGGATGATCCAAATGAATTGATTGATAGATTAAAGTTATTAATGGCTTCTCAAGATGCTGGCAACACAGGACTAGATAATGAAATAATATCTATCGTTGAAGAACTACGTGAACGCAAAATCATTAAATAGATTTACTAATAAGAAATGTGCATCATTTTATTGTACCGTTCTACACAATACATCTTAAATATGAATGTAGACAAATTTGGTCATTATATTCATAAGCGATTACGTATATCAGAATTGCTTGGATTTTATGATAATGCATTGCTAAAATCTGAAAATGGTGATTACGATTTGAAGACATCGAAGCTAACAGGGGTCAAACCTCCTCAAGATGCAGATGATGCAGTAAACAAAGCATATGTAGATGCATTGAGAACTAAACTAATAACCGACTTACAAAAATTGCAAAATACTATGTTAAACGATGTTCAGAACCATCTGGAGAAAGCTTTAAAATCAATAGTATCTGAGGCAGTGGTTCACTTGGAAAGCAAATTTTATAGTCGAAAAGCAGTTGATGAGATAGTTGAAAAAGCAGTTAAATTTGTATTAGATCAAAAGTATAAGCTTGAAAGTTCCTCAAAATGACAAAACAACAAATTGTTAACGAAATACATAAAGCTGCACGAAAAAATTTTCCTCGTCGATCTGTAATTTTAAAAGGCATTGATGATTTGTGGCAAGCTGATTTAATCGACATGCAAAACTTGAGAAGATTTAATAAAGGTTATAACTATATTTTAATAGTTATTGATTGCTTCTCAAAGTACGTTTGGATAGAACCACTAAAAACTAAAAATAAACATGATGTTTCTAACGCATTCGAGAAATTGATATCAACTAACCATCGGATACCAGCTCATCTCCAAACTGATTTGGGTACCGAGTTCTATAATTCATCATTTCAAAAGCTTATAAAAAACTATAAAATTAATCACTACTCCACGTTTTCAACGAAAAAGGCTTCAATTGTAGAACGTGTTATCAAAACTATTAAAAATAAATTGTATAAGTACTTTAGTCTCAACGGACACTATAAATGGATAGATTTTGGTTTGGAGAGTGTTGTAAAGACATATAACAACACAAAACATAGCACTATTAAATTAGCACCCGTTGATGTCAATAAATTGACTGAAGCAGATGTTAAAAATAATATTAAGAACTCAATGAAAACGGTATCGTATAGACATAAGCCCAAATTTATGATTGGTGATAGAGTTAGAATTAGTAAATACAAACAACTATTTGAGAAAGGTTATACACCTAATTGGTCAACGGAACTATTTACTATAAAAAATATCAATAACACTGTACCAGAAACATATAACATCGAAGATCAACACAATCAAGTTATATTAGGAACCTTTTACAAAGACGAACTTCAAAAATCATCTTGTCCAGGTGTCTATTTAATAGAAAAAGTTTTACGAAGGAAAGGAAATAAACTGTTCGTAAAATGGTTGGGCTTAAGCAATAAAGAGAATAGTTGGATTGATAAGACTGCAATAGTGGAATAAATATACATAACAGTTTTTAATTATAATATTTTGTTCATTATACTTTGAGCTATGCAAGGTGGTGGACTACTAAATAGTGTTATTAATCATTTGCCATTTGAACTGCACTTACCCGGCTATAATTATTGCGGACCTGGAACAAAACTTTCAAAACGTTTACTGCGGGGTGACAAAGGTGTAAATAAGCTAGACGAAGCTTGTATGTATCACGACATTGCATACGAAAACTATACAGACTTGTCTAATCGTCACAAAGCCGATTTACAACTTTTAAATATGGTCAAACAAAGAATGAAAGCAAAAGATGCTAGTAAAGGAGAAAAGCTTAGTTCGTGGCTAGTGAGTAAAGTTATGAAAGCTAAACTCAAATCTGGCGCTGGTGTTAAGACATTCAATAATTTCGTTACAAAAATTAAAAGAAAAATCAAGAAACGCTTACCCAAAGATAGTAAATCTTTAATACATGCAGCTTATATGGCTGCTAAAAAAATTGTTCCATGCGTTCCAAAACTTCGAGTACCACGAGTCATACCTTTACCAAAAACCGGAGGCATTCTGCCTTTAATCCCGATTTTTGCTGGTTTATCAGCTCTAGGAGCTTTGGCTGGTGGTGCAGCGGGTATTGCAAAAACAGTGAATGATTATAGAGAAGGTCAAAAAAAAATACTAGAATCTGAACGTCATAATAAGACTATGGAAGCTATAGCATTAGGTAAGGGTTTATACATTAAACCACACAAAAAAGGCAAAGGATTGTTTATAAAATCGTCAAAAAACTAAATAATAAGCTACCTAATCGTGCCTTAACTAATATCGATATTCAAAATTATGCACATGGTATTCCTTATTTTCGAGGAGTTTACATGAAGGATCAGTTACCAAAAATCCCTAAACGAATTGAATGTGGTATAGTTAACCTAGATAATTCAGAAAACGATGGAACGCATTGGGTAGCTTATGTTAAGGTAAATAATTATTGTGAATATTTTGATAGTTTTGGTGATTTAAGACCACCAATCGAATTGATACGATATTTTAAGAACTGTAATATTAATTATAACTATACAAGATATCAAAAATTTGACACGCTAATTTGTGGACATTTGTGTTTAGAATATCTACAATCTTTTTGGAATGAATACTATAAATTTTATACTGTTCTTTCATTTCAATCATTTGCAAGATGACACTCACCTTGTCTATTACTGGAAACTCATCGGTATTAACTACCTTCTACCCACATACGTTACAATTAATCGGGGAGTATGAATGTGCATTATTACATTTATCCACATATAATTCTATTCCAAATATTGATAAAACAAATAATAAGTTATACTATGGATCAAAGAATGTTATTGAAATACCTGAAGGTACTTATGAGTTGCAAGATATCAGTGATTATTTAAAATCTGAAGTAAAGGATGCATCCATAAAACTCCATTGCAATAACAACACCTTAAAAACTATGTTATTTTGCACATCGACTATAGATTTTACTAAAGATTGTACGTTCGGAGGTTTGTTGGGGTTTAAAAGACAAGTCTTGGAAGCCAATAAATATCATGTATCAGAGTTTCCAGTCAACATTTTGCCTACAACCGTGATAAGAGTTGAATGTGATATAGTTAGCGGTTCCTATATAAACGGACAATCCAGTCACATTCTACATGAATTCGCACTTAATGTCCCACCTGGATACAGAATTATAGAAATACCAAAAAACGCAATTTACTTTCCAATCAACCAAACCAACATCAGCTGCATACAGATCAGACTTTTGGATATAAATAATAACTTAATAAATTTGCGAGGTGAAGAAGTACAGTTGTTTCTACACCTTAAAAGAAAACATGATTGACTATAATAAATATAATATGTTTCTTCCAATTCAAAATAACAGTTCTACTCAAACTCTCAATCAAGTAAGAGCTCGACCTAAAAGGAGAATAAAGTTAAATAAAAACAATAAAGCATTTCTTAAGGCGATTGGTTTGTTAACCCACTTACAACTACTAGGTGTTATAACACCGCTAAAAAGTATTTCGGAATACCCTCAAATATTTTTGTAAAATAATGAACAAATGTTTACTGTTCTTTGTTTTGCGTCTTTAGTACGTATCAAGCTGTGATTGAGTGTGTCAGATATCACATATTTACCCCAGTATATAAGTTTTTGCTAGCTTGAACTCTGTTTATGATTTTTTTGCAAACATGTCAACAAAAAGGTAAGATATTTCATATAATTGTTGATAATATGTTATATTTTTTTTGTAATTCTATTACCTGCAAGTATTAGGTAGAAAACTATCTACTGATGTTTTGGTAAAATTAGTTTTTTTGTGACTTTTTCATGTCAAATTACGATCGGTGTTGTAACACCTGGTCGCGTTATCAACATCTAACTTGTCATATTCGTTAATATTTTAGGCCACAGCACAAAAGACCCTTGAAACTCCACGAAATCAATGAAGAATTGGATAAAAATGACGATGATGCACCGATATCTACTTCAATAGCGATTTTACTACCTGAAAATGCCAATGCAGATGTAACGGATGAAGATTCGGGGGAAGAAGATAACGTAACATTACAAAATCTTCCAGGTTTGTGTTAAAATTATAACAAGTGTTTGTGGTGCTCCCTGTAAGCTTGTTTTCTATTGTTATTTACCAGGATTTATTAGTTACCTTTCTTTGCTTTCAGGTTCACAGCTTAGAGCTGATGCGGAGATTCAGTACAGAGATGATTCGTCTTCAGACGAAGAGGATAACACCCCACTCTCTCAGCTTTCTAAAGTAAGACGTACTGAATCTGAGGATTCCCCGAACACAGCTAGTTCATCTGCTATAAATGCACTGCAATCACAGTGCAATACAGTACAACCTACCGTACCAAAGAGCCAAAGATATACTTGGAAAAATCGTCGTACTCCAAAAGAATATGAAGAATGGCGCAACGACCAGGGTCCACGGTATTTACAGCCCCCGATGTACTATTTTGACGTCATGCTTGATGAAAATATCTACGATCTACTAGTGAATTAGAATAATATTTACGCTCGTCAAAAGAATAAAATGGGTAATGTGACAGCCAGCGAAATGAAGTGCTTTTTGGGCATACTTTTGTTCAGCGGTTATGTAGTATTTCCTCGGCGGTCTATGTACTGGGAAAAGGCGGCAGATACAGATTTTCCCCTAGTTTACAACGCGATGTCCAGTGATGTGTGTGTGTGTGTAAATGGAACGACAACAGTGTAGTCACTGTTACTTCCAACGCAGAGACGGTCGAACCATTACACAAAGCAAAACGTTTTTCACAAGTTCTGAAAAAGTATATACTAATTGATCAGCCTTTTCTGGTAAAGAAATATAATGAGAACATGAGAGGGGTTGATAGATCAGACCAAAATATTGGGCTGTATCGTACGTCCATTCGTGGTAAGAAGTGGTACTTTCCTCTCATCTGTCATTGTTTAGATATGGCGTTGCACAATGCGAGGCAACTGTATAAGTACAATGGAAGGCAGTATGGTCATCTAACTTTTCGTAGAGTGGTAGCAAGAGGTTTATTAGAAACATATAAAAAAAAACGATAAACGGGGACCTTGTCCCACTCCGAAAAGTCACAGAGAAACTTCACGGTATGACAGAATTGACCATTTGATTGAGTACAAAGACATGCAGCTAACAAGAAGTTTGAAGTTAGAAGGTTGCAAGAAGAAAACAAACATTATATGTTAAAAGTGCGCGACAAATTTGCATCCCAAGTTATGTTTTATATCTTACCATTACCTTATACAGGCGAAAAGATTTATTGTAATTTTTGAATAAATGAGTTTATCCGGCAATTCTGTTTTACTGTAAAACCCTTTAACTAGCACCGCAGTAGTAGTCTGTAGTAATAGTAGTCTATTCTCCGACCAGGTGTTAAGACACCACTCATTTTCCGGCTTTCCTGAATGATCTAGAATTTTTCCAATATTTTTCTAAGGACATTTGAGCTCCATTTACAAACATACTAAAAAATTGTAAAAATCCATGACGTAAAAAAGTTTCAGGAGTATCTGGGTTAAAATGAATATCCTAGATGTTTTATCCGCTCCAGCCTACGACAACTCTGTGGAAGGAATCGAAATTCATTCTTACAAGCCTTACGTAACAAGTTTTAATAGAAGCGATGAAATCACGATACCTATTAATCAGCAAGACTTGTATATATTACCATCAGGAAGCACTTTGTTTTTGGAAGGGACTGTTATTGTAAACAAGGCTGAAAATTCGAAAGAGAGAGTCAGTAGTGTTCATTTCACAAACAATAGTTTACTTTACTTGTTTCAAGATATAAGGTATGAGATAAATGGAGTGGAGATAGATAAAATAAAAAATGCTGGGATAACTAGCACGATGAAATCATTTATATCAATGAATGAGAGCGAAGCTAAAACATCTTCTACTTGGGGTTGGAATATCGACGGAATAAAAAGTACTAATGGAGGTAGCTTTTCTGCTTCTATACCACTTTGCAACATTCTTGGTTTTGCAGAAGATTTTAAGAAAGTAGTAATAAACAGTAAACATGAATTAATCTTATTACGAAGTAATACCAATCTGAACGCACTAAAACTTAACCCTGGTGAAATTGTAGAAGATATTATTATAAACAAAATAATATGGCGTGTACCACATGTTAAAGTATCTGATAGAGAAAAAATAAACATTCTAAAATTGTTAGAAAAAGATCGACCACTTCAGATGATATTCAGGAATTGGGATTTGTATGAATATCCAATGTTGCCTAAAACCACCAAACATACTTGGTCAATAAAAACATCTTCGCAAATAGAGAAACCAAGATTTGTTGTTATCGGTTTACAGACAAATAGAAAAAATAATGCTACATCTGATATGTCTCAGTTTGATCATTGTGAGATTCGTGATGTTAAGGTATACCTTAATTCCACCTACTTCCCATATGAAAATATAAATACAAGTTTCTCGAATAATCGAATTGCTTTAATATATGAACAATATACTAAATTTCAACAGTCTTATTACGGACGTCGCGCTGAGCCTTTATTAAGTGAGAAACAATTTAAAAACGTTGCTCCGTTATTCGTCGTAGACTGTTCTAGACAACCAGATAATCTTAAGTCAGGTCCTGTTGTGGACGTAAGAGTGGAAATTGAAAGTGATTTTGATATCCCAGATCAAACTTCGGCATATTGTCTTATATTGAACGACTGTATAATTGAGTATAAACCATTAAGCAGCACTGTGAGAAAATTATCATGAACCCGAATACGATTATAGTGGATGTCCAGGGGTTTAAAGACACTTGTAATAACTTTATAGTCAAGGAATTAGCTCTGGCCACTCATAATTATACGCAAACGTTCTTAATAAAACCTCCTTACTTATTTAGATACTTAACTAGTGATGAAAAGAAACAGGTTAGATGGTTGGAAAGAAACAGAGGAATTTACTGGAACGAGGGTTATATTGACTATAGAGAATTTCAACGTCTAATTGTGCCCTACCTAGAAAATAAAGATATTCTTGTAAAGGGTTTAGAGAAAGTGAAGTGGATAAGGGATCTTTGTGTGAACTGTACAGTATCAGACCTTAGCAGTGATAAGCACCCAAATTTGTCTATTTTATATAAAAAATATTCACATAATAATTTTAATTGTATAAAGCATTCAAAACACTGGGCACTGAAAAATGTTTTATGTATTAAAAACTATTTAGAGAAACAGGAGAACATTGTATCTAATGGGTGAAAATAAACAAGTTTATACATTTAATACATTTATTTTATTGAACATACCTAGCAGAAAATAGTAAATATATCTATAAATATAGCACTTACAAATTAATAATCAGTGTCCAATAATGACTTAGAAATTTTTTTCACAAGGTATTCAGTTTCATCCATAATACTATCCACCAAATCTTTCACCACGTACTGAGCGTTAATTATAACGTTTTCACTGTCACTACCACTGTCTGGGTTCTCGACGCCGAGATCTATTACTGATATTTTTATCAATTTTATTCCACGCCGAGGTATTCGACTCATTACAAAAGATTTCATCGGGTTCAATTTTTTCGTTCTTTCTTTCCGTCGTGGTTTCGATTTCTTGGGTTCTTTATTAATTAGGTTACTGCTACATGAAGCAGTGTTCTGCAACATCTCGTAGTACTCCTCATAAGGATCCTGAGCGTATTGAGAGAAAACTAGCTCCGTGTCCTCCTGAAATAGATAAAAATATTACATTTATCACCGATGAAATATAAGACCTATACATACACGTATTTAATTATGTTAATAAAAAGAAAAAAATCTTCAAAACTTACCGTTGACATTATAATAATATGTTGTATTTTAACTTTGACGTTGAAACTTGACTGTTTTTAATTCCGACTTGTTACTAGCTTAGATGTGTTGCATTTAAGTCACAATTGATTTGTGTGTTACTGAGGTCTGAAATTAATATTTACGATCGAACATGCACTACAGGGTCAATGCTCTACAATATTGTTAATTTAACACTTTTCAAATATATTAATAATGGATTAATATGGAATGATGATTCACATCCTCTGATTAGTAAACATACTATCGCAATCTGATTTAATATTTCGTAATTTTCTAGACAAGACTAAGCTCTTGACTTTGTTCCATTCAATTACTAAATTGTTATCTAATATATAAAATTCTCGTGTCACAGTTTTCGTTCCCAAACTCCTCCGAAACGGCTCGACCGATTCTCATGAAATTTTGTGGGCATATCGGGTAGGTCTGAGAATCGGCCAACATCTATTTTTCATACCCCGATTCGCGATAACCGACATCCACGCGGACGGAGCCGCGGGCGACAGCTAGTTTCAATATAATTATTGTGAATAAAATTATAAAAGATCTTGACGTGTTCTATCTGTCAGTTGTTTAGTTGACGTTTTATATGAAATAGGTTACATTGCATATAATCACAACTTTATTTCAAAGGTAGGTAGGGGTGAATAAACACTTGCATAATAAACTAACTTATTTATTTTCAGTTGGACGGAGTTTTATATATCTATATTCTAACACGTACTTTAATATGAAATGAAACAAACAACATAAATATTCATAGTATATTTCACCATAATAATATTTTGTTACAATTCTGTAAGTTTATTATTCTTAGACTATTGTTTATTTATGGCTATATAAATATGATCGTATAAAAACTTATAAAATAGGTATAAGGTTTATAACTTAGTTTATACTACTTATATTAATTAATAAATAGATCTGAGTGACCCCAGGATAATGTTGATATTTTATTTCTTGAAATCATTCGTTTGTCATCATTACTAGACAATGCTATTTTATTCACATTTTGAGTAAAAATTTCGTGTTTTATTGATTTAAATATAGTATTTTTCCTACGCAGTGTTCCTCCATTTAGTAAAATATTCTCATAATCTTTAATATCTAAATCGCGGATCACACATGACTTAATGCCCTTCGCTTTTTTAATCACATGATTAGAAGATTTTATGGAATAAAGTTTTGATCTTAAACCCACAAATTGCGAAATATATTTACCCCCCATTTCATCTTTAAAATAGCCTGGAACTTTTTTATTTTTTAAAGGCAAGTTGTGATTACTATAATTACTAGTGTCGAAGTATTGCAAAAACTGGTACTTTAGATCCTTACTATAAAAGTCATTGGTAAATATTTCATAAACAAAAGAATCAGTATCGGTATAACATAATCGTACTCTGTCATTATAAAACGGTTTAATAATATTATAGTGAAAATTATACATATGTGACTTAGACAGATCCAAAACCGTAAATCCTATATATATAGGTTTATCTAAAATTATCTGATCAGGGTTCATTTGTATAGCAACTAAATTCTCTGATAATATGGATGCGCTATGAAAATAGGGGCTAGCTATAAGTCTCTCTGCTGATAATGACTTTTTAGTTCGATTCGTTTCGTCACTCCATTTATTTACTAAGTGTACAGTAACCCTTTTTTCAGTATTTTCTAATGTTTTACCAAAAACACTGTTGTTTAATAATTTAAAAAAGTCCTGCTCGAAACAACTTTTTGCTTTTTAACGTAATTTAGTGTTTAACTCTATATACTCTTTTAAATACGGACTTTGTTTGAAAGTAACGGCTCTATGAATTTTACGCAATATTAATCCATGTTCTATACATTTTTTCAAATGTACATAATGTATAACATAATGGTACTTATTATACAAGTTTGCTATTAATTTCTTGTTTTTCCCGCCTGGCGGAATGCATTTTTCTGGACAAAAAGGTAAGTCATTGTGGTAATTGTGTAAACTATGGGGATATAAGAGATCTACTTCCAATATATAGCCCCACTCAGCGTTGTCATCAATACTTTCTATTTGTAAATGAGTTAATTCATGTTCACTAAGAAAACGAAAACTAGAATATGGTAAGTACTGACACATGCTAAAACCATATAAATTATTACAGTCTAGATATACTATATAGCAATCGGGTTCTGAGGCATTGTAGTTAGACATATACTTATGATTTGCTTTTGCATATCTGTGCGAACACATACACAATCCTCCTCTAATCCCGTCCTGAATCATTTTAATTATTGCTATATCGGACAACAGTTCTAGTTGAACCCCTGTTTTAAGAAGCATCGCATCAAATGACAAACTAGGGGTAGTTATATAAAACGCAGGGTCCAACCCATAATATCGCTTACAAGTTTTTCGAAAGTTTTGGAATATATCTGTTAGTAATAATACATCTGTTTTTAAGTACAAATCAGTATATTCGCCTAAGTTATTTATGTTAAAATAATTCCAAACAGTTTGAGCATGATTATAATCCTTATCACTGATCCCTTCATTGGTTAAAGAACTATGAAAGTGTTGCCATTACAACGTTTTATGTTCATAACATTTCCAATTCGTGATAAAATCATAGGGATAAATACCTTTCCGCGTCAATAAATTAAACTGTTTATCGTCCGGAAAATGGAATCGTAGATTAACAAAATCTTCAATCTCCATTGTTTTCGCAAGTTTGTCTAAACTAGTACTCAAAAAGTTAAAGGAATCTAAGAACCGTAACTGCACGTATTCATTGCTTGCCAAAGGAATGAACTTAGAGAATGACATATATTTTTCTTTCGTTTTGGGTATAATTTTTATGAAACCAGGCATTTCTCCTAATTTTTTTATAAATAAATGGCAATCATAACCTGATAAATTGTGAAAAAATATAGGTATAAATTTAGGTACTTTATGCTGAAGATTGCAATGGCGATGGGCCGCACCGCGGTACCGACCAGTAATACGACAGTGATCTCTGACTTTGTTAGACCATAACAAGTTTTCACAAATATGACATTTAATAGCATCCTTGAAATGTACAGCATCTTTTTCTGTATATATCATAGGTTTATTTTTAGTTAATATTTTATAAATCGCAATGACATCTTCAGTAAAGAAATGTACAAACTTAGAAACACAGTCACTGCCGCGGTAACTTCTATACTGATTATTAAGATCATTTCCCTCCCTTTGTTTCGCCGCAGTCGGATAAATTGTACTATCGAAAGATGATACAATATTGTAACCAAACGCAGCCGGCACATGTTTTTGAGAATATGATGTGTTAGCAGTATCAATTTCATTGCAGGAAATGGGTGCAAGTAATGTTTCAAAATCTGCATAGATTATGAACGGTACATTTTGTTTTCTTTCATAATTTTTAAATTTTAAAAACGAGCCTTTTTCAGGTAATACTGTCACAACTCCTTCACATAAATGAGTTTCGAGATGAGTGATGTCAGGAAAAAACAATAAACAAGATTCACAGAAATATAATTTACTGTGATGTTTGGTAATCTGACTGCGAATTAAGCGTGAAAATTTTTTAATTAGACAATAATGAGAGTCATTATTGTTTTCTAAGTATAATAAATGTATACTCCTAGATTTCTTATTGACTGATTTATACAAAGGTCCGATTATAGTTTTATTATTTTTTAAACCATATACAAAAATATTTAAATCGTTATTATTTTTTTCAAAAATAGGTATATCCTTAAAAGTAAGGGGAAACGACAAACCATTAATATTTAAAACATCTTGGAAGTGTGGATATGATGAAACTCTATCAGGGTGGCTCGTGGCAGGGTACAAGGCTGCTACAATACTCCATAAAAAGCAATACGGATCTCGGTTTTTAATATTCAGACAAGATTTTTTACTTTTTATAAATGCTGGCAAATCTATAAATTTAGAGCCATGAAGGGGTTGATAATTATTAATATTCACTTCTAAGTATGAATTATTTAAAAAGGTCCAACCGCTATCTCTTTCTTGAAACTCTTCAATTTTTTTAAGAAGAAATAAAATTATTGAACTGAAAATTTTGTTGAAATCATAATTTAAATGAATGTTATAATTTTTTGTAGCAAATGATTTTATTTCGTGATAGTCGTTTTTAAACAAATGAAATACTGAAAAAAGTTCAAAATTAATTTTGAGAGAGGTATATCTCTGTAGTGACTGATCTATCAGAGTCTTAACTTGCCCTCGAATTTTGTTAAGAAAAGTTTCTGGAAATTGAGTGATTACTTCATCAGTAGCTCTAATTCTATAACTTATAATACGCTTCTTGAAACATGATTTAATTATCTCTATATTGTCATAAAAAGGAGTTGCAATTTGAGTTTTATGTAAATTGCTACGCAAATGACCTGACCAGCGATGGCTATCTACAGAAACATGACAAACCATACAATAACGCATCATGACTACACGAAAACACCCAAACAGATAAATAACTTCAGTAACTAACCACAATGACCTGTATTAAGGAATATCTAAATAAATAATTCCTAAAATAAGTATACACTACAATAACAAAGGTACCTGAATAAATAAGTACTTTTCTCTTTAATACTCGTAGCTCTTGTTTTTGTTGTTGATTTCCAGAATAATATTTAATTTTCTGAAAAAAAAAAAAAATTAAATCAATATGTTAAATAGATATCAAACCAGAATTAAGGTCAAACAACAGGCGCTTCCAACATTCCTGGTTCTACGCGAAGGGTGAAGCAGGCAAATGCAAGAATGATGATGATGATGATGATGATGATGATGACGATGCGTGCGCTCGTTCATGAGCGAGGCTCTGGCGCACGCATCCTTCTTGGGAAAGGAGCTCAGCTGGCAGTCGCTCTCACAATTAATTCTCATTAGCCTAAACAACCGAATCTACGAAAAAAAATGTGCACCATGAGCTCAACAGGGATTGACGTTCAGATAATGATTATAGTAAATTAGTACATTATGTAAAAGTAGTGTAAACGATCAACTTACCTGAGTAGTAATATTGTATTTCCAAATAGGTTCTTTATTCAAAGTTGTTGTCCTTTGTTGATATTTAACTTATAGTTTATTTTCCTTGAAAATAAGACACGATATGAATTATTTGAGTACTATAAATACATAGTAAATTAGTACATTATGTAAAAGTAGTGTAAACGATCAACTTACCTGAGTAGTAATATTGTATTTCCAAATAGGTTCTATATTCAAAGTTGTTGTCCTTTGTTGGTATTTAACTTATAGTTTATTTTACCTGCAAATAAGACACCACATGAATTATTTGAGTACTGTAAATACATTCAACCAAAATAGAACCAATATAATATAATATAATTGATATAATTACCTGATAAAATATATGAATTGTAGGTAGGTATACTTAGATAGGTACGAGTAGATACACAACTTTCACATCGAATGACGCTTTAGGGATTCTTTGATCCTATTACTTTCAATAAACGATTTTTAATGTCTGTCATGCAACAATTATTTGTTATTTGTGACAAAAAATCATATCAGCTTTAGTTTTGCAATAAATCAATAAAATATTTAGTTTGAATATAATGCTTCATTTACACCATAGCAGAACAGAATCATCAAATTCGTCTGGTATAAAGCATAATGACCCTTCACTTCAAGTTTATAAGATACAAACTAAATACGAGTCAAAAAGTCGTGAGACTTTCATTTTGAGAATTTCCTTAGCAAAGATTATATTACAATTAATATAAATGTATATAATATGCTTTGCATCAGACAAATTTGACGCTCCCATTCCGCTTCGGTGTAAATTGGGCCCAAAAATGCTAAGTCTCAGATTTTAAGTAGGTTACACGCGCGCTGTGTATAATGTTGTTTAAGCAATTTCGTGAATAGGGTTGTCGTAAGATATGAGTAATTATTACTGTATGAATGTATGTTACTCTTTTACACAAAAACTATTTAATAGATTTGATAAAACTTTAGCATAATACGACAAAACGCAAAACTTTACTACTAAACTACTTAACAACAGTTATTTTGAGATAATATTTGTATAATGTATGTAAGTCAAATGATATTATTATCGCATCACATTAAAATCGAGAAAAAAATGATAAAACATTTTTTATACCACCTAGGTGTCAGCCAAGCACACGGCTCACAACACATTTATTTTAACAACCCTAATTCAATGCTTTAAATTACAACTCAATTTTCATTAACGCTTAGGTTGTATATGCAACCGTTAAAGTATATAATCTAGTATATTATAATAACTACATTATGTAATCAATGTAAACGAAAACTGAGCTATAAGCGGCGTTAACAGTTAGTCTTAGCGTAAACCACGCCTCACAGAGGTATAGAAAAGTTATAATATCAATAATTTACTTCGAATTAATACAAATAAAAATAAGAAAAAATGTTATTAGATTAATTTGATGACTGATCTAACTAGAGTTTGGATTTATCTATTTTGATTTTAATACCTATGTACTTACTTTTAAGCTCTAAGTATGACGTTGTTCGGACTTCTCTCAGACATCAGGTTTTCTGTACAATGTCGGAAACATGTATATTACTGTTAACATGTTGCAATAATAATCAACAATTCTTTAAAACCTTTGTCATCGTTTTAGACGTGTGTTTAATGCGTACAAAGAAAAAAGTAGATTCTTCCTTAAATTGACACTCAATTGAGGTATTTTTAAATTAGCAAATTTAAGTATGATTTTTGTTTATTAACCGCAGTTTTGAATACCTAAGTCATTATCATAATCAAGAGCTTCAATATTCACCAAGAAAATGTAAGTAAGTGCTATTATGTATGTGATTATTGTAATTAATATATAATATGTAATTAATGTGATTCAATCAATCAATCAACTAGCCTATAGCAGTCCACTGCTGGACATAGGCCTCCCCAATGTGCGCCATGTGATTAATTCGATCAAAACCGTCGATGGATAAAGTATCCCTGAATTTACTAACTTATTGTTTTCATTTTAATTCAACAGGTCTGACTCAGAGTATGATCAAGCATCAACGAGTTTAAATAGAGGTATAGCAGAAATTTCACGTAAACGATCGACTCCTGTAAACAAACGGAAAAGTCCATCGACGAAGAAAACATCAACTTGTGCAAGGTAATTTTCTTGTGTGTACTATTATTGTTTAAAACGTGTCAACAGGAACTACTTATTCCATACCAAGTAACCAAGTCAATTAGTAAGATGATTTTTTTTTGTAACTGTTTGTATCTTATTTGCATAATATATTAACTATTGATCTATTTGGCAAAATCCTTACTATGTATTCATAGATATTTAAATGAATAATAACTGATTAAAATAAATGTCCCTATGTTTGTTCCAGAAAAAAACCGAACACGGCTGACATCTTCGGCATTTGTAGAGAAGGAATTGAACCGAACGAAGAAACAAATACGATATCATCGTTCTTCGTGAACCGCGTAGCCAACGGGAACGAACGTCGGTCCACAGACACACGCGGTGATTTTCTCATAGACTTGAAGGTGTACCACGCGAACGATGTTCGAGTCACAGAAAACACAGAGCTCTGGAAGAAGGCTTTAGTGCGTATAAAATTTCAGACTGATGAGGATTCCCACCAATGGCGAAAGCTACAGTCATTGGTGCAGTCTGTAGGCGGATTATTTTCTGATCCCCCAAAGTTTATGTCAGATAAATAATTTGTTAAATTACTTACTTATTAAATAAATGTATTACAGTTAAATGTACCTATTGTGTGTTTCAGTTGTCAGTTGTGGACGAGCAAACGCAAACTATATAAATGCCTGTTGGTTCTCTTTGCTATTGCGATGAGCCACTAAACTGTTTTACAGTTGTGGACGAGCAAACGCAAAATATAAATGCCTGTTGGTTCTCTTTGCTATTGCGATGAGCCACTAAACTGTTTTACAGTTGTGGACGAGCAAACGCAAAATATAAATGCCTGTTGGTTCTCTTTGCTATTGCGATGAGCCACTAAACTGTTTTACAGTTGTGGACGAGCAAACGCAAACTATATAAATGCCTGTTGGTTCTCTTTGCTATTGCGATGAGCCACTAAACTGTTTTACAGTTGTGGACGAGCAAACGCACAATATAAATGCCTGTTGGTTCTCTTTGCTATTGCGATGAGCCACTAAACTGTTTTACAGTTGTGGACGAGCAAACGCAAAATATAAATGCCTGTTGGTTCTCTTTGCTATTGCGATGAGCCACTAAACTGTTTTACAGTTGTGGACGAGCAAACGCAAAATATAAATGCCTGTTGGTTCTCTTTGCTATTGCGATGAGCCACTAAACTGTTTTACAGTTGTGGACGAGCAAACGCAAAATATAAATGCCTGTTGGTTCTCTTTGCTATTGCGATGAGCCACTAAACTGTTTTACAGTTGTGGACGAGCAAACGCAAAATATAAATGCCTGTTGGTTCTCTTTGCTATTGCGATGAGCCACTAAACTGTTTTACAGTTGTGGACGAGCAAACGCAAAATATAAATGCCTGTTGGTTATCTTTGCTATTGCGATGAGCCACTAAACTGTTTTACAGTTGTGGACGAGCAAACGCAAAATATAAATGCCTGTTGGTTCTCTTTGCTATTGCGATGAGCCACTAAACTGTTTTACAGTTGTGGACGAGCAAACGCAAAATATAAATGCCTGTTGGTTCTCTTTGCTATTGCGATGAGCCAATAAACTGTTTTACAGTTGTGGACGAGCAAACGCAAAATATAAATGCCTGTTGGTTCTCTTTGCTATTGCGATGAGCCACTAAACTGTTTTACAGTTGTGGACGAGCAAATGCAAAATATAAATGCCTGTTGGTTCTCTTTGCTATTGCGATGAGCCACTAAGCTGTTTTACAGTTGTGGACGAGCAAACGCAAACTACATAAATGCCTGTTGGTTCTCTTTGCTATTGCGATGAGCCACTAAACTGTTTTACAGTTGTGGACGAGTAAACGCAAAATATAAATGCCTGTTGGTTCTCTTTGCTATTGCGATGAGCCACTAAACTGTTTTACAGTTGTGGACGAGCAAACGCAAAATATAAATGCCTGTTGGTTCTCTTTGCTATTGCGATGAGCCACTAAACTGTTTTACAGTTGTGGACGAGCAAACGCAAACTATATAAATGCCTGTTGGTTCTCTTTGCTATTGCGATGAGCCATTAAACTGTTTTACAGTTGTGGACGAGCAAATGCAAAATATAAATGCCTGTTGGTTCTCTTTGCTATTGCGATGAGCCACTAAACTGTTTTACAGTTGTGGACGAGCAAACGCAAAATATAAATGCCTGTTGGTTCTCTTTGCTATTGCGATGAGCCACTAAATTGTTTTACAGTTGTGGACGAGCAAACGCAAAATATATAAATGCCTGTTGGTTCTCTTTGCTATTGCGATGAGCCACTAAACTGTTTTACAGTTGTGGACGAGCAAATGCAAAATATAAATGCCTGTTGGTTCTCTTTGCTATTGCGATGAGCCACTAAACTGTTTTACAGTTGTGGACGAGCAAACGCAAACTATATAAATGCCTGTTGGTTCTCTTTGCTATTGCGATGAGCCACTAAACTGTTTTACAGTTGTGGACCAGCAAATGCAAACTATATAAATGCCTGTTGGTTCTCTTTGCTATTGCGATGAGCCACTAAACTGTTTTACAGTTGTGGACCAGCAAATGCAAACTATATAAATGCCTGTTGGTTCTCTTTGCTATTGCGATGAACCACTAAACTGTTTTACAGTTGTGGACCAGCAAATGCAAACTATATAAATGCCTGTTGGTTCTCTTTGCTATTGTGATGAGCCACTAAACTGTTTTACAGTTGTGGACCAGCAAATGCAAACTATATAAATGCCTGTTGGTTCTCTTTGCTACTGCGATGAGCCACTAAACTGTTTTACAGTTGTGGACCTGCAAATGCAAACTATATAAATGCCTGTTGGTTCTCTTTGCTACTGCGATGAGCCACTAAACTGTTTTACAGTTGTGGACCTGCAAATGCAAACTATATAAATGTCTGTTGGTTCTCTTTGCTATTGCGATGAGCTACTTAACTGTTTTACAGTTGTGGACGCGCAAATACAAACTATATAAATACCATTTAATAAAGTACGTTTGCCGAATGCTTGCTAATGATTTGAATTTGTTTGAACGCTTACAGTATGTTATTGGGCATTACTAGACCGCTCGCAGGAGCCGAGGCGACTGAGAGTGGTCTAGAATGCCCAATAATATACTACTACTCAAAACAACAAGATAGTTGAAAAAATTAAAAACAAAATTCAACCAGCAATAGGTTGATATAATAACAGAAGTTATTATTATGCAAAATATATGCACATAAGGGTAAGTTAATATAAAAATATAATGAATTCACTGACGGGGTACTCAGTGTATGTACTAAAGACACACCTGCATAAAAATTGATAAATAGTAAGTAGCGAGATGATATGAATTGAGATCAACAAGTCCATAAGAAGTAAAAGAAAATAGAACTTTACTTTACCAGTGGGTATAATAGAGGTAATATACAGTTGAAACAACTGTAAAAGATTATAAACCTGTCTAGTTTAACTAGTACAAAGGTTTTCATCAACAATAGTGTTAATGCAAAAAAATATTGTAAAGTTAATGATAATTACCTTGTTTTTACATGAAACAAGAGTAGCAAGTTAAATACATATATGCAATTTAACTGATATAATAGATAAGAATGGTAATTATTCAGTTAAATAAAAATTTATTTTTAAGTACCCACATTTGGAGTAAAAATAAAAATTCACTAAAAATTAGCGAAAAAATTCACCACACTGGTAAAGTAAAGAGAAATAAGGATAAATATAGTATAACAGACCAAACACACAATACCTGCGGCAGAATAATACCTTTATAGGGGCGCCAATGTAACGAAAGAAAATTTGATGCTAGGGTTTCAATGAAGTTAAATAAAGTAAATAAAAGTGAATTAAATGTGCTATGGGTGCACTGTAAAATTAATAAAGATGATATCATACCGGCTAGGGTATGAGCAGAGATAAATAATAAGATAGACTAACAATTTATAACAACTGTAATAGAATAATTGAATGACGTTACATGAATTTATGTTTCGATATTATAGAAATGAATCTCAGGGTGGATTCGCAATAAATATTCTGCCGAGGCGTTGTTTGATCCGTTGTGCAGAGATGGTAGTATGCACTTAGCTCGTTCACTCCCGGCTGCTGATGTTGCCGGCATGCCAGGGTCCTCGCTGGTGTGCCTCACGACCGAATGATGGCGTGAAGCCCGGTGCGAAGACCCTGGAAAAAGAAAGAGTGCGGGTCAGTATGTCACATGGGAACTACGTCCAGTGACCCGCTAAAATAATAGCAGGTGAAGATAATCTCCCCAGCGGCAGAACAGCGTAGCTAGAAGCTATAAGAAAAGATTAATAATTACGCAGCGCAAGCTGGTGACGTGACCTCCGACCGTAGAGGTCATCGGTCTCGTGGCAGTAAATAGTAGGCTGAAATAGCACATACTAGAATCATAAAATAATAAATTAAAACATAGATAGGCCATGCGTATTAGCAGGCATAAAGCTGCACCGCTGGAAAGTCTTCACCTGTAGAAGAAGTAGGAAATGTTGATCTCAAAACTTACCCGGTGCCGACAGCAGTTGGCCGCCGGGGTCAAACATGCTTGCCTGCTTGCCTGCTTGCCTACTTGCCCGCATGCTTGCCTGCTTGCCTGCATGCTTGCCTGCTTGCCTGCATGCTTGCCGGTTTGATTGCCAGCTTGCCTGCATGCATGCTTGTTTGCTTACATGCAAACATATATTTTTTAAGGCAACGAGTGTTTTGTTCAGTATGTCTCCAGTTGTAGGTTAGTAGACGCCATATGAGGTTTAGTTTTAGGTTTTAAAATCTGGATATTGTTTGGCTGGATATCAATTAATTGCATTTCAAAAATTTGTGTTTTAAATATTGGGCTTTCGTGCATATGGATTACGGTCATCTGGATTTTGTGCATTTAGATTTCGTGTGTCTGGAACTCGTTCGTCTGGATTATAAAACGTCGTACAAATGAATAAATGGGCAAATGAAATTCGGAGTTGCGATTATATGGTAAATAAAATAATAAAAAAAAAAACTAAAAAAAATTATACATAACCCACGACATGCCGTGCAGCTGTAATATCTTTACCATACGTAACTCCCAACATTAATACGACCGTATCATCCTTACCGTCAATGGTAAACATACATTATACGGTCACCACTACAAAATGTAAGTACGTCATTATAGTCTTGGTAAGGTTGGTGGTTACTGAAGTAAGTACGATCGCTACGTAATTGTTTGCGTGTGTGAGTGTGTCTTGTATTTATTCCGTAATGTACAAAGCTCATTACCGCCACTACATTTCACGTAATTTATTCGCATACATTTGTACGCGTGGTACGTTTTTTACCAGAATTCTGCACGTGGCATCTAGAATTACGTATGTCCACTACGTATTTTTTTCTCCGTGTGGGCACAACTCGGGCGCACAGTCTGAGCACCATCGCCGGTATACCGTCCGGCCCACTCGACTTCTGAACATCTAAGGATTTAAGTTCTCGCCGGACCACCCGTTGGTGATTTTTACTTCCGGCATAGAAGCACCACAGCTGGAGAAAATAGGTGGCTCGGCATTCCCATCGTTCATAGTCGAGTTTGACGCAAAGAGATTACCCAAGGGTTCGGCTTTTTCCTTAGCACCATGGGCCAGACTACCGTCGGGTTTTTGCAGCGGCGGGAGGCAAGACTGACAGAAATTTCCCTCGGCAGCTTTGGCGAGCGACCAAAATGCACGGCTGCCAGATGGGTACCTTGCAAGCCGCTCGCCAATTCTACCGATGAACTCGAACTTAGCCCTGGCCGTTGCCTTTTTACAGGACCTCGAGGCGGCATTCAATTTGCGCTTCACTTCAGCAGTGTTCGGATCCTGATTGGCAACTGCCGTGGTCCAAGCCTTATACGCTAAAGCAATCTGCTTGCGGTCTCTAGCTTCTCTGCACGGCCTATTAAACCACGGGCGTTTGCTCGCTCCTGTTGCGACCCAGTGGTTGGGAATATAGCACTCCATTACTCCATATTATACTAATTATATAATATTTAATAACAAACGGACGCTAGATGGCTGCTCCCCTGCGTTACCGGGCAGGCTACCGTGCCAAATAGGTGTGTGCAACCGGGTAGGCTACCGTGCCAAATAGGTGTCTGCAAAAATATACAACAACAATAACATAAGCTCGAAGGCATGGATAAATTGTTTAATGGGAGTTTTAGCCAGCTAAGCTGTTACCGCCTTCACCGCTTGGAAGTACTCCCAGCTTCCATACTAATATTATAAATGCGAAAGTAACTCTGTCTGTCTTTCTGTATGTTACGTTTTCACGCCTAAACCACTGAACCGATTTTGATTAAATTTGGTATAGTGGTAGATTAGACCTTGAGAAAGTGTAACGGGACTTAGGGCCTACGGCCCTATGCTACATATATTATAGCTGTGATCGTCTAAATTGCTATCGTCGAAATCTACTACACTAACCTATTTACATTCAATATTGACTCCTGACCGTATGTATATATTCGTATAACAAATGCTAAGAACGTCTATTCAAATCGATATTTTCACCGATCAGGTGAGCTATGTGCTTGTTTGCCACCTTAGTGGTATATAAAGTGTGATGCTTTATCCCAACTTTTAACTTTAAATGTATGTATGGCATATAAATTATGATTTCACAGATCAGGTGAGCTGTGTGCTTGTTTGCCACCTTAGTGGTATGTAAAAGTGTGATACTTTATGTCACCCTTTAACTTTAAATGTGTGTTTTTTTTTTAAATATTGGACACGTCAATTTGACTTTACCTTGCCTGATGGTAAGCTGAAGGCAAAGTCTCAGGAGAGGGCCACCATTATGCACACGTGCCATGTAAACAATGGTGGCACTCAGCTTGACGGCCTCTGCTGCTTTTTCACACCCCGCTTAAAGGACCCGGGACTGTAGGAAGAGCTGGAATATATATTATGATGACAAAACTGTGGATTTATTTGGAATCAAATGAATTAATATTAAATTCAAAATATAGGTCTGTGATAGTTTGATTTGTGTTTGGCCTCCTTGGGCGTCTTTTTCAGCTGTATTTATATTTTATAAGCCTTTAATCGTCGTAGATTTCATATATGATTTATAAAATGTGATCCGGATCAATTATATATTTTTTTGTTGTTGTATTTTTATTTTTTTTATTTAAACTTTTTGCACAAATACAAAATGATTGTACAAAGGCGGACTTAATGCCATGGGCATTTTCTACCAGTCAACCTTAGGGTGATGCAGAGATATTATTGCAAAGGTAGGTGTACGAAGTGTTACGGTGATAGTGTAACCTATTGTGGTACAAAAATTAATTTTGTGGTGACAATTAATAATACTTTCTTAAAATGTATAAATATAAGAATGAATCCATATAATACACATATAGATACATCATAAACTACATACATACACAAACCGATATATATATACACAAAAATACATACATATATAGGTATACATATACACAAAGATACATGTATAATTATATATACATAAACACACTTACATATATACATAGACACACCTACATATATACATAGACACACATACATATTCACGTATACATATCGAATACATACAAGCTGAGAAATTTTACGGATATGATATCAGACAACTGATTTGATCGCCACTTCTACAACCACCCGTAGGCAGCTATGGGCTGTTGTAGAGCCGGCGTACTCTAGTTTTGAATGTGAAACGGTTTGTGGACATCCTGACTTCCAGAGGAAGCGCATTCCATAGTAGAATAGATTGTACTAAGAAAGAAGAGTGTACAAGGCTAGACGTGTGAGTGGGACAGTGAAGGAGTAAGTTATTAGAAGAGCGTAAGTTTTTGTTATGGTTAGAGCCGAGTAAGTGGAGCTGAGACTTTAGATAAGCTGGGGCGTTGGGAGAATTTAATATTGTGTATATCAAAGTGACAGCTCTCAGACTGCGTCGCCGTCGTATGGGCAACCAGCCCAGCTCTGACCGATAGACCGAAACGTGGTCATACTTCCTAAGATTGTAGACGAATCGAATGCAATTGTTGAGAAGTCGGTCAAGTTTATTGAGCAGATCTGCATTCAGGTCGAAATAGCACACATCACCATAGTCAAGGATAGGAAAGATTAAAGTCTGCATAAGCATTGTCTTGGTTTTAGGTGGCAGAAAATTTTTAAGGCGGTAAAGGGCCCTCAGTGTTCCAGTCACTCTCTGGCAGACGTTAGTGACCTGAACCTGCCAACTCAAGGTTGAGTCCAGGTGTAAGCCCAGGTTCTTAACACTATGTGTGACCGGAATAACATTCCCATCAAAGATAATCGCCGACATGTTCACGTCCTTCAACCTTTTCATCATATAGCTACTACCTATTATAATACTCTGGCATTTGTTAGGGTTGACGGCCAGTCCAAATCTGTCACACCAGCTACGTATAAAATTCAAGTCGGCATTCACTTTGTCGATAGCTTCCGAGATGTCATCCACATGGGCTTGGCTATACAGCTGCAGGTCATCGGCATACAAGTGATACGTACATTGAAGATCGGAGGTAATGAAGTTTATAAATATGGAGAAAAGAAGGGGAGAAAGTATACCGCCTTGAGGGACCCCTGAGTCAAAATTGCACCAACTCGATGACTTCTCATCAGCACAAACTGACTGCTGGCGCCCCTGAAGATATGAAGAGAACCAATCCAGTTCATCAGATGAGATTTTAATATGGGCAAGGATTGACAGAAGAATATCGTGGTTCACACAGTTGAAGGCGTTGGAAAAATCTATTAGGACCATCACAGTAGCCTTAGACTTTTCCATACCATTCCTGATGTCCCCAGTTACCTTTAGGAGTGCAGAAGTAGTGCTGTGTCCTGGTCTGAATCCTGATTGTAGAGGACTTAAAATGTCATTGCGATGTATAAAATTAGCCAACTGTCTATGCACACATGCTTCTAACACCTTGGATAGAAAGGGAAGAATCGAGATCGGACGAAAGTGGTTAGGAAGTGAGGGATTAGAAATTTTGGGAAGAGGGCGGACAAAGGCTTTGCGCCACAATGCAGGAAATTGACCAGAATCTAGGGAAAAGTTGATGATATGTGATATGGCCGGAAGGAGATGGTCCAGGATAGAGGTAATCATTCGACGACTAATATTGTCGCAGCCCACTGCCTTAGATTTGATGGCTAAGATAATTTTTTTGATCTCATCCGACGTCACTGGAGAAAACTGAAAGGGTGTATAACTAGGACTGGTAAGTCCGGCTATTAAGTCTACCGTTCGACATTTAGTTATGCCATCAATTGCAAGAGAGGTGGAGAAATGTCGATTAATGGTATCTAACTCAATTGTCTTAGGAAGCTCCAGATGCCTAGGTTTACCAATACCCAATGTCCCAAGAAACTTCCAGATATCAGCTGGTGATGAGCAAGTTATGTTATCAAAGATGTGTCGGCGTTTAGCGTTTCGTATCACCTGGTTACACCGATTTCTGACAGTCTTGTAAGAGTCCAATTGATGTCCGAGCGATTTTTTTTAAATTTAAAAAATGCCCGATCTCTTCGTTTCATTGCAGTTCGGACTTCGTTTATAAGCCATGGTGCCGGGGGATGTTTTAGCTTCACCCTCCTAGCAGGGGCATGTATATCAAAGAGGGTATTTACGGTTTTATTGAAGAACAGAACTTTGTCATCAACCGTGGTAGCCTCTGCTAAAGGAGCCCAGTTGATCTCCTCTGCATCAGCACGCAATTTGTTACAGTCCATGCGACCGAAACAACGCCTATGCAGCACTTTTGGTTTGAGTTTAGGAGGTTTAAGAGTATAAGAAACATAGATTAGATCATGATGTGAAAAGGCCGGCGCCAAAAACTGACCGTGTAAATGGACAAGACTAGGGGAAGAAGTAAGAATCAAGTCGAGCCAGGTATCTTCCACATCCCTATTGTGGTGCGTGGCCTTAAGTGGCAAAACGTGAAGACTGGCTGACTCGATTATGTGAAGAAGTTTGTTAGTCCTTGAAGAGTCCACTGCGAGAAGATTAGTGTTAAAGTCACCCATGATGATGTGATGCTCGTAATCAGACCCCAAAGATTCTAAAACCAATTCGAAATCGGTGAAATAATCGACCGTGGGAGGACTGTAGACAACGCCAACGATCACCTTAACACCCCTGACCCATACCTCAAGGAAAAGGTATTCAGCACTAGCTGAGTATTGTGAAGGAGATGAAGCAACCATTTTATAAGGCAGATCACTACGGAGATATATGGCTACACCTCCCCTCTCCTTACCTGACCTATCGTTCCTTATTAAAACGAATCCAGGGAGGGGGTAGTATGCCGAGAGAAGATTAGGCTTTAAGAAACTTTCAGAAATCAAGACTGCATGGACGTGAGAGTCAGCAAAGGTAGCTACAAGGTCACTGTAATGTCCGGGCACACTTTGTGCATTTATATGACAAACATTAAATGACCTGCTCATATTTTGTTCGAAACAATTCCGAATCTCATCACCAAGTGTGGTCGCACTATTTGGAGCTGAACAGTAACTGATATTATCAGACAGTGTATCTGTATCACACGCAGAATGGAAGGAATCGTTGTCAGACGAGTCACTGACACTCATAATGATTAAAATAATATAAAATAATATATAAACAAACAATAATATTTAAAAAAAATAAAATATGATATTAAATAAGATTTATAAAAAAATGTACCAGTACAGTAAACACGCTGAGCTGTAGTAGGTCTCAGTCTCTGCACCACCCGCCAGCAAACAGTCACAATTACTGCAAAAATAAAATCTTCTTACAACACACTGTAACAAAAATGAAAATACACAATGCAAATAAATATCGTAAACGAAACAATGCATTAGAGCAAAATTCCCTTGTGCCAGACACAGTAGTTAATTTCATTGAACGTCAGAGATGTCAATTGGTTGTCAAAGTGTCATATTCAATAATATTTTTATTTTCACAGTAGGTAAACAGCAAAATATATTTAAATATGTAAAACTAACGCCCTATATGTGAAAAATTAAATAAACAAACTAATAAGACCTGTATAGGGCACAAGGAAACATTTAAAGTCTTAGGGAGTATGCGAACAAGGATCCCGAATTGAAAACAAACAAAAAAAAAATGAAAACACTAGTCCCTGGAACTTGATGCCGGTTTGGGATGCCTCTCAATCACACGTTGAAGTTCTTCAGCAGTGGTGAGCTTGCAGCGCTGTCCATCCTGCGTTTTCACCACTATAACGCCATCCTGTGTCCAACAGCAACGCATCCCGAAGTGCGAGCGGGCCTTGATGAACACTGCCTGTCGGATCTTGGTTAAGAACTCCTTGACAGAAATAGAGGACCCTTTCAGCCGTGTCTTCGCGTTCCAGATTGCGCTCTTAATACCCAGGGTGCTAAACCTTACTAGAATGGGACGGTTTTGACCTGTTCTAAGGGCTCCAAGACGATGGCATGTTTTTATGGAGGTTGTTGTGATCTCCTTTAGGCCCATCTTATTGTGTAAAATCCCCAATATGGTAGTGGTGCAGTTCTCATTATCAGCGTCTGGAACTCCTGAGAATATGATGGCTTTGCGGCACTGCCAAGTATCGATGGAGTCTGTTGCCATGATACATTCAGAGATTTGTTTCCGGAGCAGCCCAAGAATGCTAAATATGGGTTCTCTAAATGTGCGGAACTCATCAGCTACCTTTGCCACTGTGTTCTTTGCCGTGCCTCCAACTTGTAACTGAGCTTGAAGTTCATCCATCTTCTTGAAAAAACTCTCTTCAAGACTCTTCTGCACAAATTTAATTTCCTCAAGCTGTGACATATCCTGTGTTTCCAATAAAAAGTGATAATAGATCTTGCAAATTGTGTGAAGCTGGCAGGTGGTGTTTAATTTAAGTTATATGTCACATATAGTGCCACAAATGTAAGTTATAGTTTATTAGTACTTATTAATAATAAATATGTAAAAAGCAACAATAAATTCAAGTTTTAACTATTTTTTTATGTATGGAGCAAATTTCAGACACTTGTTTGGTTTTAACAACAACAACACAATTATCTCAAGCTCCGAAGAGCGAGATTTAGATCAATTCCGAAGAATCGATAGCTCTGATCAACAGTTCGAACTCTCCTTCAACTCGTCACAATGAATTTAATTTAGTTTGTAATACCTCCGCTGACCTCATTGTATACTGTTACTGGTTTCAGTGTTACCGTTCAGCTCCAGTACAAAATGACGGACCCTTCGACCTCATGACTTTAATGATTCCACTGCACAGTGGTCCATGTTCCTAAGAAAGGCGGTCATAGAGGTTGTATGTCGGATTAAAAATGAAATATTAACTTTTTTATCTAAGAAATGATTGTTTTAAGGTTTTAATGATAATAACAAGTAAAACAATAGATATATTTTTAAAAAGGTAGATGTATATTCTCAAAAAAAATAATCCATCCATACTAATAAATAATAGGTAACAATCTAACAACAATGTATACATTATTCGTAGGTAACAATAAAATAAGTTTTATTTATAAATTATTTCTGAAAATAGCTTAATTTACATATAAATAATAAAATTTACCAGATAATAGAAAACTGAACATAGGATTTATATAAAACATCGTCTTTTTACATAATAGGAAAACATTATAATTCACAATATTTACAGGTTTCTTTTATGCCAATATAGATTAAGTACAAGTTTTTTAATAAAATGTATTGATGTTTAGTTAGTTTAACTTCCTGGCAGAGTAGAATTTGGGCCACCCCATCTTTTCCCATGTGGTGTCGTACAAGGCGACTAAGCGATAGGGCTGTTTAACTTTAACATCAAACAGATATATGCAGCCCAGACTCAGCCTCAGATGCATGGCTAGAGTCAACAATAGTGCCCGGAATACGGTAATAGGCTCACCCCCTATTACGTGGGACCGAATACAAATTGGTGAAATGTGGGTGTTAATTCACCTCTGCCTAACCCTCCGGGGATAAAGGCGTGATTATATGTATGTATGTAATAAATGAAACGATTTCATCAGAGTTGAATATTAAGAAACTGTCGGCTGATTGATTGGCCTCACTAAGTAAAGTATTTATAGCAGAATCGTCTATTTGAGATAAAATTGCCAACCTGCGACGTTTGCTTCTCTTGCTGCATTCTCCAAACTCCTTCCTGTGCTGCGTCCTGCTTGTAGATTGAAGATATTCGCTTGTCTCGTCGTCGTTTTCATGTAGTTCTCCGTCAGAGCTCCCAAGAATGCAGACTTCGATCTCATTTAACCAGTCACCGTATTTGGCAATCAGCTTAGCTTTTGACCTCCCCAGTTTCTTCCAATATGCAGCAAACCGTTTACAGAGATTACAAATTAAATCTCTTGAGTAATCGGTCTTGATATTTTTAGTGTCCGGTAAAGAATTTGCTAGCATTCCAAACACTTCATGAGATCTATCTGCCTCATTTTCTTTACTTGTCGCATTCAACCACGTGTCTAGGACAAACATTCGAGGAAAAGAACACTTGATGATGGATCCTACAGAATAAAAGAAATGAAAATTATAAGTAGTTGATTGAATTTGTTGAAACTTCTTGATGGAACTTCATTTTACTATCTTTATATATTAATAACTCACTTTACAAGTTCCACACAATTATATTTATATTCGAAACATGTCGTAATATTATAATTTAAATATTATTATTATATAGTGATAAAACTAAAACTAAATATAATTGTGTGGAACTTGTAAAGTGAGTTATTAATATATAAAGATAGTGAAAATTATAAGGTATCAAATTTACTTAAATACGACTTTGTCTTTGTCATGACCTATAAGCAATCCTCGGCGCACTTTGGCGCACCTAGATGTTACAGATTCTAAAATTAGACAAACAAGAGATTATTTTGATATATGTTTCATCTTTGGGGATTCGTTCCTTCCTAAGTAAAAGTCTAATTAAATATGGCAAAGCGGTAAAACACAAAGAATTCGGAAGTCTTTCTTGATGGTGCTGATTACAGATAACGACACGGTTAAAGTAAACACAATAGGATTAAAAATGTCGTACATACCTTCTATTTGAATATCCATGGCACAAAATTATCACAAACAATCAATTTCCGAGAAAACAACACTTTAAAACAATAGAAATTTTGCCGACAAAGACAACGCTAATTAGCACTATTGGAATGTTATCACTTCGGTTGCACAAAATGAAATGATCCTTTCATGTTATTGTAATTTTTTTTATATCTGGGGGTAGAAGGGTTATTTGTCTACCCTGTAGTGATAAATGACGTCATAATTCAACCATCGACATTTCAGCCCTATGACCTATGGATGGACCACTGTGCACTGAGCCAATATGAACATAAAATGATAATGACAATGAGTCTTATTATTTCAACAACAGTATAGTATACTTTCACGGCAACGATTGGCTGTCAGATATTAATTGGATATTTAATTTCTCAGATAAGCTTCAGCAGAAATACCAATGTCACTACACATTACAAACTTGGGCTCAAATACTGGTCCAAATGACTCAGGAGCTAGGTGAATTTACCTACAGATGTTTCAATGAGTATAGCTTTGGCTATGATATGATGTAATGAGTTGTTGTTGTTTGTTTTAAAATATCTTTATTGACAGAACTTAGGAAATACAAAGTAATAGTGTAAATTCTCATCCTACTAATTTATAGTAATAAATTATATACATACGTTTTACAGGTTGCAAAGTCCTTATAAAAAACAATTTTCTGCAGAATAGATACAAAACTGATACATAACTATTTATATCCTTTTACACTTGTATAAAACATAGATTTAAGTCACTGTAAGCTTAGTTTAGGCATTACAATTTTTAGAATTACAATTAAAAAGCTATATTTCATTTACCACTGATGGGGGTAGTTATGAAAGAATGACGGTTCACACAAGCGACAAGAACTCGCAAAGTTGCGGCAACATCCCTGCGGTCGATTGCGCGCCGACCACTGGCCGCGCGTTTGCTATACCGTGCCAAATATTCAGTAGATACGGGCGAGTATCGCCCGCGCAACTGCGGGCGACTACTTGCGCCCACGCGCAAATAACCACCACACACCTTAACTATTCCCCGGCTAAGAAAAAGTGATGTGGTAATTTATAACGTTTGTATTTATCGATATAAGATAAATTTCGTTTACGTGTCCTACATATAGTGTAATGAGTGAGATCTAGTATATGTTGGAGATGTCAATTAGTCTCTCATTAGCAACTGTGTGCTGAATTTAATGATCTTAGTAAATAAAGCCTTTTGTTTAATCAATGTACTGTCTTTGTAAAAGTAAAGTAAAGTTAATCAATGTATATGATTTAGGTATTTAGTTAATATACTAACTTCAATCAAATTATAATTATAGTTTACACTTGTCACTATTATTTTGAATAAAACCCGACTGTTAACGCACAATAATCTGCTTATTAGTTTATACCAAAATATAATACGTTAATATAACGTATAATTACCCCAATTTCAATTATTATACTAACACAAAATAAACGCACAAATTAACTTTCCGCCAAATGTAATGTAAAAATTACCACTATAATTCTCGTAAGAATTCCTAGGTGATATCGCAATAGAACTTCTATACCTGCATTCTAGCTAGACACCTAGTGTGAAACCTTAACCACAAACCCTTACCAAGGCGAATATGGATGTGTAAGATTTTAAATGTGTATGTATTGCGAATTGTGTAAAGGAAAACAAACTTGAAACTAGCTACGTGGAATAGGGATGTGTTCTAGTTTTAAGACTTTCCTACAACTAGATCACGGAGTCCTAGGTGATTGGGATTAAGGTATTCGATTTGTCTCCGGAAGCCAGTCTGAACTCCCAGACTTACAGTCAATAATCTACCTATAAGAACTTTCCAAACGACAACAAATCAAGGGTATATAGGTGTTGATAGGAAGGTATGATAAAGTAATTAGGAACTTCCAAATATCAATTCAGAAGCGCGTTGCGTCCAGACACGACTCGGCACAAAGTTTTATCTCACTTCGTCACTATTTACACTTGCTTAAAACAGCAGAGTTTAAATACATGTCAATGTAATCAGTCCATGTGCCAAAGCGGTGTCCCAAACCCAACTGAGACGTGAACGCCAGGAAATCACTTTTTATCGAGACGCAGGGTCTGCCGCCCCTCGCCGCGCCCGCTTAAAGGTAAGCGTCTGCGCCGGGAACTCGCTGAATCCTTTGTGCACAATGTAACGGATAATGTCTTTGTTATCTTGCAGCTTATAATTATATTCAAATGATAGCATGCCTTCGTGCAATGTAATTAATTCCATTCTACAGAATATCAAACCATGCAAATTGATACCGTATAATAATATTAATAATATACCAACAGTATATCTCATATCATCCCATTGTTCCAATTTTGGAACGGTTCTTTTTTAAATTTTTATTTAAATTTCGGAACGCATCCGTTTATAAATATTTTTATGTTGGCGTTACTGACATTACTAGCTGTCAGTTGAATAAATGTCATTTTAATTTGAGCGGTTGGTTTATCGGATAAAACAGATTTTATTTTCAAGTTTTTGGTGAAAATTATGGCGAATAGAAAAGTGTAAGTAATTATGATATTTTAATTATACTATTGACAATTTAGTGTTTATATACGAGTTACGTTTTTGTTATTTCATATTATAATACATTTCCAGAAAAATAAAATGGTAATATGTAGGTAAATGTGAATTTTGTGTACCGTTCCATTATTTGAACAGTAGGAACATACACTCATGTAAAATGTATACTTTAGATTTGATAGTTTACCAGTATTACCTCGTAATTATGTTATTATTTATTGCAGATTGAATGTGAATGAGATAATCTCGCAGTTGGAAGAAGATGACGATGTGTTTGCGGCCGATATTTACATCACACCTCCTGATAATTGGCAAAACAGCGACGAAGACAGCGGTGATGAAGAGTTTGCAAGTATCAATAATTTATCGAAGCATCAGTTACTTGCAGAAGCTGAATTTCGGGTCACTAGGTCGTCTCAAGATGAGTCAAGGATTGTCAATGAAGTCGTTGAAGAGGAACCAATGTCTAGCACATCGTCAGTGACGCAGCCTCCACAGTCTACCTCCTCGTCGTCAGTGACACAGCCGCTGCCGAAAAGAAGACGTGTTGCTGTCTCAAGAAAATGGAGGTTTGTAGATATTCCAGAAAAGGCTGAGAAAGAGCACTGTGTACCTGATTTCCTGGAAAATCTTGAAAACCCTGTCCAATTTTTCGAACTATTTTTTGATGAAGAGGTATTTGAATTGCTGCGCTCAGAAACGGAAAAAAATGCAATCCTGAAGGGGAAACATGGATTTCGTGTAACTACAACAGAAATCAAACATTTTGTTGCTATTCTGTTACTGTCAGGCTACAACAGTGTATCTAGATATAGGATGTACTGGGAACAAAAAGTCGACTGTAGTTTTCCCATAGTAGCAGCTCTAATGTCAAGAAATCGTTTCGAAGACTTGTTACGTTATTTCCATGTGGCGGACAATAATAATCTTGAACCTGATGATAAGTTCACCAAAGTTCGCCCTCTATGGAAACTGCTCAATGCCAGATGGGTAAAGTATTATCCTGGAGATAAAAATTTGAGCATTGACGAATCTATGATTCCCTATTATGGGAAACATGGCACTAAGCAACACATACATGGAAAGCCGATCAGATTTGGCTATAAAAATTGGTCAATTTGTACTCGACTGGGCTACTTGATTTATGGTGAGCTCTATCAGGGAGCTAGTACTGGGAATACACATCCTGAACTGGGTGTTGGTGCTTCAGTTGTTCTGGATCTAATATCCAAACTACCGCAGGGAAACTACAGTTTCTATTTTGACAATTTTTTCACATCTTTGCCACTTCTCGACGAGTTGCAAAAAATGGGTCATGATGGCACTGGAACCATACGAGCTAACCGAACTGAGGAGGCTCCTCTCAAGGATCCAAAACAAATGAAAAAAACAACTAGAGGATCATATAATCAGTGCACAGACGTATTGTCGAATATTACACTTGTAAGATATAATGATAACAATATTGTCACCGTAGCATCCACTCAATGTGGCTCGGAACCCATTGGAAAAGTCAAACGTTATTGTGACAAACAAAAGAAGGATGTTGACCAACCTCGTTGTTTCATGAACTATAATAAATTTATGGGCGGCGTGGACAGACTCGACCAAAACGTGGGTTGTTATCGAGTTGCGATTCGTCTGAAGAGGTGGTACTGGCAGTTGCTCATGTTTCCACTAAATGTTGCAGTCAATAACGCTTTTCAACTTTATAAAATATCTCCAACTGCAAAAAAAGGTAACGGTACGCCACATGATCTTTTATCATTTACGAGAGATATTGTTTCTACATACTTTCTTATGAAAGATTCAACCTCTTATACTTCAACCATGCCAACTCCTAGATCTTCATTAGCAGTAATAAAATGTGTACCTGATGCTATTAGATTGGATGGTAAAGGACATTTAATTGACAAACAAAATAAACAAACTCGATGTGCTCTTTGTCATAAAAATACAACAATGAAGTGCATTAAATGTAATGTTGCCTTACATAGCAAATGTTCAATGCTTTTTCATACAAAATAATTATAGTTAATATTAATATATTGTTACGTAATAGTTTTAAGATCTAAGTTTTCAGTTTAAGAAATAAAGCTTGTAATAAAAAGGTCAAGTTAAAATTTTATGTCATTTCGAAACCCATAGCCATTAATGGTATCTTACATGTATGTATAATCCTAGTGTTCCATTATTGGAGCGGTTACAAAACTCAAAAACCAAATATCGTAATTTTTTTTTCGATATGTAGGTATCATTATACATCTATTTACATACCCTAATCCGATTTTTACAAAAATTGGACTTATTTTATTATGGTTGGGATGATACGAGATATACTCAATTCAATCAATTTAACCGGCTGGTCATGCATTTTAATTATATAATTACATAAATATTATAGTACTATGCGCTTATCTCGGCGGAGCTCTGAGTATTTTTTTTTTGATAGAATTCTATTTTATGTATTTTTTTAATTGCATTTTTGGCCATTTTTATCCATGGATCAAACTCGCATAAATCTACAATTATATGGTGCCTAATTATGGCATTTACATTTATATACATACTTTTTTATTTTATTTCTTTAGTTCTTTGAACAGTTTTAAAGTCAATATCTATTTTTTTCCATTATGAACCATGAACAAAATATTAAGTCAGACTAGCCGCCAGATGTTTGTCTTTGTGCTCCTAAATGTGAGCTTTTAAACTTATCTGGTTATTACATTGTATATGAATGAAATAGTAATATTAATAGACATATTCTAAATACTTAGGGCAGGCGTATATTCCAATATAGACTGTCCCGTCTCAAAAGGACATGGAGACTATTTGATTCTAATTAGTGGAACCAATGACACAAATCTGTATGAACTACGTATAAACCTCGGCTCTTGGTTAAATTCTATGAGACTATTCTATGATACCAAGAAATTCACATTTGAATGAGGTTAAACTTAATTACGAAATAAAGTATATATGTCAACAATACAACAATGTGACTTTCTTGGATTTAGACTACAGTAGGGTACTGCCATATAACAAGTACTTCTCAGCTAATTTAAGTAGACACCTATTAAGGGAAATACTGCATATGACATACAAAGATGACATAAATAAATATAGAGAAGGTATTGATCTTCAACTTCAACTTCAACTTCATCTAACGTTCAATACCATGACCTGGGAAAGCGAGCAGGCTACTACACGTCAGATGAGGAAATTTAACAGGCTCCCAAGAGCACAAAAGTCTGGTCCAAGTCTGGATAAACGACTTGTAGTAGTGAACCTGTCAGACCACCAACTATCCGACGAGGAGATGTCAGTCTTAAGCAAAGGTGAGAACTTTGCCATTGCCCCAAGATCAGTTCCGGTGGAAGATATTATCGCAAACGTCGAAGCAAGCCTACGTAAACTCCCCCAAGAACTGGCTGAGAGGGTCCGCCAAGAGTCCTCTAGAGTTCTACAGCGAGCCAAGTCACCGAGGAGCAATAATACAGAGAAAGAACGGAAAGCCTTCAAGTACCTAAGAGCTAACAAGGATATTGTTATCCTGAAAGCTGATAAGGGCAATGCCACAGCGGTTCTTAACACCAAGGATTATGAGACCAAGATCAAGGATCTTCTCGACCCAGCTACCTACAAGGAGATTCCAAAAGGCCCAACGGCAAGAATCTTGAGACAGGTAAACAACCTGATCAAGGGTTCATCTATCCCAGAAGAAACGCAAAGCTTCATCAAGAAGTCTGAAGCTCTTCCACCTAGGTTGTATGGGTTACCAAAGATCCATAAGCCTTCAGTACCGCTCCGGCCCATCGTGAGTACTATCGGCTCACCCACTCATCCAGTCTCGAAATATCTCACCGGACTGCTTCAACAACATGTCGGATCATCCTCGTCATACATCAAAGACTCTCGCCACTTCGTGGAGAAACTCAAGAACCTAAAACTACATCCGGACGATCGTCTAGTCAGCTTCGACGTTGTCTCTCTGTTCACGAGAGTTCCGGTCAGGGAAGCAATGTCGCGTATCCGACCACTCTTCTCCAAGGACATCGCTGATCTGTTCGAGTTCGTGTTGACGACTTCCTACTTCCAGTGGAACAGCACGTTCTATGAGCAAGTGGATGGTTTAGCCATGGGAAACCCCATCAGTCCGGTAGTCGCGAACTTTTACATGGAATCATTTGAGGAAGATGCTCTGGATAGAGCTCCCAAGAAGCCTAAGGTCAGGTTCCGCTACGTGGATGTTACCTTTGTGGTTTGGACTCATGGGGACTCGGAGCTGACTAAGTTCCTGGATCACCTAAACAGCATCCATCCGAACATCCAATTCACCATGGAAGTTGAGAAAAACGGGGAGCTACCATTCCTAGATGTCCTAGTATCCAAAAAAGAAGATGGCAGTCTTGGTCACCGAGTCTATCGAAAGCCGACACACACAGACCGTTACCTACACAAGGACTCCAACCACCATCCCAGACAAAAAATGTCAGTTATCAAGACACTGGTCCACCGAGCTAAGACCATCTGTGAACCTCAACACCTACAAAACGAGTTACGCCACTTGGACTCGGCCTTCCAAGCTAATGGATTCTCTGCACATGAGATACGGAGAGCTCTTCACCCAAAGAAAGCTTGGCAGACAAACCAGGATGAGGAAAAACAAAAAAATACATTCGTGGCATTACGGATCGTATCGGAAGACTGCTAGAAGCTTATAACATCAAGCCGATCTTCAAGCCCACGAAGCAGCTACGGAATTTTCACCGTTCGGTCAAGGACCCACGTGATCCACTATCGTCAGCTGGAGTTTACAGAATCCCCTGCTCATGTGGCTCGGTATACGTGGGCACCACCCAAAGAAGCATCAAGACCCGCCTGTCGGAACATGGACGTAATTGCCGCCTCTGCCACTTCGACAAGTCAGCGGTTGCAGAACACACCCAAGAGGGTGGAAATCATACCATCGAATTTCAGAACACGAAAGTTCTAGCAACCACAACACATTTTTTCCCACGTTTACTTCGAGAAGCCATCGAAATATTCAAGCATCCCAACAACTTCAACCGAAAAAACGAGGGATTTCAGCTCCAAAAAGATTGGTACCCAGCACTGAGAGCCACTCGGTATCACAGTGCAAACAACCAATCAGGATCGAGTACGTCCGCGCCACAGCGCTCGACCAATCAGAATCGAGTGAGTCGATTCCCCGCTCCGACCGTGCCTATAAATACAGCCGTGATTCAAGGCATCGGGTCAGTCGCACGTCAGCCGCCGGCGAGGCAAGGTCTCCCAAGTTGTCATCGCCCGGCCCAGCGCCACTGAAGATGTCGCCCGCAGTGATCGACGAAACGTCTGGAACGCAAGTTTCACATCGACCACGGCCAATCAGCCCGGAAGCAGTATTTCTACATGCAACGCCGGCCGTGAGAGCCTGAAGACTTATATTTCGACAAAACTTGTAAGCGATATTATGGGTTGGACCCTGCGTTTTATATAACTACCCCTAGTTTGTCATTTGATGCGATGCTTCTTAAAACAGGGGTTCAACTAGAACTGTTGTCCGATTTAGCAATAATTAAAATGATTCAGGACGGGATTAGAGGAGGATTGTGTATGTGTTCGCACAGATATGCAAAAGCAAATCATAAGTATATGTCTAACTACAATGCCTCAGAACCCGATTGCTATATAGTATATCTAGACTGTAATAATTTATATGGTTTTAGCATGTGTCAGTACTTACCATATTCTAGTTTTCGTTTTCTTAGTGAACATGAATTAACTCATTTACAAATAGAAAGTATTGATGACAACGCTGAGTGGGGCTATATATTGGAAGTAGATCTCTTATATCCCCCTAGTTTGCACAATTATCACAATGACTTACCTTTTTGTCCAGAAAAATGCATTCCGCCAGGCGGGAAAAACAAGAAATTAATAGCAAACTTGTATAATAAGTACCATTATGTTATACATTACGTACATTTGAAAAAATGTATAGAACATGGATTAATATTGCGTAAAATTCATAGAGCCGTTACTTTCAAAAAAAGTCCGTATTTAAAAGAGTATATAGAGTTAAACACTAAATTACGTCAAAAAGCAAAAAGTTATTTCGAGCAGGACTTTTTTAAATTATTAAACAACAGTGTTTTTGGTAAAACATTAGAAAATACTGAAAAAAGGGTTACTGTACTCTTAGTAAATAAATGGAGTGACGAAACGAATCGAACTAAAAAGTCATTATCAGCAGAGAGACTTGTAGCTAGCCCCTATTTTCATAGCGCATCCATATTATCAGAGAATTTAGTTGCTATACGAATGAACCCTGATCAGATAATTTTAGATAAACCTATATATATAGGATTTACGATTTTGGATCTGTCTAAGTCACATATGTATAATTTTCACTATAATATTATTAAACCGTTTTATAATGACAGAGTACGATTATGTTATACCGATACTGATTCTTTTGTTTATGAAATATTTACCAATGACTTTTATAGTAAGGATCTAAAGTACCAGTTTTTACAATACTTCGACACTAGTAATTATAGTTATCACAATTTACCTTTAAAAAATCAAAAAGTTCCAGGCTATTTTAAAGATGAAATGGGGGGTAAATATATTTCGCAATTTGTGGGTTTAAGATCAAAACTTTATTCCATAAAATCTTCTAATCATGTGATTAAAAAAGCGAAGGGCATTAAGTCATGTGTGAGCCGCGATTTAGATATTACAGATTATGAGAATATTTTACTAAATGGAGAAACACTGCGTAGGAAAAATACCATATTTAAATCAATAAAACACGAAATTTTTACTCAAAATGTGAATAAAATAGCATTGTCTAGTAATGATGACAAACGAATGATTTCAAGAAATAAAATATCGACATTATCCTGGGGTCACTCACATCTATTTATTAATTAATATAAGTAGTATAAACTAAGTTATAACCCTTATACCTATTTTATAAGTTTATATACGATCATATTTATATAGCCATAAATAAACAATAGTCTAGACTAATAAATACCTAAGTTTATGTAAATATTTACTACATATATTTCCGATGTCCTGTATAATATTATTAGTATGTATGTTTTATTATATAATGTACCTTTATCTGCGTACCTTCAATACCTATTTATATATAATCACTTCCATTCATTAATTTAATAAAAGTACACCAAACTGCCCCAAATCTCTACGCCCATTTCTTTGTCCATCCTATGGTTGCCTGTAAGAGATTGCCTCAGTGCGATAAGGCCGCCAATTGTGTACCACGTGAATTGTACCTCTGAGTTGTAATTTATGTTTTTTGGTGAACAATAAAGAGTTATATTATTATTATTATTATAATTGGTTTTCTTGAATCAAAATCGCGACGATGTGCATTTGTTACAAGTAACATCGACTTATAATTTTGCATGTCATAGTCTGTAACAAAGCTCAGATCAACACCTTTTTTTAAGAACAACTGTCGCAAGCCAGGTGTACATTTGTATTTGTGTCCGGCTACAGTAATAACGTCGTCACCAATCGTTATACTAGAGCAACCTAACATTAACTTTCCACGTTCATTTCTTACACCAAATGGCACATCCGCTAATATTTCTGAAGATAATGACCAAGATGATAAATCATGATTTGGATTAGTATCGACTAATGACTGAAATGAAGAGTCAATATCGGTTTCCGATTCGTCACTGGTATCATTTTTTTCTTTTATATCTTTATAATCTTTCTGTAAGTCGTGGTTGAAAGGTTGATCATGAAATTCTCCTTTTTCTTCTTTTTTTGTTAGAGCTAGTTGGTTATTGGTGTTGGCTATTAAATTAAGAGATTCTGTAACAGGCTTAAAAACTGTATCAAGCACTTGTCTGTTATTATCTTCAAAATCCTTCATGTTACGTTTTTTTTTTTACAGCTTGTGTCGCATCTACAATTTGTTTTTTCAATGATTTTTCCATCATGTATAATAGATGGTAATCGGATAAGAGTCGATTAAAGAATAACAAGAAAGTGAAAGCAGTCTATTTAAATATTCAAATTTTATCTAATTTTACAAAAGTGTCAAATTTTTTTCTATAGTAGCCGTTGTTTTTAGAACAGTCTTTATTAATCACAACATAGTCATAAGGCTCTTTCCATATTTGAGAACACATGGTACGAAATTCCAACCACGTCATGTCAGTGTTAACATGTTCTTCATAAACATGTTTCAAATTAATTTCGTCTTGCTTAAAAAGCACAATTAAGTTAGCGTTATCTCTTATTAGTTGTTTAGGTATTTTGCTATATGTTTGATTTAAATAAAAACTGTCAATCAATTTATGTCTCCCCATGGCAAAATAATCACGCATATTACTTTGATTTTCATATGCTACATCGTCAAAAATAATCACTGAATTAGGTTTTGCATCTGACACTTTCATAACGTCATCATTTGCCTGATATTTCTGAAAAGTGATTCCTGGTACTCCTCGTAAAACCTTTTCTAAAAAAATGTACTTTGGTTGATATAGAGTTTTAGAATATACATAAACATTTTGAAATGTCAATCCATTTTCGTGCAAAAGGAGACCAATTAACAAATTGGTTTTTCCACAATTTGATGGTCCGCAAATGATGCAACGTACTGTATTCGGCAATAATTCTCCGTGGCGTAACTTGATTTTCGGTAAATCATTACAGATTATACTAATCTGTAACGATTTTGCTTGTTTAATGAATTTCATGTTTGATGCATCTGTTCATAACCAGTCCGGTTATGAACAGATGTAATTATGACATTATGTATTTATAACCGTAAATAGTTAAACCAAACTGCTTACAGAAAACGCAATAGGTAAACGTAAGACTGTACTGTTTATGAAATGACTCTTGCATAAATGTAGGGCAACACTGGAGAGACGCCATATTAGAATTTGTAACGATTTGTACGCTTCTGTTGCATTTAGTAATAAAAACAGTTAACTGCACAACAGTCTGCCTTTCAATTCCGAAAACCATATGAAATACAGTCCACTCGCCCTCATGGTCATTCTCACCGGAAAAAATAAGAAGAACTTGGATTGCAAGACAAGTGCCGAAACTGTCGACGGAGTTCGTTGTGATATCGAACTGTGCCATATATCCAACCGAACTGTGAAGAGCGTCAACAGGTTAACTACGAAGCCTACAACGAAGATTATATTCAGTGAGCAGTCAAATACGCCATTGGATATCAAGAATCATCCTAACAGAAGAACCAAAATCATCATCAAAACGTGTTCATCATTGAAGGTTATCATTTTATCAATTTTAATACGTGGTGAAACAGTGTTCATTGTCAGTGCCGCCATCTGGTTTGAGCGCTGCGAACATTCACCGGCCGTGTGGTCATATCCCGCTTCCGCCCTCCACCAAGTGTCGTCGTCGTCGTCATCGTGTTCTCTTTCGCACGCGATCTGAATATCGTACAAGGGCAAGAGGGACAACAAGAGTGACGCTGGCGCAACAACAAGCTTGGTCTGCCAATCGAAATTGAATTTTTTGTATGAACTAGAACTGTGACTTTCTGGTAGCCATTTTTTTCTTTGTTCAGTTTGTTCTATCAGGCTTGTGTATTTTTCTAACATTGTACGTCTGTAAAGGCTAAATTATATAGTTGAGTGTTATTGTTACAGTACAAAGTTATATCTAAATATGGGGAACGAGAGTGGGGACGAAGCTGCGAAGCAGCAACTAAAATCCTTACGACAAAAACGTGGTTATGTGCAACAATCGCTCACCAAGTTAATAAACTCATTCGACACAAAAAAATTAGATACTCTCTCAAATCCAGCTTTAAAAACGCTAGTGGAAAGAGTGAAAACGCTTTTTAGTCAATTCGAAAGTATATCGCTGGAGTTGATCGCCGCAGGCGAGACACAAGTATCCTCAGAAAGCGTCGAAGAGAAATGTTTGGAGCAAATATCTCTCCTAAGGGAGTTAATCGAGCATAATAATAGTCAAAATGTTTGTGAAATTAACAAATCCAAAGCTAACTTACCTGTTATTACCATACCTATATACACAGGAAAGTCAGGTGAGTACAAAACCTTTATAGGATTGTTTGAATCGTTAATCCACAATGATAAGTCTCTCGACAATATCAAAAAACTATATTATTTGCGTAATTTCCTTAGGGACGAGCCCTATGACCTTATTAAAAACTTACCTCTAGTAGGAGAAAGCTATAACGAGTCATTACAAATTTTAAAGGAGAGATATGACAATAAATACAAAATCATAAATGATCACATTAGTAATTTGATTGATCTGCCACAAATAACAAAATCAACTGCTGTAAATATTAGGAGCTTTGTTTGTACAGTCAAACAGGAGCTGTCCGCTCTTAAAAATCTAGACCAAAATATTAACAGTTGGGATCAAATTATTGTCTGCATTTTAACTAGGAAGCTTGATATGTATTCTAATAGAGAATACCAGTTAGATCGGGACTTTAGTAGAGGACCGACTGTAAAACAACTACTTGACTTCTTAGAGCGACGTGCACTGGCACTTGAGAATGCAGAGTCGGCAAGCCGAGGAGGTTCCAGTAGCCAGCCCAAGCTAGCTGAATCAGCAGCCGGTGCATCCCAGCATCAGTCATCAAGTAATGTAGTGGTCAACTCAGCCGCCTGCGCCTACTGTAAGTCTGATCACAAACTTTATAGTTGTCCCAAATTTAAATTATTAGCCTTAGCACAGAGAATCCAGTTTGCAGCAGACAAGCAGCTATGTAAGGTATGCCTCAATAAGCATTCTAAAAAATGCCGTTTTCATTTTAAATGTGATACTTGTAAGGGAAAGCACAATACACTACTGCATCAGGATGAGCAGCCACCACTCTCAGTAACAATGGTGTCATCTGATTTTAATACAGACGAATTGCTACCTACCGTCCAGGTGAAATTCTACACAATAACTGGAACTGAAGTACGGGCCAAGGCTATACTTGACTGCGCGTCACAACATTCTATTGTCAGTACAAGGCTAGTGAGAAAACTAGGTCTTCACCCTGAACGGATCAGCCACAACATAATTGGTGTAGGTGACAATCCCAACAATGTTAAACACAAGGTTCAGCTGGAACTTCAAGCAGTAGCCACTCCATACAAAATGTCCTTGAACTGTTTAGTCATGGACAAAATAACTAGCCAAATGCCAGCCAATAAAATGAATTTGAGTGCTATTAGGATACCTCTGAACACAAATTTAGCTGATCCTGGGTTTGATACACCAGCTGATGTAGATTTACTAATGTCTTGGAAAATACTGTTTAAGGTGGCGTTGGCAGCACCTGAGGAAATACCATGCAAGCAACCGAGCGGCCCAGCTGAGCCTGCTGTTGCATATCTCCTGCGTACGAGGTTTGGTGTGGTGGTGGCAGCTTCTGTGCCTAAAGTTTATCACGACCCACAATCAAGTAATTCTACAACATTGTTTTGTCAGTCATGTAATTATGATATAAATAATACTATCAAGAACTTCTGGAACACTGAATCTGTGCCTGAAATCTTCCCAGAGAAAGTTTCAGAATACGAGCAAACTGAGAAAATATTTCAAGAAACTGTACAACACAACAATAATCAGTTTCAGGTTAGCTTGCCCTTAAAGGTGCCTCTCAGTCAAGTTAATACAATGCTCGGTGATTCATTTCATCTGGCCTTTAAGAGGTTTCAAAATTTAGAAAAAAGGTTACACAACAATTTTGAGTTGTTCCAGCAATACAAAGCATTCATAGATGAATATGTTGCTTTGGGGCACGGTAGTTATTCAGATTTTAACAAGTACAACCTCACAAGTGATCCTATATATTTTTTACCTCATCATGCTGTTATACGGCCAGATAAAAAGACCACTCCGTGTAGAGTAGTATTTGATGCTTCAATGCTAACTAATCAAAAGCGTTCACTTAATGATTTATTATTAAATGGACCAATAACTCAAAGAGAGTTATTTGATATTTTGATTCTATTTCGGTTAGGTGCTTATGTTTTCAGCACAGATTTAAAAAGCATGTTTAGGTGCGTTTCTTTAGATCCTGAACACCGTTCATTGCAGCTTATTTTGTGGCGAGAATCGCCTCGCGATAACCTAGGCTGCATTGAACTAAACACGGTGACATACGGTTTCAAATGTTCAACTTTCTTGGCTACTAGGTGTCTTATAGAACTAGCTAACCGATACGCAACTGAATTTCCTGCCGCATCATTTGTTTTGCATAACCAAACATACTGTGATGACATCTTGGTTTCAAGCAACTCCTTAGAGTCATTAATGGAAATAAAAAATCAGTTGATCAAGCTGCTTCCTCTTGGAGGTTTTCAGGCACACAAATGGTGTTCCAACTCTATTGATATACTGCAGGATATACCTAAAGAAAAACAACATTTTGATGAAGTCGATATGCAAAAGGGAAATTATTATTTAAAAACATTAGGTGTTACATACAACACAAAGATTGACACATTCAATATATCAAGTCCTGATCAAAGTGGAGACACTCCACAAAAAAACGTGATATAGTCAGTTATGTCGCGCGATTTTATGACCCGCTGGGTCTCGCAGGACCAATAATTGTCTCTGCAAAAATATTAATTCAAAAATTGTGGGCAGCACGCATTGACTGGGACTCTTGCTTGCCAGAATATTTAAAAAATACTTGGCTTGAATTCTATAAAGGTCTTATCAAAATGAAGCCCATTCATATTTCACGAAATGTTTGGGCGCCGAAGGCTGCCACTACACAACTTATAGGTTATGCTGATGCCAGTGCTGCCGCCTATGGTTGCTGCTTGTATCTACGTGTCATCGACGAAGCAGGTAACGTCAAGATCACTTTGCTCTGTTCAAAATCTAGACTGGCTCCTTTAAATCAAACAATCACGACGCCGAGAATGGAATTGAATGCAGCGCTATTGCTGGCTAAACTTTCTCATAGAGTGCATTCAATATTGTCCTTGCAACTGCATACTAAAGATGTGCTTCTATTCTCGGACTCGCAAATTGTACTCGCGTGGCTAAAAACGGATATAACCAAATTAAATACCTATGTTGCGAACAGAGTAAGGGCGGTTTTGGAGTACACAGTAAACTTTTCCTGGTCCTATGTAAAAACAGGAGAAAACCCTGCAGATTGCATCAGTCGTGGAGTGAACCCACTTGAACTGGAGCAGAACACGCTATGGTGGCAGGGCCCTGTTTACCTACAGGACTGTGAGTATTCCATGCCTCAAACTAACACTAAGCTCTTACCAGACTTACCCGAGCTGAAGACTGCTGCAACTGCACCCGCTTCCTCAAGTGCTTTGATTTGCACGCAAGCCAAAAAATCGCTAAATTTAGAATTTTTATATAAATATTCAAGCATAAATAAAATGCAACGAATTCTTGCTTATGTGCGTCGCTTTTGCAATAATTTGATCTCGCGTTCAACAAAAAATAAGCTTAATTATTTAACTAGCGCCGAGTTAAAAGAAAGTTTATTGTTAATCATTAAACATGAACAACAATTCCATTTTTCTGACGAAATCAACCAGTTGCGACAAAATAAACCCGTAACTGGCAATTTAAAACCTTTAAACCCATTCTTAGATAATCAAGGGCTCTTAAAAGTAGGTGGTCGTTTAGATTGTGCTACGATACCTAACTCACAAAAACACCCTATAATCTTACCTAGAACTTCGCAGGTCACAAAACTGATTGTCATAAATGAACATGTAAAAAACTTACATGCTGGTCAAAAACTAATTTTGTCATCTCTCAATCAAAGGTTTTGGCTTATCAATGGCATAAAAGAAATCAAGAAAATTATTCATTCTTGCATCATCTGCTTTAAACTTAAGGCTCAAGTAGCTAAACAGCTGATGGGTTCATTGCCCCCAGACCGTGTTACACAGAGTAGAGCATTCCAGAAGGTCGGGATTGACTTCGCTGGGCCAATTTCTCTAAAACAGTGGCGAATTAGACGTGCCTTGGTATCAAAGGGATATATTGGTGTCTTTGTTTGCTTTGCCACTAAAGCCGTGCATCTCGAGCTTGTTTCTAATTTAACTACAGCTGCATTTTTGGCATGTTTTAAACGCTTTCTTGCTCGTCGCGGGCTGCCCAGCGATGTTTATTGCGACAATGCTTCTACATTTAAGGGAGCAAAGAGTCAATTGGAGGAGCTCTACAGCTTGCAGAACTCTGCAGCCCACCGACAGCAGGTGCAGTCACATGCAGCTGAACAAGGCATTAAATTTCACTTCATACCCAGCTACTCACCTGTTTTCGGGGGTCTGTGGGAGGCTGCTGTCAAAAGCACAAAATATCATCTTGTAAGAGTTATTCAAAAGGCCTTGTTAACTTATGAGGAAATATGTACAGTTCTATGTCAAATTGAATCCATTTTAAACAGCAGACCTCTGACTCCAATGTCTACAGACATCGATGATTATACTTATCTCACTCCTGGACACTTTTTGATTGGGGCTGCACTTAATTCATATCCAGAACCGGATGTAACTGATATTCCTTTAAATCGACTCAACTTTTGGAATATTTGTCGTAATATGTATCAGTGTTATTGGAAGGTGTGGAGCAAGCATTATTTAAATGTCTTGCAATGTAGACCCAAATGGAGAGACAATGAAGCTAATGTAAAAATTGGTTCTTTAGTCATTCTAAAGGAAAATGACCTTATGTCACCGCTTCACTGGCCTATGGCTCGTGTTGTTAATGTATTTCCTGGCGCTGACAGTAGGGTTAGGACAGTAGAAGTTAAAACTCAAAATGGTAAAACACATCGAAGATCCATAACTAAGATCTGTTTGCTTCCTATTGATTAGTTTTTAATCTTAGTTAAGTACATAACAATTATGTATTTCTTGTTTTATATGTAATACGTAGTTATTTCTGGAAACACAACTTCTTTTATGTAAAAGGTCATTTTTAACTTTTCGAGTTCATTGTACAAACTAAAGTTATTGTAATACTTATGTTGGATTATTCATAAGGTGAAATTCTTTACTGAGGCTGGGAGTATGTATAAATGTAGGGCAACACTGGAGAGACGCCATATTAGAATTTGTAGCTAACTAACAGAGCATCTTTCAACGCAATTACGATGCAGGGGATCGCAGAGAGCCGACGGAACGGTAATGTATTGAACGACATTAAAATGTGGAACGTTGGCTTATTACAGTATGTTATTGGGCATTACTAGACCGCTCGCAGGAGCCGAGGCGACTGAGAGTGGTCTAGAATGCCCATTAATATACTACTACTCCTGGACTTGACAATATAACCAACGAAATTTTAAAGGCAACAATTTCAGTCCCATCACAAAAACTAACAGAGATCTTTAACGAAATTATGATTCTGGAAACAATACCCACGGATTGGACAAAGTCAATAATAATATTGATTCACAAAAAGGGAGATAAGGGAGACATTGACAATTATATACCAATTAGTTTAATGTCTAACATCCACAAAGTCTTCTCTAAAATAATCTTGTCACGAATAAGCAATGTGCTTGACGAAAATTAACCAAAAGAACAAGCTGGGTTCCGTAATGGCTATTCGACCGTAGATCACATCCACGTCTTGCGACAAGTACTCCAGAAGTACAACGAGTACAACAAAGTATACTACTTAGGTTTCGTGGATTTCAATAAAGCTTTTGATTCTTTAGACCACACATGTATACGGGAAGCTTTAAAATGTCAAGGCGTCCAAACAAAGTATATCAGGATACTTAATCAATTATTAAACACTTAATAAATAAGTATTTATATGAATTCATGATAATATTAAGTTCGTTAATCAATCCAGCTATTTTCAGCAGAGCATAAACCTAACTATTTAACTAAAACCTTATTTCCTTTCTTTTTAAGAACTTTCTCGATTAAATATACAGGATTTTTTTTTTATAAATAGGACACGTGAATTTGACTTTACCTCGCCTGATGGTAAGCTGAAGGTAAAGTCTCAAGAAAGAGGGCCACCATTATATACACGTGGCATGTTAACAATGGTGGCACTCAGCTTGACGGCCTCATCAGATGCTTTTTCACGCCCCGCTTAAAGGACCCGGGACTGTAGGAAGAGGGAAACACGTGAGCTGGCAAGGAATTCCAGGTCTTAATGGTGCGACAAAGGAAAGAGTTTTGTTTTTTGAAGCTCTTGCGCATAAGATGCACCTAAGATAGGCTGAACTCGGATCGTATCTTCAATTAAGTAGGTAATAGGAATTGTGTTTTGTATCTTTAGAATTTTAAATATTTCTGTGGACCAGTATGAAGTATACCCTTTTTCGAATGATCCTTTATACTTACTGTAATATTTTTGATTGTTTCCTCTGATGAAAACCAAATATCATGCAAAAAATATAGGATTTTATGTCGGTAATGGGTTGAACCAAATAAAAAGTAAGATATTACCAGATTAATGTTTTATTTTCTAGGTAATTCGGGCGCCACCTGGGGTATACCCAGGAAATACAATTCAGATAACTCTTAGGCAAAACTATGGCTTCTAATCGCAAGGCCGGGAGTGGCCAATCCACTTAGGCTTAAATAATCCCACGTGTGATGCTTAATACACGTGGCCAAGTATTAAAATATAGATATAGATAGAATAACTAGGGAATCTAACACTGCTCACTTGCATCCAGGTCAATTAGTACAAATTAAGGTTAAATCAACATTCTTTTTAAGATTAGGTTATGTAATGGCTGTTATGTAATGTAGAGTACGAAAAAAACGTAGTAAACAACTCTAAAACTCGAAAACTCAAAAACGGGCTTCTATGGCGCACCCAACAATACGCTCTGTTTAATAAAAAATACTCTAACCAGAAGGGTGTCTTTTTTACAGAAATATGCGATTCTACTCACCGTAACGCCTAAGTTTAACAATCTGAAGAACAGCACCTTTCAGGATCAACAAAAGAATCTATAACAATACCAAAATCCAATTAGCCTCCGCGAAGTTAAACACGCGGTCGAAAACAAAAATGTATAAATGCGAACCAAACGGTTCTCTATTTTTATTCCTAAAATTTTATGGCATAATTTAACATTGCATAATGTTACTTGTCATAACATTATTTACGCATAATACTCATTTGCCATAACTTTTTAAGCATAATTTTTTTACTCCTATTTACTATAAGCATAATATTTAAAAAGCATAATATCCCAAAGCATAAGTTTACTTAAGCATAACGACGCATAACCATAACTATTCCGAAAAAATCACTACAAAATTTTTATTAACAATATTACACTATTTTATACATTGCTCTCCTCAAACTTGTAGGCGCATCAAAGTTCATTTAACCTAATGTTCTTTTGACCTAATTGGTCGTACTTCTGGGTGGTTTATAAAAAAATAACCACGAAGGCCTAATGCGGGAGCGGAGCGTAGCGAAGCTCCCGCATTAGTCTTCTAACCTAACCTATCCGAGTCGGGGTGCCCCAAACGTCCAAATTGCACCCAGATCCTTGCCAGCTTGCTAGCACCATGTTAGCAGGTGTTTATCATAATACCAAATAGCTATTAGACAAATAAACCCTATATGCTTTACAACTTTATGCATATCAATGTTAGTAGTGATATTAATGGGGATTCTGGATCACATCAACCCATTGTCTGACTCTCGCTTCGTTCCACTTCGCTCGGCAACGCTTCGCGTTCCATCGTCAGCCATGGGTTGTTGTGATGCAGAATCCCCATTAATATTTAAAGAAGGTTTTTGTACTAATAAACTCACCTTTATGATACCGCCACATCGTACTGCATATACACCACAAGGTTATCACTACTAAGAAACTATATTTCACGCAGGCTATCGTACTGTATGCACACCACAAGGTTAAGGACTTAGTTTATCTTGTAATGGCTCGCTGTGAGCTGCTTTGACAAAACCCACCACTCAGGGGCTGTATACATCACAAGGTAATCTGGTACCGTCACATCGTACTGCATATACACCACAAAATTAGTTTATCTTGTAACGGCTCGCTGTGAGCTGCTTTAACAAAACCCACCACTCAGGGGCTGTTTACATCACAAGGTAAACCAAGAAACTATATTTCACGCAGACTATCGTACTGTATGCACACCACAAGGTTAAGGACTTAGTTTATCTTGTAATGGCTCGCTGTGAGCTGCTTTGACAAAACCCACCACTCAGGGGCTGTATACATCACAAGGTAATCTGGTACCGTCACATCGTACTGCATATACACCACAAACTTAGCTTATCTTGTAACGGCTCGCTGTGAGCTGCTTTAACAAAACCCACCACTCAGGGGCTGTTTACATCACAAGATAAACCAAAAAACTATATTTCACGCACTCGATTGTCTGCAGAATGGTTTATTTCAATCTAGCCGATGAGCAGATACGTACTCAGGCAATGATAAAAATAATCGTTACTAGCGATTTGCATACGGCTTTAAACTGTCTTTTGAGTGACATATTAATGATGTATGTATGTAAAAATTTATACCAGATTTTATAATATTTTTACCATTCGATCCAACATTGTTATCATTCATTATTGAAATATAAAACATAGACATAAAACCAACCACATCAAATACCCAAACAGCGTACCCGGACACTTGAGCGTAAGCAGAACATGCAACCGGAACACACGCTATGTAGGATGATGATGATGACAACGTTGTTATCATTAATTATTGAAATACTAAGTACGTGCCTGACTTCATTCAATAAAAAGTGAATTCAGCGATTTACATATATGCGGTAGAGAGGGGCATGGAAGTACTATTTTATTGTTGTAATGTAATCTGTTAATGACGGAATAATTGAAACGAGATATTTTACGTATACTAGTTACTAATGCGAACTCGCTTGTTTGTATTTAATCATGTGTAAATGTTTAATATGTTACATCTACTCATATTATGTGAAATACATAATGATTATAATATATATGTTTACATAATGATTATAATAACTACATTATTTTCTAGGTACACTCACTGCTGGATAAACGATTAGCGGGTTAATCTACCAAATGCTTGGTTACCTTTGCATGGGTGACCGCTTTGGAATTTCATAAATACTAAATAAACATATCTTGAGTTCTGAGGCGCAAAAAATGTAATCAGGTCAAACGATAGGATGATGATGATCCTTTTTTTTCTTATAGAAACTATAAAATAAAATATAACGTGAGCTGGGGCCGCTAGCAACGGAACTCTAAAATTGAAAACTGATTCGGTGACAAAATACTAAACCAATAGTTTCCGTGAATGACATTTATACGTGTGTGTGTAGGGTTGCCACCTTTTTTTGTGCAGTTAAAGTATATTGGCTGGTATAGGGAAGAAAAAAAGTACACAGTATTCAAATAAAGTATAATTTATTTTTATTCGATTCCCTGCCTATTGTGAGTGAGTGGTGCGATGATAAAAAGTGGCTGTCAAAGTTAAAGAAAGGTGTAAGTATGAAGAGAATTCTTGTCCATGATTTACTATAGCATAAGTCTATAAAACTATTTGCAAACACATAAAAAAAAAGAAACAAAACAAATAAAAACTTACAAAGAAACTGTTGAAAATTTCCAAGAAATCAAATATTTCAAAATAAAGTATTTTGTGTACTTTATTGATTTCAAAAAATATAAAGTGCAGTTACCTGAAATAACGTACAATACTTTACCTATTATAAAGTACGGGTGGCAACCCTAAGTGTGTGTGTGTGTGAGTCACGGTTGCAAATGTGTTTATTACTGGATTTACATAAAACAAAATAATTTAATTGTATTGTTACACTCATTTTCTGCATCGCATAAGTGCGCACATACGGTTGTCTAGTGCTTCAAGAATAACAAGATTCGCATTAAGTGCTATAGCATAATGTATGTAATTTTATATTAAAGTTTATGAATTGATTTTCAGAAAAAAAGCTAAAAAGGGCAAGCAGTTGGGCAAGAAGGCTACGTCTACGGCTGCGGCAAAAAAATCTAACAGGTAACTTTAAACTGATTTTGAAATGCTTAAATTAGATCATTATTCAAATAATTATTAATTACTGGCGGCGGCTCTATCTACTTCTGATTTCATATTGTAATTTGCTTATATCCCAATAGGAACATAGGAACTCTATCTTTACATACATATATGTATAGTCATGTACTTATTAATTTGAAATAATGTTACTGTTATTCCAGTGTGCCAGTAAAGAAGTCGAAAGGACTCCAAACCTCCAACAGCAGCAGCATACTATCGGAGCTGTACTCTGACAATGAAGATGGGGAGAGGACAGTTCGTAGCACCATCCTATCTACAATGTCGCGGCGCTTAGCTGATGGAGTGCTGCGCCACACCACTGAGTTGGAGGGATCGTTATTTTGTGAGTTGCGTTTATACGACATCGAAACAATCAAAGACGTCGCCCCGACCGAACGTTACGAGCACGCAGCGGTAAGGCTTCAGCTGCAATTAAATAACGATTCTCCGGAGTGGATATTGCTAAAAAAAATAACACGGCTAAGCCAAAATTTCATAGGCAAGCCTCCGTGGCGTGGCGGTAGTGAACGCGGCCGCTACGCAGGAGGCGCGGGTTCGATCCCCGCTCAGTGCAAATATTTGTATGAATGAATATGTATATTTGCATTGGTCTGGGTGTGTCTATGTATAATGTGTATGTATTTACAAAAAAAAAAAAAAAAGTAACTAAGTATGTTTATCCGCATTCTAGATTCCATAACACAAGCTAGTTAAGCTATGCTTACCATGGGTCTAGATAGCGTTGTGTGAAATGTTGTGAAATATTTATTTATTTATTATTTATTATTTTATAAAAAAAAAGGTCATTATTTTATTTTATAAATCATCGACCTTTTTTATTAGGTAGGTACTCAAGGAGTTATTGATTCATTTTTCTTTTATTTTTATATTATAATGATGTTTCTTTTTTTAAATGTAAGTTTGTTTCTGGAATTTTTTTTGTGACTACTAACGAAATAAATCTTTCACCATACATATGTAGCTGTATTATCTCCAAGTGCTATAAATTATATTCATTCTGTCGGAACGAAATACCGCGCGAATGACTAGGTTGAAATAGGTGTGGGGTACACATTAGTATTCACACACCGTACACCATACGTGTTACACACATAATACATATACACAATAGATTACATATTATACATTTACAATCACACCAATAATACACAAACCGACATACAATAATAACATAAATCTTTACAACCTATAATATATACATTCGTTATTTATTTATCACTAACACTAACATTCCTACACAAAAGTTTGCCTCCGTAGTAGCGAGCTTTTGTGTCGACAATGTCGTGCTATGGAAACGCGCACTGAATGAACGAGGGAACTATTTCGTTCGGCCGGCGGCGCTGCGCCAGCGCCACATAGTGGCCGCCCCCGAGCATCAGTCTAGCCGCACCCATCTACTCGGTACACTGTGTCGCTCGATGCAAATTTCTTTTTTACCGCCTACCGCGTATCGCTAATTGTAACTATAGACTATAAAGTTTTTGCTTTCTATCGCTGTGCTATCCTCGCTTTTCTACTTCTGGTGCCTTCTGTGTTATTCCTAACTTCTGTGTTGTGTATACTCTGTGCTTACTGACTATTATATCTTCTTTCAAACTTCTACGAACTTTTATTGCCATCGAACGTAAGTACCATCATCCTTACAACGCAAATAATAATATAGTGGAAGACTCCTATATAGGTATACTTATCTATTTTTAAATAAATTTCTTGTTGAATTAAGTAGAATCAAGGATTCTTTGAAATGAATAATTTAAAAAAAATATATTGCACTGTGTGTGAAAAGAACATTCCTAGTAATGCTTTTTCCGGACATTTGCGTAGCTTAGCTCATAAAAATAATAGTTTAGTGTTTATTGACACTGGAATTGAGAAAATTGACTCTGCTTTTAAGTCGCGAATTGCCTCGTATCGCGTGCATGGTAGTGCTAATATCGAGGGCTCAGCTGTAACCAGTTCACCATCATTATTCATACAAGCGATAAGTTCAAAATTACGAGTTCTTATAGACACTGTTTTAACTAATCACCTCAATGTAAAGGTTAATTTTGAATTGTTTGTTAAATTCATGCTACCGAAAAGCGATATAATTGAACTTAAATCATTTTATACTGAAAATATCATTCTCTACCAAGCGTACAATTTTAATAACTTATTATCCGTAATATGCTCAACGTTATCCAATAAAGTCGATTGTTTCCAAGAAAAGGACAGCGGATGGTCACTATTAGAAATCCTATATTTAGAAGTGAATGTCAACAAGTATACTCCTTTGAGAGGTTCTTCTTATGTAGAATTACCGAAAAAAATTCAGTACAAAAAAGCATGCGTGAATATAAAAAACAATGACAATTATTGTTTCTTATGGTCAGTAATGGCTAAGTTGTACCCTTGTAAAAATAATATCAATCGCAAATCATCTTATCCTTATTTTAATACCGTATTAAATACTAAAGATATTTCGTTCCCAATGTCATTATGTGACATAAAAAAATTTGAACGAAACAACTCTAATATTAGTGTTAATGTTTACGGTTTAAAAGGGTGCACTGTAGTAGGTCCATTGTACAAAACCTCACAACAAAAAAGACATCACGTTAACTTGTTATTCTTAGAAAAGGGGTCCATTAGACATTATTGTCTTATAAAGAATTTGGGCAAATTAGTAAGAGACGAACAAATTACTAAACATCGAAGCAAGCATTATTTTTGTGATAACTGTTTACTATTTTTTAGAAAATCAATTGAAATAAACGATCATGTATGCGGTGGTGTCGCAACTATTTTGCCTGATGATGGTTCTATACTTCAATTTAGAAATTACGAACGCATGCAAAACATGCCGTTTGTGATATACGCAGACTTTGAAACCTTTTTGAAACCGTGTAAAGACACTAGTGAAGGTTTGACGAAAAATCTACAACAGCATATACCGGCAGGCAGCGTTTGCTTATTACATTGTTTGCAATTATGATAGTTCTTTAAATCGTTTGGTTTCTCATCGAGGGATAGACTGTGTGGAGAAGTTTGTTAATTACCTTAAAGGCGATGCGATTAAAATATATGATATATTAACAAAGAGTTCAGAGAATCCGGTACGAATGATTTATACTGAAGCAGATAAACAACACTATCTAAGGACGGATGTTTGTCACATATGTTCACAACTAATAGTTGACGATAAAGTAAGAGATCACTGCCATTTTTCGGGACTTTATCGTGGTCCTGCCCATTCGTACTGTAACTTGACATTTAAGTCCCCTAAATTTATCCCAGTTTTTTTCCATAACTTGGCAGGTTATGACAGCCATTTATTTATTAGAGAATTGAGTATACTCCCTGGTACAATAAAAGTTATACCAAAAAATAAAGAAAACTATGTGTCATTTACTAAGTTCATTTACGATGGTAATAAAAACTATACAGTCGTGCGATTCGTAGACTCATACAAATTCTTAAGTACTTCTTTAGAAAAATTAGCTAAAAATCTTGATAAGCAGGACTTTGTTCACCTATCAAACTTTTTCAAAAATAGAACTCACTTCAATTTGCTGAGACGTAAAGGAATATATCCTTACGAATACATGACTAGTTGGGAGTCCTATAATGAAACAACATTACCGGCAAAGAAACATTTTTTTAATAAACTGACCAACGAACCTCTTTCTCAATCTGATTATGAACATGCGATATCAGTTTGGGATGCTTTTAACATAAAAAATTTAGGTGAGTATACCTATTTGTATGTTAAAACAGATGTATTATTGTTAGCAGACATTTTTGAAAAGTTTCGTCAAACCTGCAAACATAATTATAATTTAGACCCAGCATTTTACTTGACAGCGCCAAGTCTTAGTTTCGACGCTATGCTTCTAAAGACTAAAGTTCAATTGGAACTTATTACGGACTTGCAAATTGTACGCATGATACAAAAAGGTATACGCGGCGGTATTAGCCTATGTCCTAATAGATATGCTAAATCGAATAATAAGTATCAAATGGATTACAATCAGTCTGAAGCCAGTAAATATTTAATCTACATAGATTGTAATAATCTATACGGTTACGCTATGTGTGCTTGTTTACCTCACAGCGATTTCAAATTATTAAAGGATTGTGACTTTAGTCAACTTCAAATCATGAATGTGCCTGATGATAATAACTATGGGTATATCTTGGAGGTTGATTTAGAATATCCAGAAAACCTACACAATTTGCATAATGATTTACCTTTTTGCGCGCAAAATTTTATTCCACCAGGCTCGAAATGTAAAAAACTCATACCTAATTTATATGATAAATTTCACTATGTAATTCATTATGTATATTTAAAGGAATGCATCCGAAATGGATTACGTCTTAAAAAAATTCATAAAGTGTTACAATTTAAACAAAGTCCATATCTGAAGAAATACAATGATTTAAACACAAAATTACGACAGCAGTCGAACTCAACATTTGAACAAGACTTTTTTAAATTGTTGAATAATAGTATTTTTGGAAAAACATTAGAAGACGTTGAACGTAGAGTTGATGTAAAGTTAGTGAATATATGGCGCGATAAAAGAAATAAGACGAAAAAAATTTACGGTGCAGAACAACTGATAGCACGTCCTAACTTCCACAGTGCAACAATTTTTAATGAAAACCTCGTTGCTGTGCAGCTTAATCGTGAAAGGGTAATTCTAAATAAACCAATTTATATAGGTTTCTCTGTTTTAGAAATTTCCAAAAGTCATATGTATAACTTTTATTATAATGTTCTGAAAAGCTATTATGGCGAACGGCTGAAACTTAATTACACCGATACAGACAGTTTCCTGTTCTCTGTACAAACTAATGATTTTTATGAGGACTTAAAGAATAATTTTATTGAATACTTTGATACCAGTAATTTTATTCCAAACAACTGTTTTGGAATAAAATTAAGAAATAAAAAAATACCAGGTCTCTTTAAAGATGAGTTAGGTGGAAAATTTTTATTAGAATTTGTAGGCTTACGATCGAAACTATATAGTATAAAATCGTATGACTGTGAAGTCAAAAAAGCGAAAGGTGTTAAAAAAAACGTTGTAAAAGATTTGAAATTTTCTGACTATACCAATGTATTATTGTATGACAAGGAATTAAGGAAAAAGAACATATATTTCAGGTCTATAAAACATCAAATTTTTACTCAAGAACAAAATAAAATAGCATTATCAAGAAAAGATGATAAACGTTTTGTTTTGAAGGACAACATATCGACTTTAGCTTGGGGCCATTATTCAATTATATAAAATTATATTTTACCCATACGAAAATGCAAATTAAATTAAAATTACAAGTGAACTTGAAACTATGGCTGATTTTCTTAATTCTGCAGTAGTTGTATGAATTTAGCATTGAACATTGTACACTTTATCAAAAGAAAAAAATGAATGTATATTCTTAAATGTGTCTATGTAAGACCTATATTTTCAAAGTGGTGAAAATATAATTAATTAATGTATTAGACTAATCCTTTTTTACCAGTGTTTAAGAGTTTGGTATGTTACACAAAGTATGGTTTGTTTACTTGGATTTAAAATAAAATTGTACCTAAGTTCAAGAGAAATAAATGTGATAAAGACATTTAACATTGTATTAACATAATTGAAAAGACGTTGAATGTATTATCTTAAATATATGTAACACCTAAATAATGTAATACCTACCTAAATTCCAGAGAAATAAATGTATTAAAGAGGAATCACTTCTTTTTTTCCATAAATACCTATTCAACACAAAATTGATACTCAAACATGTTATGACTTGTCGACAACTATAAAACATGTAAGTATGTACTGAGAATTCAGAGTTTTTTGTTCACTAATGAATCTTTGGTCTCAACGAAATATTAGGACGAGCCTATAGCCCTCAACGTCCTGACTGCGAGCCCTTATTAGGAATATCGCAAAACTGAAAAGTTCTATAGCACTTTGCTACTTTGCTTTGCTCAACCTAGGAATCGAACCAAGGACTTCTTGTACAGCTGTCGCATACACTACCGCGGCGCCACGGTGGCGGTATATTGTTTATATTATTAGGTCAACATTTCGAACAAGTTAGAACATGTCACGAGTTGCATTCACAGAGTGAATGAGGTGTCAGGTGACGTTTTTACAAAATGCACCCACAGTTATTTTTACATTATATACAGAACAGTCGTGTACATATCACTCAGTCACTTGTTTGCATTTGAGAAAGTTTAGAAGGAAGCTCTGATAAATTGGTAAGTTTTGTTATACCTAAAAAAATATTTCAATAAATTTAATGAAATTGATTCAATAAGTTTCTAATTATTATCTTGAATTATTTACAGCATATCATGGATAAAGAAACCGGATCACCCGCTATCTTTTACGAACAATACGCGCAAGATCCTATCGTTAGCTTTGATGAAGAATTTCCTGATGTGGCTAAGCGACAACGAGAACTTAAGCAAAAGAAATCAAAACGCAATGCAAGCAGCAAACTAAGTAAACGCAAATCCCTGCGCAGCCATTCCTCATCGTTTGTCATTACAAAGGAGAAACTTAAAGGATTAAAATTGATTAAAATAAGAGTATTGGATTTGTCAGATCCGCAACCATCAGCATCATATAGTGAAGATAATTATAATAGTGACAGTGAACATAACATTACATTGAGTGCCCAATATGTTGTTAAGAATGTATACGATGATATAATGGAACATACCGAAGCCTTGATAAAAAATATTTCGAAAAAATTAGGTTCTTATGACTGTGTGTAATTGTAGAAAAAACATTAAATTATGTATTTTAAGTACAGTATTAAGATCTGTTAAGATAGGATTTTATGGTAATAAATAAAAGATGAGATAAATCTTAATTACTCAATTAAATTAAATACACTTTTATTATTATCATTATACCATTTTTTAATAACATTAACATTTTTCATAGCACATTCTTTTTTATGACTAACACATCTAAATTCAGCTTTATCTTTACAATACATAGCGTTTAGTTTCAACAGATTAGGACATCCTTTTTCACCAATATCTATCACTTCACAATTAAAGCACAATTCCTTAATCCATTTAATTTTCTCTAATCCCTTAACAAAAATTTTTCTATTACTTAAATACGGAATAATTAACCTTTTAAATTCTAGAAAATCGATAAAACCCTCATGCCAATATATTCCGCGATTTCTTTCTACCCATTTCACATGCTTCTTTTCCTCGTTATTCAATTTATTAAATGGATATGGAGGTTTCACTATGAACGATTGCGTGTATTCCGCTGTAGCAATGGCTAATTCTTTTAAAATAAATTTATTTTGAAAATTTTTAAATCCTTGCACATCTACAAGTATAATGTTTTGAATCATGATATTTTCTTTACGATACTGCTCAATGGTTTATATTCTATTATACAATCGTTTAATATGAGACAATAAGCCGAAGTTTGGTCAGGCAGTTCTCCTTCACTTTCAAGTTCCAACCTTACGTCTACGGGTCCACCCGATTTTAAGCTTTCCACTTGACGAGAACAGTCTACTACAAATAATGGTGCTTTACTTTTAAAATCTTCAAAACTCAACAACGGTTCTGGTCGCCGGCCATAATAAGACTGTTGAAACTTTGCATACTCTTGATATATTAAGGAATAATTATTACTAGCAAAGCTCGTGTTTAATGATTCATAAGGAAAGTACGTAGAATTTAAAAATATTTTTACATTACTTAAGTGATACAATGCAATGATCAAATTGAGACATATCCCTGTGTGTTTGATTTTTCCGGTTAGTTTGTAACCCTAAAATGACATATCTAGGTTTCTCTAACTGCGATGTCGTTTTTATTGACCATGTATGTTTGGTTGTTTTAGGAAGTAGAGGATATTCGTACATATCCCAGTTTCTAAACATTATATTAACCGCTCGGTCTTTATCCAAATAGCGAAGTAGGTTAATTCTTTGACGATCTGATACCTTGATGTGAGGTACACGCCAAATTACCTTACTAATTATAATATCTTCAATATGTTCATCATTTTTAATTTTTAAAGCATTTAGATTTGTATTGTGACGCAATAAGATGAGTTCATGCTTACAATTCATCACTATTTTGTTGTAATCTTCTGCAAATCCTAATATTTTATTAAGAGGTATAGAAACAGAAAAATGACCACCATTGCTTGCAGTACCATCAAGATTCCAACCCCAACATTGTGACATTTTTACTTCACTTTCGTTCATAGATAATATTGCTTTCATTGTTGTGGTGATACCAACATTTTTAATTCTATCTATTTCTATACCATTTAGTTCGTAACGTACGTCTTGAAATAAGAATAAAATTGGATTATTTGTGAAATGGACATTCTTCACAAGAGTTTTTGGTTCAGTATTGGTGGTAATTTTAGCGTACCCCTCTAGATATAATGTACTTGCTGAAGGTAGAACGTACAAATCCTGTTGATTGATAGGGATACGTATCTCATCATTTTTTATTAAAACTGAATATATAGGGTTTATATGAATGAAATTCATAACTTTCTATAGAATTATCATAGACAAGAGGATCAGTTATACTTAAAACACTCATTTTAGTAAACCAATAAGTTTCAAAAAATTCTTATTTTCAGAGGTGAGGTTATTTCTACAATACTTTTTTATAGATTTCTTTTTCTTGATTTGCTTAGATGCTGTCCTATTGACGTCAAAATTCGGACTAGCTATAAAGTTGGTAAGATTCGGGTATTTATGAAAGTTTATCATTTTTTCTAAGATGTAAATATATTTGAATTTCTTCTTCTCTTAAATTGACTAAATTGTCTTTTGAGTCCAATATTTTAAGGTTAACGCAACTTATGGTTTTTTGATTGACAGGAAAATAAATTACGTTTTTAGGTATTTCGATTATTCGGTAGCCAGGAGGAACGTTTGGTGCAAATTCATGAATTAAATGACTAGGTTTTCCATTCACAAAAGATCCGCTAATAATATCACATTCAACTCTAAGCACAGTTGTTGATAGAATGTTCACGGGAAAGCGGGATTCATGATATATATTTGCTTTTAATGTTTCTCTTCCAAAACCTAATATTCTACCTATTGAATCACTTTTTTCAAAGTGTATAGCATCCGAACAATAAATAGTAGTTTTCAAAGTATTGTTATTACAAGATAATTGAAATACACTGTTACCTATATGGTCTTTAATATAGTCACCAATATCATGTAATTCGTAAGAACCTTCCGGTATTTCTAAGACATTTTCACCATAGTAAAATTTATTATTTCTATAATCAATATTTGGTATTGAATTAAAAGTTGACAAATAAAGAAGACCGCACTCGTATTCGCCATCCAATTGTAAGGGAGGTGAATAATTAGTTGATAAAATTGATGTTGTGTTTGATACAGACAGTGTGATGGTCATTATGTTAATGTTAGCGATTTCCAAAGTATATCTTATAAATACTTTTCCCAAATTTTTTTAAAATATTTTATACAAAAGTGTACGCATTTTACAGAATCATAACTTTGATAGTTATCATAGTTATAAGAAAAGGAACAATTACTTAAATATTCAATCAATTCTAATGGGGGGCGTAAATCTCCAAAACTATCAAAATATTCACAATGATTATTTAATTTCACGTAAGCTACCCAATGTGTTCCATTGTTCTTAGAACTATCTAAATTAATGATAGCACACTCATAACGTTTTGCTCGTGATAGTAATTCATCTCTCATATATACACCTCTAAAATAAGGTATATTAAGATATTTTATATAATCTCTAATATCGACATCAGTGAGTGTAGGTAGCTTTTTATTCAGTTTTTTGGAATAAACAATCCACTACCTTTTTTGTAAGGTTTAATGTAAAGACCCTTTCCGAGAGCTATAGATTCCATAATTTTATTATGTCGTTCAGATTCCTGAAGACGTTTTTGAGATGATTTGTAATCATTAACTGCTTTTGCAACACCAGCAGCACCTCCCGCTAGAGCCCCCAATGCTGATAACCCGGCAAATATAGGTATTAAAGGTAAAAATCCCCCTGTTTTTTGGATGGGTATAACACGGGGTAGGCACGGTCTAACATTTTTGGTCATCAATTTTTTTGCTGCTTGATATGCAAGTTTTCAACTAAATAAATGTCTGGATGCTTAGTTTTTTGAAGCTCGGCTTCGTAAAATGCTCCCCGTATTGGTTGTTGTTTTAAATCTTTAATTGGATATGTGATTGGTATAGTTTTATTTATTCTCTGGATAATAAATATTTCAGTAGACCAATTAGGAGTATAGCCCTTCTCAAAACTTCCTTTGTATTTACTTATTCTAACGTGGTCTCCGACTTTGTATTTGGCTTTCTTCGCCTTTACAATTTTCTGAGATTTTAATATGTTACTCATAATCAATGATTCGTTAAGATGGTTCACATCTATTGGTTTATGCTTAATGATTCTATGAACACTATTATTATATGAATTGACGACATCTAACAAGGGTTTACCAACCCATTTATAATTACCTATTAAACTAAAATATTTATATAATTTATTTTTTATCGTTCTAATCAATCTCTCTACAATCGAAGCTTTTTAGTAGAATACGTAGAATAATGGTTAATATTAAAAGATTTCGTCAGTTTACAAAACATGTCATTATAAAACTCTTTCCCTAAATCTGTTTGCAAGTTTTTTGGGCAACGCCCTTTTTTTATAATATAGTCAAATGCCTTTGATACTTCAGATTTGGACTTTGTTTTAAGAGCTACTGCCCATGCAAACTTAGAAAAAGCGTCTATAACAACTAATATGTATTGTAATATGTATTGTATATAACCCTTTGTTAGTTTTTGCATAATTCTGAATGTCAATCAAGTCGGCCTGCCAAAGATCATCTATACCTTTTAAGAGAACACTTCTACGAATAATTTTTTTTCTTGCACCTTTATGAATTTCTTCTACAACTTGTTGCTTGCTCATTTTTTTTGGTGTTGAATGGACTATGTTATCTATCTCAAACTTTTTATAGTATTCTTGTAAACGATTTTCAATAATCAAGAAAAAAATTGATTTCAGACGAGTTAATTCGTGAATCAGTTCTTCCTTAGTGCAATATTTATCTAGAGCCTGATCTACGTAATCTTTATTCACTGCATCGTCAGAACTTAAAGGAGAAGTTAATCCTTTTAATCTTGCTAAATTTAAATTGAATGCTCCATTTTCTAATCTAAGTATATTAGTTGTAGTTGGTATATTTTTTTCAAACAAATCATCCACATATAGTTTAGTTACAACATCGTTAGGATCTAATGGAAATTTAATTCCGTTCAGAGTTGCCAATCGAAAATTGACTTCTCCATTTTCTATTCTTAAAACACTACTATCAAAAGGAATTGATAAAGGATGCAAACGTAAACGTTTATGAACATGATGTCCGAATTTATCAATATTCTTTTTTTTTAGGTCTGCTTGGTTCTAGGGATTAATGTTAACTGATAGTTGGGAACAAATGTCTACGATTATATTAATCTATAATGCCACTTTCCCGCAGTTATTCTATAATAGACAAAATTTCATTGTCTAACCCAGTATTTCCTGCGTTTCTTGATGCTATCAATAATTTTAATCTTTCTACCAGTTCATTAGGGTCATCCCAATAAACATAATCAATATCATTCTTTAGTATTTTCGTAACTGGTAGCCCCGATCCTTGATGAAGACTTTCATTGCTTACACAATTTTTTGATAATTTGGTAAACAATGGTCTTATTATTTGTGTATATTTTAGACCTTTATTACTTTTGATTGCCTTTGATGCATCGAAATCTCTTCGATGTGCATTTGTGTCCAATAACATAGTTTTGTAATTCACTTTATCTTCTTCAGTTAAAAGAGTAAGATTAGGGGTCTTTTTAAATAACAGTTCCATTAACCCCTCCGTTATATCGTAAGTTCGACTACCAACTACGATGTCATTTTACTAATAGAAACTTGTGAAGTTCCCATCATAAGTTTTCCTTTTTTTTTCCTTACGCCAAAAGGAATATTATCTATCATTTCTGATGACATAGACCATGACATACGAGGGCTAATACTTCCTAATGATTGAAATGATACATCACTGAATTCAGGTTCTGTGCCACCAAGATCGGCGGTATCTTCATTGGATTCTATTTCATGTTCCTTGTTTATAAAATATTGCGTTCTTTTTCTATCAGTTTCATTATCAATTTCACTATCGTGATTATATTCTTCTTCTTCTTCTTCGTTTTTACTTTTTGGAGTAAAACTCGGTTTATATTTTTTAACGGATTCACTTGAATTGTGACTTAGCACGCGTTTTGTTTTAGGAACTACATCAGATGAAACAAACTTATTATTACGACTTTTATCACCTACCGTCTTTTTTAGTGGATCTGATATTGGTTTCAAAATAGACTCCATAACCATCTCATTACTATTTTTAATATCCCTCATCATTTTTACCTTCCTTTTAACTGACTCAGCAGTTTTTAACAGTTGTTTTTTTAATGCTTGTTCTGAATCCATGCTCACACCTCACTGGTTAAAGTCAAAGTTAATAATAACATAAATATTACATTTCAGGTCTTATAAGTCACTAATTTACTATCACAAACGTATTGAAATTCTTTCTATAACATCCTTTATCTTTTTCGCAATCCTTGTTTATTACCAAATAACTATAGGGAGTCTTCCAAATCTTAGTACACATCTCTCGAAAGAGTAACCAATTCATATCAGTATTCACATGTTCATCATAAACGTGGCGTAAGTTAATATCATCCTGTTTAAATAGAATTATGAGGTTAGCGTTATCTCTTATTAAGTGTTTCGGTATTTTACTATATGTTTGGTTCAAGTAAAAACAGTCAACGTTTTTATGTCTACCCATTGCAAAGTAATCACGAATATTATTTTGATTTTCGCAGGCGACATCGTCAAAAATTATTATTGAATCTGACATGTGGGTTTACGATATCTTCATTTCCATTATATTTCGTGAAAGTTACCTCAGGTACGTGTTGAAAAACTTTTTCCAAATATAGATATTTAGGTTGGTATAGAGTTTTAGAATACAAATATACATTTTGAAACCGTAACCCGTTTTCAAGTAAAAGAAGATTAATCATCAAATTGGTTTTTCCTGGCCTGTGGTATGGCCCTAGAATAGCACCACCCCATCTCCTCCCGTGGGTGTCGTAAGAGGCGACTAAGGGATTCAAATACCGGAGGATGGGCAGCAGCATCTTTCCGCGTACTAGCCACCAAACTGCGATCGCCAACCCGCCTGCCAAGCGTGGCGATTACGGCATAACCCCCCATGATGAACGAACCCAACAAACGGCCCCTAGTCCCCGGGGGCCCCGCTATTCCTGGCTATGGTAGCGGCCATGGTAACGGCGGGGCAAGGGGTGCGAAGAATCCCCGGCAGATGCCAGGCTACCAACCCCGACGACCTTTGGCCCTGGCAACGTACAACACGCTCACACTGCGAACCGACGAGAAGCTCGCTGAACTCGAGGAAGAATTGAGCAGGTTACGGTGGGATATCGTAGGATTGTGTGAAGTCCGGAGAGAGGGGCAGGACACCATGATCCTCAAATCCGGTAACCTGCTCTATTTCCGGGAGGGCGACATACTGTCCCAGGGTGGTGTCGGGTTTATCGTCCACAGGTCCCTTGTCAACAACGTGGTCCAGATCGAGAGTGTTTCGACGAGGGTAGCGTACCTTATACTCAGAATCACCAAACGGTATTCGTTGAAGGTCATACAGGTACACGCACCGACCTCGAAACACCCCGACGACGAGGTGGAGACTATGTATGAGGATATCTCTAAAGCCATGCATAGCTCCCGAACACACTATACCGTTGTGATGGGGGACTTTAACGCGAAACTGGGCAAACGAAGCGACAACGAGCTGAAAGTGGGGCAATTTCGATATGGAAAGAGGAATGCACGTGGCCATCTGCTGGCCGGCTTCATGGAGAAGGAGGGCCTTTTTATGATGAACTCCTTCTTCAGAAAGCCGGAACAGCGTAAGTGGACATGTCTACACCCTAACGGTGTCACAAAAAATGAGATTGATTTCATCTTGTCGACGAAGAGGCACATATTCAATGATGTCTCCGTGATCAATTCAGTAAAAACAGGAAGCGATCACCGGATGGTAAGAGGCACATTGAATCTTAGAACAAACCTCAAAAGATGTCGACTGATGAAGTCTACGCTCCGACCAGCACCTATCCAGTTCCAGAACCCTGAGCACTTTCAGCTCGAGTTGCAGAATCGCTTCGAATGCCTGGGAGATTGCGAAAATGTGGATGATTACAATGACAGATTTGTGGAAATTGTCCAAACGACTGGGTCTAAGATCTTCAAAGCCCGTCGTTCAAAAGGAACCAAAAAGATTTCGGACCTCACCAACAAACTCATGGAACAAAGACGAAATTTGGTTCTGCAGTCCTCTGAAGATGCTACTCAGTATCGGCGTTTAAACAGACAGATCTCCAAGTCCTTGACTCGCGACCTACGCCAATTTAATACGACTCGTATTAAGGAGGCGATTGAGAGCAACAAAGGCTCAAAGGTTTTCGCAAGGGATCTGTCTGTTGGTCAAAGCCAACTGAATAAGCTAAAGGCGGAGGATGGCAGAATTGTTTCGTCAAAGCCGGAGCTGTTGGAAGAGGTCGAGAAGTTCTACGGACAATTATACACGAGTGTACGGCAATCTGTTAATAATCTGGCCAAAGACCCAAGAGCCAGATTGACCCGACACTATACCGAGGATATCCCGGACGTCAGCCTGTACGAGATTAGAATGGCTCTCAAACAGCTAAAGAACAATAAGGCACCGGGTGATGATGGGATCACGGCTGAGCTTCTAAAAGCTGGTGGAACACCGATACTTAAAGCTCTTCAGAAGCTATTTGATTCCGTCATACTCGAGGGACGAACGCCTAAGGCATGGCACAGAAGTGTGGTGATACTCTTCTTCAAAAAAGGTGATAAAACCTTGTTGAAGAATTATAGACCCATCTCGCTTCTGAGCCATGTCTACAAGTTGTTTTCGAGAGTCATTACGAATCGTCTCGCTCGCAGGTTCGACGACTTCCAGCCTCCCGAACAAGCCGGTTTCCGAAAAGGCTTTAGCACCATAGACCACATACATACGCTGCGACAGATTATACAGAAGACCGAGGAGTATAATCAGCCACTCTGCTTGGCGTTTGTGGACTATGAGAAAGCCTTCGATTCGATCGAGACCTGGGCTGTGCTACAGTCTCTCCAACGGTGCCAAATTGACTATCGATATATCGAAGCGCTGAAGTGTTTGTACGAAAACGCCACCATGTCAGTCCGCCTCCAGGATCAAAGCTCAAAACCTATCCAGTTGCAGCGAGGGGTGAGACAGGGAGACGTTATATCTCCGAAACTGTTCACCGCCGGCCTGGAAGATGTTTTCAAGCTCCTGGACTGGAGAAGACTCGGCATCAATATCAACGGCGAGTACATCACTCACCTTCGATTCGCTGACGATATCGTAGTCATGGCTGAGACCTTGGAAGACCTAGGCACAATGCTCGAAGACCTCAGTAGAGTCTCCCAACAAGTGGGCCTCAAAATGAACATGGACAAGACGAAAATTATGTCAAATGTCCATGTCGCACCCACTTCTTCTTTAAAGGTTGGAGACTCTACACTCGAAGTTGTCGACGAATATGTTTACCTGGGACAGACAGTCCAGTTAGGCAGGTCCAACTTTGAGAAAGAGGTCAATCGTCGAATCCAACTCGGCTGGGCAGCGTTCGGGAAGCTTCGTAATATCTTCTCGTCCAAAATACCGCAGTGTCTCAAGACTAAAGTCTACGATCAGTGTGTGTTGCCAGCGATGACCTACGGAACTGAGACTTGGTCCCTTACTATGGGCCTCATAAGAAGGCTCAAGGTCACCCAAAGGGCGATGGAGCGTGCTATGCTCGGAGTTTCCCTGCGTGATCGAATCAGAAATGAGGAGATCCGCAGGAGAACTAAAGTAACCGACATAGCACACAGAATCGCCAAACTTAAGTGGCAGTGGGCGGGGCACATAGCTCGTAGAACAGATGGCCGTTGGGGCAAGAGAGTTCTCGAGTGGCGACCACGCGCCGGAAGACGCAGTGTAGGCAGGCCTCCCACACGGTGGACCGACGACCTGGTGAAGGTCGCGGGAAGGGCATGGATGCGAAAGGCGCAGGACCGGTCATTGTGGAAATCCTTGGGGAAGGCCTTTGTCCAGCAGTGGACGTCTTTCGGCTGAAATGATGATGAATGATGATGGTTTTTCCACAATTGGAAGGTCCAGAAATGATACAGCGAATTGAATCAGGCAATAGATTTCCATGTCGCAAACTACGTTTTTGAGTGCTCAATATTTTAATTTTATCCAAATGTAACGAAAAAGGTTGTTTTACAAATTTCATGACAGTTGATACACAAACACTATAAAATACTGACTATATCGATCGAAGTTCGGTGTGAAATGAAGAAATTACTTTCATTACAAAATATTTATGCATATTGACTAATGGTACACTGACGTTCTTCGAATTTTCTGTTATATAGAGAACGATGACGATGGAACGCGAAGCGTTGCCGAGCGAAGTGGAACGAAGCGAGAGTCAGGCAATGGGTTGGGGTGATCCAGAATCCCCATTAATATCACTACTAATGTTATGTAACTTATAAAAACATTAGGATATACAATATTTATGCTTAATAACATAGTATGCTAAAAACCAATTATGGCACACTATTATTATGACAAAGAAAATTATGCCTAATTTGTTATGGCAATTTAAATTAGGACAAAAACTATTATGACAAAAGATGGAATCCCGAACCAAACTTACCAAATAACAAAATCAATGAGGTTTAGGGTTTATCCATATCGCCGCTGTCCCATCACGAGCATATTTTCCTTAGGAAATAATTAAATAAGACCCGGAACAATTTATTCGTGTCAGTCCAACATAGCGACGCCGGCAGGAAAGCAAAGAGTATCTTGGCAGCTCACCTATCATATGTCAAAATCTCAAACGTCAAGCCATGTCAAACGAGAAATCTCCGAAAAAAACAAACCATAGAGGCTAAACTAATCAGTGGCAAAGTGTTATCAACAATAAAAAACCATGTAATGTTAAGAATACATTACATTACCAATGGGGATTCCATCTTTTATCATAATAGTTTTTGTCCTAATTTAAATTGCCATAACAAATTAGGCATAATTTTCTTTATCATAATAATAATGTGCCGTGCCATAATTGGTTTTTAGCATACTGTGTTATTAAGCATAAATATTGAAAATCCTAATGTTTTTATTCATAACATTGATATGCATAAAGTTGTAAAGCATATTGTTTATTTGTCTAATAGTTATTTGGTATAATGATAAACACCTGCTAACATGGTGCAAGCAAGCTGGCAAGGATCTGGATGCAATCTGGACTTTAGGACACCCCGATTTTTTTATAAGCCACCCAGAAGGAGGAGCCCCGCGTAGCGGGGCTCCGTCGACCAATTAGGTCAAAAGAACATTAGGTTAAATGAACTTTGATGCGCCTACAAGTTTGACGAGAGCAATGTATAAAATAATGTAACATTGTTAATAAAAATATTGTAGTGATTTTTTCGGAATAGTTATGGTTATGCGTCGTTATGCTTAAGTAAACTTATGCTTTGGGATATTATGCTTATTAAATATTATGCTTATAGTAAAAAGGAGTAAAAAAATTATGCTTAAAAAGTTATGGCAAATGAGTATTATGCGTAAATAATGTTATGACAAGTGAGATTATGCAATGTTAAATTATGACATAAAATTTTAGGAATAAAAATAGAGAACCTGTAAGAGCAACTACCAGGACACAATTTAGTGTCTATTCTTAGATGCAGTACACATGGATGCGGCTCCAGGTAGGTTTCGATCCGCAGTGACCTTCAGAGGTTGGCTTGTAAACATGCCTATAGCATAGATTTTAAATTGAGCAAATCAAAAGTCTCATTTAGGTAATTAAGTTTAATGTTATAAATATGATATAGCGTGCTGCATCGTCGTGATTTTTTGTCTAAACATTTCATTATGGTTATAATTATAATAAGGCATCCTTTTTCATTCATATCCTTAATAATACCGTTTTGAGTATTATCACATAGCGTTACAGTTAACATCACTAGCAGAAACCAAACAGGTCTTCAATTAAATACTGTCTTTCTGGAAGGCAAATAATAGAGCTGTTTTACATAAAATAAAACAGTTATTATATGCCGAAAGAAAGACAGTATTCGAGCAAGGTCCTTGCTGGCGAGAAGACCCTATGAATCTATGGTATACATAGAGTCGCGCAGTTGCCAGTGGTGAGGTTTGAAATACATAACCAAAGTCGAAAGTAAGATATTCAGGTAAGATTTGAACCATATTTACGCTAAAAATGCTAAAATCACGGACAGCTTCTTCAATTAAATACAGTCTTTCTTTCGGCATATAATAACTGTTTTATTTAATGTAAAACAGCTCTATTATATTTTTTTCTGACACGGTTTCACCCGCTTGTTTTAGTTGACAAGCCATTTCTTGCAACTTGGCTAGATATATAGAACGCTCTCCTTCTTCAAACTTGCATTGAAGAAAACGTTGTTGCAACATCAATGTACTCGTAGCCGACTTTGCCTCAAAAACGCTATGCAACTTTTTCCACATTTCAGCCGCCGTCTCGCATGTTAGAACGTGAATCATAGCCTCCTCACTCAGTCTAGACACGATGATACTCTGCGCCTTGATATCTTTTTTTACCCAGGCTGTCTTATCGCCATTTTCTGGTTTTACCTACGTTCCATCAATTACTGAAAACACATCAACTCCTTTTAGTGTAACTGTCACTTAGAACTTCCACACAATCCACACGCTCCAATTGCGCTGGCCCTCCAGTTTGATGACCGAGGGTGACGCCACTGCCATGATGCTAGGGTCTATCTCCGACATTTGCCAACTTCACTCCGCGAAAATCTGATGCCGTGATTGCCTCGCTTGCACTCCACAGGACCTCCTTCAGACGCCGCTTCTAACAACAAAACAGCCGCGTGTTGTTTACGTTGTTCAGACCAAAAAAAACGCCGCACACCGCTCGCGCCGTCACCGCGCTGACCTGCGCGATCGCACCAAAAATATCTCTGCGATCTTTACCTAAAACAGAATTATGAGCACTGGGTCCATAACCTGTTAGGACTTTTGAAGGAAACCAGCTAATATTTCTTTAACATAATGCTCGTTTATATTGTTAATACAACAAGTACATTCCACCATAGCGGCTCACCACACAGTAGTGTAGATCTGACAATGTTGCCAACAATATTTAATTGCGCTTAACATTACTGCCTCTAAAATTAAAGAATTTTTGGGCAAACGATGTTTTCACCGTAGTTGATTCACAGACTTCATAGTGACGCCTTATATTTGGTTTGTTTTTAATCATTTGCCTATTTAATGAGTTGTGTTTTTTCAAAATAGTTGCCAATATAAGGCTTATAAATAATATAATATAATAATATAATAATAATATAGCAATATAGCTTCCGAACCGGCAGCACATTAGCCTCTTTGTAAAGATTATCTGTGGAGAATAGACGAGGCTTAAAAAGAGCAACTTTTAGAACTAGCCTTAGAGCTATTTCTATATTTATGCATTCAGTTTTGTTCAGACCACCCCAAGCCGTGATTCCATACGATATAATCGATTGGCCGAGAGACTCGTACACGGCCTTAATCAACTTCCAATCCGTAATGTACCTAAGCGTTTTAAAGATGTGAGTGAGTTTTCTGATCCTTTGGACCAACAGCAAGGTCTTTGAATGGCAAGTTATGGTCGATTATCAGACCTAAGTATTTTATTGAGTTGGCTTTGTTTATAGTTGGGCATGTAGTACAGTTTCTGACCATATTTTGGTTACAAGTGTGTGCTACTATGTTAAAGTTATTATGATATGATTTGAAGTTGTATATAGAAAAGGTAATATAATTGGCTTTCGAGGCATTTAATGTTAATTTATGTAGGGCAAGCCAGTGAGTTACCGAGTTAAAACCTTCCTGCGCTCTTTTAAGAGTTTCTTCCCATGTGTTTCCATAAAATGTCAGAGTAGTATCGTCAGCGTAAGAAATCACTTGACAGTTCTTTATGTTTAGTTGACAAAGGTCATTAATGTAACAAAGAAAAAGAGTAGGGCCCAAGATACTACCCTGTGGAATTACAACTTTTATAGGGTTTTGGTCACTCAAAGTTTCACCAATTCGGACCGACTGGAATCGTTCTTGCAAATAACTCCGGAATAAGTAGCAGCTGCGAATTTCTGATACCCATCTTTTCGACCATAAAGATTAGCTTTCGCGGACAGACGGTATCGAATGCCTTTTGGAGGTCAATAAAAATGGTTAGACATTTCAATCTTCTGTCCAATTTATTCACAATAAATTCCGTAAAGTTGTGTATGCAATCAGTTGTGGATCTGCCCTTTTTAAAACCATACTGGTTATTTGAGAGAAGGTTTTTATCTTCCAGAAATTTCACGAGTCTGTTATTTAGGATCCTTTCCAATAGTTTTGAAATAGTGGGAAGTAATGAAATGGGGCGGTAGTTAGCTTGGCGCCACTTTTGACTACGACCGGTTTTTTTCAGTGGTTGTGGAAATATACCTTCCACTAAGCATCGGTTAAAGATGTAGGTAAGAGGTGGGACTAAAATATATTTTAGGTTTTTAAGGACTTTAGAAGAGATGTTGTCCCATGCTGTTGCGCAATCAGTCCTTAGATTGGTAAGAAGTCCCTCAACTTCTTCCTCAGTAGTCTCCAAAAGACCAAAAGAGCTACAGTTAGAGGAGGCCCTTATTATATCCTTTGGAAGTGGGGGCAGACTCATAGGGATCCTCCTTGCAAGTTCCAAGCCAACATTTACAAAATAAGTGTTTACAAAATTTACTGACTTTTGCGGGGAATCTTTTGTATTTAATAATTCTGTAGGCAGTGCATTAGGTTTATTAAGGTTGTTAATGGATTTAATAGCCGATCATATTCGTTTGTTGTCCTTACCAGCAGATTTCAGAGTGTTGCTTTGGTGCTGTCTCTTACACTTCTTTATTATATCATAACAAAAGTTTCTGTAGGCTACAGAAACTTATGTAATTATGTATATACTATATATGTGTTAAGCGCCATCTATCCCGCTAGTACGGAACTACGAGAGGCGTCTACAGATCGTTGTTCGTCAGGACACGCAAATGCATCGCAAGCGCAGGAGTGTCGGCGAATTACGCAAGAGGGCGCGCAACCACACGATAAAAGGACCGCATTAGCTTCAAAAAGCACCTTTCACATTTCTCCTGAGCTACGACTGGGCTGCTTACCTCGTAACATTTAACTGTTTTCAATTTATATTTATTATTTAATAAATTCCTACTTGTTAAAGTTGAAATAACAAATTTCATTGAAGTTCACCTTTAAATCATATTTTATTTTTTTTCCAAAATTACAACGGGCCAACATTTGGACCTTCAGCGCCGGATTATTTAAACTTTTTTCAAGAAACCATAAGTAGCGGGTAGCAGACCAGTCGTAGCAAATCCTCTTTTCCTTCCTTTATTCCCGCCCTACTCGCCCACATTTCTTCTATTTGTACTAAAACCGTTTGTTTCTTCTAGAAAGCTACGCGGCGGTGCGCATAATTCACCAAGTGGCTGCAGGACAAACGTGAGTACCTCTGCTTTCTTATTAAGTGCCAAAATGAGTGAAAGTTTTAAAGAATTAGTGAAAAAACGCGGTTCAGTCAAGGGTTCTCTGACCTTACTAGTCAAATACGTAGATTCCTTAGACGGGGCTTTATTGTGTCCGCAAGACAATTTGCTGAGTGAAAGTTACGAAAACAACAGGCGTTATGCAGTCTGTTATCTAATTTTAATAGCTTTCAAGATAAGATTGAAATAGCTCCGGAATCGGATATAGCAGAGCAATTAAGAGAACGCGAATCCTTTGAAAATAGTTATTATAGTGTTATGGCCTCTATCGACTGTCTATTACAAGGCGATAATTCGAATAATCATAAATGCAAGGGTAGTAAATTACTGGTTAAGTTACCCACTATATCGCTGCCCTCGTTCGATGGTTCATATGACAATTGGTTGGAGTTCCGAGATACTTATTTGTCCATGATTCATAATTCGGAAGAGCTCGATAATATTCAAAAATATCATTACTTAAGATCGGCTCTCACGGGCAATGCCATGCAGGTCATCAAATCTCTTGAATTTTCAGCCGATAACTATATAATAGCTTGGGATCTGCTTGAAGCTAGATACAATAATAAAAAAATACTAATTCATTATTATATTAAGTCCATATTTTCTATACAACCTTTGTCTAGGGAATCGCCCGCTTGCATAAGAAAACTTATAGATACCGTCCTTAAAAATTTACGCGCTTTAAAGAGCTTAGGCGAGCCAGTGGATACTTGGGATACCTTATTAATTTATTTAATTGTATCTAAGTTCGATGCTTCTATGGAAAAAGACTGGGAGCAATTTAAATCAAATTCTCTAAAAAATAAGGAGGTAGCTTTGAAACTAGACGAGCTTATTTCATTTTTAAGAAATAAAGCGGATATGTTGGAAATGATTAAAGCAAATCATTCCTCAAGCTTCAATAGCAAAAATTTGTCCCAAGATAGTCACAAAAAACAAATGTCTAAAGTTCAAGGTCTTGTGTCTACGCAAACTAATCAGAATACCGCTAAAAATTCTAAACGGATTCGTGTATGTTCTATGTGTGCAGGTAATCATCCGGTTTATTCGTGCACTCAGTTCATTAATTTACCTTGCGACGAAAAGTTGGCCCTTATTAAAAGCAAGAGTTTATGTAGGAATTGTTTACGTGAGGGACACTATCGATAGTTGTTCCTGTGGGCCATGTCGGGTATGTAATAAAAAACACAATAGCTTGATTCACGAGGCGTTTAGGAATGGAGAAACCTCGGTATTTACGAGTTCCTCTAACGCGCAGTCCGCCCCCTCGAGTAATGAATCTTCTACTGTTCTACATTCCAACACTAATAGTCAAATTAGTAATAAATCAGATAAATCATCAAACACTCTCGTACCCGTGTTATTGTCTACTGCGCTGGTAGAAATAATCGGTGCCGATACTCAAGTTCATATTGCCCGTGTACTACTGGACAGTGGAAGCCAACACTGCATCATGTCCAGTTCTTTACGCAATAAATTAAACGCCAAGGTTATACAGTCCACTTTTCAAATCACAGGAATATGACAATCAATCACACAGTCAAATCATTCCTGTGAGATTACTATTCGTTCCTTAAATAGCGAATATAATACGCGCATTAATTGCTTGGTTATGCAAAACATAACTTCAAGCATACCCTCTTCATATATACATACGCATAATCTTAACATTCCTAATGATATTAAGCTTGCCGATCCTACGTTCAATTCTCCATCGCAGGTAGATATTTTAATCGGTGCGAACTCTTTTTGGGATTTGTTAAATGAGGGTAGGATTCACCTAGCTAGTGGACTTTATCTACAGAATACAAAGCTAGGGTGGATAATCTCAGGTCCTGTAAACACGAATTTGCGCATCAATCAAGTTCAGTGTCATGTGGGTACCTCTCAAAATCTCGAATTGAACGCGCAGTTCAAAAGATTCTGGGAAATCGAAGAGATTTCGCCAACTAAATCGCATTATACAAACGATGATCGTGTATGTGAACAACTTTTTATAGATACTACTAGAAGAGAACATGCAGGTCGATTTTCAGTTCGTATATTCCATTCAAAGAATCGCCAGAAACACTTGGTGATAGTTATGAAGTCGCAAAAACACGTTTTTTATCACTAGAGCGTAAACTCGCACGTCAACCTACTTATAAATATATGTACAACGAGTTTATGCAAGAATACTTAGGCCTGGGGCACATGACGCGCATTGACGGATTTAATTCACCCTATTATTTTTTGCCTCACCATGGTGTGTTTCGTGAACAGAGCACTACCACGAAGTTAAGAGTTGTATTCAATGCAAGTCAAAAAACATCGAATGGTAAATCGCTTAACGACATTCAAATGACCGGTCCGCCCTTGCAAAATGACTTAATTGGAATACTTTTACGTTTCCGGCAGTATAAATACGTAGCTTGTGCGGACATAGAGAAAATGTTTAGGCAAATACTAATTCACGACGATCAACGGAATTTACAACTAATTTTATGGCGTAAAAATCCGTCGGAACCTCTTGGTGTGTACCGTCTGAATACTGTTACGTACGGGACGGCGTCCGCGCCTTATCTAAGTATTCGTTGTGTGCGTCAGCTTGGACTAGACTGTTATAATCCCGAAATATCGAAAATCGTCTTAGAGGATTTCTATGTAGACGATTTGATCACTGGTCATGACAATAAATCTCACTTAAAAACTATAAATGTAAACAAGTAAAAACTGTTTGCGATTCTGGTTGTTTACCATTGCGAAAATGGGTCATTAATACGCCAGATTTAGATTCAAATACATTTCAAAGTGGTGAATCCAGGCAGATGATGTTCGATGAAAACAGTACTAGTAAAACGTTAGGCTTAGGTTGGTACTACTGTAGTGATGAATTTCATTTTACCTCAAACGTAAATAGTAACGCATGCAAAATTACTAAACGCTTAATTCTATCAGCTGTGTCACAAATATACGACCCATTAGGTCTGATTAGTCCTATTGTTATGGTAGTCAAGATTTTGTTACAGCAGTTATGGCTTTGTAAATTAAACTGGGACGATTTGGTACCTGAAAATGTATCAAATCGTTGGTTACAGTTCTATAATTCATTGTCTAGATTAAAAGATATCCGTATTCCCGGTTGGTTCATTGGTAATGATTCCGTACGTTTCGAGTTGCACATCTTTACAGACGCGAGTCAGCTGTCTTATGGGGCCTGTGCCTACATACGTACTTTCAATAGTTACGGTGACATCACAGTTAGACTTTTATGTTCGAAAGGACGAGTCGCGCCCATTAAAGCAATCACTATTCCGCGACTCGAGCTATGTGCAGCATTGATCGGTGCGAGATTATATGGAAAGATCATAAATTCATTGCGTTTAGAGTTTGACAATGTAGTATTTTGGTCAGATTCGACTATCGTGTTAAGTTGGTTGAAAATGTCCCCTTATTTACTTAAAACGTTTTTGCAAAACCGTGTAGTAGAAATTAATGATCTAACAAACAATGCGCGTTGGTATCACGTGAACGGCAAATGCAACCCGGCTGATTTATTATCACGTGGTATGACGCTAGAAGATATCAGTGATAGCAAACTGTGGTGGAACGGACCTGCATTTTTATCAGAGAATGTAGTAGAGTGGACACAAGATCATCTAGACATTCTTCAAACTAGTACATTGCCGGAATTGAGGCCAAATCGAACTGTAAGTGTGTTTTATACCAGTGGTGACTATAGGATAATAGACATCAATAGATTATCATCATACATTAGACTTCAACGTGCTTGTGCTTATATCGCTTTATTTACAACGCACGAGCTAAAATTAGATCACTGGAACGTAACTCGGGCCCTTTGTCAGCAGCCGAGTTACATAACTCTTTATTGTATCTAACAAAATTATCACAAATTCAAGCATTTCCTGATGAGTACAATGCTTTATTGAATAAGCAGACCTTCAAAGGTTCACGTAACTTGTCCTCTTTAAATTTATTTTTAGATAAAAATAATATTATTAGAGTGGGCGGAAGAATTGGTAATTCAGAATTTGCATATGACAAGAAATATCCCAAACTATTGTATAGCCAAAGCTATTTTACAATTCTTCTATTTCGGCATACTCATGCTATGATGCTCCACGCTGGCTCTCAGCTCCTGTTATCGCAGATTAGGGAGATGTGGTGGCCTCTTGGTGGCCGAAATTTAGCTAAGAAAATAGTTCACCACTGTGTAGTTTGTTGTCGTATGAAGGCTAAGACAGTGCAGCCTATAATGGGTGATTTACCTAGTGAGCGTTTGCAAGCAAACTATCCCTTTTTTCATTGTGGCGTAGATTACGCTGGACCAGTTTATATTCTAAATAAAAAGGGTCGAGGTTCTAGGTAAGAAAAGGGTTACATCTGTTTATTTGTTTGTTTTTCAACGAGAGCTGTCCATTTGGAGCTTGTTACTTCCTTGTCAACTGAAAGTTATATTCTAGCTTTGAAACGATTTATATCGCGTAGAGGAAAACCTATCAAAATATTTTCGGATCATGGTAGAAACTTCGTAGGAGCGGCTAAGGAGTTTACAAGCGTTTTGACGGGAGGTCCTCAGGGGATTATTGATTACGCATCAAATAATCATATAGAAGCCGTCCTGAACTCCCGTCCGATGTATCCCATGTCCCCAGATCCTGACGACTTCACGCCGCTCACGCCGGGCCATTTCCTTATTGGCCGGCCCTTGACAGCTCCTGTAGGCGAAGACACCTCCATGAAGCCCCCGCTCTCACTCTCACGATACCAGAGAGTCGAGCAACTGAGGCAACACTTCTGGAAGCGCTGGGCCTCCGAGTACGTGTCAGAGCTACAGAGACGCCTCAAGTGGAAGACGTCTAGCGGGATCCTGATTCCAAACACGCTGGTGCTGATAAAGGACGACAACCTGCCCCCTCTCAAATGGCGCTTGGGCAGGATTATCCAACTTATCCCAGGCAAGGATGGTGTGGCCAGAGTCGCTACTATCCGCACGGCGACCGGCGACATCCAGAGGGCATTTTCCAAGATGTGTCCCCTGCCAATTCCACCAGCCAGCGAAGATGAAGAATAAACTAACATTGAGAGCTAAGAGCTCTCAAAGGGGCCGAATATGTTAAGCGCCATCTATCCCGCTAGTACGGAACTACGAGAGGCGTCTACAGATCGTTGTTCGTCAGGACACGCAAATGCATCGCAAGCGCAGGAGTGTTGGCGAATTACGCAAGAGGGCGCGCAATTACACGATAAAAGGACCGCATTAGCTTCAAAAAGCACCTTTCACATTTCTCCTGAGCTACGACTGGGCTGCTTACCTCGTAACATTTAACTGTTTTCAATTTATATTAATTATTTAATAAATTCCTACTTGTTAAAGTTGAAATAACATATTTCATTGAAGTTCACCTTTAAATCATTTTTTTTTCCAAAATTACAACGGGCAAACAATATGTATATACTATATATAATTATTACGTATGTAATTCTCAATACTGTATTGTCAGGGTTTCGCTTTAGTTTGTAATAAGTTTGTAAACTTGTATAAGAACATTAGGAATACTTAGATAAAAAAATATATGTTTTTTATAAGGTGGTACCAATGGTGGACACTGACCCAAACCTTTATTGTAAGAAATGTAGGTAACTATTTGGTTTATATGACTATTTACTTAAAAGACATCTAATGGCATATAATACATGCCATATTATACATGTTCGAAATTCGCAATTCCCTGTCGTAAGTAAATATTGAATTGGAGGCAGTTGTTTCTAAAGATTTTTGTGAAGTGTTTTAATAGGTGTAATTTTTTTTATTCATAAATATATAAATTGTTGACCTACGTAGATATTGGTGCTTTTACCTTACATTATTGTGACCTGATAGTCGACACTTTCGAAAAGTTCCCTTTATTTAAAGAAAAGTAACCATTCGGTTTATAGGACTATTGACTGAAAAGATGCTTATTGGCATCTATTAAGCATGTTCAAAAATTCGCAACACTGTCGCAGGCAAATTTTGAATTAGAGACCATTATAACTTAAGATTTTTGTTAAGGGAACTTATTTTTAATAGGTGTGATTTTTTTTATTAATATGATGATGGGAGGGATGTTAAAAACAAGTAAATTCTTGACCTACTAATACCATTGCCGTATTTCTATGGCTAGAATTTCAAACAGTTTTATGTGATTTTCCACTTGGTGATAAGGATCAAGTGTTTTATAATAAAATTGTATTTAAAATAAAAATATGTTAGTTTATAAAGATTTTATCCGCAAAAGTTAATGTCATAATGTTGCTGTTAGAATTGAGAAAAGACGTAACGACCATTCTTTTATAAACGTTAAATTAAGTAGTTTTGTATACCTATTGAAGTTTGATTTCTCTATAAAGTGTCGGCCATTGGTGCTTTTTACCTTAATGGACAAATCTTGAAGGTCGATATATTCAGTTGATTCCCTTTGGCTTTTATTATATACGTTTTACTTAATTATAAAAATATTTTTTTTCATAATGTACCAGTAAATACATACATACCACTCCACTCAAAATCGCAACCGGTAAAAAATAAACATTATATTAATGATTTTTATTACGAAATTGGTTTAGAAATTCTAAATTATCGTGGGTAAATATTCATACGGCTGTAAACACTGGCCCACGATCACATGTTAATACTTTTGTCTTTGTCTAATTCCAGCGACATTGGTGTTCATGCCACGCGTGCGAATGAGACATATATATTTACTTTATCATCTTCAATAGTTAAGTAGTTATACTCGTAGTTACGCTTCTAAGCTCACAAGTGGCAACGCTTTTTGTGGCGGCGATCTGGGGCCGTAGTCTCTACTTCAGTCGTAATGACTTTGCTTACGAAATCGGAAGTAAAGATAGCGACAAATATCGGTATGGTTGCGTCAATCCCAAGTCTCTACACATTGAGGTAGCGAGCAAAATTGTATTAATCGTTACGAGTTAACGACAGTATTCGGTACCAATATCAAACGTACCGATATTTCCGAGTTTCGAGTTCCCAAGTTAACGAGATTTGTCGGTATTTTATTAAATTTTCTCGTTAACTTAGCGAGCCTTCTTGACACCCCGCAAAGTACGTAACGATCGTTATTATATTTTGACATTTTAAGATGTTATTAAATATGAAAGTGACCGACATTGAGCAATATATGAAGGAGAGATATGTATTGAAGATGGAAGCTTATTTTCATAAATTTCATTGATATTTTAGTGCTTATTAATTATGAAATCGAACAATATGTACATGATGGATGCTTAGGTACTTATTTGGTGAATTTGGTTAAGCTTCAAATTATTATTAATTGACTTTTGTTGATATTTTTAGAGGATATTATATATGAAATTGAGCTACCGATTTCATCATATAACGATGGATACTTACCTTATTGTGTTACTTAGTCAGGCGGCAGATGATGCGCAAGAGCGGTTTCCGTACGCTGAACTGGTGTTTTTGGGGGATTTTAACGCCCACCACGAGATCTGGTTGGGCTCCGCCAAAACAACCCACGCGGGAAGAGCCGCCCATGCATTTGCTCTGGCGCATGGCCTGACCCAATTGGTACACGAGGTCACTAGGATACCAAAAAGGTCGGACCATGAGCCCTCTCTGCTAGACCTTCTGCTGACGAGTCGCCCGGACCAGTACAATGTTTCGGTGAGCGCCGCTTTAGGTGAATCCGACCATTGTCTGGTCCGTTCCGAGGTGCCCATATTAGCGCCCCCACGTCCCGTGCAGGGGAAGCGGCGTCTCTGGCACTACTCGTCAGCGGACTGGGATGGACTGCGTGATTATTTTGCGTCCATCCCGTGGGTTGAACGCTGCTTTGAAGGTAAGAACCTATCTGAGGCCGCAACTGCTGTCGCCGGTGAGATCAGTCTGGGCATGGAATATTGTATCCCCTACACTGATGTCGCCGGTGTCCGCAGGGCACGCCCCTGGTTCGGGCGCGAGTGCGCGGAGGCTGTTAATCATAAACAGTCTGCGTACCGCGCTTGGATGAGGGCGCGCGCTACGTGCGATCCCAACGTGGGTCACTTCAAGGCGGCGTACAACCATAAAGGCCTGCAAGAGGGCTTATGTCAGAGCGGATGCCCAGCGCATAGCGCGGCTTGGTCAGGAGCTAGTAAGCATCCCACGGGCAGCCGTGGCTACTGGCGACTGGCCAAAGCCGTGCAAGCCAACTTCTGCCAGCCTTCGCTGCCCCCGCTGCGCAATCCTGATGGATCCCTGGCCCATGAGCCGCAAGAGAAAGCAAATTTGCTGGTTAATCTCTTTGCGGCCAACTCCCGAGTCGATGATTGTGATATGGAGCCGCCAACACTGCCCGTCAGTGACCATGCAATGCCTGATATTCGTATCAGGCAACGCGATATCCGAGCAGTATTGCAGTCACTCGATGTCCGGAAAGCCAGTGGTCCGGACGGTATTCCAGCCGTGGTTCTGCAAAAATGTGCAGCGGAGTTGTCTCCAATGCTTGCGCGGCTGTACCGGCTGTCCTACAGCTCTGGTACAGTGCCTTCGGCTTGGAAAGAGGCGAATGTACAGCCGATCCCCAAGAAGGGGGATCGCTCAGACCCAAACAACTATCGACCCATAGCCGTCACCTCAGTGCTGTGCAAGGTGTTCGAGCACATAATTAACAAACAGCTCATGCGTCACCTTGAGGATCACTCCTTAATTAATGACCGGCAATATGGCTTCAGGCCGAAACGTTCAGTGGGTGATCTTCTGGCGTATGTTATCCATATTTGGGGTGAGGCTATGGACAACCACGGCGAGTCATTGGCAATTAGCCTTGACATCGCCAAAGCTTTCGATAGAGTTTGGCACAAGTCGCTTCCTTCCAAGTTACCAGCCTTTGGTCTGCCTCCTAGACTGTGCGACTGGGTTGCCGGCTTCTTGCAGGAGCGCCGTATTCGCGTCCTTTGTAATGGACGAGCCTCGGAGTTCTTGCAGGTAAATGCCGGCATACCGCAGGGGTCTGTCCTATCGCCAACTCTCTTTCTTCTGCATATCAATGACATGCTATCGACCGGCAGCATTCATTGCTATGCGGATGATAGCACCTTGCACGGGAGTTATCATGGACGTCCTGCGGATAAGCAGACGCATATCGCGGAAAAAAGGCAGCTTCTTGTCACCGAGCTTGACCGGATCCTGAACCACATTTCCCAATGGGGCTCTGAGAACTTGGACGAGTTCAATGCCAAGAAGACGCAGGCATGTGCGTTTACAGCAAAGGTATCTTCTTTCCTTCCCCTTCCCACTCTTCAGAGCACGCCACTGCCACTGCAGGACATCCTCAATATCCTCGGTGTGGATGTTCGCTGCAAACTGAACAACAAAAACTACATCGAGAGTATCATCAAAGCAGCCTCGCATAAACTCGGAGTCCTGAACAGAGTGAGACGGTTTTTCACGCCGGAGCAACGGTGTCTTCTTTACAAGACACAAATTCGTTCCTGCGTGGAGTACTGCTCACATCTCTGGGATGGATCCGCAAAGTACTTATTAGATGCTCTCGACAGGTTGCAGCGACGTGCGGTCCGCATTATCGGAAATCCTGAGGTCACGAGTACCCTCGAGTCTCTGCAGATGCGTAGAGATGTTGCTTCCTTGGCAGTTTTTTACCGTCTCTACCATGGTGAATGTTCTGAAGAGCTATTCCGATTAGTCCCACCCTCCCCCTTTCTATACAGGACGACACGTGCAGGACTTAGATGTCACCCCTATATGGTGCAGAACATTCCTTCAAGAACCAAGCGGTTCGGCGACTCTTTCCTTTGTCGCACCATTAAGACCTGGAATTCCTTGCCAACTCACGTGTTTCCCTCTTCCTACAGTCCCGGGTCCTTTAAGCGGGGCGTGAAAAAGCATCTGATGAGGCCGTCAAGCTGAGTGTCACCATTGTTACATGGCACGTGAATATAATGGTATAATTAATGGTGGCCCTCTTTCTTGAGACTTTACCTTCAGCTTACCATCAGGCGAGGTAAAGTCAAATTGACGTGTCCTATTTATAAAAAAAAAAAAACATCATCACGTCGCGTTGCATACCTTCAAAGCTTGTTCGTTGTGAAAATCCATCCTAAAGCCACACGTTATCGGACCTCACATAAGTCACATACGTTATAGGTACCTATTTAATGACGGGGTTAAAGATGACTCAATAAGCCATTTTTCTTCGCACCTCTACTGAACATCTACTAGCATCTACTAGCTTTTGAGGTGAGCCTCTTGGGTGTGGGGTCCCAATTACTGTAATACTTACCTTATCCATTTGGGAATAGTTTGATATATTCTTGCGATTCGGTTCCAGATTATTATTACCTATTATTATGGCCTATGCAGCAAAGGTCAGGAGATTGACACAGTTTAAAAGGATGTACCTTTTAAACTGTGTCAATCTCCTGACCTTTGACTAGGAAATATCGAAATAGTGTTACACGGTCATGTTTCTGTATTATCACAGTAACTAACAAAAGTAAGTTATTGCTGAGTGCATGTAGTTATGCTATAATATAGCTATTACATAGGGCATGCATTAAATTATACATATAAGATTAAATTTAGTTGACTTTAATGTGGCAAATAAAACATCTATACACATCTGCATATTTTATTTCACATTAAAACAAGGGTATCTATCAATTTCTTTGCAGCTTTGTAAGAAATAAATTTTTCACTTATTTTCAAGATTCACAGAGTTTGGTATCATCTACTACGACAGCCTCTGTGGCGTGGTGATAGTATATTTAACTGCTACACAGCAGGAGATGAAGGTTCAATTTCCATGTGTATCTGCATGCTAAGCTGTCTGTCCCGGCTACCATACCAACATTTATGGCAATTGTTATATAGGAAAACGGGTGACATGGCCCATACAGAAGTGATAATCATTTGTCCTATCAACGGCCTATGTTAGGTATCCTCTACTTGGGCTTGAGTGACCGCTGTTGGCATCTGTAATGAAAAATAATAAATAGCAATAAAATTATACTATTTTCCTCTGATATAATATAAACTGTACCCTCATGAATCCCTACAGACTATTAGTTCGGTTTTGCTATGTTAGTTTATTGTAACAGTTTAAATTGCCTATAGAAGCTACTAATATACAACTACATAGCACACATCTGAGTATGATTGAATTAGAAGAAACCATGTGACATAGTTCTTCACTTTCCATCTAATGGGATGTAGTGCTTGACTGATTTTTATATAGGTTATGCACTTGATATAATACTTGCATGTTGGGTACTATTTTAACTTTGATTCAGTATAATAATAAGTAAACCCCATGTGGTAGGACATAGCATACACAACATAGCTTATTTTTATCTTTGTATCTAATCTTTGTCGAAATGTATTCTATTTTATGATAATGATTCATCGGGTCAATCTCAAGATTTGCTCGGTAGGTACTGAAGAGCCACAAAACGTCTGCAGTGATCCTATAAATTTAAAACAAGATAATATAGTCTTTCGTACATACATTTAAAACAATGTTTCAAATTGTTACATTGTACAGCTGTACCTTTGTCCTTTGATTTAGGTAGAACATCCTTTCTGAATACATTGCTTCACAAAATTATTATTACTTTTAATTACTGCAGTTTAGTTCATGATAGACAATAATTGTATTATATTTCTTAATAGAATTCAATTCTTATTGAATGGGTTCTGTGTGTTGCAACAACTTGCCAATGTCAGGGTGTTGTGAAAAGTTATTCGGTATTTAGAGATTGTTATGTTTAATGAACTTAATTCAATATCATTCTTGAATAATTTCTTTAAGAAATATTTTTTAGATTTTTCGACAGCATGCTGACAGCAATGACAACTTATGACAAGTCACCACACCACAGATTACATATAGTTTTAGTTCCTTAAGTACGTAGATAAATTAATTTCACAAAATATAAACTTAGTGTAATCCAATTCATATCATACGTAGACTGAAAAAAAAGTATTTTTCCTCTAAGATATCATATAAATAAAAGCATAATTAAAAAAAAAAATATGATGCAAACAGTTAATGTTGCCAGGTGAATAATTTTTAAGTTCTTTGATATTGCATCATAGTATAGTCCATTAAAAATGTCTTCTCCTTAGAAAAATATTTTTTCTGTCGACGTTTGACATCTGTGTTTGACATGCATATTACATGTCATATAATATTTGCTTATATCTTAAGGCACAACTTGCTAACAAAATGCATTATCCAAACGGCTTGTGAAACGCATTTTGTGTTACTTAATGTCAATATTGAAATTACTGACATAATTTAATTAATTTACATACGTAATGTTATTTATTTAAAATATAAATAATACTAAATGAAATTAAAAAAACAATTATTATTAAGTACTTACTAAAATAAACATACGATATAAAAGTTTGACACTTGTGCTAGACCCTAAGTAGTCTGTTGTGTCATTGGTGTCAATATTCTGTCAAATAAAAATAAAAATATTCAATTCAAAGTTCAATTCGAAAAAAAAAGTTCAAAACGGAGAAGGTTTTAGGTTATATTCTAAGAAGGACACAAGAAATTATAGGAAAAGTTAGTGTTTTTTCCCGGATTTATTGTGGTGAAATATGGAAATGAGCGTGGATGTTCCCCCTGATGGGATACCTCCGGATCTTCCCAAAAAAACTACAAAATGTGCTGCCGCACAAAGTCTGGCGGATCTTATTAGCAAAAAGACCCGCTCGCCGGCGGAGTCAATTCAATCTGTCTACTCAAAGCCCGGCTATGACCCGGACGATATGCTTGAGTACTCAAACACTGATAAAGGTCCTTTTATAGTGGACCAGGACCCTTCAAATGACTTATCCTTCAAATCCCTACGTTTCGCCCAATTCTTATACAAAAATAAGGTGGAGAAAATAAAGTTGGCGGAATCAAGAATGTTGGCCGTAATAGAATATGTGTTGAATTGGAATCGGCGGAGGCAGCTAAAGCTAAGAAAGCAAGCTTTTGGGAGCCCCTTATTTCGTAGAAAGAAATTTCATAGAATTTCGTTTCACAGAAAATGTTTCATATAATATTTGGTTCTTATATTTTTATTTCGAATATTATTGTTTCAAAAACAATTTATTACAATGAAACATATTTCACAGAAACATTGAACGAATTTTTAATCACATTTTTTGTTTAACAAACTTATCAAACTGTAGAATTATCCAATTTGCCATGATTTTACTGTCGTCATCTTCCATGTTCTCCATTAATTTTGCAAAATAAATAAGTATTTCTGAATGTTCCAAGTAACTAAGTGCTATAATACATTTCATATCAATATAGAATTTTTTGTCTTTCGCATATATTGTTACAAATTTGTTTGCTTGAATTCTTCTGTAAAATATAATAAAATCATTTTGTTATTAAATTATTAATAAAACGTCATTATAGTTAACACCCCGACTCAGATTACCCCGACTCGGATAGGTTAGGTTAGAAGGCTAATGCGGGAGCGAAGCGTAGCGAAGCTCTCGCATTAGGCCTTCGTGGTTATTTTTTTATAAACCACCCAGAAGTAGGAGCCCCGCGTAGCGTCTGTCGACCTTGTAGACGCATCAATTGTTTAGTTTATAAAGTTTTCTATTAAATAAACAATATAATGATTAAGAATATTTGATTTGATATTCTATGAAATGATTATTCTAATGTTTAACTTTATAAGAAACAAAATTCAATGATTTAAAATTCTTTAAAGTAAGTATTCTGTATATTGATTATTCTATGAAACGAAATTATGCGAAACATTTTCTGTAATATGAAATTATATTAAACAATTGTCTATAAAACAACGCACACCCAATATTTTTTTAAACCTGGTCATATTATAGGAACACAATTACGTAGCACACATCCCAAGCTTCAATATCTTTAGAATGGGCGTAGTAAGAGATATTCCCACTGATTGGTCGATGGAGGAATTATTTCCTCTACTGTCAGCGAAGTGGTGAGAGCAAGACGCCTTAATACCATACTTATTAGGGATAATGTTTCTGTATGGGTCCAATCCAACACTGTGGTTTTAACTTTTTTGGGCCAGGTTCTTCCGGAAAGGGTTTTCTGTTTTAATGCATCTCTCCCAGTTTCTATCTACTAGCTGCCAACTATACAGTGCAGAAATTGCTGTCGCTTTGGCCACATTGCTAAGCAATGCCGGTCATAACCCAGATGTTATAAGTGTGCTCAACCCCATACCGGTGATTCTTGTTCTGTCGCTGATACTGATATTTCTTGTTTTTTATGCCACTTCTTGTTTTTATGTTTTTTATTCCACTCGGCCACTGACAAAAAATGTCCAGAGCATATTAGACAAAAATCTATACAGATTATTATGTCTTGTAAGAGCATTCATCGCAGAAAGCCGCATCTCATTGATTTAATAAAGCAACACCAACTTGCTATCCTGGCTATCCAGGAAACCTTACTAAAACCTTCATCCCGTTTTAGGATCCCTGGATTCTTTTGTCTGAGAGACGACCGTGCCGACGGTTGGGCAGGTTGTGCTTTGCTGATAAAAAGAAACATCACATTCTCCCAAATTCAACTTCCTACTTATGAGGATGATTTTCACGTAGTTGCCATTAGAGCAATGAATATTTCTATTATTTCTATATATGTTCCTCATCCTGACTTTAGTATCCTCTCTGAAGTTAATTCTATTCTTTCGTCCATTCCTTCTCCTACGATTGTTTTAGGTGACTTTAACTGTCGGCATACTCTATGGGGTTCACACTGCAATGACTCTGTTTCCACATCTATTCTTGACACCCTAGATAACTTAAATTTATGTGTTTTAAATGACGGGTCTCCAACTCGCAGTGTCCCCCCTACTCAAAAAATCAGTGTCCCAGATCTTTCTTTGTCTTCTGCTTCTCTAACCCCATTCCTGTCTTGGTCTACTCTTCCTAATACTCTCGGTAGTGATCATTTCCCAATCTTAATCTCCCATATTCAGACTTCAGCCCCTCCTCCCTGTCTTTATGAACCCCTCTTAAAATATAATTCCTCATCATTGGATACGGAACTGGCATCTCTTCCTCATCCTAACTCTTCTAATTTCCTCATCTTATACGATCGCTTAATCTCAGCATTAAAATCAGCCGCTGACTCTTGCATTCCCCTCAAAAAACCGGCGAAACTGCTCATTCCCTCCCCACCCTGGTGGGATTCAGAGTGCACAGAGAGTGTTCAGAAACGCACAACTGCTAAGAATAAATTTGCACTAACCTTATCCATGACAGATTACGTCAATTTCAAGAAGACTGCAGCAGCTACATATAGGCTTTTTTCTAAAAAGAAATCACTTGGTTGGCGTAAATTCTGTGAATCCTTATCCTCTCGATTTCCCCTTTCTTTTGTTTGGAAAAGAGTTAAGGCTCTTAGGAGAAGTGTAGTAGACACATCTGTTTCAAGTAATGATTAAAAATCGTTTCTAAATGACTTCTTGTCTTGTTTAGCTCCTCCATATACACCTGAACTTGATTGTATGCCCCTCTTGCACCCCCCCCAATCTCAGCATAACACAAGATCTTATGAACGACCTGTTTACGTTTGCTGAATTAGCTTGTGCCCTTGATCATCTCCAGGATTCTTCTCCTGGATTTGATGGCATTCCATATTCTTTTATTTGTAAATTGTCAGACTCCTCCAAAACCTTCTTCCTCAATATCCTTAATGCTATCTTTCTCTCCGGTCAGATCCCCGATTCCTGGAAAAATCCAATTGTTGTTCCAATCTTAAAGCCTGGCAAGAACCCAAAAATTTCTTCCTCATATTGCCCACTGCTCTATCCTCTGTCTTAGCGAAAATTATGCAAATTCTTATTAAAAACCGTCTTGAATGGATTTTAGAAAATAGGCAATTATTATCCTCCAGTCAATATGGCTTTAGAAAGGGTAAGGGCACTTTGGACAGCCTGAGTATCCTGACCTCCAAAATTCGTTTGGCGTTTTCTCGTAATGAGCACACTATGGGAGTTTTCTTAATATCTCTGCTGCCTATGACAATGTCCATCTTCCTCTACTCAGGCAGAAAATGCTCCAGCTGAGTATCCCTGTGAGGTTGGTTCATATCATTTGTAACATGCTCATGTGTCGTACAATATCCGTTCGCTACCAGGGCAACACTCTCCCTTCTCAGACTGTTTGGAAAGGCCTCCCACAAGGATCAGCAGTGCAATTCTCTAACTTCAACATCGACGCCACATCGATGCGACAGCGATGTCTGGGCGATATGCTTGAAATTGGTATTCTCTAACTATACACTAGCGCCATAGGCTCTAAGATGTGCCGTACGATGTAGGAACTACTCGACAACGACATCCTACTGTGATTGGTGTCAACCTAAGCTCAACCTTAAAATAGATTGTGATTGGTTGATTTTCGTAGTTGCAGTCGCCGATGTTTCGCCGATGTGAGCAAATCTTTGAACAAACAAAGGATGTCAAACATGTTTAACCTCATCTTCATCCTCGATATAAATAAAATAAATAAAAAGCTTTCAACATTTACGCAGACAAAGGGTAAAAGTTATGTAGTTAAAATTGCATTTGTATAAGTGATGATTGGGAGAAATCTCGAGAAGCGAGGAAAAATGTAGTATTCATTTTTTTACTATAAATTTACATTGAGTTAAACACTGAGACGAAAGTAAAGTTTAAAATAATGATTATATAGGACAAAAGGTACATTTTAGTGCATGTGACAGTGATGCAGATTGGCATTATAAACAAGAACGGTAGGTAGTTTTGTATTTTATAATCCAACACAGTGATAAAAGATCATTTAGATACTCTTATCCGTAATGGTGAATAAATATACTTAATTTGTACGATAGTATTGGTTTAAAGAGATAAATTATATTACAAACATACATAGTATTCACCCAAATTTCACTATGATTGTTGGTCCCATAAAATAAGATGCAAGCCTATAGCCATCAAGCAGACACTTTGTCGTGGGCCCTATGGTTACTGTTAAATGGAGAACAGCCTTCTCCCTTAGTCGCCTTCTACAGTTCCTGGGAAGAAATGAAGTGGCCCTATTCTTCTTTACCGGGAACAACATATTGTTTACATTCTGTTTCCGCTACCCCTAGAAACATATTGCCACGATAGAAAGTACCATAATGTGTTGTTCCAGACTATAAGCTATTCCTGTACCAAACCACAGATTACCTAATTGACCAAATAGCTAGATTATTTCTGCCATTAGAATGTTATTGAATGATAAACATCTTCACAAACTTTCACAATAATATATACATACATAATCTCGCCTGTATCCCCGGAGGATTAAGGGCAGGTGAATTAACACCTACATTTCACTGATCATTGTGATTAATAGGGGGTGAGCCTATTACCATATTCCAGGTACTATGACCGACTCGAGTCATGCACCTGAGGCTGGGTCAGAGGTGTATATATCTATCTGATGTTAAACAGCCCTATCCCTTAGTTGCCTTGTATGTATATAATATTAGTAGGAAATAAGTAGAATAGGATTTAAGAAAACAACACAAAACAAACAATAGTATGCACAATATACTGATTTATTACAATAAACATTAATATAAATAAATTATTGATTACATTATAATTCTCACAGAACCTACCGACATTGTTCACTTACTGAGAAACCTAATAAAAAGAAAACCTTATATGTATTTAAAGGGCAATACATTACTAATTATTATATCAACATAAATTATGATTAGAAGATAATTTTGTGATCACTTTTCAGGAAATATGAAGCATACCTCATGAGTTCTTTAATCAACCTGGTTGCTGGAACTCCTTTGTTATAAGGAATGCCAGTATCATGCTTGGAACAGTATGCAGAGTGGTTTAGATGCCTTATGGATTAGATTTTTGATGTTGACAATAAAAGATTTTTGCAGATTTTAATTTTTATTTAATCCCCTATAAGCTAACACCTGAATGATACTCACAGAACTGTCTGTTATGCTTCCACACCACAACTATGATGATATTTGATACAGAGTAGAGTAAATTCATTTATTCATTGCAAAACCTCCCATGTAACTGTTTTGTCATTCAAGAGAAGGTTGGGTAAGAATATACATCTGACAACTGAACTGACTAAAAACAATCTGAATGATAGACACTGAACTTCAAAAGCACTTCACTTCTGGCCACCGTTCCAGTTGACGTCGATGGTGAATTCTTTGACGCCTAAACCTGCAGGTTGTTTTTATATTTTTATTTAAATAATTGTAAGGTACATATTGTCAAGTGTATTTTCTTATTGTGGCCGTTGAAATAGATCTCAAATTCATTTACTTTGTTTTGTAACATCCCATGACAACAATAAAAACAATTCGGATATTGAATATTGTTCCTTCATTCGCATCGTTGGAATTGTTTCTTCTGCTTTGCTTCTGTCGTAAAATACTTCAAATTCATCGTAATATTGACGGTTTCTGCAGCAGAATATCCAAAATATTGTTGATACAGTGTAACGTTGTGGATTTTTTATAAATCTAATTGTAATAAATTCTCTAATATAGTCGATATTTTAGTATTTTTCGATACTAAATATACTAAATTGTCTATGGGTGTGCGAGCGAGATTGGACAACATTACCTAAGTGTCTATTCACGGCGCTAATGTGGGCCCTTTCTTCGGCTATCCTTTGCCGTGGGAGGTCGCTTTGACCCCGGCGGCCAGCTGCTGTCGGCACCGGGTAAGTTTTGAGATCAACATTTCCTACTTCTTCAACAGGTGAAGACTTCTCGGCGGCGCAGCTTTATGCCTGCTAATACGCATGGCCTATCTATGTTTTAATTTATTATTTTATGATTCTAGTATGTGCTATTTCAGCCTACTATTTACTGCCACGAGACCGATGACCTCTACGGTCGGAGGTCACGTCACCAGCTTGCGCTGCTTAATTATTTCTTCCTTCTTATAGCTTCTAGCTACGCTGTTCTGCCGCTGGGGAGATTATCTTCACCTGCTATTATTTTAGCGGGTCACTGGACGTAGTTCCCTTGTGACAAACTGACCCGCACTCTTTCTTTTTCCAGGGTCTTCGCACCGGGCTTCACGCCATCATTCGGTCGTGAGGCACACCAGCGAGGACCCTGGCACGCCGGCAACATCAGCAGCCGGGAGTCAACGAGCTAAGTGCATACCACCATCTCTGCACAACGGATCAAACAACGCCTCGGCAGAATATTTATTGCGAATCCACCCTGAGATTCATTTCTATAATACCCATATATTATAAATTCATGTAACGATTTTTATCGCTTTTATATCGATTACAATTATGTTCCAAATTGTTAATCTATCTTTTCATTTCTCTGCTCATACCCTAGCCGGTATAGACTTTATATTATTAATTTTACAGCTTCCATAGTCACTATCATTCACTTGATTTAACTTTCATTAAAACACCAGCATAAAACATTTCTTTCGTTACATTGCAGTGTGTGTACAAGAGACACACCTGCACAAAAATTAATAAAAAGTAAGTAGCGAGATGATATAAAGTTGAGATCAACAAGTCCATAAGAAGTAAAAGAAAATAGATCCTTACCTTACCAGTGGGTATAAAAGTACAGTTGAAACAACTGCAAAAATAATAAACCTGTCTAGTTTAACTAGTACAAAGGTTTTCATCAACAAAAGTTAATGCAAAAAATTATCATTAACTTTACAATAATTTTTTGCATTAACTTTTGTTGATGAAAACCTTTGTACTAGTTAAACTAGACAGGTTTATTATTTTTGCAGTTGTTTCAACTGTACTTTTATACCCACTGGTAAGGTAAGGATCTATTTTCTTTTACTTCTTATGGACTTGTTGATCTCAACTTTATATCATCTCGCTACTTACTTTTTATTAATTTTTGTGCAGGTGTGTCTCTTGTACACACACTGAGTACCCCGTCAGTGAAATTATTATACTTTTTACATTTACTTACCTTATGTGCATATATTATGCATAATAATAACATATAATATGTTATTATATCAACCTATTGCTGGTTGAATTTTGTTTATATTTTATTTGAAATTATTTGTTGTTTTGAACACAAATAACTTACTATTCACCGACAGGTTACATATATTTTACTTTATTTCAGTAACTTACTTAGTTTATTTCAGTAAATTACCTGCTTTATTGAAGTAAATTACTTACTTCATTTTATGTCAATCTCGCTCATCGCACCATAGTTTTAATTTTTACTTAACTTAACTGGGTTACTTCACTGTTTAAAATTTTATACTGAACTGTTTTGTAGTCATGTTGCTCGTTTTCGGATTTCTGTATCCAAATTAGCTTGATCATTAAAAAAAAAAGAAATATATATATCCCTTGAAAAGAAAAACAAGAAAAATAAAAGATCTCCATAAAACCAACATATATATCTTTGAAAAGAACAACAAAGATAATAAATACTTAAATTGATAGTCCTTCATCTTGTTCTGCATATTGGATTGTTGAGTCTGTGATTCAAGTCTTTATAATAATTACCTTTAATTTAAATTGACCGTACAACAAAGTATACATTACCCATATTCCCTATAGGATGCCTGTGCATCAATGGTCATATTCATGACAAAGTGTGTGTTCCTTTCATGTTATTTTTAGCAAATATATAGCAGTCATTCAAATAATCAAATACCTAATTCGACATAAAACATTTTAATTAAACAAAATAAATAAAACATAAAGTTAACCTAACATAATCAATTAATTTAAACTAACAACTTAACTTCCTAATTATGAATAAACATTGTTTTATTCTTATAATAACTATAGTTGTAATCATATGTCAATTCCAATTAACTTAACATTGCCTTTAAATAATATTACACCACTGTCGTGGCAAACAAGTATATACCAACACATACTTGTAATTTAAAATATAATTGAAACTTGTATTTTACAAACTTCTTCTTGTTATTGTACTGTGCTGGTACACTGCCTACAACCTTTTAATAACTACATGGTCGTAATGATATACACTTTTACCTATAAAAGGGTCAACAGTTATAACTTTAATTTCATGTACCCAACTTTGAACACTTTTTTACAAAAACTTTTTATATCTTGAAATACGCATAAATCCTGTTGAGTCTTCACATGTACCTACTAATGTACTATTTTTCTATTGTTTATATCTTCGGTTCTTATAATAGAACATAAAATTAATTTCATCAAAACTTTGTTTTGAATTTGTTCTGAAAGAAAAATGTAACTTGAACCTGTCAAACGTCATATAATTTTGACAATCAAAAAGTGTTGCCAGTAGTATAATTTTAAAAAACTACTAATTTTATTTCAAAATTGCCTTGTTTTTTTTAAAACAAAATAAAATTATTCTTTTGAGAATAACAACTTTTTGGTCTTTTGTGCTAAATATTATACAATATCTTTTAACCCTATAGTTGCCTCCGTATTTTGTTGTCTGACTTTTCCTGGGATGGCTATTTCATTTTTATGTTCCTGTTGTTTTTATATCAACGTTTATTCACTACAATATGGTGAATAATACTAAATAAAAAAATAAAATATAAAGTTATAAAAAATACATTAAATAAAAATATTAAATATTTTTAAAATCTCTGTTCCTTGGAACTGGAACTTAGAAATTTTCCAAAAATTTTGACTTTGTGCAAACATTTTTTTTGTCTTTTGGGTTAACCCTAACATGCCTCCATGGTTTTCTTGACTTGTAAAAAATTTTTTTTGGAACTTTTTATCACAAGACCAACGCAAACGACTACAAAACATTAAATTAATTTATTTGTTTGTTGAACCTTGGGTTCTGATTTTTTTGAACTTTTTAAACTTTGGAAAGTTTTTAAAACTTTTAAAATTTTTGAACACTCGTTGTTCCTTTTGCAACTCATGTTTGCATATATACTCACTGTATGTGGGTCAAATAATAAGCCATTTTCCTTTGAAAATAACTCTTTTAATAATAATTTGACTTGGTCATAACTTTTAAAAGTAGTTAATTATATTTTTGCATTGTTCATATTTGACAATGACACTTATATGGCTAGACGAAATTTAACTTTTCTTTAAATCTTATTACCCTACCACTGCTATATATTTTCTTCTTCTTTTCTCCTCTCTTTGAGATGGAACTTTGAACTTCATGTTCGTTTTTCTTTATTATTAGGCTTTGCCTAGTAATGGTTGTTGTGGGTCGGTTGGCGTTTTAAACCAACCGATGTTGTTTTTGGGTCCGTTGGCGTTTTAACCTGTCAAGTGAGTAAATAATAGACACAATAGGTAAACAATAGACTCGCGGTGCGATCGCACCGCTTGGGATCTTAGACTTTAAACCAACGGATACCTTATCTTGGTGCTGGGATACTAAACCAGTCACCGGGAATTTTTATGGTTTTATACCATTTGTTGGATCTGTTGGCGTTTTAAACCAACAGATACCTTTTTCTTCGAGCTGGGAATTCAACCAGTATCGGGGTACTGTTTTATGGTTTTATACCATTATGCTGAGCGGTCGTGCAAACTCAGTTTAAAAACAAGCCTCATTGCATCCCTTTTTGTTATGTCTTCTTCCGAGCGGTTTGCAAACTCGTGAAATAAGCCTTATTGCAGATGCGGTAATGTATACATCTAAAATAAGCCCTATACTAAAAACATAACACTTTCCCTTTTTAAAGTTGAAAATATATAGTGGTTCGATTGCTCCTTTTCTTCCCATTGAAATTGTTGTATGTGACATTTCAATGTTTTCCATCTTGTTTGATTTACGTCTGAGTCTCCAGTGCCTATTAACCTGGAAACTCTCTTCGCAAGGAACGCGTGTGCTACATTTTTGAAGTGGCAACCGCTAGGTATGGATGAACATGATAGGGGAGGTATGTGAGGAAGTATGTATGTGAAAGCGTAAGTCAGGCATTTTATTGAGCAGTCCAGTATCGGGTTTTTGGGTAACAAAAACCCAGAACTAATTGGGGGGGTATTGTAACGTTGTGGATTTTTTATAAATCTAATTGTAATAAATTCTCTAATATAGTCGATATTTTAGTATTTTTCGATACTAAATATACTAAATTGTCTATGGGTGTGCGAGCGAGATTGGACAACATTACCTAAGTGTCTATTCACGGCGCTAATGTGGGCCCTTTCTTCGGCTATCCTTTGCCGTGGGAGGTCGCTTTGACCCCGGCGGCCAGCTGCTGTCGGCACCGGGTAAGTTTTGAGATCAACATTTCCTACTTCTTCAACAGGTGAAGACTTCTCGGCGGCGCAGCTTTATGCCTGCTAATACGCATGGCCTATCTATGTTTTAATTTATTATTTTATGATTCTAGTATGTGCTATTTCAGCCTACTATTTACTGCCACGAGACCGATGACCTCTACGGTCGGAGGTCACGTCACCAGCTTGCGCTGCTTAATTATTTCTTCCTTCTTATAGCTTCTAGCTACGCTGTTCTGCCGCTGGGGAGATTATCTTCACCTGCTATTATTTTAGCGGGTCACTGGACGTAGTTCCCTTGTGACAAACTGACCCGCACTCTTTCTTTTTCCAGGGTCTTCGCACCGGGCTTCACGCCATCATTCGGTCGTGAGGCACACCAGCGAGGACCCTGGCACGCCGGCAACATCAGCAGCCGGGAGTCAACGAGCTAAGTGCATACCACCATCTCTGCACAACGGATCAAACAACGCCTCGGCAGAATATTTATTGCGAATCCACCCTGAGATTCATTTCTATAATACCCATATATTATAAATTCATGTAACGATTTTTATCGCTTTTATATCGATTACAATTATGTTCCAAATTGTTAATCTATCTTTTCATTTCTCTGCTCATACCCTAGCCGGTATAGACTTTATATTATTAATTTTACAGCTTCCATAGTCACTATCATTCACTTGATTTAACTTTCATTAAAACACCAGCATAAAACATTTCTTTCGTTACAACAGTTATTACAAACATATCACCGGACAAGACGATTTTAAAGTTATATGTTTGTTGTTTGTTTTGCTTATTTTTGACGTTTTGTTTTAACGTGTGCTTAACGCATAGATACCAATCATTCAACCTTTGAAGTTACGCCAACTGTTAAATTAAATTAAGTTACTTGATAGTAATAATTCTTAGTTAAACTATAATCTTTTAAGAACTTAAAAATAGCAATATAATAATTTTAAAAGCAACCAAGTCATATTTAATCTACTGTCAAAATTTATCGATAACATTCGTAGCATGTTACAGCGGCGCGGCGGTGGAGCACAAAATCTTTAAAATTTAACAAACATGTCAAAATACAGCGTATGAGGCGTATGATCTTCATTCTCAATATAAATAAAATAGAAGCCGTAGTACATTACTCACTTTGTGATAAAACTTTCAGCATTTACGCAGATAAACGGTAAAAGTTATGTATAAGTGATGCTAATGAGTAGGAGAAATCTCAATAAGCGAGAGAAATGAATACACTTGTACTTTAAATTTACATTGAGTTAAACGACGAGACGAAAGTAAAATTTAAAATAATGATTATATAGAACAAAAGGTACCTACATTAGTGCATGTGATAGTGATGCAGATTGTTATAATGGTGTATGAATATATTTAATTTGAAAGATAGTATTGGTTTAAAAAGATAAATTTTTGTAGGTATAATTATTGTTTCTTTTTCTTACGTACATAGTATTCACCCAAATTTCACTATGATTGTTGGTCCCATGAAATAAGGTGCAAGCCTATAGCCATCAAGCAGACACTTTGTCGTGGGACCTATGGTTACTGTTGAATGGAGAACAGCCTTCTCCCTTAGTCGCCTTCTACAGTTCCTGGGAAGAAATGGCGTGGCCCTATTCTTCTCCACCAGGACCAACATATTTTTTACATTCTCTGTTCCCGCTACCCATACAAACATATTCCCAAGATGGAAAGTACTATTATGTGTTATTCCAGACTATAAGCTATTCCTGTACCAAACCACAGATTACCTAATTATTATATTTAGCTAGATTCGTTCTGCCATTAGAGTGTTATGGAATAACAAAAATTTTCACAAACTTTCACATTTATAATAATATACATAATCTTGCCTGTATCCCAGGAGGATTAAGGGCAAGTGAATTAACACCTACATTTCACTGATACTCGGTACTATGGGTGACAGGAGTCACGCATCTGAGGCTGGGTCGGAGCTGTAATCCTAGTCGCATCCGAAGCTTTTCAACTTATTTATTTATTTACTAGCTGTTGCCCGCGGCCCGCGTGGTTGTCGGTTATCGCTTAGTGTTGATCCGACGCTATTGAGCATTAAATTCGCCTCTCTACTCAACTTTGTCTTCGACTATGTACTCACCTCTGTTCTCGTCTTTCTACTCGCCTCTATATTCGACTCTCTACTTGACTTTCTACTCGCCTCTATACTTGAATTTATACTCGATTCTCTACTGACTTCTCTGTCTCTACTCTACTTTGTACTCTTCTCTATACTCGCCTTTCTATTGGCCTCTCTACTTGCCCATCCTTCGATTCTCTTTTCGCTTTTCTACTTAACTCTCCCCACTCGCTTATCTACTCGCACCTCTACTCAACTCTCTATTCGATCTCTACTCGCCACTACATTCATCTTTCCACTCGCTATCCTATTCGCCTCTCTACTCAACCCTTTACTGCATTCTATTTGATTCTATACTTGCCTCTCCACTGGCTCTCTAGTCGCATATCTACTCGCCCCTGTAGTCGACTCTACTCGACTTTCGATCTTTACACGCCTAACCACTCGTCCCTATAACAATCTCTACTCGCCTCTCCACTCGCTTCTATATTTGGTTCGCTACTCGACTATGTCCGTTCCGAAGCTCTAATTCACCTTTGTATCAAATTTCATGAGGACATCTTAAAAGAAATTCTTACTGCATTCACCATCCATTCGATTCTCTTTTCGTTTCTCTACTTGACTCTCCCCACTCACCTATCTACTCGCACCTCTACTCAACTCTCTATTCGATCTCTACTCGCCATTACATTCATCTTTCCACTCGCTCCCTATTCGCCTCTCTACTCAACCCTTTACTGCATTCTATTTGATTATATACTCACCTCTCCACTGGCTCTCTAGTCGCATATCTACTCGCCCCCGTAATCGACTCTACTCGACTTTTGATCTTTACATGCCTATCCACTCGCCCCTATAACAATCTCTACTCGCCTCTCCACTCGCTTCTATATTTGGTTCGCTACTCGACTATGTCCGTTCCGAAGCTCTAATTCACCTTTGTACCAAATTTCATGAGGACATCTTAAAAGAAATTCTTACTATTTATGCCATATTCACCCCTTTTTTTGTGTCATTGAAAAATTAGAAACTTTAATCCCATACCCTATTCCCCGTCCCCCTCCCCCTTCTATCCCTTTTTTCGCGATAAGGGGTTAGCCTATTTCCATTTCCAAGCTCTAATCCATCTCTATACCAATTTCATCAAGATATCTTCAAAATTGTCAAACTTACGTACCATAGCCCTATTCCACCCCTTCAACTCCCTTTTTCGCAATAAAAGGTAGCCTATGACCATTTTCGAGCTCTAATCCATCTCTGTACCTAATTTTACCAGGATATTTTCAAAAATAACAAACTTTCATCCCAAGGCCCTAGTCGCCCCCCTTCTACCCCCTTTTTTGTCATAAAAGGTAGCCTATGTCCGTTTCCAAGTTCTAAACTATCTCTGTACCAAATTTCATCAGGAAATCTTCAAAAATGACAAACTTTCATCCCAAGGCCCTAGTCCCCCCCCTTCTACTCCCCTTTTTTGCGATAAAAGGTATTCTATGTCCGTTCCCAAGCTCTAAACAATCTCTGTACCAAATTTCATCAGGAAATCTTCTAAAACGAAAAACTTTTAACCCAAGGCCCTGATCCCCCCTTCTTCCCCCTTTTTCGCGATAAAAGGTAGCTTATGTCCGTTCCCAAGCTCTACCCTATCTCTGTATCAAATTTCATCAAGAAATCTTCAAAAATGACGAACTTTCATACCAAGGCCTTAGTCCGCCCCCCTTCTACCCCCTTTTCGCGATAAAAGGTAGCCTATATCCGTTTCCAAGCTCTAAACTATCTTTGTATCAAATTTCATCAGGAAATCTTCAAAAATGACAAACTTCCGTCCCAAGGCCTTAGTCCGCCCCCCTTCTACCCCCCTTTTCGCGATAAAAGGTAGCCTATATCCGTTTCCAAGCTCTAAACTATCTCTGTATCAAATTTCATCAGGAAATCTTCAAAAATGACAAACTTTCATCCCAAGGCCCTAGTCCCCCTCCCCTTTCTACCCCCCTTTTCGCGATAAAAGGTAGCCTATGTCCGTTTCCAAGCTCTAATCTACCTCTGTACCAAATTTCATTAAGATATCTTCAGAAATGACAAACTTTCATAAAAACTTTCATCCTCTATTTCCCTCCCTTAAACCCCCTTCTCGTGATAAAAGGTAGCCTATGTCCGTTCTCAAGCTCTAATATACCTCTGTACCAAATTTCATCAAGATTGGTTCAGTGGTTTAGGCGTGAAAGCGTAACATACAGACAGACAGACAGAGTTACTTTCGCATTTATAATATTAGTGTGGATTTATTTATTCATTACATACATACAATGTCATTACGGGGCAGACCCAATGCGACAAAGTAGCAACATAATTATAATAATTACAATTTCATACATAGTCATGCTTCAAAAACTATTAAAACTTCAATAAAATCATTATTAACTATTCAAAAACTATGTAATAATTTTCACAACAAATTAATCTTTATAAAAGATACAAAAATTTCAAATATTATTCATGAGCATGTCCTATCAGAAATAATAATATAATTCAGTTAATGATGTCAAAATAATAATTCAATTAATAATGTCAAATTAGTCATTCAATTTAATTGTCAAAATTACATATTTAATGTCAAGTTCACAATAATTTAATGTCAAATGATGAAAATTCAATTTACAATTTTAAAATATATATATATGTATATTGTTTTTTATTTATTTATTTCTGAAAACATCTATCTTTACAGTTTGTTACCAATACGATAGTATTAATCTGTCTAATTATTTTAAAAACAAATTATTTTTAATGCTATCATTGTTAAGACTTGGAGTCTGGGGTCCGCTTTTTACCAGTCTAGTCCAGTCCAGTGCAGATTTCGCTAAACTTCGATATTTTCCATCAATCAACTGCCATCTGACCTCCACAACCCAAAGGCGATATCGAAGCATTGCAGCTAGACCAGTCGTTGGATTTTTGAGGTCTTCACTACCCTTAACGACTGCCATAGATGTTTGTATGACAACCGGGACCGATGGCTTAACATGCTCTCCAAGGCACGGCCAGACCAAAGCAAATACCCATATTCATGCATACAAATATTTACACTGAGCGGGGATCGAACCCGCGCCACCTGCGATGCGGCCGCGTTCACTACCGCTATGCCACGGAGGCTGTCATTATATCAACATATGTTTAGAAGATTGGCAACACTGGTGCCGTAATGTAAACATAGCTCTCTTTTTTTTTTTTTTTTTTTTTTATACCACTTAGGTGGCAGACAAGCACACGGCCCACCTGATGGAAAGTGGTTACCGTGGCCTATGGACGTGTGCAACACCAGGGGCGTCGCACTCGCGCTGCCGACCCTGAAGAAACCTTCTAATACCCTTCTTGAAGAACCCCATATTGTAGTCGCTGGGGAAAACCACAGCAGGGAGCTCGTTCCATAGCTTGAGCGTGCGTGGGATGAAGTTCCTTTCGTACCGCACGGTTCGCACCATTTCTGGTCGCAATGTGTGAGGATGAACTCCCTGTCTATGGCGAGCGGTGCGGTGATAGAAAGTAGCTGTCGGCATCATGTCAAACAATTCATCTGAGCACAAACCATTGTATAGGCGGTAGAACACACACAGTGAGGCAAAGTCCCTCCTGAGGCTGAGAGGTTCCACAGCGCCTGCGAGTATGGGATTGTCGACGAGCCTCAACGCCCGTCTTTGTATCGATTCGAAGGGGTCAAGCTGGTATGCAGGTGCTCCGGCAAAAAGGTGACAGCAGTACTCCATATGGGGCCGAACTTGTGCCTTATAAAGAAGGAGTCGTTGCCCCGCAGAGAAGTACCGCTTCGCTTTGTTAAGCACTCCAAGTTTCTTAGATGCCAACCTGGCCTTGTCCTCCAAATGGCTGCGGTACTGGACGTCGCTTGAGATGTCGACGCCTAGGATCCCGATACTCGAGGAAATGGTAAGTGATGTACCCAGGAATTGCGGCGCCACAATAAATGGGGTTTTCTTAGCGGTGAATACACATACTTGTGTCTTAGTGGGGTTGAATTGGACTAGGTTTAGTCGACCCCAATCGGATACTCCCAAGAGAGTAGTCTCGATTTCGGACACAAGTTGTTCGCGACTCTCCTTCACCTTGGACTGAGAGACATTTGCACGGCCCGTGTAACACGTGTCCCCGGTACTGTCGTCCGCATAACAATGGATGGAGTCATCAGATAGCATATCATTTGTTGAAGATATTAGCCCTCTTCTATCTCCGACCGGCTGCAAAGTACTGCAGCGCTTAAATAGTTAAATCTAACTCTAATATGACACAGCAAGTCACTTACCCATTGTGATGTTACCAGCACCTGCAGAACCCTCGCAAGGCGTGTATGTATGTGAGGTGTGTTATTGTTTTTTGTGTAATGCGTCTGTCAAGTGTAGACTTGCCCTGATGCTGGCTCCACTGCACTGCACGGTGGCGTAGTCTCCAGCTACCCTCAGCTGGTCTTCCCTGCAGAACACTTGCCGGCGCACACAAGACACGTGTCGACCGTTCCCCGTCCCGAGACGTATTTCTGTCCGAACCGATTGATATCCACTTCGCGCCCACGGATACGTGTATATTTCACTGTTCTAACAATTGAACTCCCAAAATATACTGTATTTTCCACAAATAATTAATCTTCCCTAGATAAAAACCTCTGTACGACCCCGCGAAAAATATCCAAGTGAGTGACATAGATGACACTAGATGACACTCAACTGTCATTCAACTGTCACCGAAACTTATAACTAACCTGTTTGGAACCTAGTCCTTTTGGATCAAACAGTCACCCGCCCGAACAGGTCCCAACCTGTTCCTTCAGACCACTGGTAAACGAGACAGTGTTGCTACTGCTCGCTTGAGAACTGACTCCCCAACCTTGACTTCTGCGGTCCCATCCTTCCCGGGGAACAAGTTAACGATGCGCCCCCGGCGCCATCGCAGTGGCGGTAGGTTAACATCCTTAACCAGCACTAAGTCTCCAACACGAGGAGGGGTAGTCTTGTCAGTCCACTTAAGGCGCTGCTGCAACAGATGGAGGTACTCGAGCGACCACCGCTTCCAAAAATCTTGCGACATCTGTTGTAACATTTGATACCTGCTCAACCTATGGAGCTTCACCCCCGCGAATGGGTATTCAGGCAGCGCGTTAAGTGGCCTCCCTATCAGGAAATGACCCGGAGTCAACACTTCCAGGTCATTCGGATCCGAACTAATTTTACACAATGGTCGTGAATTAAGAACCGCCTCTATTTTACAGAATACAGTGACGAGTTCTTCAAATGTTAACACGGTTTGCCCTATAACGCGTAACAAATGTACCTTAGCAGACTTGACTGCAGCCTCGAAAATCCCACCCCAGTGGGGACATCCCGGGGGACTGAAGGTCCACTCGATGCCCCGACGGGAGAAGGCCGTTCCGATGTCATCCCTATTTACATCGAGAAATTTCCTAATTTCCTTAAGTTGACGCTCCGCACCAACGAAGTTGGTCCCATTGTCGGACCGGACCAGAGACGGAAGGCCCCTCCGGGAAACAAACCGGTCTAAACAAGCAATGAATGCTTCCGTCGTAAGGTCAGCGACTACCTCAAAATGAACGGCCTTGGTGGACAGACAGACAAACACGCAAAGATACACCTTGAACACCTTCGCATTCCGAAGGCGTGAATTCCGAATCATAAACGGCCCAGCGAAGTCCGTGCCCACTCCCATAAATGGTCGAGCCTACATCACCCGATCGGGAGGCAGATCCCCCATTTGAGGCTGCATCATGGATGCCTTCGTCCTGTAACAGGGTAGGCATCGAAACACGACGCTCCGAATAATACGTCGCCCAGACAGTATCCAATACTCACGCTGTAGCGTGGCCATCAGCGCGTTGCATCCTGCATGCGCATTTTTCACATGGCGGTCCATCACCAATAGCTCCACTAAGGGCCCTCCCTTAGGGAGTAAAAGCGGATGACGTGCCGCATACGGCAGGTCCGCATTCCGCAGACGTCCCCCGACTCGCAGTAAGCCCTGGCAGTCAATGAAGGGGGTGAGGTGCGCTAGAGCACCCTTCAGCCTGGCACGACCCGTCACCATGGTTGACATTTCCTTCCCGAAATGCTGCGTCTGTACTGCCTTAACCAGGCAGGTTAACGCACCCTGGCGTTCGACAGGAGACAGTATGGACGCCCTCGTCCGCTGTGACCTGGGAGCTCGACAATTTTGAGCGAGCCTCCGCATCCACGCGGTCACGTTAATCAGTTTGTCCAGTGAGCTGTACCTACCCAGGAGGAACTCCGCGTTCAACTCCGGCTCACTGGTCGTGACGTGGACGTAAGTCCGGTTTTCCGGCTGGGCTGTCGCCACTACTGGATTGAGTGGCCAATCGGGTCAACCACCATGGTCCCCACCATAATGGGTGGTCCACGATTTCGTGGGCCTTGCATCCCCGTGATGCACAATCCGCCGGATTCATTTCACCCGGTACATGCCTCCATGTGAGAGTAACCTCAGAATCCCGTATCTGAGATACTCGGTTCGCCACGAAGGTCTCGAGGGTGTGAACTGACGCCCGAAGCCAGCATAACACAATCTGGCTGTCAGTCCAAGCATACATCGTCTCACTGAGATCCATCGTCCCACGCAGAACCGATGTCGTATGGACCAGCAGTCGTGTTAGGAGGACTGCTCCCGACAACTCCAATTTTGGAATGGTCATCTTAGACCGCAGTGGCGCGACCTTGCTTTTGGCTACCACTAGCCGCACGTCTACCTCCCCGGAAGACGATACCGTACGCAAGTACACCGCCGCCGCGTAGCCCTTCTCGGAAGCATCGCAAAATCCATGGAGCGTTGCTCTGCATTTCCCTGCAGGAAGCAACTTCCGAGGCATGGCAACCCGATTGATCGCGGGCAGTGCCGAGAAAAGGTCCAGCCAGTCCCTCAGCAGATCCCCCTGGATAGGCTCGTCCCAGCCCAGCTGTGCCGCCCACAGCTTCTGCATGAGGTACTTCATGGAGAAGATGACTGGTGTGATCCATCCGTTTGGATCAAAAGTCCGTGCGACCGTAGATAGTACCGTCCGTTTGGTCCAGACCTTGGGAGACTCCAATTCCACCTGGTAGGTGAACACGTCCTGGACGGGTCTGTACTGTACCCCTAAGACCGACAGTAAATCTGGATTGCCCGAATCCTCAAATAGGTGTGGGTCCTGCTGGAACTCGTCTGGTAACCCCGCCAACAGTTCCGGTGAGTTGGAAAGCCACTTCCTCAACTCATACCCACCCCTTCCCAATAGCTCTATGAGCTCATCCCGTAGAGCTAGAGCTTCCTCGACGCTGTCTGCCCCAGAGCAGGCGTCGTCGACATAAAGATCCTGTTCCAGGATCGCTGCTGCCCGTGGGAAATGTAAACGTTCCCGATCCGCTAACTCCCGTAGTGTGCGGATTGCGATGTACGGACTTGACCTCAAGCCGTAGGTATTTGTGTTCAACTCGTAAACCTTCACTGGCTCTTCTGGACTCTCGCGCCACAAGATCAGTTGATACCTCCTGTCCTCCGGGTGTATCACTGTCTGACGGAACATCATCTTGATGTCAGCCACAAACACCACCTGGTGTCTCCTGAAGCCAGTGAGGATATCCGAAATGTCCCGATTGAGCTTCGGACCCGAATGAAGACATTGGTTGAGTGAAGCCCTGTTCGACGTGGGTGCCGATCCATCGAACACCACACATATTTTTCCCGATGGAGTCTTCAGGACAGCATGGTGGGGAAGGAAGCAATGGTCTTCCGTTCTCCAGTCCACTCCGGACACCGACATGTGCCCCAAAGACTCGTACTCACGCATGAACTCAATGTACTTCCGTCGAAGTACCGGATCGCGTCGCATCCGACGCTCCATTGAGAGCAACCGAGTCTCAGCCGCATGGTGAGATTTCCCCAGCGGTGGCCTATTAGCCCTAAAAGGCAGCCGCGTCACAAACCGACCAGAGCGGAGGCGACCAGTATTGTTCTGGTAGAACAACTCGCACTCCTTCTCATCTGGGTCCTCCCGCCGAGCCATCGGCGGTTCTTCGGTTTCCCAGAACCTCTGCATGACCCTGGCCAATGCAGAGTTCGCCATGACACCATGGCACTCCTTCGGACCTTCTACCGGCAGGACCGGTCCCATCAGTGCGAAACCAAACTTGGTGTCGATTGCTACCAGCCCCCCTGGCTGTAGCACCCGTTTACCTGTTAACAACAGGTGTCCCAGGACATCCGTACCGAACAGGATGTCCACCCGACCTGGGGTATCGAAGGCAGGATCCGCCAGCCTTAGTCCCGTGGTCATAGCCCTTACCGAAGGGCTCAGCCTGGTCAGTGGATGATGGCCCATCACCTGGTCCATGACCAAGGCTACAGTCTTCATGCCCCATGAAGCACCAAACGAAGACGAGTTCCCAAAGGTGAACTCTGTTGCCCCAACCCGGTCCATCACCGGGTTGTTCCCTATCCCATATAGGGTGTGTGGAAAATGTTGTATGTTATGGCCCAACCGTTTCGCAAGTCCGGTCGAAATAATGCAGCCCTGGGCTCCCGAGTCCAGTAGTGCGCGGACGCGTATCATGTTGCCCTGCCAGTCCCAAACACAGACCGAAGCTGTGGGCAACAGCACTGTCTCTGGGTTGGTGGCAACAGGTGGTTGGGCCGACCCGTCCTAGCGTTGGCCCCCCTGGGTCCAATCCCCATGGTGGGCCTGGCGAGCAGGGTCCGTATAGGCCAACGGGTCCCACTGCTGCTGGTATGGCGCGCGCTGACCCGGATGTCTCCCGTACCTCGTCTCATAAGTTGCCCCCGGCGGTAGACGAGGCGATGGGGTGAAGGGCAACACCCTAGGAAACTCCAATAGAGGGGGAGAGAGTCGAGCCGACCCGGAGTGCCGAGGTTGCGGTGGCGCTTCCGTCACCGACGGGCGACACCCGCCCGTGCCCCCATGCCCCCACTCTTGGGTCAGCAGACTGTCCCCATGCTGCGCGTTACATGGTCCCCCTGGACCCCCCGAACCCCCGAAGGGGTTACTACCAGTCCCCCTGGTTGAAACCTTAGAGGGGGGGGAGGGCGGCTGTGACGAACTCGGAACCCCCGACGCCGTCCACCCGCCCGTGCCCCGCGGCACCCCTCTCTGCGCGTGCCCCACGTGCCCGCGACCCCCACGGTACGCGAGGTCAGACTGGGCTTGGCCCCCCCGGGTAGCCCCCCCCTGACCACGGTCAGTCCTGGTACCCCCACGTTCACCCCGAACACCCTTGGCCCCCCTGCCCGAATCCGACCCTGGACCCCCCTGAGTCCGCCCCTGGCCGGTGCACAGCAGTTCGTGATGGTCGCCGGAGCAATCCCGGCAACGGACTGGCTGTGGGCAGTGCGTTGAGAAATGGGGCCCCAAGCAAAAGAAGCACCAACCCTGCTTCCATGCTGCCCGCCTGCGTTGGTCCTTGTCCCGGGAGGCAAAGTCCCGACATTCCCCCACGGTATGTCGAGGACTCTCACAGTAGGCACAACCCCGTGCCGACCCTGACACGTGGGCTACCGTGAGTCTGGCCCGGTCACGCCGACGCGTCGCGTTCCCGTCGCTATTCCGCGCGGGTGACGGGTGTGAGGAAGAAGCCGCTGGACCCGTGCCAAGCGCTTCGGCCCTCGTGCATTCCGCCTCCAGGAAGTCCTGCAACGCAGTGAAGGTTGGCAGTTCTCGGCTCCCACCGACCTGCATTTCGAACCGGGTGTGGACATCTACCGGCAGGCGGGAAATGGTCCAATAGACCAACATATAGGACCAGTGGTCCACCGGCAGGCCCAGATTGCCCAAAGCCCTTACGGCCGCGGTGAGAGGGTTGAGCAGCTGCCCTCGCAGCTGTGCCACTCTTGCCACCCGTGGCAAACCAAATAGGCGGCCCAATTGAGCGTCCACCAACCGACGCTGGTTCTGATACCGGTCGTGGAGTAGCGCCCTCGCTGTCTCATATGAGGCCTCCGTGACCGGGAGGTGGGCCAGCAGATCTCTCGGCTCCCCCCGGAGCGAAGATACCAACTGGGCCATTTTATATGCCCCTGGTAGGTCCGTACGCAGGTGCACCAAACTGTCGAACAAGTTGATGTAGTGGGACCATTGGGTGAGGTCCCTGTTGAACGTGGGCAGTTCAATGTTTGGGAGCCGTGACACAACCCCCTGGTTTGGCCCCTGTATACCCCCACTGCCCCCAGCCCTCTGGTGTTTGAGTTCCTCAGCCCGCTGCTGCACTGCATCGCCCAACTCCGAACACTGATTGACATCGGCCTCGATGCCCTGTAGCAACTTCTCATCGGTCGACGACTCCCTTAACTGACCATAAAGGTCAAACACCACCTCGAGACGCTCCTTGACCTCCGTGGCCCTCAGGAGCAGGGCGTCCTGTCTGTCCTGCCTATCCACCAAGGCTCCCGCGGATGCAAACCACCGCAACTGTGCAGACAACCTGGTGCGAGGAGTCGACATTGTGAATACAATACAACAAAATTCCTTCGGTACCTACTTACTAACGGAACCTACTTACTTTTACAACACAGAATACAAATTGAAGTTAAATGTTACACCTAACACAAGGTACTACAATTAAACAATAATGTATTTCAAACACAATAGGGTGAAATACAAGTAGGCATATAAATAATAAACTTAAAATTAACAACTAAAGATAACTTTAGTCAAAAAGTGCAATAACAAAGGATGCACTTACAAGTACCCACTTATTGAAAAGTAAATTATTTTTATAAAAATGTTATTTTATTAATGCATAAACTTATTTTTATGCAGTGGAAGACTACTATGGGTTCTAGAACATAGAACCACGCTCTGCTACCAGAAATGTTGAAGATATTAGCCCTCTTCTATCTCCGACCGGCTGCAAAGTACCGCAGCGCTTAAATAGTTAAATCTAACTCTAATATGACACAGCAAGTCACTTACCCATTGTGATGTTACCAGCACCTGCAGAACCCTCGCAAGGCGTGTATGTATGTGAGGTGTGTTATTGTTTTTTGTGTAATGCGTCTGTCAAGTGTAGACTTGCCCTGATGCTGGCTCCACTGCACTGCACGGTGGCGTAGTCTCCAGCTACCCTCAGCTGGTCTTCCCTGCAGAACACTTGCCGGCGCACACAAGACACGTGTCGACCGTTCCCCGTCCCGAGACGTATTTCTGTCCGAACCGATTGATATCCACTTCGCGCCCACGGATACGTGTATATTTCACTGTTCTAACAATTGAACTCCCAAAATATACTGTATTTTCCACAAATAATTAATCTTCCCTAGATAAAAACCTCTGTACGACCCCGCGAAAAATATCCAAGTGAGTGACATAGATGACACTAGATGACACTCAACTGTCATTCAACTGTCACCGAAACTTATAACTAACCTGTTTGGAACCTAGTCCTTTTGGATCAAACATCATTGATATGCAGCAGAAACAGGGTCGGAGACAGCACGGAGCCTTGTGGGACACCAGCGTTTATGTCCATGCGGTCCGAGCAACTGCCATCGACGACGGCTTGGATACTTCTGTTGGACAAAAAGCTAGCAATCCATTCGCATAGTCCCTCAGGGAGTCCATAGTATGGCAACTTCGTAAGAAGACCTCTGTGCCAGACCCGATCAAAGGCCTTCGCTATATCGAGGCTGACCGCTAGTGCCTCCCCCCGACTCTCGACGGCTTGCGCCCATCGGTTTGTGAGATACACCAGAAGGTCACCGACAGAGCGACGGTGGCGAAAGCCGTACTGTCGGTCGCTCAGTAGATCGTTTCCCTCCAGGTATCTCAAGAGCTGCGTATTAATAATGCGCTCCATAACCTTCGAAAGTAGGGAGGTTATAGCAATAGGCCTGTAATTGGACGGGTCGGTCCTGTCGCCTTTCTTAGGCACAGGATGCACGAAAGCAGTCTTCCAAGAGGCCGGGACTTTTCTCGCGGAATAAGAGAGCGCGAAAAGGCGTGTAAGTACTGGGCACAACTCGGGCGCACAGTGCCTGAGCACCATCGCCGGTATACCGTCCGGCCCACTCGACTTTCGAACATCTAGGGATTTAAGTTCTCGCCGGACCACCCGTTGCGTGATTTCTACTTCCGGCATAGAAGCACCACAGCTGGAGAGAATAGGTGGCTCGGCATTCCCATCGTTCATAGTCGAGTTTGACGCAAAGAGATTACCCAAGAGATCGGCTTTCTCCTTTGCACCATGGGCCAGACTACCGTCAGGTTTTTGCAGCGGCGGGAGGCAAGATTGACAGAAATTTCCTTCGGCAGCTTTGGCGAGCGACCAAAATGCACGGCTGCCAGATGGGTACCGTGCAAGCCGCTCGCCAATTCTACCGATGAACTCGAACTTAGCCCTGGCCGTTGCCTTTTTACAGGACCTCGAGGCGGCATTCAATTTCCGCTTCACTTCAGCGGTGTTCGGATCCTGATTGGCAACTGCCGTGGTCCAAGCCTTATACGCAGATTGCTTGCGGTCTCTAGCTTCTCTGCACGGCCTATTAAACCACGGGCGTTTGCTCGCTCCTGTTGCGATCCAGCGGTTGGGAATATAGCATTCCATGCCCGCTAGGATCGCATCAGCGACTGCTGTTGCACAGGAGCTTGGATCCTCCGAAGTGAAGCAAAGCCGCCTCCAAGGGTACGACGCGAAAAATTCTCGCAGTCCATCCCAATCTGCCGACTTATAGTGCCAAACATGCCGCCACTGAGGTGGCCGCGGTGGTTCAGGCCGCGCGAGTGTCACTTGCGCCCGGATGAGTTTGTGGTCCGAGGTACCGAGGGGTGCTTCCACTGTTATGGAGTATTCATCCGGGTGCGTAGTCAGCAGAAGGTCCAGTATAGAGCTTCTGTGGGTCTCAATATCTGGTATTCTAGTATTGGTATGCACCATTTGAGAGAACCCATAGGTCAGGGCACAGTCGAGAGCAGCCCTTCCCGCAAAATCCGTCATGTGAGACCCCAGCCACTCCACGTGGTGAGCGTTGAAGTCCCCCAAGAACACTAGGCCTGCGGTGGGATACTGCTCAATTATCCTGTCCGCTGACCGCTGCAGGTGCTCATACAGTTGAGCCGTGCCCAAATCACCGCTGTGAGACCTGTAGACGCACGCATAGATACGGGTGTGGCCACCGTGATCTATACGTACCCATAGAGTTGACAGGTCCCTGTCTTGATGGGTATGGAGAAGGCGGCAACAAATATCATCCCGGACGTACAAGCATACCCCGGCACGACTCAGAAAGTTGTGTTCGAGTTTATACCCAGGGTACATTAAATAGGCTGTATCGGCCGGGGATGACATTTGTGTCTCCGTCAGAAAGAATAAGGTTGGTTGCGCGGCTTCAAGGTGGCAGTGGACCTCGTTGAGGTTGGAGTGTAGGCCCCTGATATTGCAAAAGTCCACTTGTATTGTGGATTGTGGTGCCGCTGTGGATCCGTTTTTCTTATTTTTTCTTTTCATACTGAGGGGGAGAGGGGGGGGGGGAGAAGGCAGAGAGAGTTTCTGTACCGTCAGTATAGAAGACAAAACAAGGCTGTGTACAGCCACAGACAGGCCGGGGTTGTGTGACTGGTTGGCGCGGCGGGCGGAAGGGCCCCCGGTCCCCTCCCGGATACTGTAGCCGAGTCCACTCCGGTCTCCTCCTCCGGCACGACTACAGCACCAGGAACTTTACACAGGCTGCTGGTTCAGCCTCCTGGGGCGGAGATTAAGTAATCCCCAGGTTCGGGAACCGTACAGCCTGCGGGCGGCCACCGTTTCACCGGGTCTCCCTGACCGCCACGCCAACATTTCACGCCCCCACCAGTCAGTGGCGTTCACTTAAGCCTTCGGTCTTCCCACTGACAGCACAAGACCTCTCCAGTGAGCTCTGGCTACCCCACTCACCGCCGGGAACACAACACAAGGTTATTATGGCCGCGGTATTCTGTAGGGCGGAGGTACTTCCCCAGTCGGACTGCTCAATTTGGACGGGAGATACCGTCGTGTCCTACCTCCTAAAATTGAAGAAAATAGGAATAGTTTATTTTATTGTTATAGAAAAGTATTAATCTGGTACAAATACGTGTGATATGTGTGCAGAAATGTTATCAGTACCACTTACAACCAATCGGCAAAAATACAACTGTGAAAAGTAGTGTCAATTTAAAACCCAAAAGATTATAGAAAAGTGTGAAAGTTGCAAGAAAAGACATTCATTGGTGATAATATTTATACCTACTGAGTATCTACAAATATAATCCTGTGATAATAATATATGAAAAGTGGAAATTATAAATTATAAAGTCAGTTATTTCTTTTATGTTAATCAGGTAAATAATCAAGACCTAATCCAAAAATTTCATCAATCCAGTGAGGTAGTAACAAAGACCTAAACTGGTTTGAAATGGGTGCTTTTATATTTTGAACAACTGAACGACACGATATCGTCACGGTACAACACAGAGGCTGTAAGGAATTTATAAAAGCGGCCAAAAGGGATACCATTCTTTACTATTTTTTGAAATTATTAAAACCTAAACAAAGATAGTGTGAAACACCTAAACACTACATTAGGTACTAAAAAGGCAACCCGTTAGTAAAATATCTTATGACAATGGACAATAATGATAAATAATTACGGAGGCAAAGAACATTTACGCCTGAAAATCTCTCCTACCGATCACAAAGATCATGCCACCTGAAAATAACTCACCAAATTGTACTCTATTTAATGACACAATTATGAGTCTACCGGAAAATAGAGAAACATTCCACTATACAGAGCTTATGGACCAAATCGAAAAATTAAATGTTGAGTTATTATCGGCTCATCAAGAAATTGACTATCTTAACATTCAGAATAGAGAATTAAGACTAAACCTTGAAAAAACCGCCAAATAATTGAAATTTTACAAGAATGTAGAACTCATGCCAAGCCCATTAGTACAGTCAGCAAGAAAGAATAAAAAACCTAAAGCATCGATGACTAAACTTAGGGATAAGGAGTTTAATGAAAGCGGATATATAATACTGAAAAAACAAATAATATGAAGACGACAACAGATATTGTGAACTACGTAACTACTTGTACTACTAATGCCGAAGAGAAATTAGAAGACATAGGTGAAGGGATGCAAATACAAACCTTACTGAAACCAAAGAGAAAGGTCTACATAATAGCTAATCAACAGGGGAAAGGAGTAGGAAAATCACTGGGAAGACTCCTAGGAACCACCTATCATGTAACGTGCTTCTGAAAGGCTGGTGCAAGGACCGAGGATGTAATAAAATCAATGTCTTCCGAAATACGCTCATTGACCAAAATGGACTATTTGATTCTAATTAGTGGAACCAATGACACAAATCTGTATGAACTACGTATAAACCTCGGCTCTTGGTTAAATTCTATGAGACTATTCTATGATACCAAGAAATTCACATTTGAATGAGGTTAAACTTAATTACGAAATAAAGTATATATGTCAACAATACAACAATGTGACTTTCTTGGATTTAGACTACAGTAGGGTACTGCCATATAACAAGTACTTCTCAGCTAATTTAAGTAGACACCTATTAAGGGAAATACTGCATATGACATACAAAGATGACATAAATAAATATAGAGAAGGTATTGAAAGACAAAGGTATCGTAGTAAGACATCTGTCCATAAAAGCACACAAACTAATCCAACTCATTGTGACTCAAATCATAACGACCAAAGTATAAGTGACTGTAAATTTGCAAACAAGCTAGAACTAATAAATCAAAATAATTGTGAAGAAATGTTTTTTCGAGAATCATTTTATGTATCTAATTCATCAGAACATTGATGGTCTCATTAACAAATTGAATCAAATGTGTGTGCATATATGTAATATGGCGGATACGGGCAAGCATTTGGATATACTGTGTGTAACAGAACATAATATGAAAAATAAGGATTTAAATCTTCTTCATTGGAGTGGTTTCAAATTAGCTTCGTGTTTTTGTAGAACCGAGCGTCGGGGTGGCTCGTGTATAATGTTAAAAAGCTGCTATAAGTTTGAAAATATTAATGACATTGTTGACATGTCAGTAATGAATGTAATTGAATGTTCCGCAATCCTATTGCCTTTACATAAAATCTATATAATCTGTATTTACAGACCGCCGCGGAACCACTCGAAATTCCTAAGAATATTTTTTGTAAAATTTGAGCAAATACTCAAAAAAAATTGTTTTAAGAGTGGCTTCAAGGTACTATTATGCGGTGACTTTAATATTGACATTCTTAAACCTACGAATACATCAATAGATTTCTAAAACCCGATAATGTCATATAATCTAAATTTTCAATTTCGACAAGCCACAAGGCTAGCTAAAGGTACAGGCCTCGATAACATAATACATAACATTCGAGGTGCCACAGGCGAAATAATTAAATTTTCTGTTTCCGACCAAACAGCCCAAACTATCAAATTTCCTGTAAAAAAGATAGCAAGAATATCTAGCTGGTTTAAGTTCAATCGTGACTACAGTCAAGGCAATAAACAAATATTTAGGACATGTCTTAGTGAATTAACATTTCAATGTGTATTTGAAGAGGATGATGCCAATTCTGTATTCGACCATTTTCATTATATTTTTAGCGAGCACTATAATATATGCTTTCCTTGTAAAAAAATTAAAATTTCACTAAATAGAAAACCTAAATGGGTATCAAAAGGTATTAAAAAATGTAGTAAAATCAAGCAAGAACTCCTGTGGAAATACAGACGATGCCCAACTTCTACCAATAGAAAAATACTCAAATCATATTCACAGAGATATAATAATTGCACTCACTCAAAGATCTCAAAATGACTACAGAATAAAAATGACTAAATGTAAATCTAAAGCTACGTGGAAAATTATTAGTGATAGTTTACACAACGCACCTGTCCAAAATGTCTCGGAGATAATATGTGACAATAAATTAATAACCAATCCCTACGACGTAGCTAATGCATTTAATAATTATTTTACAACAATTGACAAAATAAATAGTAATACTGACATAAACTATGACATAAGATATAATAAATCCAAATCTATTTTCATGACTCCATGTGTACCAAATGACATATTAAAAATAATATCAAGTCTCAAGAGTCCGCACTCAGTACGCTATGATGATATATCTACCGAGATACTCAAAGATGTGGCTTTGAAGATTTCTCCAGTACTGTGCCATATAGTTCATATGTGTATGAAGCAGGGCGTGTTTCCAGAGAAACTGAAAATATCTATAGTAAAACCAATACTCAAAAAGGGAGATCCTAAGGAAATAAGTAACTATAGACCAATTACATTAATTCCAGTATTAGCAAAAATTTTTGAGAGGGTTATTCACGATAGATTGTCCAATTATTTTGAGACCAACAATATATTATCTGAAGCACAGTTCGGTTTTCGTAAGAATAAAACTATAAATATGGCAATTTATAATTTCTTATTTAATGTGACCACAGCAATTGATACAAGAAAAAAAGCTACAGCGCTGTATTTAGATATGACAAAAGCTTTTGAGAGAGTAGATCACAATATCTTACTTAGGAAGCTTCATAGTTACGGCGTAAGAGGAAATGCTCAGACACTACTGAAGTCGTACCTAAGTAATAGAACACAAATTACTTATATTAATAAAATGTGCACTAAAACGCGAACCGATAGAGTTATTGCCTCTAATAGGAAACACATATATTGTGGTGTTCCCCAGGGAAGTGTTCTTGGACCACTTTTCTTCTTAATAATAATATATATATATATATATATATACACCTATCTATGCACAATAATTACCAACTACAAGTTGACTGAATAAGTTACAAAATCACACCGAAAGAAATAAACAGGAAAAGTATATAAAACCATCCCTAATTCTAAAAATAAACATCCTCAATCTGTGTAAAACGGAACGTTGACACTACACTAAAAAACGTATTTAAAACAAAAAGAATATTCAATTCAATCTTTCTCTATGGCGAGCAATGCCGGTGCCGACATGATTCCGCCAATGACAGACATGCGATAGAGATCCTTGTTATACGGGAAAAGGAGATGTTTCATTTCGGGCCTGGTCGGAGTTTCATATATCAATAAATCGAGAAAATTACCTAGAATTTGGCAAAAATGTACATATCTTGTTTCAATGTTTCTTGGCGATGTACATAAATGATAATTGTTAATTGTTTTCAACATGGCAGCCTCTATGAAATCCAAATATTTCACAATGAAACGATCTACATGTCAGCTATCATCACCTGTCACTGTCAACTGTCATGGTTGCCGGCCGTGTGTTGTGTCTTTCTTTGGTCAATGGTCATCGTACCTTGAGATTTAGTTCGCTGTGCATATTATATGAATTTCGGAAATCTTTGAAACAACTTGGCTTGTATACTTCGGATTTTGTACTGTGTGATTCTGTGTTTGCCCGGCTTTCGTTTTTGGACTGTTGCTCTGCTTACCTGTTGACTCGGCTTGTTTTTAAGGACTCTGATTTTCTGATTCGAATTGGATTCTGTTGTAAGTAATCAACTTCATACTGACTCATTAGCAGTTAAAAAAATAATTTCAATTGCTTGGTAATACAAGTTTCATTGTAAAGTAACATGTAAGGCAACGTGGTTCATTTCAGTTGGAAATATCTGAGCATTTGGAAGCAGTGTCCACAACAACCACATCCCAAGAAAACCCCTTATTAATAAGGGGTCGTATAAAATCTCGCCATCAATCAGGAAGAACATATTATACATATATACTGGTGGCGAGTCAAGGAACAAGTTGGGATGACAGAATAAAAGGTTTTTATTGTAGCTGTATTGCTGGACAACGAACAGTAGGTTGTTGTGCACATATAATGACGATTGTTTGGTATTTGGGTTGGGCTCGGCATCAAGATACTATTGCTGCACCGGCTTCATTTTTGGATGACATTTTAATTGTAAGGGATGATGTAGAAAATGAATAAAAATTATATAGTCAAACACTGTTTTATTTACTATTATACACCCTACTGTATTAGAGGTTCACATAGTATTCTAAATAAGCTATATGCCTTTAATTTTTCTGACTACATCAGGTAGATCTTTTAAAGAAAGGTCAAGATATGTTTAACATGACATGGTAATTGTATGAAATAATAAGATATTTGAGCCTAAATCTATTATAGATTATTGCAATCCTGTCATTATACTATTGGTGGTAATAATAAACAGTAGTGTGCTGGTCAGGTGGGTTGGTTTACGGTTTACATCAGGTTTCCCTCTATGGCTACTTAGGACATCGAGGTCCCAATGTAATAGGTGGCGAGCCTATTGCCATTAGCCATTAATTACGCACATAACTTCGAAAAGCATCGAAAAGTCATTGGTGTGTGCCATGGTAAAACCTAGGGTCGAACCAGAGACCTCGTCTCAGCAGTCCATTCAAGAATCAAAGAATCAAAGAATCAATTTCGTTTATTCAGTTTAGGCACATAAAGAGCACATATGAACGTCAAAATTTTACAATAATGTCAGGAAATTACTAATATAATATTAAATTAAGTAAATAAATCATTTGAAAATGATTCTTTCGCTGGTTCGGTAAGTTGGTTCTACTGAGAAGAGACCAGCAAGAAACTCAGTGAACAATATTATAGTTTCTTTTTTTAAATCAATTTGTTTTTATTTTATTTTTCATAGGTTTATATTGTGCGAGCAAGCAAAGAGATTAGGATGACCATGCATTTTTATCATTAAGGTATTCGTTTACTTTGTAATATCCTTTTTTCATTAAAGTCTTTTTTACTTCGATTTTAAACTTATTTAGTGGCATGTCAACCAACTCTTGAGGAATTTTATTAAACATTTTAATAGTGTTACCTACAAAAGAATTACCAACCTTATGAAGTCTGAGTTTTGGCACTACAAGTTTATTTTTATTCCTCGTATTATAATTGTGTACGTCAGAGTTTTTTTTGAAAAGATCTAGGTTCTTGCGTACATATAAAACATTATCGTAAATGTATTGGCAAGCAACTGTTAAAATATTAATTTCTTTAAAAAGTTCTCTCAGCGAGTCACGGGGTCTGAGGCTATAGATTGCTCGTATCGCTCGTTTCTGTAATATGAAAATAGCCTCAATATCAGCAGCTGAGCGCCACAGCATCAGACCATACGACATAAGGCTGTGAAAGTAGCTAAAATAAACTAATCGTGCCGTTTCCTCATCAGTAAGTGACCTTATTTTTCTAACCGCATAGGCAGCTGAGCTAAGTCTTCCTGCCAAGGCTGCGATATGAGAACCCCATTGCAGTTTACTATCTAGAGTCATACCAAGAAAAACTGTGGTATCAACTATTTGAACAGACTCATTGTTCATTGTGATATGCGTATCTATCTGTCTTACATTAGGCATAGTAAACTTTACACATTTTGTTTTCTTTGCATTGAGCAGCAAGTTGTTACTTGTGAACCAATGCAATATTTTGGAAAGGTTGATATTCACATCGTCAGGTAATTCTTTATGTCTATCGGTTTTAAAAATTAATGATGTGTCATCAGCAAATAATACTATTTCACAAAGATTTTTAGTGAAGTGAGGAAGATCATTTATATATATCAAGAATAAAAGGGGTCCTAATATCGAGCCCTGGGGAACTCCCATGACTAATGGGGCGCCAGATGAGTTAGTGCCATTAATATTGACTTTTTGTACTCTGCCAGTGAGGTAAGATTTAAGTAAGCTAAGTGAGCTGTTAGAAACACCGTAATAACCTAATTTTAGTAACAAAGTCTCATGATCAACACAATCAAAAGCTTTTGATAGATCACAAAATATACCGATGGCATCCTGCTTCTTGTCCCATGCATCAAATATATGTTTAACGAGTTCAACTCCTGCATCCGTCGTGTTTCTGCCTTTAGTGAAACCGAACTGTTTCTCATGAAGTAATTTATTAGAAGCGAAATGTGAAAGCAGTTGACTAAATATAATTTTTTCAAAAATTTTGCTGAGTGCTGGGAGTATGGAGATGGGCCGAAAATTAGATGGATCACTTTTGTCCCCTGCTTTGAATAATGGAATGATTTTACTAAACTTCATGAGTGTGCGAAACTGTTTATCATCGATACATTGATTAAATATAAATGCGAGATAAGGGGCAATAGTGGGCATTACTGATTTTATTATATTGGTTGAAATGCCCCACAGATCCTCAGTCTTTTTTATATTTAGTTGCTTAAAAGTTTTTATTACGGTTTCGGGGTCAATATACTGAAAATCAAAGTTTACTCTACATTTATCAACACAAGATTCAAGAAGAGAAGCAGCTACGTTTTTTGAAGAATTTAATTTACTAGTTATGGTAATTGGAGCATTTGTAAAAAAAGATTCAAACGCATTGGCCACGTCAGCGTCAGCACTGATGTGTCCATCATCTATTTCTAACTCGAAGGATCGATCACGTGACCCTGCTTTACAGGTTTCTTTGTTGATAACATTCCATGTTGCCTTAATTTTATTTTCAGATTTTTGTATTTTATCACGGATATAATTAGATTTGGCCATTGAACAGACTTTCTTAAACATTTTAGAGTACTTTTTAGTATGTTCAATGATTTGTGGATCATTTGTACATGCCTTTGTCTCATATAATTTATACAATTTCTGTCTACTCTTATAAATTCTAGGTGTAGCCCAATCACTAAATTTAATTTTGAGTTGATTAGTGTTAATTGTTTTAGTTGTGAAAATGTTATTAAATTCGTATTTGATTACTCCGAACAAATCTTTGTAAAGATCATCCGGGTTTTCAGCAATACTTGGTTCCAAAAGTGATACTTTATTATTAATATTTTCTTTAAATTTTTCTAAACGATATGTTGTGATTGGTCTACATACTATATTTTTTGGCAATGGAACATGTTGGTGCTTAAATCTAGCTAACTGACCTGCATGATCGGATTTTATGAAGTTAATTATAGATTTGTCGTTTACATCGCTGTCAGTAAAAATATTATCCAAGCAGGTAGCTGTTGTGGATGTGGTGCGAGTTGGTTCACAAAAAAGATTTTGTAAGTTAAAAGATTTAAAAAGATTGAGGAACCTTAACGCGTTCTGGGAGTTTTCTAAGATATCAACATTAAAATCGCCACATACAACTACCCTCTTCTTACATTGAAATGCCCTTTTTAAGATTTCTTCCATAATAGATTCAAATAGGTGGTAATCTCCGGAAGGAGGTCGATAGACGCTAATAATAATATATTGATCAAGCTCTGCACATGATATTTCAATATTTCGCTCACTTGAGAGTGCTACAATATCTTTTCGTTCTTTAGATTTTAATTTGTCATTAATTAAAATGAGTGACCCACCTCTTATAGCGGTATCTCTAGTAAACGAACTAATGATTTTATAATTGTCAATATTAACTAATAGTTCATGTTGTTTCAACCAGTGTTCAGTTAAACAAAGTACATGAATATGCATTACATTTAAAAATAATTCTAGTTCTAACTCTTTGCCAGAAAAACCCTCAATATTTTGGTGAATAATATTCATGAACATAGACTTTTCCTTTGTCCCTAAAATTAAATTGCTAGAGATTTCCCCTATTGTCCTAGAATTAAATTTAAATGACTGTCACTCTTATTTGGAACAGATTCCAAGGTCGCAAGACAAACATTGTCATTTTTCTGCTCAATAAAAGCAGGTTGGTTAGCCAAATTCTTGGCTGAGTATTTAATATAATATGATAGCGAAGATGCTATCTGTCTCTTAAAATATCTATTCAAATAGAATTTATCTTTTGTCAATAATAATTTATTTTCTAAATACAAGTTTATGTTAATTAAATGAAATTTATTGGAATTATGAAATGTCAATGTGTGTAATGTTTGATTGAGCTTATATCTAATATTGTTTTCTGCTTGCGACAAACTACGGCTATATGGAAGTGTAAATAAAATTATATTTTTAACATTTAATAAGCTCAATGATTCAAAACAATTCATAAGAGCATTTCTGTCCGCATTTCCCCTGTCTCCCACTAAAATTAAAAGTGTACTGCTGGTGTTTAAACTATAATTCTTTATTTTTTCTATAATAGTACAGTAACTCAAGCCCGGCATACAATAGTTAATAACTTTGTGTTCTAAATATGAACTTAATAACTGGCCCATTGATTCCCCCAATTCATCACAAAACATCACTATTTGGGATTGTACATTATTTTGTTCGGTGAAGGAGCTACTGGGTTTCCTATTTGGCTCATGTGAAGGACTTTTGAGTGAAGGTAGCAAGGACGTACAAACTGGCTGAGGACTGAGTAAATTATCTTTTGATGCCAATGTAGAATTTGGACTCATCAGGTCCTTCATGGCCAGAATGTATTCCTGATACTCACTTTTAACATTACAATATTTGTTGGTCATTGTGTCTAGCGATTTCTTTAAATTAATAATATCCGTTTCTAACATTAATATGTTACTATTGTATTCAGATATATTATTTTCAATTATTAAAGAATACATATCAAGTTCATCACCTAATTGCCTTCTCTCATTAATATATTTTACTTTTTTATACATACATTTTTGTCTTTTAATCAAATTTTGAGTTTTTCTTATGTATCTATTAATTTTTACATATTTCTTAAGTTTATTTCTACTGCACTCAACTCTGCCCATCTTAGGATAAAAATTATGAGCTATTAAAGTATCATCATTTGTTAAGTCTACAGTAATAGTGGGTTCTAAGTTAGGTTCAGTAGAAACAAGGCTGGGCACACTACAGACTAATTCCTCAAACAAGTTATGGGTATGGGATACTATGGTGTCACGTTTCTCAGCCTCAAGGTTGTTAATGTGGTGGTGAGCTTCTTGCAGTTCCTGCTCTAAGACCGACATGCGCTTGAGGCCCTGCTCGTACTCATCGCTGCACTCCCTAAACCCAGCCACAATATTATACAATCTGTACCGCTCGTCTAACACTAACCTATGTTCTGTGTGCAGCTCAGCCATCTGCTTTTTGATTAAATCGTGTTTATTTAAACTATCCAGTAGTTCCTTCTCATTGTCATCTCTTTCTTTGTGCAACTGTTCAACCAGCATTTTGGATGCATCCAACTCCTTCAAAGTTAGATCCAGTTTTCTTAAGGTATTATCTAGTTTAGCCTCATCCCGGCGTGCAGAAGACATGCTACGTGTGATTGGCATTACTATTTTTTATAAATTTATAAAGGAATAAATACCAAAATGCAGTTTGATCAGTAGGTACCTACCCTACACAATTAAATATGAGACCTCAAAACGAAATGGGTTGAATATAAACTAATATGATAATAATCTGTAGTTATTGATACGATTACCTGTGTTAAAATCACTTTAAACTGTAGTTATAGAGAAGACAAAACAAATTATTTTCAATTAAGCGGTGTCATTGACATTTAGCCGGTGAACCAAATCAGCTGGACGTAATTTTCACTGATTTATTTCACTTTTACACACACGTTTTTAACTAAATACACTTTTATAATTATAAGATCGTGTTTTGTGATGAATTTTAGCCTTAATTCTCGAAATAATTAATAAAAAATTAAAATAAATACGGGACGAAATGCAATCAGATGTTAGCCGTAGTGTTGCCACACGCAAAAAAAAATCCATTCAATCTGGTTAAGTTGTAACTTGTAAGTACCTATCCCATTTGTTTGACGTTGATATGATTGAGGTTACGCAACTGCATTGTTAGTGTTATAATTACTTGTTGTTACTATTGTTAATATAATATTTAGTTTGGTTATACCCTGGAACAAACGGTTCAAAATAAATGAACCCATACAAACATCATTGCATTGTAGTCAAGATACCACGCCAATTTCAAGCAATCAAAGTCTGATATCATTGCATCGGATGAAGGATATCAGTAATCTCATAACCTCTGGGGATGCATGAGCCAACAGGGATGCCAGATTAACAGGGACGGGGACATTCATATCGATAAGGCAGGTATACAAGTCTGGAGTTAACCTATATTTAGGGCAGTCGAAAAACAGATGGTCTAGGGAACCCTCGTCCAGTCCACACTCGCACAGTGATGAGTCCCTCACGCGGATTTTGTGTAAGAAAACCGGAGAGCAGCAGAAGCCCGTGCGAAGACGGCAAATGACGGATATAATACGCTTGTCGACTTTTTTATACCGGTAAAACCAAGGCTTTGGTGTAACGTTTGGTTGGATCGAATGGAAGAATTTGCCTTTATTCCTACTACTATGAAGCCAGTGAGCCTGCCAAGATGACTGGAGGTCTGCCTGAGGCAAGCTCAACAGATCATTGTAGTGTATAAGCATATACCCATATATTAACCTACTTGTAACCAATATATATACGAGGTGTTACTACATTAAAGGCAGTCTTATATCATTCGAGCTGGTGTTTCATTCAATGTTCGATCCCAACATCATATGGCGACCCTGCCACGTTAGGCGCGCGCGCGATATTTGACTCCTCAGCCGTTTTAAGGACAGTGAATGAACTCTTAGGCGCACGAAAGATGCATTCACAAAACTTTTTTCTACAGTCGCGGTTTTCAGTGCAAGTTTGTTATTTGAATATAAAATGGTTCGCAAAGTAATACGAAAGAACAGGTGTTGATCAGCCAGACTGCAGCGGGTGACGGCCAAAATTCGGCGAGAACAGAACAACTGCTATATCATGCGAGTACCTCCAGTATATTCTTGCTGGTGATCCTTTTACTCCTTAGTCTTAGAGGTCTTTACCTGATATACAAAGCATACAGGAGATGTCACGGTCGTATAGTAGATCAGCGTGTAAACGACTTGGTTTTGAGGAGATACGCAAGTATACTCCGCGGTCAACGCAAGCAAGCGCAACCAGAAAACGTGTAATAAATGAGGTACAAGAAAAAAGTGCTAGCATCTAGTAAACAGTGCGTAGTGCGTCATAATATAATACCTAATCATTATAATCGCGTAGTGGAGAACTATATCCGATGATTTTGGAACTCTAATTTAGTTAATAAGGTGACGGTATCGGTGTCTGGATTTAAGGGTATGTACGTGTCACGTAATTATTTACATTAATGGCAGAATTTTTAAAAGAAATATGCGATGGCTTATTAAAAATTAGAACATATTTAATTAAAGTTGGTCCAAGCAGACGACAAAGGGAATTATGTGAGAAAAAACTAAGTGAAACTGAGAGTTTGTATCAACAATATAACAGTTACTTAGAGGAAATTGTTAAAATAAGTCCATCTCGATATACATAATCGATAATATTTGCGTAAATATTAAAAAAAAAAAATATATGGAAATTTTTGATTTATGTAATAGTAAGACGAGTATCACGATGGCGAAATTTGACTTGAAAATCGCGCTCAGCTTATTACCAGTAATGAATGACTCGGAATTAAATACAAAACAATTAATTGATGGTATCGAATATTACGCCTCTATTTTAGATGACGCCTCACAAGGCAATTTGGTGCAATTTATATTAAAAAGTCGGCTATCACAGTCGGCTAAACTAAGATTGACATCGGAATATGGCAGTGTTTCCGAACTAATTAAGGATATGAGGTTACATCTTCTACCCAAAAAATCATTAACAGCCATACAAAGTAGGTTGCAGTCCGCAAGGCAAGGTGAAAAAACTATATCCGATTTTGGTCAGGAAATATCTAATATGTTCGTCGACCTGACGATCTCGCAATCCGAGGGGCATACTGGGAGTTATGGAGTATTAAAACATGTTAACGAAAAACTTGCTATCAAGCGTTTTGCTGACGGATTGCGGAACCGTCGGTTAAGCACGATCATAGCAGCAAGGAACTATGATACTTTGAACGACGCCATACAGGCAGCCGCTGACGAGGAGCTTTCATCGTCTTGTAATAATTCATCTGAAATTTTAACTATGCGGAAACCTAACCGTTCGCCTTTCAGTAATAACTACCGAGGAAATCAACGAGGGTTCCACCCTACCCCAAACCCGAGGGGTAGAGGTGCGCATGCAACGGGATTTTCTCAGCAACATGGAGCTGTACGGGGTTGGACCCGTACATATCGGGGCCGTTCTCCAGGATTTAGAGGTAGGTCTTATAATAATAATAATAACAGGCAGTTTCGCAGAAACGGCAATGTTCACGTTATGGCAACAAATAATAATGATCAGTCTAAGACTGAAAGAGTAGAAGAGGGAAATATACAGCAGTTTTTTCGGGGTTAGTAATAAATTTATTTTTTCATACGATAATTCATTAGTAACTAGATTATCATTAAATGACAAAGAATATTCATGGTTAATTGACACCGGGGCATCGATCTCCGCTATAACGTATGATTGCATCATTAATCAAAACATTCCTTTGCACAAATGGAAAACCACAATAAATGGTATTGGGGGCAAAGTAGAAGCAATCGGATACGCATATTTACCGCTTAGGACAGATGAGTATGTTCTTAACCATAAGTTTTATGTTTTTACAAGCTTGCCATGTAGGGCAGATGGCATCATTGGTTATGATTTCTTAAGTAAGTTTAGGGCTTGTCTAGATTTAGAACATAAACAAATGACTTTGTATACTTCGATTAATAATAAAATAGTTCTACAATTAAATAATCATGTAAAGCAATTATTCAACATTCCTTCTAGGTCTGAATCTATACATTATTTGTATACAAGTATGAATGAAGAGTGTGTGGTTTGTGCAGCAGAATTGAGCGATGGGATCTTTATGGCTAGTTCTATAGTTACCCCAATCAATGGTAAGATACCTATACGAATATTAAATACTACTGAAAGTGATTTTACCTTGAACGAAATCAAACCTACTTTGCATAAATTGAGCGATTATAAATTATGTTCATTTGATACTTGTTCACGGAACGTAGAACGCGTAAAAAGCTTACTAGCAGCACTCAATTTAAATCATTTGAACTTAGAAGAAAAGATTTCTATTCAAAATTTATGTGCCAAGTACGCGGACATTTTTTGCCTGCCGGGTGACACTCTAACGACCACACCTATTTATAGTCATAAGATAAAATTAAAAGAAAACGCGGATACAGTGTATGTTAAGCCATACAGGCTTCCTCATTCACAAAAAACTGAAGTAGATAAGCAAATAAAAAACATGTTATCACAGGGAATCATTGAACCATGCGCCAGTGAATGGTCGAGTCCAGTGCTTTTAGTACCCAAAAAGGCTGATCCTTCCGGAAAAAAAAAGTGGCGTTTAGTTATAGACTACAGAAAATTAAATAACTGCATTCAGGATGATAAGTTCCCACTTCCAAATATAACAGACATTCTTGATTCTCTTTCAGGGTGTATTTATTTTACTCACCTCGATTTATATCAAGGGTTTTATAATGTTAGTCTGGAAAAAGAAAGTAGGAAATATACAGCTTTTGCATCCGGTCAGTACCAGATGACCAGGATGCCCATGGGTCTCAAAACAAGCCCAAATTCATTTTCTAGAATGATGAATATAGCTATGGCTGGCTTGACATACGAGAATGCCTAGTATATTTAGACGATTTGATCGTATATGGGAAAAATTTAAATTCGGCGATAAAAAACTTATTAGATGTGTTTGAACGGTTGCGAACAACTAATTTAAAATTAAATCCATCTAAATGTGATTTTTTGAAAAAGGAGATGTTGTATTTGGGGCATGTTATTTCATCAGAGGGTGTTTTACCTGACCCCCAAAAATTAGATGTCGTAAAAAACTATCCAGTACCGCGTAACTCAGATGAGCTCAAGCGATTCGTTGCCTTTGCCAATTACTACAGAAAATTTATACAAAATTTCGCTGATATTGCGCAACCTTTGAATCATTTGTCTAAGAAAAACATTCCATTTGAGTGGTCTGATACCTGCCAGAGGTCATTTGATTTACTAAAACAAAAATTAATGTCTCCTCCAATACTCGAATATCCAAATTTTTCAAATGAAAACGTGTTCGTCGTTCAGACAGACGCGTCAGGATTAGCGATAGGAGCTATATTAGCTAATCAAAATGGGAAACCGGTAGCTTATGCCAGTAGAACTTTGAACAAGGCAGAAAAGAACTACCCAACAATAGAGAAGGAGCTACTTGCCATTGTTTGGGCCGTAAAACATTTTAGGCCTTACCTTTATGGTCGTAAATTTAAAATATTGACCGACCACAAACCATTAATGTACTTATTTAATATAAAAGAACCCTCTAGTAGGTTATTAAAATTTAGAATTTTATTAGAGGAATATGATTTTTGGGTCGAGTATGTTAGAGGCTCGGACAACGCAGCTGCAGATGCACTGTCTCGGATTATCATAACATCTCAAGATTTGAAAGATATGCACGAATGTGTCGTTAGTGTAATGACGCGAGCGCAGAAGAAGAAGTTAGAGGTTACGCTGGATACTCCGGATCCTATGGTCTCTACTAATGACTGGTCTGATCAGCCAAGCATTGTGGAAACTCATAGTAAACCGAAGTTATCTGTTGAGTTAAGATTTATAAACAATGACCAATTATGTAAATTAGAAAAAGAGTGTAAGATTAAGAGCGACAGTGGATTATTAAATTTTATACCAAATGAGATGGTAATATATATAAAATCAGCTACTCGATCGCAACTGACGCCAGACGCATTTGCGAGAGAGCTGAATATATTGTGTACGCAGTTAAATATTACTGAAGTATATTTTATAAAAAATAAAATAACTGCTACATTTATTGACACACTAGTAAAAAGTATAAAGAAAATAAACAATTGGACCGGTCCCCGTTTGTGTGTGTTAAAAGGTGTTGAAAGAATAGAGGACAAGGATGAGAGAAGAATCATTCTCAATGACTTCCATCTGTTACCTACGAGTGGCCACGCAGGTATCCGACGGATGGTCAATAATATTAAGAAATACTATTTTTGGACAGGTCTAGAACGCGACGTTACTCAATTTATTAAGAAATGTGACAAGTGCCAAAAACAAAAGCACTCAGTTAACGTTAAAGAACCGATGACAATAACGACTACGGCTCACTCTGCTTTTGAAAAGTTATTTTTAGACGTAGTAGGTCCTTTAGATAAAGATATACACAATTATTCTTACATATTGACGCTCCAATGTGAATTGAGCAAATATGTAGAAGCGTATCCATTAGTAACTAAAACTAGTACAGAAATCGCTAGAACTTTTGTAAACAATTTTGTGCTACGATATGGTATACCAAAGGAAATAGCAACTGATAGAGGAACTGAATTCATGTCTGCGACCTTGCAAGAAGTATGTCAGTTACTTCACATACATAAAATTAATTCAACCGCTTATCACCACGAGAGCATTGGTGCACTCGAAAACTCACATAAAAATTTAGGTGCATTCTTGCGAATATTTACAGATAACCGTCCAGATTCGTGGAGCAAGTGGCTTCCATTCTGGTGTTTTAGTTATAATACATCGGTACACTCAGAGACTAAATACACACCGTTCGAATTAGTTTTTGGTAAGAAATGTAATTTACCTAGCAATCTAACTAAAACCATTGAACCTCTTTACAATTACGAAAGCTATCCTCTCGAATTGAAATATCGATTACAGGTATCACTAAAAGAAGCACGTGAAAATTTAATTAAGTCTAAGATAATACGAAAGGAAAAATATGATGTAACCTCACATCCAGTCAAATATAAAAAAGATGATTTAATTTTAATTCGAAACGAAACTGGTAATAAGTTGTCTCATATATACTTAGGTCCATATCCTGTATTGAAGGACATGTCACCAAATGTACAGATATTGAAAGACGGTAAACCCGATACTGTTCACAAAAACCGTACAAAACTATATTTTCCCAAATAAATTATAAATATAATAATAAAATATTATGATTATGTTTATAGTACTTTTAATTGTAGCCAACTGTACCCTAGCAGCTGGCACTCAATTGTTATGAAACTTGAAACCATGATTGTATTGTACTCATTACTAACTATTGTACTTAAAGAATTTAGATGTAAGTGTCTATTAAAATAACTATCTAAAACTAAGGTATCTAACAATGTCTATCAAAATAAAATATATGTAATTATTTTATTTTTCCTTGTGGTGGAAGATGTAGTGTATAAGCATATACCCATATATTAACCTACTTGTAACCAATATATATACGAGGTGTTACTACATTAAAGGCAGTCTTATATCATTCGAGCTGGTGTTTCATTCAATGTTCGATCCCAACATCATATCATAACCCTAATAGGTTAGATGCTTAAGGTCAGATGATGGTGAATTAATAGCGGCTTTAGCAAGAGTATCAGCACACTCATCACCCACAATACCCGAATAGCTTGGGATCCAAACAAGCTGCACCGTTTTTCCACTGCTTGCGCATGCAAACAGAGACTTTTTTATGTCCAGCAATAGGGAGCTATGAAGTCTGCTATGATAGGGTCTCTGTTCAAGGGCTACAAGACAGCTTAATGAGTCAGTGAATATGACTGCATTATTAATATTTTGTAACTCTATGTATAGACAGGCCTCCAAAACTGCAACACACTCCCCAGTGAACACTGAAGCCTCCCTGGGGCATCTAAACATAAGCAAGATCTTGGAGTTATGGTAATACACAGCGGCTCCGGTATAACTGCTGCAATCAAATTTTGAGGCATCTGTATAAAACTGATGCCACCCAGTCCAACGGCTAGCCAGGAGCGCCTTAAAGGTTGAGTTTGCTGAGGGGGATTTTTTTGATATACCAATATTTAGGTATATATCAGGTCTTATGCTTCAAGACCTGAAATGAGTAATTGAAGAGGGGAAGTCTATCAAACTTAACCAGTGGGCATTCCAAACTATGAGTAGATCTGTAGGCCTGAATAATCAGTGGAATTTCTTTATGCCTCCAATAATTGGAATTATTACAGATGGAGTGTAAATTTATTATTTTTTGTTTCAGGGGGTGAGTTTCCTTACTTAATAACCGGAACAGAAAGCGGGCCGCCAGGTACTGTCGTCTTAGCGCCAGAGGAGGCTCTGCACATTCAACCTGTAGAACATTTGTAGGTGTGGATTTCATTCATCCAGATATGATTCGGAGGCAGTTAAATTGGATTCTATCCAGTCGCGCCAAGGCTCCCTTGTTACACGGTATTAGTAGAAATGATCCATAATCCATTATGCTACGGATCAGTGCATTATACACTAATTTCATAGTGAATGGATGCGCACCCCACCAGACCCCAGCGAGAGCTTTCAAAATAGGGATAGTTCTCTCACATTTCTTAACCTGGTATTCAAGGTGTGGGAGGCCGGACAGCTTCGAGTCCAAAAACACACCCAGGAATTTGGCTTTTCGCTCAACTGGAATGATGAAGTCCTGAATGGTAACTTGAACCGGGGAAGAAGTTTTTTGCGAGAGAAGATTACCACCGAACTTTTGGGCGCAGATAGGTTGAGCCCATGGTCCTAGAGCCACTGGTTCAAAGAGTTCAAGGAGACCGTCACTGATGTGGCAGCATCAGTAACAGAGTGGTTGGTGACATAGACAGCCAGATCGTCAGCATATTGGAGAATTTGGCAGTCGGTATTCAAGCTTGAGCCAATATCTGCTGTATACAGATTGTATAATAATGGGCTCAATACTGAGCCTTGAGGTAAACCTGTCCAAACCCTTCGCTGACCAAATTCCTCTTCCTGAACCCTCAGGGAAACTGACCGAGACATAAGAATCTGACAGATACATTGTATCATCCTCACCGGTAAGCTCAGCTGTTGCAATTTATGCCTGAGCAGAGGGAGGAGGACACTATCATATGCAGAGGCTATGTCCAGAAATGAGGCAACTACCGATTGGTTTTGGGATAGAGCAGAACGTATATCGGTTATAAGTACTCCAACACTATCCATAGTGCTGAGCCCCTTCCTGAACCCAAACTGGGAAGTCGGCAGTAAGTCTCTCGACTCCACCATCCACTCCAGACGGTTTTTTATTAGCCATTCTAGAATTTTAACCATGACCGATGAGAGCGCAATAGGTCTGAAGTTATTTGGGTCGCCTGGATGTTTGCCCGGCTTTAGCACAGGTATAATAATCTGTAGTTTCCACTGATCTGGGATCCAACCCTCAGCATAACAGTTATTTAAGATCTCTAATAGATACCTTCGTGTTTCTTTTCCAGATTTGGAGATGAATGAGTATGGGATTCCATCAACCCCAGGAGAGGAGTCCCTTACGTAGTTTAGAACCATGTCCAGTTCTTGAGCAGAGAACAGCAAGTCCGGGGGGCTACCAATAAGCTCCACAGGAGGCTGCCGAGTCTCCGACAGTGAAGGCACGTATGGAGGGGCTATCTTGTCAAAAAACAGCTCCGCAGTCTGCCTAAATATAGGAGACGACGAAGAGGAGGTACAGCCTGATCTAAATCCATTTATGCGTTTCCATACCACTGAAGAGGGAGTGGACGGAGATAGGGAAGAGCAAAAGGTAACCCATCCTGTTCGCTTCTTCCTTCGGAGTAGCTTCCGGGTTTTTGCGCAAATATGTTTATAGTGTATTAAGTTGTGCATAGTCATATCGGCATTGTATGTTCTTTCAGCTTCTTTCCTGGTTCTGATCATCTGGGTGCACTCACCATCCCACCATGGCGGAGATGGCAACCTACCCCTTGCGCTGTTGAAGAAATTTGACCTGCTCTTCTAATAAGGATGCATATTGAGGCCAATCTGGGTTTGATAAGGTGAACCTAAGGAGTGAAGGAGAGCTTTTTTCCACATAAGTTCTATTTGTAACAGAGACGAGTATTGGGTAGTGATCACTGCCATGCGTCAAGTCTGTGCACTGCCAGAGGGCCACTGTGGCAACATCTTTTTTTTTTCTCTTTATTTATTGTTAGGGATTTTTATACAAATGTACATGTCAGTCCCATCGTACCTTTTATACGCACTTACTCGTCTACAAATCGTAACCTAGCAAATTTAAATAGGTTGTAACAAGCTTCAGACTTAGGTGTACACAATATTTGCAAAAAGATACCTACATCATACAGATTTAAGTTTAGCTTTTTAAATAGCTCGTCTCGAGCAGCCTGATATCTGGTACATTCCGCCAATAAGTGAGTGACATCTTCCAAAGTCCCACATACTTCACAGTTTGGTGAATCAAGTCTTTTCATTAAAAATCCAAACTTATTGAGCGGCATGTGACCAGACCTCAATCTGTGGGCGGTAACAACTAGTTTTCTGCCTAATATTGTGTTCAAAAACCAAGGTATATGTGGAGGCTCCGACACGATAGCTTTGTACCATATCCCTTTATTCTTCGATCTTTCGTTAAAATATTCTTTCCATAGCGCGTGACATCTATTTCTGTACTTAGGAAATAATTCTAAATAGCTAGTTTCCAAATCTACCTCTTTCCCTCCAATAATTCCAAATTTCGCTAAACGGTCAGCCTCCTCATTTCCTTTTATACCTACATGAGAGGGAACCCACTGCAATTTCAGATCAAACCCGCGTTCCGTCAGACTTTGTATTTGTGCTAGTACTACATAGGCTATCGAAGCGCCTCTGCAGCCAGAGGCACATCGAGCTATATGTTGAAGAGCGCTTTTACTGTCTACACAGATTACAGCTTTCCTTTTGCCAATACGTTGGATATAGACCTGTGCCTCTGAAATTGCAAGGAGCTCCAACGACATGATTGAAACAGAGTAATAACCTTAAAACAACTATTTGCATCATTTCCTGGTTTTAAAGGATCATAGTAAGCAGCACCACAGCCATTAGCACTCCTAGAGCCATCAGTAAAAATAGTATAGTAACCCTCATATTTCTTTCATATTTCATTCAATATTTCTATTTTTAATAAGTTGTAATTGTAAGCTTTTTTGGGTTCTTTAATTGCTTCTAAATTATCTTTTATTATGCTTTGAATAGGGATCTTACTTAACCAGATCTCCAAAGTGAACATTTCGATAATTGGGGTCGATTTAATATTTTCCTCTCTGGTTTCTTTGAAAACACTAACCAGTAAGGGAATCTTCTTTTTAGCCCAGTACCGGGCATGTGTAAGAGTGGTAACTTCTGATAGAAGCTTAGTTGTTACATTGTCAGATAAGGATTGCGTTTTTAAACAATATTTGATGGCTAACCATCGTCTTCTTAAATGCAGTGGAGGTACACAAAGCTCGCATTCCATCACGTGTATTGGAGTACTTCTTATAAAGCCCCCCACGACCCTCAAAGCCTGATTTTGTACTTTAACCAACTTATGTATATGTGTGTTCGCACTGCTGTCGAATAAAAAACTTCCATAGTCTAACCTACTTCTGATAAGTGCAATATATAATCTACGCAAATGAACTTGATGAACGCCCCAGGAAGATCCAGTTAGAATTTTAAGTAGATTGACGAGCTTCTGACACTTTTCAACGATTGTATTGATGTGCTTACCCCATCGCAGTGCTTTGTCTAACCAAATACCCAGATATTTGTAAGATTGCACAATTTGTTAAGAATTCACGAAGCCAATTGGCAACACTGAGGAAAACGCAATGACAGCTAGTGGACACTTCGTGGCAACTCAGCCAATAATAAATTATAATTTTCTACTACTCATGTTATTAAAAACGGAACATTAAAAGGCTACAAAAGTACACCATTTTATTATTAAGTAAGATCCCAGGAGTCGGCGTTGTCATTTGGTGACCCCTACGTGATATACGGAAGTATTGAGCACAAACAACCTATAAGTACAAAGAATCCGCTAATCGGAGACTAAGGAAAACAAAGGAGGCAATATTCAACCTCAGGATCTCGCCAGCCAGCAGCTGCAGCCACATATCCGAGGGAAGTTGCTCAATTCATATACTACTTTCCATTTCCTTCTCCCTTTATTTGAGTAAATGGTGTCGATAGTTTTCATAAGTACCTACCTACATACCTACGGTTAAATATAATTTTTCTCCTCAGTGAGTTACATTTTCAAGTTCGTTCTACTTTACTATTTCCTTGACTACTTCCATGGAAGTTAAGCACGTTATTCCATTTCTTACTTACCTAAAAGGTGACATTGTAACCCATTTTATTTTACCGCGTTTCGACCTGTCTTAATGGCATCGTACCGGCATTTCAAGTTACCAAATTGCAGTTAGTTTTTTATCTAAAATCATTCTGAAATTATTTTATGTGTACCAAACATTAAGCCAATCCTATTTATAAAATATTTCAGGTGAAATTGGAGAGTGAGTTGGTCGTAATTTGATAAATTATCGGTGAGTGTCGCGCCGTATTCCAGCTACGCACTGTGTTCGTGCACCGTGCCTGCTAGCACATCACATCTTACCTACGGGTGTCTTATCGGCGCGTCAGCTGTTCCGGCCGGGTATGTCACATTGTATCAACTATTAAATCACTGGATTTTGTATAATTTTGTTCATTGAGTTTGCGTGTTTGTTGCTTGATTTATTTAATTAAAATGAGCGAAATAAAGGCTCTCACTAAGCGACGAGCTTCGATTAAGCAACGATTGACTACATTTGAAAAATATTTAAACCCCTTATTAGATGTAAAAGAGACTAGTTAGGTAAAAGTAAACGAGTTGCGCTTGAGACTAACGGGTTTGCGCGAGCTTACCTTAAGCTTTGACGAAATTCAGTCACAAATTGAGTTATTAGATGATGATGAAACTGGTGAAACTCAGTTTAAGGAACGGGAAATTAATGAAAATCGATTTTATGAGTTGATAGCTAGTGGCCAGGCGCTGCTCGATTATTTTGATAGAAAAATGGATGATGAGTCAACATCGCACAAGTCTAATAATTCTTCTTTGGTTAAATTAAAATTACCGTCGATTCAGATTCCGCCTTTTGAAGGTCATCATAGTAACTGGCTTTCCTTTAGAGATACCTATCTCTCATTAATTCACAATAATGACAGTATTGACAATATAAACAAATTTCATTATTTAAAACAGTACTTAAAGGGTTCAGCGAGTAAAGTTATAGAATCAGTGACTATGTCGGCTGATAATTATGAAATTGCATGGGCTTTATTATGCGAACGTTTTAATAATAAGCGGTTGCTTATTAATGAGCATATTAAGTGTTTATTCTCTCTAGAAACTTTGCACAAAGAATCTTTATTATATTATATTTATTTACTTATAATTGATACTTTATCAAAGATTTTAAGTGCATTAAATTCGTTAGGTGAGCCTACCCAGCAGTGGGACTCGCTCATTATATATATGGCATCAGCGAAGTTAGACAGTGTTACAGCTAGGAAATGGGAAGAGTCTAGGAACGATAAGGAATCTCCTACATTGGAGGAATTCTTTGCTTTCATGCGTCAGAGAGCGACTGTTTTAGAGACAATTAATGTAAACAGGTCATCGAGCAACAATAACAATAATAATAAAAATGAAAGGCGGTTGTCTAATAAGTCAAATTCATTTTTTTCTTTATCGAATGAGACTTCTCCGCCTGAAGGTTGTGTGGCCTGCAACCAAAAGCATAAACTGTATGAATGTCCCAAATTTAAGTCGCTTCCGGTGGACCAAAGAATTACTTCAGTAAGTCAATGGAATCTGTGTACCAACTGTTTCCGCAGTGGACATCTGTCGTATAGGTGTAGGCTGAACGGCTGCCGCATCTGTAAGAAAAAACATAACACATTATTACATAAAACACATACAGGCACACACCAACCATCCACCCCGCAAACTCCGCAAACACAACAACAACAACAATCACGACCATCTCCACCTGATACATCAACTATTAACAATAATATACCGATTGCTGAGCCTAATTCTAATGGCAATACTAATAATTCCAATTCCTCCTCTACTATTTCTATGTCTGCAATCACCGCCAATCAAGCTGTTCTTTCCACGGCGTTGGTCCAGGTGAACTCTGGTGGCAATACTCAAACTTTGAGGGCTATTCTGGATAGCGGTAGCCAATCTTCATTCATAGCCGAAAGGGCACATAAACTCATCAATTCTCCCAAGAGACAAAATAATTGTCAAAGTCTGTCGGGCTTAGGCAACACCACTTTCAATTTATCAGAACATTGTAACTTACAGCTTTCTTCGCTGTATAGCGCGTATAGTTTTACAGCTAAATGTTATGTTTTGCCACGAATTACTGGCCACCTACCTCAAGTGTCAATTCGTGTGCAAGATTTAGGTATCCCAAGCCACATTAAGTTAGCTGATCCACAGTTTTATCATCCCAACGATGTTGATTTATTATTAGGTGCTGACGTGTTTTGGGACTTGATAGGAACAAATAAGTTGAACCTAGGACCTCAACGGCCTATCCTACAAGAGACGCATCTTGGCTGGATAGTTGCTGGCCCCATGAATATAAATTATTATGAAAATAATACGAGTCGAATAAGTTGCAATTTCTCACGTGAAATAAGAGAACAACTTACTCACTCTTGGGAAATCGAGGAGATACCAAAGGATGTAAAACCTGAATTACAGGAGAATTATTGCGAGCGTCTTTTCGCTGAAACAACGCGCCGAGAGAATAGTGGTAGATTTTGCGTTCAAATTCCTTTTAAGGAAAACTCAGCTGTATTAGGAGACTCTCATAAAATTGCAGAAAGGAGGCTAATACAACTAGAAAGGAAGTTAAAGGGTAAACCGCAGCTAAAAGACGACTACCGTCACTTTATTAATGAATACGAACAATTTGGTCACATGACGGAGGTGGTTAAACCGAGTTTTGCGTGTTACTTACCCCATCACGCCGTCATAAAGGCAAATAGTGAAACTACCAAATTACGCGTAGTTTTCGATGCCTCCGCAAAAACCACTAGTGGCGTCTCGTTCAACGACGTTCAGCATGTAGGGCCCGTAGTCCAAGACGATTTATTTCTATTTATCTTGCTTAGGTACCGGCAACACAGGTATGCCATCTCGGCTGACGTGGAAAAAATGTACCGTCAAATATTAATAGAACCTAAGCAGAGATATTTGCAAATGGTATTGTGGCGAGATGGATCTCATTTACCTATAAAATATTATGAATTAAATACAATAACTTACGGGACGGCATCTGCACCATATTTAAGCACTAGGTGCTTCCTTCAATTATCACAAGAATGCATTCATAAAAATGTATCTCAGCAAATCAAAGAAAACTTCTATGTCGATGACTACCTCTCAGGGGCAGAGACCGAAGAAGACTTAAGTCAAATGGTCAATTCGGTGAGGTCAGTACTTGACTCTGCATGCCTTCCGTTACGAAAATTTCGCACAAATGCCTCTATAATTGTTGATAACCATTCAAATGTGTCCTCACCCAAAAATTTAGACTTATCATCTCAGTCAAGCGTGTTAGGGCTCAAGTGGAATCCAGCTAAGGATATTTTGCAATTTCCTGTTGATATAAACTGTGAATCTAGAGCTACTAAAAGAAATATTCTTTCCAGCTCAGCAAAATTATTCGATCCGCTTGGTTTAGTTAGCCTGACCACCATTATCCCAAAGATTATGCTCCAAAAATTATGGCTTTCAAAACTTGTCTGGGACGACCCTGTAGACGCTATATTGGAAAGGGAATGGTTCAAATTCGTAAAAGAGTTAGGCCAAATTTCTGATATTGAAATACCTAGGTGCGCTTTAATACCGAATGCAACTAGAATAGAGTTGTACTCGTTCTCAGATGCATCTCAAGCCGCGTACGCAGGCGCAATCTATCTTCGATCTATTAACGATTCTGGCAACGTATTAGTAAGGCTGCTTTGTGCCAAGACAAAGGTCGCTCCAGTAAAGCCTACTACCATCCCAAGATTGGAACTTTGTGGAGCCCTCCTGTCAGCACGTTTAAGTAGCAAGGTGTTGAAGGCTCTACGATGCAACATCAACGCTACATTTCACTGGACAGACTCCACAATTGTACTGGGCTGGTTGAAGTCTGAACCTCGTGACTTAAAACCATTTATTTCAAACCGTGTCTCGAAAATTCAAGACCTTACTGCTCAGTCTTCTTGGAGACACATACCTGGAGAAATAAATCCCGCAGATTTAGCATCACGTGGCGTCAGTCCTAAATTAATTCATGTGTCTAAGATTTGGTGGAATGGACCGTCTTTCTTAATGAACGACCAGATTGATTGGCCTAACAACCTCACTATTAAAAACGTATTTGAATTACCTGAACGGAAAGCTTATACTAAAAGCAACGCCACAACTACACTACACACTACAAACCTAAATTCTACAACAGCTGCAGATCTCTGCGATGTGGTGAATGATGTGGTGTGGTGATTTATTAATAATCTACGTAACAAAGCAGTGAAAACGGCAGGACCCTTAACCACAGACGAGTTAAGGTCATCTTTAGTGACGTTGGTTAAACTTCATCAGAGAAATTGTTTCGCTAAAGAAATAAAAAGATTACTAAACAAGCAAAACTTACCTGTGTCATCACACATTTTGTCATTGAGTGTGTTTCTTAGTGACGATCAAATTCTCTGTGTTGGTGGGAGAATTCAAAACTCATCTGAAACATACAATAAGAAACATCCAATGTTATTAGACTCGAGTCATGTTTTTACTAAATTGCTTTTCATTCATTTTCATAAGAAATTTCTACATTGCGGACCACAGCTCTTACTCAGCAACATAAGAAACGAGTTTTGGCCGTTAAGAGGCAGAGTTTTAGCTCGAAGCACGGTTAATCAATGTACAATTTGTAGAATCATGCAAGCTAAAATAATTAACCCCATCATGGGCAACTTACCCGCTGCAAGAGTCATACCAAGCCCTCCATTTCACATTAGTGGTGTTGATTTCGCTGGTCCATATCTCATTCTTAATCGCAAGGGTCCTGGCGGCAAAACACAATTTCTAGTTCACAATTATTAATTAAAAGCTGCACCTGTTGTTGTCGAACTCCCCTACTAAACACACAGTATTTGGATTTGCCAATAGATAACTCTAATCCTAATCCATCTAGGATAGTAATAAAAATGTGCAAAGCATCCTGGATTTTATCTTGGCCTTCCAGAATGTTTTTATATGTTGTATAAAGTACAAAGTCATCTGCGTATTGGCATATATACACATTCATGATCTCCCTGCAAAGTCTGTAGGTTGCAATGTTAAAGAGCAGTGAGGAAATAGGATCACCTTGGGCTAGGCCTTTTCCGGTGTATCGGATAATCTCGTTACACCCTGCAATCCCGTTAGTAACTTTAAGATGACGTTCACTAAGAAAGTTCCATAAATACTGACATATAGTTCTACCTATACCTAAGTTATCAAGAATGCACAACAACTTTTCTTTTAATGTCCAGAAAACAAGCTAAAGTTGGATTGCCATTTGTGAAGCCTATTTGAATTTGGGTCACTAGACGGGTTAAACAATCAATGCTAGACTGTCCCCGGCGAAAGCCAGTCCCATAAGGGGACAATATCTGGTGTCTTTCTACTTACCATTCAAGTCTTTTGGCTACCATAGCATGAAAAATCTTACAAGTGCAAGCCATCAGAGATATAGGTCTAAATTTATAAGTATTTCTATTAGCACCCGGCTTTGGTATAGGTATGATTTTAATGTCCCGCCATTGAGTTGGAGGTGACCCTGAATTTAAGATGGTATTGTATATTTTAAGTAAATATAACTTACCAACTGGTGGTAAATTAGAAATCATGGAAAATGTAATTTTATCATCACCTGGGGCAGTATCTTTTTTCTTTAGGCAGTGATTCATTTCCTCTAGTGTAAAATCTGATTCTATAAATGCATTTCTGGAATTAAAAATTGGCATCCCTGGTAGCACATAGTCTGGTGCCAGATCACCCAGCATTTCATTCAGTTGTTCCTCTGGAATATCATCTCTTGTCCTTTTGTAACCCTTAACCCAACGCAAACGTTGCCACATGCTAGAGGCAGACACTCTACTGTCAATACTGTCACAAAATTTCCTAAAGTCATTTGCCTTAGCGTTCCTTATAGCTTCCTTTGCCTTCAATGTTTTTCTTTCAAGTAAGGCTAGGTATTGATGTTGGGTTTCTTCTAAAATTACTCAGGGCTAGTCTCCGTTCACCTATTAACTTAGAGATATTCGGGCTCCAGTAACCTTTTGCTTTGAATTTGCTGTTTGGGTTATTACATTTCTTAATCATTGGAATACATACATCAGCTGCTTTATTTATTTGGTAGGTAAAGTAGTCATATAGATCATGTACACTGCTGCCTTCAGCAGGTGACAAACCACAATTTAAGAGTTGTTGCTTATAAGCTCTCCAGTCAACCAATTTATAATTACGTTTATTGGAAATCTGTAGTACGTCAGAATATTTGATTTTAATTTTAATGAACAAGTGGTCACTACCCAAGTTTTCATTCATCACACACCAATTGAAATGAATAGCTATATCTACAGATGCAAATGTAATATCAGGAGAGGTGCTTTGTAAGACACCATCCACCAATTTAACTCTAGTAGGTTCTCCATCATTCAGAGAAGTAAATCCAAACTCCAGGGATGAATCCAAAATTTGTTTACCTCTAGTATCATTTTTGTATGACCAGTTTCTATGGTGGGCGTTAAAGTCACCTGCTATCAAACAATTTTTGGGAAACATAGAAAAAATTGTGTCCCCAATCTGATTGAGTAGTTCTCACAGATTTAGGGCAGTATACAAGAATTATATACTGGATATAGCTACAATTATTCAATCTTACACATAATACTTCTATACCTGAGTTAAACAAGTTCATATGTAACTCCTGAGTGCTAAGTGAATTATGTGTTAATATAGCTATCCCACCATGTGTATCAGGCGGGGTTTGGTCTCGTCTAAATATTTTATATTGGTTAAAGTTAATACGTACCTCCTCTCCTAACCAGGTTTCACTTATTAACGCAACATGAACTTTCTCTTGTGATAATAAACACTTGACCTCCTCCGCTTTAGGTGGTAAGCTTTGTGCATTCCACTGCAATATGTTTAAATTAATGACTTTGCGTGAACAAGCCATCTTGTAAAATAGAAAAGAGTTTACTAAACAAATCTGCATCCTTGACTAGGTACCACATAAAGTTAAAACATTCTTCAATAATAAGACTAAATACTAATTTAACTTTCACATCAAGATTACACTCAGACCTCCAGATTTCTTTTAATTTATATAACGATTTCCTGAAATCTACTTTGCGCTTTGTTAGTTCTTCTTTATTTTCAATATTTCCTTGTTTTATTGATGATTCGCCTTCATACTCCCATGTAAAGTTACAGCTATGGTTTGATTTTGCTTTCTTTTTAGTTTGCTTCTTAAGGGGGTTGCCCAATATTACAGAACTCACAGACTCTTCCATGCTCTGTTCGCCTATATCTTCTGTGTAATTGCTTTGTTTATTATTCACTAATATGTCCCTATATGTTGTAGTTTCGTTTCTAATGTGATTTTTTGTACTATTGCATGTGTTTTCAACCGTATAATGCTGCCTTTTTTAGTTTTTTGCTCCTCTAAATAGGAGTTAAGAGCGTTTCTGTACGTGTAGTTCTTGTCACACATAATTTTCCTTATTCTTTTTTCTTTGAGAAAAACAGGACAAGTCTTTTCCAGAGCCATGTGTGGGCCTTTACAGTTTGTACACTTGAAAGTTGTACTCTCGCAATTGGTATGATTCTCACCACACTTAGGACAACGTATTAGTTTTGATGGACATGCTTTTATCAGATGCCCAAAACGCCAGCACCCAGAGCATTGAGTCACCAGGAACATATAGGGTTCTACCTTGAATCTGTAACCATACATAGATACGTATGGAGGTAAAGTAGAATTTTTGAAACATAGTCGCACAGTTTCGCTGTCCACCCATTCTCTTGACGTACTGATTCGTTTTAATCTTCTCACTGAGACAATATCGAAGTCGCATTCCAAGCTCTGTTGAATTTCTTCGGTAGTAACGTCCAAATCAATTTGTTTTACCACTCCATAAGATAAACAGACTTCGTCTACAAGTTGACATTTATAACCCAATGTTTGAAACTTTTGACATTCCACTAACTTAATTGCCATTTCTCTATTCTCAAACTCTAAGATTTAAATTTAAAATGTTTTCTGCCCCTAGCATCTTCGCCAAACCAAACTGCTTTGGTAATTTAACCTCCTTCCCTGTGATACAAACAACACTAATCGGCGATTGTAGATTCCTTTCACTGATATGAGATTCCCCAAGTATGCGTCTTGCAATTTTCTTTTTCCCCCTTCTATAAGTTGTGTAACCTTCCTCCCCCTCAGTAATTTCCTCACTATTGTCTTCTCTGATACGTTTTTCTGAACTTCGCTGGCTCTCATCCTGCGTGATATTACTATTCTCCATTGTACACGACTTTACTAGTTGCTCACATGTAAGTTCAGGTTCCTCTTCCATTATATCACTTCCAGTAGACTCAATATCATGATGTATCCCGTTATCCATTATCAGTAAACAATTGCATAACTAGAATCAAAAGTGGGTATTTGTAAAAGATTGACACGCAAACGAAATAAGCTAGGACGATACGTGCTTCTTCCGTCACCTCGCGCGACTAACTGACGTGGCAACATCTGGGGTGCAGAATGCTAGGTCCACACAGCTTTTCCTCTGCCCAGGTTGTGGTCGACGAGTGGGGGAACCATTATTTAGGATGCACAGGTTGAGGTCATCCAAGATATCAACCAGGCCATTTCCAAATGTACTGCAGTGATCGGAGCCCCACCTGTAATGGTGACCGTTAAAGTCACCCATCACGAGGAATGGTCTCTCCATAATACCTAGGACATTTCTAAGCAGAGGCAGAAGGGTTGGGTGAGGGTGAGCAATATATATCGACACTACTGTAAGGTTCCCAATTCTACCCGCTACCAGATTCATCTTCTGAGAAGAAGGGATCATTGGCACAGGTACAAAAGGAATTCTGCTGTTTATTACGAGGGCATACCCGCCATAGTGGTTTGGCCTATCGCATCTCAAAATATTATAGTGTGGTATACGAAAATTGAGGCCTGAGCTTAACCAGGTCTCAGATATGCAGCATGCTATAGGTTTATATTTATTAAGAAGGAAAATAAAATCATGTTTTTTATGACCTATGCTCCTCACGTTCCATTGTAGGAAGGCTTGGCATGGGGCCATTTTTGAAGTTTTCTAATATGGTAATGAGTTTTTGGGCAACGTTGGACGGTAATTTAGATGAATTGGGAGAAAGTAACGAAGTTAATATTTGCAGGAGGAGTTCAATAATGGAAGTGGTATTATCAACGCGAGGAGAAGTGTTGGAAATTGCGCAGCCGTTTGGTTGAGAAGATTTGGGGGAATCAATAATCTCATTGTGGGCAGCCTTATCGTAGGAAGGAGAAAGAGTCGGTGTATGGTTTCGAGGTCTCGACAATATTGTTTTGCGGGACGAGGTAGCCGGCACTGCCTTGGCTACATTGGCATAACTGCCCGAGATCTGGGGGATGGCCTTACTGGCTTCTGCGTAGGAAATAACTTTTTCTGCCATTGTTGTTTTAATTGCTCTCTGCCTGCCATACTCCGGACACACCCTGCTGTTAGCAAAGTGGTTCCCAGAGCATAGCACGCAGAAAGCTTCACCCTCAGAAACGAATATTATTACTCGGGTGTTCGTGCCCACACAAAACAACGGGGTTTGGATCTGCAGAGAGACTCAACGTGCCCGAATCGGCAGCATTTCCGACACTGTATTGTGGGGTATATGTATTGATTCACTGGGAAAGACGTGTAGCAACAATACACCCTTTTAGGCAGGGTCTGACCAACGAAGGTAAGTATGCATGTTTCGGTGGGCCTCCAGTCTGTTATGCCATCTCTAAAAACTTTTCGAGTGATCCGCCTAACCCTTAGGACCTGACCACAGCCCGGGGGAACCGAAATGTATGACTTGGCTTCATCCTCTGTGTTGGGTGCGATGCGGAGGTTTTCTTCAATAAAACGACTTTCTTGAAGTTAAGCTTTAACGTTTTATTTTAATGCCGTGAATGAGACGTGTGCAAAGACGAAAGGATTTTTGAAAAGTGTCTGTACAATGACGGTAACAGAGAGTAATACAAAAAACTAAACTTAATGCTAATTAAGTATATTGCGCGTGGATTTGCTCACACTATTTGTGTAGGCGCTGAAACACTCTGTCATATCTGTGGGTACGCCACTAACTACACCCATACGTGTAACATTGAAAGTAGGTACGGAGGCAGTGAAATTATTATTTTTTTGAGCAGGGTTGATAACGAATGCGTTTGCTTCCTGGGGAGAGGGGAATTCCACTGAGACACGATTTCTGCCTACTCTTTTAACACCATCCTTAACAATATTGGTAATATTATTTTTACACAGGAAGAGGCCAAAGGTTACAGGATGGAGGGTAGTTCCGGAAAATTGTTGAGCCTCCAAACGGGGCACATGTACGATAAAAGGCGATTTATCGCCTATATTATAAGTTTCTCTGGCCACCTGACTCTTAGGTTGCTTAAGAGGACGAGCAGGGATGTTTGTAATTTCTTCGTCCATTGGGCGTTTACGAGAGAGGGTAGTTAAGTTTTCAGCATCAAGGCTCGCAACCTCAGCAAACCGAGTCAGCTGGTCAGATGGCATTGAAACATCGGGAAATATTGCGGGAGAGAAAGAGGAAGGGGGAGTAGAAGGGATATCGGCAGGGTCGGGGGGCTTATTTTTATCCATATTAGTACCTAGTTAGTAATTATAGTGCAATTTAACTATACCTGTAACCCGTTAGTTACCGAGACCAGCAATATGGTGAGTCACTATAATGGTCACTAAAAACAAAATAAAAAATCACTCCGAAAATCACAAAATGCCAGAATCACGTGGCCCTCGATCACACGCTGAGGCAAGAATCCAAAAAGAATATTGCCACAACTTACAACTGACAGATCAGACAGAGATCGACGATACATAATATAGGCGTGAAAGTGACAAAACATAAACAATAAAAAAATAAAAACTGAACGCAGTCTAGCTATGGTAATCCGTCATGCCATCAAGACATGACATTGACATCACAACACTGTCAATCGTGAATGTAAAATTGATTAGAAGTAAATATTCTACCCTGAATTGTTCAAAAAAAAAAAACTGAGTCTAAAAACGTATAACATGTACAAATTACAACGCATAAGACTCAAATTTGAGTGCTTGAAGGATAAACAGTACGTGATAAACAACGATAAACAGAGATTTTACTTTCCGGTTTTCTTCGACGCAGCGTATTTGACTGGATACTGCTCGATCAGCCCCTGGAGTTCCGACATCGTAATCAACTTTTTGCGAGTCTTATCCGGCAGCAAAACCACTATCACTCCATCCGACGACCAGCAGTTCTTCATGCCAAAATGGTCTCTAGCCGCAGAAAAAACATCTTGGCGCGGCTTTGTGAGGAACTCTGAGATGGACATTTTGGACCCCTTTAAGCTGGTCTTGGCATTCCATACGGCAGAACGTTGCGTGACTGTAGTAAAACGAACCAGAATGGGACGGTTCCTATCCCGTTTACCGCTCAAGCGATGGCAAACTTCAAAAGAATCAACGCTCACAGAAGTCATCTTCATTTGGTCGCGTAATGTGTTGTGGATCTTTTGAGGCACGTCTTCAGTTTCAGCTTCAGGGACCCCATGAAAAAGAAGGACTTTTCTTCGGGAGTGAGTCTCCATTCACCAACAATTCCAGTTGCGACTCCAACATTGCCAGGGTGGTCAGAACAATGGATTTGAAATTAAGATAGTCAGCGGAGAGAACTTTCACAGTTGGTGTACCCGCAGAAATGGCTGCCTGTTGATTCTTCTCGAACTCGGACATTCGAGAGTCCATCCATGCTGCAAGTTTTTGTTTTTTGCCAGCTGTGCAGTGTTGTCCATTGTGATGTTGATGATGTGTTAAAATTGGTAGATTGGATGCTTACTAGGGCGTGACAATTAGTAAAATTGTGTGATGACAAGCCAACTTATAAACTTGGTAAGTTGTAGAACATAAATATTATGTTTACTAATTTATTTTAATTAAAATTACAAGAGCTCAAAAACTTGATGTTGTATCTTTCCTGTCTACCCGCGTTAAACGCATCTTCCACATTGAGCCTATCCTTTTTTAAGAAATAATAGAAAAATATGTAGTTCTCGGTCTGCTATCTTGGGCTTCATTCGCACGGCTTTATTACATCTGTCCCCTTATCCATTTTCACAGAAAAAGATGAAGGAAATATGTACTAGATTCAGGTTCACATTCACTAGTTTGTTGTACTAAACTTACCAGACACTTAGGTAATATAAACCTTGGTTCAGGCCTAGCTTTCATAGTGGTCCAATAATAGTAACTTTCTTTCTACTGAAACAAATAACACTTTAAATTATTATTATAATCATTAAAAAGGGTTAGGGTAGTCCTGCAATGGATATAATACATCTGAAATACACATAAAAATCATGTTTGTCTATATTTTATGTGTATTTTAGATTGTAATAAAACTAAGCTACAAAACATAATTACGTTAATGCTATCAACTTAAAGTAATACAGGTTAGGAATACTCACATTAAGATGTGCTTACATATAATAGGGCCCATTTCAACTTCGTGTTTTATGCGTGTTTTTATTTTGTTGTGATTTGATTCCACTGTCCTTTTATAGCAAAATTTCATTCCTACAATGGTACGTACTTTTGCCTGGAATTCATTATATATTGCGAGGACATTCTACTGCAAATTATTCAAACTAAATGAAGGGCTATAGCTAAATAAGAGACAGACTTATTGTTTTCGAAAGAAGTTTCGAAAAATCAACGAAAAACCCAGAAACGGAGGTGACAAATTGACAACAATGACAGCTGACAACTTGTCATTTGGAATAGGCTAAGGTAATATGACTATTCTGTCTTGTCATCAGTTTATATATTAGAACTAAAGTCGGATCATTCTTAAAAACCCACATTTGAAGTTTCATCGAAATTCGACAACGTAACCTTGTAACAGGGGGTAAAAATATTTCAAAGTTAGAACTGCACCATTCCTTAACTATATTCGTGTAAAAACTATCGTGAGACATTTTTCAATTATATAAATTTATTACGGCTACACTCACGTGAATCGTCTGGATGCGCCCGACTAGTTTCTTTTCATAGCTCAAAATGCATATGACAATTCTTGCTCTAGAAACTAAACGTCATTACTAGGTTCCGTCAGTGCTTAGAAAAAATACATTCGTCAGTGCATCTATTTTCTTTATAAAAACTAGGGATGTTACCCTGTACCTTATGTATAAAAACTAAGTACCTATTTGTAAAACTTGTTACTTTTTACTCATATGCCAAGACATTAGAATTTGTATTAAATGCAAAGATACCTACTTGCGAAGGAATGGTAAACCATAAAATTATAACTGCATTTTGTGATTATATTATAACGTCTCGTTACAAGATCACTTTGTCGAATTTTGATGAAACTTCAAAAATGAATTTTGGCGGGGGTGCTTATCATTATCGACATTTAGATTGTACCCTGATTGCATCCGAGGCTGAGATACCCTCGGAGCTCAGTATTTTTTACCCACGTAGCCTGGTTGTTGCCGCAAGACGTGGCCATACCAGCGAAGGCGACTCTCTTGCATTTTATCTGCGATGTCACGGACATGAAAGCTGCCGCGAATACAAGAGTTCCTCACGCGATCCTCACGCAGCTCCTGCTGGTGTCGCTCGAACAGCGGCCGCACTTCACAGCCGTGTAAAAGGACAGACCTTATGATCGTCTTATAGACCCGCCCTTCAACCTTCTTCAACTTCAACCAACTAGCATAGCATGTGACGCCAGCCATTTCCCGCCACTTATCCCACGCGACATCAATAAGTGCCTTGATGCAATTATAGTGGATGTCTCCAGTCACGTGAAGTATAGATCCCAGGTACTTAACCTGGTCCGCGTGCTCGCCTATGCGAGGTACGGTTGTGGGATCTGCTGAGTTTAACGCCAAGAATTCTGTTTTCGGCACATATAGCTTCAGACCGCTGTTCTCAAGCGCTTTCTTCCACACTTTCACACGACGCACCAATCGGCTCCTGTGCGCGTCCATCAACGCAATGTCATCAGTATACATGAGCAACCATGGAGGCTGCTCATGTGAGTTTCTGATGCTGTCCGACAAAACCTCCAATACCAAACGGAACAAGTAAGGACTAAGTATGGATCCTTGGTGTACCCCGACGGTGATGAGGACGATTTTTATGTCGTCAACAGCAGACCGAACTACGGAACCGAAATCGTGGTACATGTCACGGATGGTGTCAATGTAAGCTTCTAGGATTCCCTAGTTCCACAGTGCCCACCAGATCACCGTGCAAGAAACACAGTCGAAAGCCTTCTGCATGTCTAGGAATAGGCAGTGTAGGGGCAGATCCTTCGACCATTTTTCCCCGCGAAAATTTCTTAGGACACACACCGAGTACACACACCAAACTACTGCACCAATGCCTTGCCATTGAAGACTGGTGTAATGATTCTCAGTCTCCACTGGTTCGGGACCTTACCGGTGAGAAGTATGCAGTTATAAAAATTTGTAGGATGCCCACATCACGGGCACCCATTGCCTTCTATCGTCGGATCCGACAGCTCTTTTTTTATATCGGCCACGTCAATTTGACTTCACCTCGCTAGAAGGTAAACTGAAGGTAAAGTCTCAGGAAAGAGGGTCACCATTACAAACGCGTACTATGTTAACAATGGTGGCACTTAGCTTGACGGCCTCATCAAATGTTTGTTCACACTCCGTTTATAGGACCTGGGACTGTAGGAAGAAGAAAACACGAGAGCTGGCAAGGTTTCAACGATGCGTGGTTATGTCGGACTTGAACCTACTAAAAAGCACTCCATCTTGGGTCATCAACTGCAGGAGGTAAGCTCTCGCACTCTGGTTAACTGCGGGACAAAGAGCAGGTAGGCAGGGCAGGGGCAGGGGCAAGGGCCCCACTTGACCTACCTTTGGTACGCTCATACTCAAAACCTCTTTTGGGAATTTTTGACATGATTGATTGTATATTTTACAAAACCCTCCTGGCAGAACTACGGGAGAGGCATCTGACAAATTTACTAAACTAAAACCGTACCAAAAATTCCCTACTAAAAACCGACCCAAAAATTGGCGTCATTTCTTGGACTAACTTATACCTACGAAAGTAATATTAAATACTATATGTTGCCCGCGGCTCCGCCCGCTTGGATGTCGGTTATGGTTTAGTGTTGAGCCGAGGCTATTGAGTATTAAATTAGACTTTCTAGTCGACTTTATACTCGCCACTATACTTGAATCTATACTCGACTCTTTACTGGCATCTTTAATCGCCTCTTTACTCGACTCTCTCTACTTGCCCATCCTCGATCCTCTTTTCGCTTCTCTACTTGACTCTCCACTCGCTTCTTTACTCGCCTCCTCCCACTCGCCTCTCTACTCGCCTCTCTACTCGAATCTCTACTCAACTCTCTATTCGATCGCTACTCGTCTATCCACTCGCCTCTCTACTCGATTATCTACTGGACTCTATTTGATTCTATACTCGCCTCTCCACTGGCTTCATAATCTGGCTCTTATCCATCTCTTAAAATTAAAATTAGCATACTTAAATTCCCTAGCTCTAGCCCTATAAACCCCGTTTAGCCCCTTCTATCTCTTCATCATTAATCTATCTCTGCTACAAATTTGGACACCTTGTCTTTAAAAAGACAAACTTTCATATATACTTTTATCCCATAGCTTTATTCCCCCCCTTCTACCCCCTGTTTCGCAATAAAAGGTAGCCTATGTCCGTTCTCAAGCTCTTATCTACCTCTGTATCAAATTTTATCAAGATCGGTTCAGTGGTTTAAACAGACAGACAGACAGAGTTGCTTTCGCATTTATAATATTAGTATGATTGGATATTCAATATGTTAGTGCCAAGCACATACAACTAATTAGTTTCAACTTTACAATGTTAGGTAGGTATAGGTGAATTAAGCAGTTATGGCCACGTTCGTACATTTGTATCAATAAATACGTTTATAATGAGCTGCTTTGAGAGAGAAAATGAAAAACGAGTGCGTTTTGAATTTACCTATTTCAAGTTGGCATCTTTAATTTTATTGATATGGTAATTTTGGCAGTATACTGTACACGGACCACTTTGAACCAGCGGTGAAGTGGCTTTAATAATGTCTACTATACCGTTGAAATAATATTACCCCAGTGATTTTAAGTTAGCAGACTACCGTTTCTTGGTCTACGATTATAGAATATCAATAGAGTCGCTTCGAATGAACGCTAGCTATGCCTCGAGTCACACATCTTGGACCTTATTTGCGAGACAAACGAGGTCAAAAGTTGAGCCTATAGAGTACATTTTAGGTCTTAGAAATGTGTCCCGGGGTATAGCAGACTGCAGTATGCCATTGTTACTTTACGACGTAAGTTGCAGTTGCAGTCGGCCATGTTTGTTTCTGTATGGTGGAGTTAAGTTTGCGTCGCTTAAATAAATTCCGTCTCTTCTCTCAGTCTCAAGCTATATCAGTACCTACAGATTGCAATTCAATTCAAAACGTTTAAGCTCCCAAAAAGCCTTGTGTGAAAAATTACAGAGGATACATATCAGTAACATTATTTCATTAGAGCATAAAAGTGAGGGAAATTCTATGATGATGAAGATATGGATATGACTCAACGGCAAAAAAGGAATGCAAAAAGACAGTGAGTGGATTATTTACTCATTTATTCTATTTTATTCTTTATATGTAGACATATACATTTTCGTTATCGACTTATTTAGTTACTTAGTTTATTGGAAGAAAACTCAACTTTGAGATAAACTTTCCCTTGGACCTACATTATTATACCACATGATGTTTTATAATAATGTGATTCACATCACTCATCACTATACTCTATAAATGTCAAAATAATTCTTTAGACCTCGTACTAATATTATAAATGTGTGTAACATAATATTTCTCGTTCTTAGTGGCAAATCGATTTTATGTGTTTCAGTGCCATCTATCGTATCCCTTAGGAACTATAAACGATAGTGACCGATGAATTGATTGAACTTATCGACCGTGGGGTGGCGCTAGTTTTTATTTTATTTATTTTTTTATTTATTTCACTTCGTGCACAACGTACAATGGCGGACTTCATACCGTAGGCATTCTCTACCAGTCAACCTAGGGTGGTGCAGAGCTATTACGAGGTAGGCACAAAAGAAGTATACTGTTCCAATATTTTAAAAATTCATTACAGATATATTAAATACACATACATATAAGTACAATACATAAACATATACACATATATATTAATACATAATATATAAACATATAAACATACATACAACATAAATATATTATATTATAGCAATAAGAGATTACATATCAATGTTGAGATGATGTCTCTGCTATCTCTTTGAGAAGCCAAAGCCGAACTCTTGACTTGAACATATCTCGGGTCGTGCTCATCCTGATCTCGGGAGGTAGCGCGTTCCATAGAAGGATAGACTGAACAAAGAAAGAGGAGCCTAAGAAGTTAGTTCTGTGGGAAGGACATGAGAGGAGACGGTTATTCGAAGAGCGAAGATTTCTGTCGTGGTTTGTACATAACAGTTGGAAGGAACAAGTTAGGTAAGTAGGAGATGTAGGAGAGTAAAGAATGTTATATAGAGTGGTAAGGCAGCGCAACTTACGGCGATGACGGATAGGCAACCAATTAAGCTGGGAACGGTTGTCCCATAGTTTTGAATCAGTATGTTTAAATATGTTTTGAATTAAAATATGATAAAAAAATAGGTTATTATTTTATTATATTTTACTTAATAAGCTATATCTTTAAGCATTTTATAATAATAATAAATGTTTAGTGCGTAGTTGTTGCTTATGGGTTTTCTATTTTCTGTCTATGGTTGTCATCAGCTAAATGAGATTGTCGTTGGTCTAATGAACTTCATCATGATCAGCGTATTTTGAAGATTGTTCGCGAAGCTTCTGAATTTCGGCTATAAATAGACCTGCACCGACCTTCAGAGAAAAACTTCTAATCTGTCTCAGCCCGACACGTAACGTTACTCTGTGTCTTAGTAAATCTCTGTTTTTCGAAAACTCACAAGTGGTCATCTGCCTGTCACATTGCAATAAGTGATAGATTGCTCCCAGATAATCTGGTAAGTTTTTATTTCTCTCGTTAAGAGGACCCGATCTGGGCCTGTAGTGGTGTTCACAACTCATTTGTTGTCTGTTTCACTTAGGGACCTAAGTTGGAGCTTTGAGACTCCTTAGAGATCGCCACGATTTCGTGCAACAACCTCCATCTCACAAGCAAGTACGCTGTAAACAATAGCTGGGTATACAGCGAGAGATTCGCCGCTAGCAGCTGTGGGGTAGAAGGTTTTCTGCAAGCGTCCCCTTGACTGCACAGCCCAACTCAAAGGCCAGTACACCACCTACTGGTACCTATCCCGGTGTAGCTGCAGCTGTGCTGTGCTTACAGCAGAATCTGTGTATGTAGACTGTACCGTATTTCGTGTGCCTACTGTGTGTGTTCTTCTGCCTATATTTCTGTCTCCTGTGCCTGCCTATCTACATTCTTATGTGTATGTCTTAACTCTGTGTATCTGTCTGTCTACTTATTTTCTTATTTGTATATCTGCTCTGTGTTCTATTCTTTCTAAATATATGTGTGTATACTGTGTGTAACCCGTTGTTTTCATTGGAGCTCTAACTTCCCTGTGCACACTCATCTAGCTCTCTGGAAAGGCGCCCTGGGAAAGAGTACTCTGTCAGCCTCTGAGCAAGCCGGTGAGTATCCATCTGACTAGTTCAGTGGTCACAAATTGGCTCCCAACGTAGTGGCAAGACTCTGATACTACTCTGCGGTAGTCTCAGTCTAGTGTGTGTGCATAGGCGGTTACCTCTGATGAAAGCAAACTGGGAATCCGTCTGAGACTTCCCAAGACGTTAATTGGTTGTGCTAGCAGCTAAGCACGTAATTAATCCTTCTTTCTTTTTCCAGCTACCTACACACGGGGTTGGAAAAGAAACTCAAAATTCCAAATTTTAAAATTAAAAAACAGCTGTGATTTTGGTAAGATATTTTGATTTTTTTTTGGCATACCCACTTTTTTCTTTTTTTCTTTTTTCTGTTCTCTGCTCTTTTCTAGCCTGCTTTTAGTATTTCTGGCAGATGTGCACACAAATATTTAAATATACTATAATTTCGTTTAAGATAGGAAAAAGTAAATGCTCAGGTGGGACTCGAACCCACGATCTTTCCCTTACAGGGGGAATGCTCTGACCACTGAGCCACCAAGCCACACCTGAAGCTATCCAAATTCTCCTATACTACCGTCTTAGGGCGACGGTGGCAGCCATCTACCGACATTCATACGAAATATCGGAAACAATGAACGATGTTGCAATCATTTTTAAACATTGTTTTTTGATGACTCCGCCCAAATAATTGAATGAAATTTTGAAGCATTTACTATGCTAACTTTTCAAATCGATTAAGATAGGAAAAAGTGAATGCTCAGGTGGGACTCGAACCCACGATCTTTCCCTTACAGGGGGAATGCTCTGACCACTAAGCCACCGAGCCACACCTGAAGCTATCCAAATTCTCCTATACTACCGTCTTAGGGCGACGGTGGCAGCCATCTACCGACATTAAGGTGTGGCTCGGTGGCTCAGTGGTCAAAGCATTCCCCCTGTAAGGGAAAGATCGTGGGTTCGAGTCCCACCTGAGCATTCACTTTTTCCTATCTTAATCGATTTAAAAAGTTAGCATAGTAAATGCTTCAAAATTTCATTCAATTATTTGGGCGGAGTCATCAAAAAACAATGTTGAAAAATGATTGCAACATCATTCATTGTTTCCGATATTTCGTATGTATATCGGTAGATGGCTGCCACCGTCGCCCTAAGACGGTAGTATAGGAGAATTTGGATAGCTTCAGGTGTGGCACGGTGGCTCAGTGGTCAGAGCATTCCCCCTGTAAGGGAAAGATCGTGGGTTCGAGTCCCACCTGAGCATTCACTTTTTCCTATCTTAATCGATTTGAAAAGTTAGCATAGTAAATGCTTCAAATTTCATTCAATCATTTGGGCGGAGTCATCAAAAAACAATGTTTAAAAATGATTGCAACATCATTCATTGTTTCCGATATTTCGTATGAATGTCGGTAGATGGCTGCCACCGTCGCCCTAAGACGGTAGTATAGGAGAATTTGGATAGCTTCAGGTATGGCTCGGTGGCTCAGTGGTCAGAGCATTCCCCCTGTAAGGTAAAGATCGTGGGTTCGAGTCCCACCTGAGCATTCACTTTTTCCTATCTTAATCGATTTGAAAAGTTAGCATAGTAAATGCTTCAAAATTTCATTCAAATACTATAATTTATTCTAACTTAGTAAGATTTTCTATGTACTTACAAACTCTCTAGAGAGTGTGTAGATACCTTGCATTTTGTGTTAATTTGAATTTGAACTTTATTCAGATCTGTTAACGATAGAAACCTGTATTTCTTTTATAAATATAAATCTTTGTTAGATATTGTTAGATATCCTACACTTTGGTGGAACCTATTCTTGTAATTTCCTTTAAATACTTTGGGTTTGAATCCAGTCTGTGTCATATACTTTATTATTTATTTAACTGCAATCAAACTTGTACATTATGGCACATATACAAAAATACATTAACTACCTAAGGAAAAATGAACTCTCTAACGAGCTGTCTCACATAGGCATTTCAGTGGCACCAGATGCGACGGTGGCTGGCCTTCGGAGTGAGCTGAGGACGGCACACCGACTTGTCCGTCGGGGTAGCATCAAGGTGAAGGCGGGGGTGCCCACTGATGCAGCGGCGGAGCTCTCGATCTGTGCACCTAAGGTCTCGGAATTAAGTGAGGCCCTTCAGTCAGGTGACTTTGCATCTAATAAGAATTGTCGCATAAGGGTGGCTTTCAGGGCAAACTATTTGCTAACTAGGCTGGCTCGTTGTGGTCTAGATTGCCCCGAACTTGTTGAAATTCGTGATAGGCTCGTGAAGATCGTCGCCGTGGCTGAACCCAGCACTGATTCTGAATCTGAAGGTTCGGATGATGATGATGATGATCCTTCAGGTCGTCACCGGGTAGAGTACACTTCACCTGCAGTGAGAGAGGACCGCTCGGTGCGAGCTAGTTCTAGTAAATTTAGTTCGACATCTGACAATATCGTGTATAGGGAACGCCCCATTAACTTATGCTCTTTTAATCTAAAATATGATGGTTCTACTTGTGTGCGCGTGTTTTTAGAGAGATTAGAAGAACTTAGATGTGCACGGGAGGTCACCAAGTCTAAACTCCTTCTGGCCTTCTCTGACCTTTTGGACGGACCAGCTTTGTCTTGGTTCCGCACAAATAAAACTAACTTCATCTCATATGATGACCTTATTACTGAGCTTAGAGATACTTTCGATATTCCGGACTATGATTATCGCCTCAGAAACGAGATTAGATAGCGTACCCAATCCCGCTCTGAGTCCTTGGTTAACTACATATGTACAATGCAAGCTATGTTCTCAAGGTTGTCATGCAAAATGCCCAGTGAAGAACAACTGGACATTCTCATGCACAATATTAGACCTGACTACATGAAGGAATTGGCCTTGCATGATGTCAACTCTATAGATGATCTGAGACGTTTGGGTAAGCGCTTGGAGCTTGCGCGTAGAAGGGCGGACGCTTTCCGTGAGCCCTTACTTGACAAATTTGAGATTTCATCGGATTTACACCAGCACAAGAACAAAGGCGTGCAAAAGCCCACTAAGCAGGTGTCTGCAGTCGAGGCGCCGTCTGCCTCCCACGAACGCAAATGCTTTCGGTGCGGCGAGAGCGGTTACGCTGCATACAGCTGCACCCAGCTGCACCCAGTCGAGGGAGCTGGTGTGTTTCCGGTGTGGTCTCAAAGGAGTCAAGACACCAGGCTGCTCCAAATGTACTGGTAAGCCAAAAAACGCGTAGGCCAGGGCCTTATTGTTAACTCTGTACATCACTCTGTTTCTGAGTCTATTTCTGATAAGGTCCTGTTTACTAAACGGAATAACGATGTTAGACCGTACCTAGTTGTTAAAGTTTTAAATTTAAATGTCTTAGGCCTCCTAGATTCCGGTGCCTCCTGCTCTATACTAGGAAAGGGATCGCACCGCATCTTCTTGGAACTGGGTTTTGATCTTGAGAGTATCAACCCTGCTTTTCGGATTACAACTGCCGACAGCTCATATTTGCAATGTATGGGTTGTATTTCTTTACCTATTGAGTACAATTCGGTTATCCGAGTTGTCAAGTTCTATGTTGTCCCGGGAATCACCTCTATGATATTTGGTGTGGATTTTTGGCAGCAATTTAAGTTAGGTGATAAACTAATTTCACAAAATTTCGTCTTGAGGGTTTTAGTGATAATAATCCGATAGAATCTGTGTCCCTTAACAGTGGCCTCGAGGATTACAGCAACTACCAAACAAAGGTGTGTAATCAACGAGATCATTGAAAAGTTTGACTCATTGAACACGGATAAGATGGGTTTAGGTCGGACTACGCTCGAACATCATGTCATTGACACTGGTGACAGTAAGCCGATCAAACAGCGTTACTACCCGCTCTCTCCTCTCAAACAGAAAGCCCTGGAAGCCGAGTTGGACCGAATGCTAGAGATGGAAGTAGTGTCCCCGTCTCAGTCCGCATGGAATTCTCCAGTGGTCATGGTGGAGAAGGCGAACGGCGATCTCAGGTTGTGCTTGTACTCTCGCAAGCTCAACTCTGTGTCAAAAAGTGACGCCTATCCCTTACCGTACATTAATCAAATATTGGACCATCTGAATAACGCTAAGTACTTGTCCTCTGTAGATCTGAGTGCGGCCAACTGGCAAATTCCATTCGACTCTCTGCAGTCCGCCGAGAAGACTGCCTTCACGGTTCCCCGGAGGGGGCTGTTTCACTACAACACCATGTGTTTTGGACTCGTTGGAGCTGCCGCCACGATGCAGCGCCTAATGGACCGTCTGTTTGGTCCTGAGTTCGACAATAGGGTATTTGCGTTTCAGGACGACATAGTCTGTGTGTCCAGTACCTTTGAGGAGCATGTAGAGCTCTTACATAGAGTCTATCAGCGACTCAAGGATGCTGGCCTAACTATTAACATGAAAAAGTCTCATTTTTGTCGGAGTGAACTCAAATACCTGGGGTATTATGTGGACAAACAAGGCCTTCGGACTGACCCGGGTAAAGTTGAGGTTATCCTCAACTATCCCACCCCTACTAACCCAAAGGAGGTTAAGAGGTTTCTGGGAATGGCCGGCTGGTATCGCCACTTTGTCAATAACTTCTCTAAGATTAGTAAACCTCTGTGTAAACTAACGTCTAATAATGTTAAGTTCGAATGGACTCCTGAAGCTGAACTGTCATTTAATCTTCTCAAGTCAGCTTTGGTCTCTGCACCTATATTGAAGATGCCAAATTTTGAGTTGCCTTTCCGTTTTCTCAGTGACGCATCCGCATTTTCAGTTGCTGCTGTACTGACACAAACTCACGATGGAGTCGAACACACTGCTCTCTAAGTACCATGATGACTTGTGTTAAAAATAAGTTACTTTGGACATTGTTAATATTTAGATACAGTAAATAACTATATTATAATAATAATAAAGGAAACAAAAAAAAAAAAAAAAAAACCACAACCCCCCCTCCCCCATCCCCAAAGTATGAAAGGTATAGAGTGAAAGTACGAGAGGCATAATTGCGGGGACTGGTATGTTACTAGAGGACAAGAATGAAAGCGAGATAGTTAAGATTTAATACTCTTAAAGTAAATTATTAAATAAAGTATAGAACCCTGAGTGGGTTTTCTTTTTTCATTAAGTAGAATAGAAGTCTAGGCATTCAAAAGCATTGTTAAGAGTAGGCTCTGGCGACACTCCGGTACAGCCAAGAGGTGCTAGATATAAAAAAAAAAAAAAAAAAAAAAGTACCATGATGGCACACTTAGTGCCCATGGTGGCGTTTGGAAGACACACAAAAGGTTAGCCCTAAATTATTATTGGCCCAAAAGGTACGAGGACGTCAAAGAATATGTCGGGAAGTGTGAAATCTGTAAGCAGTACAAACCCGTAAACGCGTCTCGTCCTGGCCTCATGGGTAGCCCGAAGCGAGTGTCGAAGCCTTTCGAAGCTATCTCTGTCGATCTACTTGGTCCTTTTCCCACTTCGAGCAATAGAAACGTACACCTGATCGTGGTCTCCGACTTCTTTAGCAAATACGTCATATTGTGCCCTATTCGGGTTGCCACAGGCGCGGTAGTCGCGAGATTTATAGAGAAGAGTGTGTTTCTCGTGCACGGAGTCTGTAAGACTATTTACATGGATAATGGTCCTCAGTTTGTACGTAAGCAATTTAAGGATCTGTTAACTAAATATAATGTACCCAATATATATTATAACCCTAGATATCATTGTAATAACCCCGGTCCTAGATCACGTCACCAGGTTGTACTATCCTGGTCACGCGGGACCAAATTGTAATAAACACTGCCTTAACCATAGTAATCCTGGTCAGCGGCAGCAAATACGTAATAAAGCGGTGGTCATACCCGCAGCATTTCACCACCCTAAATAAATCGTCTATATTGTTAATTCTACTTTGGCCAATGATCGTATAATGGTCAGAGGAGACCCTAGATGAGCCCGCATATCCCGGATCCTATAGAGTTCTAGGAATGCTGGTATTTATATAATGAAACATTACTATACAATTACTTAATTCTACCCCCAATTACTTTAACTGATTTATGTTAAGGAACAACAATTTCTCAATGAATGAGTCTCTCACAAATAATTTTCTAACAAGCAACCTACAACCGTACTAGATCCTAACACTGCCCTAATTACTACTACTGTGGCAAACAACCCGAATAACTTTATTGATCTAACTTTTTACATTGTCGACTTAGTGTTGCAAGCCGCTTATTGCTAGATCCTAACACTGCCCTACAGTCCATCAAATCTAAGAGGTACCGTTTGACGTTTCATATTTTTCAAACCGAAACAACTTTGTTCATACGTACATTATTCAGTTTCGATAACCTTTTTCATAAAACCATGAATTTAGAAAGATTTCATTATTGTATCTAAAAATGTACAAATTCTTAATATCTAAATGTAATTGAAAACTTTCAAACAAAGCAAAATAACACATATTTACACAGTAAATAATTTCTAATAGTTATATTCTTGACCGCATTACAAAGTTACGTAGTTAGGTCACTGCACGTAGTGTTGCGACTCTTCGGATACACTTGTATGCAAAAAAATCGTTTACATATACGAAAAATCGAATGTATTATTTACAAATTACACTTGACAACCAAACAAATATTTTTTCATGTGAATGGGATTTATCTCACATATTACGATTACATAACTAAATAGTTATGTAATCGTAAAATATGAGATAAAACCCATTCACCAAAAATACGTATTTATAAATCAAATATATTTGCTTCTTTAAAAAGTTGTCGAAAGCGATTTGTCGATTTTTGATTTTCGCGCCCAAATAAGTCGGGGTTTCTCGCGCTAACGCTGTCGAAATAGTAAATGGAGTCAGGGATAGTGTTTTTTACATTTATTTTTGTGTATGATAGTATGGGTTTGCATATTACAGAGAAATAAACAAATTTTTAACAAGCACATCCATTGATTTTACAATAACAATTTTTTCTTCTAAGTCTTATTTCTACGTCTAAAACTAATAAAAATAAGGTATGTAGAACCCATTCACAAAAATGTTGTTGCCTGATGTTATAAATTAACGACGTTACTGCGCGACCGCATAATGCACTGAATACACAGATACCCTAAAATAAATTAATTTAATTATTTTTAGGTCAATAGGCAAAATCGCAGGTGTCCAAGTCTCTACAATTTTTTTTTCTGGCAACACTGCCAACTACAAGCGCACGCGGTCCGCTCGGTCGGTTCGGCGTCAGCAGTCTCTCGCCATCTTGGAAGCTGACTGTGCGCGTACTTGCTTTCTCGTTTGTGTTTTACAATTTGTGACTTGGCTATTACTTTTCTGGACTGATCATTCTTTATCCGTTTACCTTGGCAATATTTATACTGGACTCCGAACTAAGCAAGTGTTTATTAATAATGTCGAAAAGAGGACGTACTTTGAACAGCCAGGCTCGTGAATTGGTGGTGAAATTACACGAGTATTTTGAGCGTGAATCTCAAAATGGTGGACTTCTACTGCCAGTTACACAAGTTCGGGATCGCGTCGGTGAAGCTCTCGGTATTGGTAGCCGCACCGTTGGCAAAATATTAAGTGAAAAATATGGGCCTTCGGGGAGTGACAGTAACGTACTTCACACACCGAAAAAACGAAAAAGAAATAAACCTGTGACAGGCATCGATGAATTCGATAGTCATGCTATTAGAAACCATATATACGGGTATTTTACAAGAGGCGAATTTCCAACATTGGCAAAGTTATGTGCAACTTTAAAAGATGCCGGGCTGTATAAGGGAAGCATAGAGTCGTTGAGAACGGTAATAACAGGAATTGGCTTCAGATACAAAAAAGTTGACAAACGAAAAATTGTTATGGAGCGACATGACATAATTATGCAGCGACTAACATTCCTGCGCGAAGTTAAACAAATTATAAACTGGGATAATGTAATATTTTTGGACGAAACTTGGCTAAATTCCAACCATTCTGTGCCGAAAACATGGACTGATGATTCTGAAGCTTCGTGCTCGAAGGTGCCGATAGGAAAAGGTGGACGCCTCATAATATGCCATGCTGGGTCAGCGTCTACAGGCTTCGTGGAAAACTCTTTATTAGCTTTCCAATCCAAAAGCACTAAAGAGTATCATGAAGAAATGGACGCAGTAAGTTCCGAGAGTGGTTCTTAAATTTATTACAGAATATCCCTCCTAACAGCACAATTATAATGGATAATGCCCCATACCACTCTGTGCAAATTGATAAAGCACCTACGTCAGCCAATAAGAAAGCAGATTTGGTGGCATGGCTGCAAAGAAAAGGAGTGGATGCCGACATGTCACTATTAAAAGCTGAATTATTACAGTTAGTGAAATTGCATAAACCACCAAAACCGACATATGTAATTGACCAATTGGCCGAAGAGCACGGGCACAAAGTCATACGACTTCCTCCGTACCATTGCCAATATAATGCCATTGAACTGATTTGGGCCCAAGTTAAAGGTAATATTTTATAATATTATAATAATAACACGAGTACTTCTAACATTTATAATTTAAACAATGGTTTTCGTCTGCTATCAAATAGTTACATTATTGTTTTACAGGTTATGCAGCAAGACACAACACAAAACCACCCTTCAGTGTCAAGAAAATGGAAGGTTTATTAAAGGAAGCATGTGCCCAAGTTACACAGGAAGATTGGAGTAAAGTAGTACAAAAAACAAAGAAAATAATAATGGACGACTTCGAAAGAGACGTACACTTTGATAATGTAATGGACAATCAACTGGTCATTAATTTAAATGACGATGATGACGAAGACGACGATACTAGTACTAGTAGTGAATAAAAAAATATCCTAAACATTTCTTTTATTTAATTATAACAATTGATTTCTTAAAATTCGGATATTATAGTAATCGATCTCTTAAAGTTCGGATATTATAGTAATCGATTTTTTCATCCCATCCCTATAATTCAATTGTCAGAACTGTCAAACGGTACTTCTTAGATTTGACGGACTGTAATTACTACTACTGTGGCAAACAACTTGTTTAACTTGAATGACCTAACTCTTACATTGTCAACTTAGTGTTGCAAGCCTAACACTGCCCTAGTTACTACTACTGTGGCAAACAACCCGAATAACTTTATTGATCTAACTTTTTACATTGTCGACTTAGTGTTGCAAGCCTAACACTGCCCTAATTACTACTACTGTGGCAAACAACCCGAATAACTTTATTGATCTAACTTTTTACATTGTCGACTTAGTGTTGCAAGCCTAACACTGCCCTAATTACTACTACTGTGGCAAACAACCCGAACAACTTTTGCTCCCCATAGGCATATACTTTGAATTTGTTAGTTTTTGTTTCCCCGTTGGCACATACTTTGAATTTGTTAGTTTTTGTTTCCCCGTTGACACATACTTTGAATTTGTTAGTTTTTGTTTCCCCGTTGACACATACTTTGAAATTGTTAGTTTTTGTTTCCCCGTTGACACAGGCTCCACCAATCGCCGTGTGCAGTGGGATACTACCAACTTTAAATATCCCCCCTCTATCCTTTTGTAAGCACGTAGCCCCAACTGGAATTTACGCGCCTTTAGAGAGTAGGATAGCTGACTCGCATTTTCCCTCCCCCAATATCTGAATCCAGACAAATGTATACGTCTAATTAGACTTGAATTAGAAAGGGCATTGCCAATTAATTCTAATCCAAAATAAGATTATTTCTTTCACAATATTGTCAAAACATAGTATGACTAGTACAGATTCAATGAATAGTTTCATGTCGTAGCGCGGTCTGATGACCAATCCATCAAATGAGATTCTGTGTCCAAAATAGGATCTTTAACATGTCAGAACTGACTCATACTTGTCACGTGCATAAACGAGATCGATATAGTGTCCCTGGTGTAGAAGACAGCCATATCTAGGGTCAATTGCCCAAATCAATTAAGGTTCGATACAAGTTCCAAATTAGGAAAGCGCTCTGCTAAGGTGAGCTAGATGTACCTCGCCAAAATGATTCCTCGGCTACGACGCTCCGAGTAATAAGTATTATTTATAGCATAGTACTTTATTCAAAGTCAATTGGTAGATCAGTCAAACAAACTTCTCATTTCGGAATAATTTCCATTACGAACTTGATTAATTATGATGTGGGTGGATTTAAAATATGTTATGCCACCAATCCAAGTTTCATTGAGACCATACTAAGTCAGTTGCTAGGCAAGTAGAACATTAGCAACGCGGTCCAACGACGGCTCGCTTATAGGTCTAATCCGAATACAACGAACGCCTACTAAAATATACAACACGATAGCTCGTATACAATTTACTCAAATCACGATTTCACCACGGCATTAACGCACGAAAAGCCTTAACTAAATCAATCACAAGCATCACCAAGGAATGATATGTTACATCACCAAGCAAAGGCCCGATTAGCTCAGAACCGTTACAATACTAGTCCTTACTAATACACTTCCTAACCTATTCCCATTGTGTGAGTGCCTACTCTACCCCCAACTTAGAACTTCTGTTCAACCAAAACTAGGTGTAACGTCACCTCATTTACATTTAAACGTGTGGTGTGTTGTGAGCCTATCATGTATTGATGGTATTCCATCAACACTCCTGCTCTGCTATGGGTGCAAGCTAGTTAGGCTTGACTGGCCTATCCTCATAACTGTGTGCTTGCTCCAGTCCACGAGCCGAAGCTCAGGGATGTGAACTGAAACCCTAACGAGATAATAGTTAGTGTATATATAAATAGATATATAAGACTGAACTGCGAGCTCTGTAAGTTCTGATCCAGGCCCAATTGGACGGTTCCACTTCGACGGTACCTACCCATCACAGAACAAACAGTCACCCACATTCAGGAAGCTTTTCCGATCCCGTTTCCACAGGTAAAATCGGAATGCCACCCGCTTCAAAGGTTACCGGCCCCTAGCTATTCAGATGAATATGGAGTCGTTGCCACCGTCAGGTATCCCTCCATAACCAGGCACATCGCCATGGGTTTCCTACGGGAAAACTAGCTAAAACACCGCAGTGCTACACTCAACTACTAACATAACAAAAGATGATAAAACGACAGCAATGACTTTACGAATGCACTGCCAGACTCAACAGCACAAGACAGTAATAATACGCATACATTTACACGTACTATCCCTGCCCAATGTAAGGTGTCTTCATTTTCGTAAAGGCCCTAAGTCCTGCTCCGATCGCGACCCATCCCAATATTCGACGCGAGAACTGGCCTACCCCACGCCCTAGTCGTAACAAATCTTAATCGCGCACCCTTGTACGTATCACGCCCAACTACACACAAAATCAAGATTTACAATTAATTTCAACATAATAAAGATGATAAAACGACCGTAAGGACTTTACGAATGCACTGCCAGACTCAACAGCACAAGACAGTAATAATACGCATACATTTACACGTACTATCCCTGCCCAATGTAAGGAGTCTTCATTTTCGCAAAGGCCCCAGGTCCTGCTCCGATCGCGACCCATCCCAATATTCGACGCGAGAACTGACCTACCCCACACCCCAAACACACAAACAAGATTTACAATAAATTTCGACAATTTAAAATTTTACAGAATTATAAAACTCTCGGCCGTACATTGGAAAAACTCTAAACTGTTCGCGTTAAACAAAGATAGCTAATAATTCGTTTATTACACAACACCGGCAACAATTTCATATAATTCACAAAAGGAATTTAACACTATTTCTTTACAACGATAGAAATATATAACTTACAAAGACAGTCCGCCGAGCCGTACCCCTTGTTAGCTATCTGGATCGAATGAATAACGAAAAAGAAGTGACCCCCGCCTCCAGAAAACCCATCTTTTAAAGGCGAGGTCTCCCTTCTCTAAACTAACCTCGCCGTTTCTAGAACTACACATCATCCTTCATCCAATCGTGAGCTATTTCCGGCAAGCCGCCTCAGCGAATTTGCTCCTTTTTTATAAAAACTCCTTAATTCATATGATTGGAATAAGAATAATCCAAGATAATGTCTAACTAATTTTCCAGTTAATTATTCGTATACTAATATTTAGAATTCGCGACTAGTGCAATATCACAGAACATGCAGCCAATAGAGATTCCTGGTTACATCAACCGCAGGATCAGTAGCAGTTGATGTTAAATCTTATTTCAATTTTTTTTTACGGATAATCTTACGTTATTTCGCTACCAATAAGACAAACATGAAATTTAATTTATTTACAATAAAGGAAATGGCTCAATCGCTGCGCCATCTAACATCCCTCTTAAATACCACACCCATTTTTTTGAATTTTTAATTTTAGCTCCATCTACCCATCTAATTGTGAACTACTTCCACTCACCAACTGCAGTCCGTTACATCATGCTCAGACTAATCAGGCGGAAAGAGCTATTCGCAATGTAGTTCAAGCGATCTCGTGCTATGTGAAGTCACAACACAAAACATGGGACGCGTTCTTAGTTGAAGTACAGTGCGCTCTGAACACTGCAGTTAACGAAGCAACACGCTTCACCCCTTACTTTCTGGTGCATGGTAGGGAATTCATTGGAGATGTAGTTCTATACAGGCAGTCAGACATTGCGTGCCACCCGACTTCTGTCGCTGTAGACGATCCAACAGCCTTCGGTGTCAAGCTGAGAGAAATACAACGCATCTACGATCAGGTGAGGAAACATTAGAACGTTGCCCACCAGCGTAATGCAAAGTATTACAACCTCAGAAAAAGGCATGTGGAGCTGAAAGAAGGACAGATTGTGTACAAAAGCACGTTCTACCTGTCGAACAAAGCAAAGAATTTCACTTCTAAGTTAGCTCCTAAGTTCTTTAAATGTGTGGTGACCGCCAAGCGATCCCCTCTGGTGTATAGACTATCAGATTTAGATGGTAAGGATCTTGGTGAGTACCATATCAAAGACATCCTGAAGTATAGCGAGGAGCCGTCTCCAATCCCTAACGTCAGCGATGTTGCCACTACATAGCACTGTTCATCTAGTTTGTAAAAAAAAACCGTACCGAGTGTTTCCCTCTCATTCGCCCCTCAATACTCAACAACCCCTTGCAGGTGTTGGTAGTGTTAGGGTATCTGCAGTGGCTAAAGGGAACATTCATTCTCTTTGTAGGGCATTTGACTCTAGTTACTTGCGCGAGTCAATGTTTACCTAGGTGTATAGGAGGAATGCTCTTTGGCTTTGTAATTGTAGCAGTCAGCTTGTGTTTGAAATACCCAGCTGATTGTCTCTGCTTATTAATTAGTACTCTTCTGTTTTCTTTGTTGTATATTTCCAGCGTGTCGTGTCCGCAGGTTGTAACATAATATTTCTCGTTCTTAGTGGCAAATCGATTTTATGTGTTTCAGTGCCATCTATCGTATCCCTTAGGAACTATAAACGATAGTGACCGATGAATTGATTGAACTTATCGACCGTGGGGTGGCACTAGTTGTCCCATAGTTTTGAATCAGTATGTTTAAATATGTTTTGAATTAAAATATGATAAAATAATAGGTTATTATTTTATTATATTTTACTTAATAAGCTATATCTTTAAGCATTTTATAATAATAATAAATGTTTAGTACGTAGTTGTTGCTTATGGGTTTTCTATTTTCTGTCTATGGTTGTCATCAGCTAAATGAGATTGTCGTTGGTCTAATGAACTTCATCATGATCAGCGTATTTTGAAGATTGTTCGCGAAGCTTCTGAATTTCGGCTATAAATAGACCTACACCGACCTTCAGAGAAAAACTTCTAATCTGTCTCAGCCCGACACGTAATGTTACTCTGTGTCTTAGTAAATCTCTGTTTTTCGAAAACTCACAAGTGGTCGTCTGCCTGTCACATTGCAATAAGTGATAGATTGCTCCCAGATAATCTGGTAAGTTTTTATTTCTCTCGTTAAGAGGACCCGATCTAGGCCTGTAGTGGTGTTCACAACTCATTTGTTGTCTGTTTCACTTAGGGACCTAAGTTGGAGCTTTGAGACTCCTTAGAGATCGCCACGATTTCGTGCAACAACCTCCATCTCACAAGCAAGTACGCTGTAAACAATAGCTGGGTATACAGCGAGAGATTCGCCGCTAGCAGCTGTGGGGTAGAAGGTTTTCTGCAAGCGTCCCCTTGACTGCACAGCCCAACTCAAAGGCCAGTACACCACCTACTGGTACCTATCCCGGTGTAGCTGCAGCTGTGCTGTGCTTACAGCAGAATCTGTGTATGTAGACTGTACCGTATTTCGTGTGCCTACTGTGTGTGTTCTTCTGCCTATATTTCTGTCTCCTGTGCCTGCCTATCTACATTCTTATGTGTATGTCTTAGCTCTGTGTATCTGTCTGTCTACTTATTTTCTTATTTGTATATCTGCTCTGTGTTCTATTCTTTCTAAATATATGTGTGTATACTGTGTGTAACCCGTTGTTTTCATTGGAGCCCTAACTTCCCTGTGCACACTTATCTAGCTCTCCGGAAAGGCGCCCTGGGAAAGGGTACTCTGTCAGCCTCTGAGCAAGCCGGTGAGTATCCATCTGACTAGTTCAGTGGTCACATGTGGAAGTTTGTAAAATTGTTTGGATGTTAGTTATTCAGTTACACCTATAAAAACTGTGTGGAATAACATAAATGCGCTTTTATACTTATACATTGAAAATACTTGGTTTTAGGTGTCAATGGATACCCCTTGCGCAAGTGAATGATGATCACTTTAATCCTAAACAACACAGAGGGACATAAATATGACACACCAAATGGATCTAGAAGTAATAGATGAATCTAGTAAAGAATACCACTTACGCACCAGGAAGTCCCTTTTTAGTTCTAGTTCAAATTCAGAGGCTTCTGTGACACTTCGTCAAATATTGAGCAAGAAAATCTTATATGTGAGAGTACCTCATGTGAAAGAAGACAGACAAGTGTTATGTCGCGTCGATAGCTTAGTGGTTAAGGAGTCGGCCTTACGATCGAGAGGTCCCGGGTTCGAATCCTGGCCATTACACTACCGACGTGAACCCACTCCTAGCACAAGCAATTTAGCTTATTTGGAGGGGTTAGGGGGAATATTAGTAATTTCGATAATGTCGGTTGCTAATATTCTTTAAAAAAAAATGGATAAAAAATATGAAGAAAATCTTACTTATGAAGAGGTAATGAAAGGTACAGACCGAGAAGAATGGTGTCTAGCTATGGAAGAAAAGTAAAAATCATTTCAAGAAAATAGTGCATGGGTCTTAGTGAACAAACCTATATAGTGATGGCTATGTAGTGCAGTGTAAATGTATCTATAACAAAAAGTTAAATAGTGATAATTCAGTGAGATATAGAGCAAGACTTGTGGTTATTGGTTTTCCCTTGTTCGGTGGACACTATGTCCTGTTCTAAGTATTCTTCAATAAATTGTTGTTTGCTATTAGCGTTAACTTAGACTTAAATATTGTTGGAATGTGTATATGCCCCTTTAAATGTACTGTTGGCAACACTGTTTTTGCCAATCACTTTCGTAGATTCTCTCTCTGTGTGGTTTTTTGCTCTCACCGCCCGAACCATTATTATTTGTGATATAAAATTAAGTTAAATAATCGTTATGCATCCTTTAATTAGACAACTGTAAATGCCCATATATTTTGGTAAATATACAGCAGAGTGTTTACACGACATTTGATGGTTTTATTTGCTGACTGACATCGTGCGACCTAACCTCAACACTGCGTGCTAGATATCTGCGGTGGAAGGCATCCTCAAGGAGCAACTTCTACAGGTAATTGGCCCAGATTAGCGCTAGATTACTATTATGCCAACCGAACAGAATCGTGAGGGAGGTGGTGTCGGCGGCATGCAGATGTTTCAATTCGAAAAACTCGAAGGCGTGTCGAATTATCTTCAATGGAAATTTTGCATGAAAAACTTGTTGACGCTAGAGGGACTTTGGGCGTGTGTTATCGCCAGCCCTGCAGATGGTGCAGACACAAGTAAGGATGAACGAGCACTTGCACGGATATGCCTGTCTATTAAACCGTGCTGCTACCAATATATGCACAATATCACAACGGCTAAAGAAGCTTGGGACAAGCTTGCATCTGTTTTTGAAGACAAGGGCTTCTATCGTCGTGTTCTTCTGCTTCGTAAGTTGCATAGCACTACCTTCAACCAGTTTTCAATCATGTCAGATTACATCGAGTCCATTATGACTGTCTCACAACAGATAGTTGATATCGGACGGAAAGTTGAGGACAGAGAAATTGCTGAACTGTTGCTTAGTGGATTACCCGAGGAATATGATAACGTTGTATCTACTCTGGAGACTTTTTTTTTTTTTCTTTTTTTTACGTGCGGGAAATCCCCACGGATACCCGCCCCCCCGGAGCCGGAGGGGTAGGTTATGTCGGACTCGAACCGACTAAACCGCACGCCGTCTGTGGGTCGTGGTGCTAGGCCGAAGGTGAGGTTGTCTTGCGACATATCCCTCGCACCCCGGCTGACCCAGGGCCATCCCTTTCGGTCTGGCCCTCCTCGGGAGGTGGGGACCACGCCGTCCCCGACTCAACCCCGGTGTGGGGAGGCGCGCATCGTCCTACGATGCGCGCCGCCGCCGTGGCCTGCTTCTGCTAGGGTGACGGGTGGCTCCACCCGTCACCCTCAGGCCCGCGCTCATGGGGGGCGGAGGTCTGTAAGCGCCCTCCGACGCCCGAGCCGCCTTCGGGCGCGAGCAGCGATGTCAGCGAGTCTTTCTCGCTCACCGCGCCGCGCCCGCTCTGCTGTCTCCTTCGCGAGCATGACCTGCTCGCAGAAAGAGGCGCTGGCCGCCCACGCATCCGCGCAGCGGACCATCGCCGCGAGCAGGGTGGAGAGCGTGAGCACTCTCACCCCCAGGGCCTGCACAAGCTCCCGCCTCGGCGTCTCAAACGCCGGACACTCGGTGAGCGTGTGCAGCCCCGAGTCCACGCTCGCGTCGCAGTGATGGCACTCGGGCGTTGGCTCAATACCCATCAGATGCAGATACCGCCCGAAGTAACCGTGCCCGGTTATCATCTGCGTCTGACGGTACGAGAGGCTCCCGTGTGGCCTCTCTAGCCACTCCCTACTCTGGAGACAGCAAACATTACTTCAACGCTCACAAGCGAGCTCGTGCGTACCAGATTATTACAGGAGGAGTTCCGAAGGAATTCTAATAGGACTGAAAATCTCAACCAGGCTTTCATTTCTAAAGAAAGAAAACAAATCATATGTCATCACTGCAAGAAACCTGGTCATGTCACGTCAAAATGTTATAAATTGAAGAGGGAGAAGAAGAGGTAGGACGCCACCACCTTCTCCGCTTCGGCCTATCTTGCAACACAAGAATTCCAGTTCATAGTAGACTCCGGTTGTACGGCACATATGTGTAATGATAAGAGAATGTTTGTCAAATCGAAAGAATGCTCAAATAAGAGCAGTGTAACAGTTGCAAATAGTCAAAAACTAGATTGCCTAGGATATGGTGAAATAAGTTTAGAAACAAATAACAATTCGATAAGAGTAATTAAAAATGTACTATATGTTCCTCACTTATCCTGTAATCTTTTGTCTGTAAGTTGTTTGGTTGAAAAAGGTTTCGTTGTGTGCTTTTATAGGGATGGATGCAAGATTTATGATTCAGACCGTAGAATTTCTGGCAAACCAATATGTGAGGCTTCTATGTACAAAGGTATGTATAGGTTATGTGTAAAGTGTACGTCTGTTAAGTCTTTGCTATTTGAGGACGCTTTGCTTCTGTGTGATAGACAGAAGACACCGAGTGCTCTGGTAGCTGCCTCATCTGGCACAAAAGGTTAGGTCACCTGAATTTCAGAGGTATGTGTGCTCTTAGGGGTGGTGGTGCTTATGGTGTTCTGTTTCAGGCCGATGATGCAGCTCTTGCTGAGTGTGTTCCCTACCTGGAAGGAAAGATGCCAGCGAAGCCGTATCCAGTGGGCCAGGCATCACGCGCTTCACAACCATTGGAGCTCATACATTCTGATGTGTGCGGACCTATGCAGGAGTGCAGCTTTGCAGGGGCAAAGTACTATGCTAGGTTTACCGATGACTACACTAGAAGGATCTTTGGATATTTAATTAGAAGCAAGTCTGAGGTAATGTCTAAATTTATTGTTTTTAAAAATTTAGTTGAAAAGCAATTGGGTATGCCTATAAAGAAGTTTCGGTCTGATAATGGCGGTGAATACTGTAATGCGAAGTTCTCTGCATACTTGGAGAGGGAGGGGATAGTTCATCAAACCAGTGTAGCGTACTGTCCACAGCAAAATGGTGTTTCAGAGCGGTTAAATAGGACTATTGTTGAGAAAGCTAGGTGCATGATGCGGGGTGCAGGACTCTGTGAGCGGTATTGGGGAGAGGCTGTTATGGCTGCTATATACCTAAAGAATAGGTGCCCTTCATCAGCTCTTTCAGGTCAAACCCCGGAGACATTGTGGACTGGGTCCCGGCCAGACCTCAGTCTCCTTCGTGTCTATGGATGCATTGCCTATGCTTTGGTACCAGAACAAAAACGTCGAAAACTTGATGCTAAAAGTAAACCGTACGTGTTTGTATATGGTATGGTATAGTGAGACGACTAAGGGCTATAGGTTGATGGATCCCTTGAATCCCTGTAATGTGCTTATTGCTAGAAATGTGGCATTTCTGGAAAATCGTTTTTATTTCAAAGAGAGAGAAACCGACTGTGATAGTAGTTTTAATAATGAATTTATTTCTTATAATTTTGATAACAATGATATGAATAATTTGAATGAAAGTAAAATTAATTCTAATGATGAAATACATTCTAAAAATGAAATTATTTTAAATGAGACTGACATTTTACTGAATTCTAGTCCTAGTAGTAGTTTACTGAATTCTAGTAATGATTTGAGTCACAATGAAAATCAAGATGTCTGTGATGGAAATAACTCTTCCATTTTTACAGATGCGGCTGATGAGTTGGGCGACGACGGCAAGGGTGAGCTCGAGGCGAACTCTGCTATTCCGCCAACGGTCGATGCGCGTCATGAGCGTGTAACGTCACCGTGTGACGACGTGTCAGCTGGAGGGGAAGGTATTTCCGTGCCGCCTGTCGCCGCTACTCAGCGGCCAGTTCGTATTACTCGCTCAAAGTTGCCATCGAGGTATAGTGATTATAATCTAGATTATTCTATGTTGGTGGATGCGACATCCCCATTTGAAGAACCTCAGACGTATGAGGAAGCTACCACATGCTCTGAGAGTCATGATGCTATGCAGGAAGAGTTCGATTCTCTCCTAACAAATAAAGTTTGGCGATTGGTGGATCGTCCAAAGGATAAACATATTATAAAATGTAAGTGGGTCTATAAAAAGAAACATGATTCATCTGGTCATTTCGATAGATTTAAGGCTCGGTTAGTTGCCAGAGGTTTTACACAAACAAAAGGTGTAAATTACAACGAAAATTTTTCCCCAGTGGTTCGGCATTCCACTTTGCGAATATTGTTTTCCCTAGCTAATGAATTAAATTTAAATATAGATCACATTGATGTTAATACAGCATTTTTAAATGGAGACTTAGAGGAAACAATATTAATGGAGCAGCCTCCAGGATTTTGTAACGATAAGAACAAGGTTTGTTTGTTGTTGAAAGGAATTTATGGCCTTAAACAGGCTAGTCGAATATGGAATCATAGAGTCCATACTTTATTGTCAGACAATTCTTATATTCAGAGCAAATGCGAGCCCTGCGTCTATATAAAGAAAAAAAAGGATAATATAGTAGTTGTAGCACTCTATGTTGATGACTTTTATGTATTTTTTTCTAATAATAATGAATTATTGCCTTTGTTAGAACGTAATTTTAGTGTTAAGAATTTAGCCAAACTAAAAAGTTGTTTGGGCATGAGAGTTACTCGTGATAATGCGAAGGGAATTTTAAAATTAGATCAATCTGAGTACATTAAAAGGTTACTTATCCGTTTTGGCATGGAGAATTGCAAACCTGTCTCAACTCCCATGCCAGTAAATTGTAAATTAGTAAAATCTGAATCGGGTTCATTGTGTGATGAAAAATATTACTACAGGCAATTGTTGGGACGTCTTATGTATTTATCAGTATGTACAAGGCCTGACATTGCATTCGCCTGTAGTCAGCTGAGTCAGTTAAATAACAATTTTGAAATGAGCCATTGGCAGGCAGCTAAAAGAATATTGCGTTATTTGGCAGGAACAATTGATTATTCTTTATGTTTTTATAAAGGTGGGGACTTGGATTTATTTGCATTTACTGATGCAGATTGGGCCAATGATCCCATTGATAGAAAATCGTATACGGGGTTTGTTATTAAACATAATACCATAAACTGGGAATCTCGCAAGCAAAGGTGTGTTGCTTTATCTAGCACTGAATCCGAATATGTAGCTATAAGTGACGTATGTAAAGATATATGCTTTATAAGAAATTTCGTGTCTGAAATATTATGTAAGGATTTGCATGTGATAGTATTCAATGATAATCAGAGCGCTCATAAATTATTACAAGTTAAAGAGTGCTGTCACTATGTCAAAGAATTAGTACATAATAACATTGTGTCCATTAAATATTTAAGTACAGATAAGATGATAGCGGATGTACTTACAAAGCCACTGGGCAGCTCTAAGCATGTAGAATTTACAAAAAGTATGAATATAAAGATGTTCTTTAAATATATAGTTCTGTCTTTGTTTAAATAAGTACATTAATAAAGAGTCAATGTGGATTGTTTTCATTTATTTACATTAATGTAGAGTCAACATAAAATCAATGTGATGTTAATGTAGAGTTAATTTATACGTGTTATAAGAGATTATATACATTGTAAAGAGCACATAAGGGGAAGTGTTGGAATGTGTATATGCCCCCTTAAATGTACTGTTGGCAACACTGTTTTTGCCAATCACTTTCGTAGATTCTCTCTCTGTGTGGTTTTTTGCTCTCACCGCCCGAACCATTATTATTTGTGATATAAAATTAAGTTAAATAATCGTTATGCATCCTTTAATTAGACAACTGTAAATGCCCATATATTTTGGTAAATATACAGCAGAGTGTTTACACGACATTTGATGTTTTTATTTGCTGACGTACATCGTGCGACCTAACCTCAACACTGCGTGCTAGATATCTGCGGTGGAAGGCATCCTCAAGGAGCAACTTCTACAAATATAACACACTTGGATGTGACTATTACATTCCTCAACAGCCATCTCGATGAATGTGTTTTGTATATAAAAATCTCAGCATTTTAAATTTAATGGTAAAACTTAAGTTTTAAAGTTAAATAAAGCTATTTATAATCTTAAGCCGTCTGCTAGATCATAAAGGTAGATGATTGTTGGAAAAAGAAAGGTTATATAAATCTGTTTGAGAACCATGTTTATGTGTAAAACCATCTGGCAATTTTAACTGTTATAATGAAGTAGATCACCTTAGAGACAAATAGTTACTAAAGTTTCATATGGTGTGCTATGTGTATAAAGTAAAATAAATAAAATAAAAATGCCGAAAGATTTAGCAACTTTTATGGAAGTTAATTTAAAACTTAGTAAAGACAATAATAATTGGTATTGTAAGTAATCGGCTTAATGTTTTCCATTTTATAATGACACTCATTTTAAACATGCAAAAAGAGTTTTAAAGCTGTTCAAAATCTTATGGTTTTATGTTTGTTAATAGTTATATATATAATAGCTCTGAAATTGTTGGTTTTGTTGATGCTGATTGGACATCTGATGTTGTATTCAGGATGTGTAATATCTCATGAAAGTAAAAAACAGACAGTACAGACGGTAGCCTTATCAAGCACAGGGGCCAAATACATGGCTATGTGTGAAGTGTTTGAATTAGTTTGTAGAGACAACAAGGTGCCAATTACATTATTTAATGATAACCAAAGTGCACAGAAACTTTCAGAAAATTGTATGTGCCACTGTACTGTACCGATGTAAGTCTTTTTTTGAGAAGCAGTTGCTAACAATTTAATTAAAATTGTTTATTTAAGAATATCTCAAATGCTTGCTGATGTGTTCACTAAAAGTCTTTGTAAAGTACCTAAGGTAAAAGCACCAATGATAGACACTGACCCAATAGTGGACACTTTCGAAAAAATGCCTTTATTGTAAAAAAGTAACTATTTTGTTTACATGACTGTTTAACTAAAAGACATCTAATGGCATAAATAACACATGTTCAAAACTTTGCAACAATAATTTAAGTAAATATTAAATTGGCACCAGTTGTTTCTTAAGATATTTGTTAAGGGGTAATTTTATTTGGGTTTGCGACCATGTATAATATGATAATTGTATTTAAATAAAAATATGCTACTTGTAATTTTATAGAGTGAAGTTTGATTTGTCCTTAAAGTGTGTACCATTGGTGCTTTTACCTTAAAGCATTTCAATTTTATGCAGGAATTAGGCATAGCACCTAAAGTTAAAGTAGGTATTATCAATTGGGGTGTTAGGTAGGACAACCTCAACGTGGTGCACCCTGGTAACGTGGACGACGACGTGGGCTTCGCCCGAGGCGCACGTCGTCGCCCATGGCTAATAGTCCACCAAGGAGGCCTTTATGGCCGGTTGCGAGTTCTCCGCATGCGCTCTGCTAAGCAGAGCGTACTTAGCGGAGAACTCTCAGGGCGACGAGTACCTTGCCACTGAGCGACCAGTGGCGAAGTACACGGTCCCATAGGGACCATCGATCGGCCGAGCCGTAACCCCGTCTGGCAACAGACGGGCACGGTGGCTCTTCGGAGTTGCGAGGAAGAAAACCTCTATAAAAAAATCACCCCGAACCCCACGCTCTGACGCCCGGCAATGGGATGCATCGCTGGGGGGAACTCAGTGCCTAGGGCGTCACAACAAACAAAAAATGAAAAATGACTATGGAAATGAACAAGGATAAATCTACCCATGAGGGTACCCGGACTCCGTCCGGGGAATCCCTTGCTGTGACTGGTGGTCGAATGGACACCCATTCGGCGACCAGCCATGGCGACCCCCGCCCGGGTTCATCCCGGGTGGTATTTGGGAGGGGTCACCACAGTTCCACAGGCCCAACGGTGTGCCTCAAAACCACCGAAAAAAATAAAATAAGCGACGCGGACTTCGTCAGGCCCGCCACTCCACCACCACTACCCATGGGAGAGGGGACGGACGCGGAGATTGCGTCCACGGGTAGGACTGACAGCGAGTCATTTGCCAGCCAAATGGAGGCTAAGAGTCTCCGGCGAAAGAGGCCTCGCTCATGTGGACCCGCTCTGGATCGGAGCAGATGCTCCTCTGGACAAGGGGCGGTCCACTCGAGCGAGGACGATCGGCCGGCAAAATTGCTGGCCACTACGGCGGGAAGGGTACCTGTGCACATCCCCCCAATACCAAGTGGCAGGGACCAAGGCGTTCCCGCCGCGAGGGTGCTACTCGCAGCGCTTGCCCGGATGGACACCACGAAAGGTGCCAAAAACGTGGCCGGGATGGATAATGTCGCCGTCGCCAAGACAGCGCTAGAGGAGCTCCTCTCTCGGAGCGTATCCGAGGAGGAAGCCAAGCCCAGGGACCGGGTCGCAGCCCTGGAAACTGAGCTCGCTGACTCGCTGGAGCAGCAACGGGTCCTCCACGGGGAGGTTGCAAAGCTGACCCAGCTAGTCAGGAGGCCTGCGGAGGCCCTGACTGCACCAGGCCTCCGAGATGCACCGCCAGCCCGGGGTGCCCTCGGTGCCGGGGGGATAGCGGTGCCTAAACCAGCGCCAAAGGTGGTAAAACCAACGCCCAGGCCGTCACCCGAGTCGCCGCCAAGCGTAACGCAGCTGCTGGCGGCGATCGAGAGGCGCCTTGGCGCACTTGAGGACCGGGCGTACCGCCCTCCGCTGGTGCGGCCCGCTTCCTACGCGACGGCCGCCAGAGGAAATCCCGCCAGTGGAAACTCTGGTCCCACGACCGCTGCCCCCCCGGCGAAGCCAACGCCCAATAAGGCGAAGGGAAAGGGGAAGAAGCGCGGCACCCCCGACCCCGCTATAACTGCTGCTCCCGATACAACCGAGCATTCCTCCAGAGGGGAGCGATGGGAGGTAGCGGGAGCCACCAAAAAGGCCAGGAAAGCAGCCAAGAAGGCGGCCAAAGCCGCTGCGGCGAAGGCGCCGAAGAGGCTCCGCGCCCCACGCTCCACTTCCGTCGTCCTAACGGTGACGACGGAGGGTGTAGAAAGGGGCGTGGGGTACGCCCAGGTCCTGAGGCAGGTGAAAGCCTCCGTGGACCTCAAGGCCCTTGAGATTAATGGGCTCCGGTATAAAACGACTCGCACCGGGGCTCGCCTACTCGAGGTCTCCGGCGCCACCAGCGGCCCCAAAGCTGACGCCCTAGCGGCCAGGCTTAGGGAGTCGCTGGACTCGGAAGCCATCCGCGTCACCAGACCCAACAAATGCGCAGGTTTGCGCATTTCGGGTCTGGATGATGCGGCCACGACGGAGGAAGTTATCTCAGCTGTCGTGGAGGCGGGCGGCTGCCCCCGTGATCAGGTGAGAGCTGGAGAAAGTTGGTTCAGCCCCACCAGTCACGGCACGGCAGTCGTCAACTGCCCCGTCGCAGTGGCGCAGAAGATTATGGACGGACGGAGCCTCCTTGTTGGGGGCTTCCTTAAGGCGCGGGTGCAACTCCTATGGCCCCGCGAGACTGGGTGCTTTAGGTGCCTGGCCGTGGGGTATATGGGAGTGCAGTGCACAGCGGAAGACACCGTGGGGGATCGGTGCTTCCGCTGTAGTCAGCCCAGGCACAAGGCCAGTGCCTGTGATGCTCCGCCGCGCTGCTACAAATGCGTAGCGGAGGGCAAAGCGGCGGAGCACCGGGCGGACAGCAGAACCTGTGCCGCCTCGAGGCCAAAGCCTCGTTCGTCCGCACCGGGTAGTGGGGGTGCCGCTCAGGAGCGGCCACATTCGTGGCGGGATACGGAAATGGAAGTCCAATAATGGACACACCAATCCGCATCCTGCAGGTGAACATAAACCACTGCATCGGTGCTCAGGATCTTCTGTATCAGAGCATCGTGGTGTGGTCTATCAATGTGGTCGTGGTCGCTGAACCGTACTGGGTCCACCCCGGAAGCCCGGTGGACCTGGACGGCGTAGCGACCGTCTTCGGGGGCTCCGCCGCGGACACCTCACGCCTTGCATTCATTGCAAGGGGCCGAGGCTGTGTCGCGGCGGACTACGAGGGTATGGCTGTCGTGGCCGTCTACTTCTCGCCAAGCCTTGACCAGTATCAGCTTGAGCTACGGCTCGCTGAACTGGACATCGTTCTCGCCGCGTGCCGTCCTCGTCCTGTCTTGGTCCTGGGAGACTTCAACGCCTGGTCTCCGGCCTGGGGCTCCCGGGAAACCAACGACAAGGGACGAGTACTAGAGGACTGGGCCAACACCCGTGGTCTAGAGGTCCTCAATCGGGGGAGTGTCGCCACCTGGGAGCGGCGGGGGCTCAGTTCGGTCGTGGATGTCACGTTCGCGACCCCTGCTCTCGCCCGCCGCGTCCAGGGATGGCGCGTGGTGGAGGAGGAGGAGACGGTTTCCGACCATAAGTACATTCGGTTTAACGTCTCCCCTCCCTAACCTGCCACCGACTATCGCGAACCACCCGGATCCACGTTGGGCACTCAGGCGCCTGAATCGGGAGGCTCTCCTGGAGGCATCCATTGTGCAGGGGTGGATTCCGTCATCGGCCAGGCTTGCCGATGTCGACGCAGAGGCGGAATGGTTCAGGAGAGCCATGTCGCATATCTGCGATGCGGCGATGCCTAGGGTTAAGCCCAGCCCGGCAAAGAAGCAGGTGTACTGGTTGTCTGCGGAGATTGCACAGCAGCGAGCAGCGTGCGTGACCGCTCGCCGCCGGTATACCAGGTTTCGCCGGAGGCGTAGCCGCCCAGATGATGCGGGAGCCCAAGAGGCGGAGCTATACGAGGCGTACAAGGGGGCCAAGAGGACCCTCCAGAAAGCCATAAAACAGGCCAAACGGCGAGCCCGCGAAGAGCTGCTGGAGTCTCTGGAGCAGAACCCATGGGGGCGCCCTTAACTTGCGGTCAGGGGCAAAATCCGCCCAAGGGCGCCCCTACTGACCCAGAGCTTCCAGCCAGGGCAGCTGGAGGGAATCCTGGGCTCTCTGTTCCCATCGAGAGCGGAGGAGCATGTTCCTCCGCAAATGGTTCCGCCTCAGGCGCCTGACGCTGATAATAGCGAGAGCGATGTGCCCGAAGTCAGGGAGAGTGAATCGGGGGTAGCAGTGCTCCGGCTTAAAGCCCGGAAATGCACTGCCCCCGGACCCGACGGCATCCCAGGCCGAGCATGGGTCCTGGCCCTTGAGGAACTAGGGCCTCGACTGGTGGCGTTCTTTAGCGCATGCCTCGAAAGGGGCCAGTTTCCAATTGCGTGGAAGACGGGGAAACTGGTCCTTATCCGGAAGGCGGGGCGGCCGGCGGATCAGCCATCCGGTTACCGGCCGATCGTGTTGCTCGACGAGGTGTGCAAGCTCTTTGAGCGGATTATTGCAGAGCGACTCGTCGAGCATCTCACGAACGTAGGGCCAGATCTGGCGGACAACCGGTTCGGTTTCCGCCGGGGGCGCTCCACCGTGGAAGCGATCATGCGCGTTAGGCGCCTGGCGGAGGAAGTAGTCTTGCGGTGTCTCTCGACATTGCCAACGCCTTCAACACCCTACCTTGGAGCTGCGTTAGGGTGGCTCTCGCGTATCACGGAGTGCCTCCTTACCTCCGCCGCATTGTCGAGGCATACCTATCCGAGAGGGCCATAGTTTATCCGAGCTGGCTAGGGCCAGGGCGGCGAGAAGTGTCGTGCGGTGTTCCGCAGGGGTCGGTCCTAGGGCCACTCCTGTGGAACATCGGATACGACTGGGTGCTGCGCGGACCGCTGCTCGAGGGTGTCGTCAGCATAACTTGTTATGCTGACGACACCCTCGTTATGGCGCGGGGAGCAATGTACCAAAGCGCGGCACTAAAGGCCACGGCAGGGGCTGCTCAAGTCGTGGGTCGAATACGGCGGCTGGGACTCGAGGTGGCTCTCCACAAATCCGAGGCTATGTGTTTTCACGGGCCTCGGAGGGGGCCACCTGCGGGAACCAGTATTTCCGTAGGGGGCGTAAACATCGGCATCGAGCCCACGATGAAGTACCTTGGGCTCGTACTCGATAGCCGATGGGACTTCGGACCTCATCTCCGAAGTCTGGTCCCAAAACTGAGGGGGGCTGCGGCCGCGCTATCGCGGCTAATGCCCAACGTTAAGGGACCCATCGCCCCCACTAGGAGACTGTACCTGGGGATCGTGCGAAGCATGGCCCTGTACGGGGCTCCCGTATGGGCGGAGACTCTGGCGGCCCGCAACGTGGCTGTATTAAAAAGCCCATTAAAAGCGATGGCCGTCAGAGTGATCAGGGGATATCGCACGATCTCTGTCGAGGTGGCATGTCTCCTAGCCGGGACCCCACCATGGGACCTGGAAGCGAGAGCCCTTGCGTTGCCGTATCAGTGGCGCAAGGAGGCACTGGAGCAAGGCCATAGGCCGGTGCCCCGAGAAATCAGGGCTCAGCGGTCCCAGCTCCGCCGGAACTCATGGAGACATGGCGGGTGCGACTTGAGCATCCAAGGTGGGGGGAATCCACCATTGCGGCGGTGAGACCGATCATGAAGGAGTGGTTGGAGAGGCACCACGGTGACTTTTCCTACCGGATGTGCCAGATACTTACCGGGCACGGGTGCTTCGGTAGGTATCTATGGCGCATCCACCGGGAGACAACACCGCAGTGCCAGCACTGCGAGGATCCTGGCGAAGACACGGCGCTCCACACGTTGGTGGGGTGCCCTGCGTGGGCGAGTCAACGCCGGGATCTCGTTGCGGTCCTGGGCGTGGACGTTCTTTCTTTGGAGACCATGGTGAGGGCCATGGTCTCCGACGGGAGCAAATGGCACGCCGCCGCCGCTTTCTGCGAGCAGGTAATGCGCGCGAAAGAGGCGGCGGAGAGGGAGCGGGAGAGAACCCTGCCCCCTGAGTTCCGATCGTCTACGCCCGGGACTACCGACCTCCATGATCGGGGCCCGAGGACGGCAGATGGCCGACTCGCCGTCCTTACAGAAGCAGGCCGTCGCGGAGGCGTGTCGTGTGTGTCCTACACACGCTTGCCAACTCACCGACGCGGGATATAACCCGAACCCACCAGGCGAGGCCGCGGTGGCGGCCAATATCCGCCGGCAACCCTGGCGTTATCCTTTCGAGGGCTTACCCGGGGTGCCCGGCAATGGATACTTGGGAAGGACACCGTGTGGTTTTAGTCGGTCCGATTCCGACACGCCCACCCCATCGTCGGCACCGATGGGGTGAAGCCCGTGGGGGTTTCCACACGTTAAAAAAAATATCAATTTTCATAGACATGTAGGTACCTACTTGGTGTTCATTTAGTGCAATTCTTTTCTGATTCTCTTATTACATTATTTTGCTAAATGGTGAAGTAGAAATATAAAAAAATACTAATAAGTATATTGAAATAATGTTAACGAATGAACAATTTAAATAAATGGCTGTTTTGTTTAACTCACTTTCTGTTTTAAATGTTTGAATAGGTCAAATGTAAAGGTTTGTGAGCTAAAGTATAAACTTTGTTACATTTGACGTCTTCATTCGCGACAAAATCAACTTAGCTTGGTTACAGAGAGACCGACGTTTGTTTCATTATTTTTTTAAGAAAAGATGATTCTGCAAGAGTACCCAGCACCCAGTATAATGAGAGAACTGTTAGACATTTCTTGGTAGATGTTTGAGGCCTATTCGTCGCCTATCATACATTCGCCGTTTGTAATCTTGAAAAACGCTGAAACATACCTATTTATTTATTTCCAACTAGACGTAAGTAAGTATGCGATACTTTAAATTTTACGGATTTGCATACAAACTTTTATCACAGTAAAGTAATAGACCAGTACCAGTATGTCGTCGCCTTTGATGTTTGCGGAAATGCTGTCTTTCGCAGTTTTGTCAGGGTTGTCACTAGAGATTTTATTTTTATCGGCAATATTTATTAAACTCCTATTTAGTCTCTTTCTTGTCTTGTCACGGGTCATGTTGTTAACTTTAAATCTAAGGTAATTAAATAAAGAACAAGGATCCGTGCAAAAAAGAAATTATATTCGGTTCGTAGGTTAAAATATAATATTGTAATCACACACAGTCCCGACAATAGTGCTTATCGGTTGGGTACGCTCGCCTGGGTATAATCCCGGTTGTGGTGCAAGCGGGCGTTCCGTTATGCGGCCGACTGTACTTCAGCGGCGGCCCGGAGTGGATGGGGTCGTCGTTGCTATCCAGCGGTGGCGAAGCGTAGCGTAGGTGTATCAACGTGGCAGGGGAGGATCCAGCACCCAATTCAGTAACCCGAGCCTTGGACCCTGGAACGCGCCGTTCAGAAATGTTTGAGATACTGCCGAAATACTATTTAGGATCATCCCGGCGAACGGCGGCAACAGAAGAGAGTACCAACCGGTAGCAGTGATGCCGTGGATGTTCACAATCAGATACGGAGATTACAATAAGCAAAAAAAGAATGCTATAGTGAAGTTAAATATTACTTGTTCATGTATCAAAAAATGAGGGTAGAAATAAATACGGTGAATATATCGTTATTCTGCAATGATGGTGCAAAAAAATGTATTCATCTTGTTTGTTAACTATAAAGCAAGATAAAGATAATGCACTTCTTAACATTTACATATCTAAATCACAGTTACTTATTCTAGTAATCCCTACTGCAATGAAAAAAATTCCACTTACCCAGTTCGGGGATAAAACAACACTCGCGTTAACATTAACTTTTTTTATTCAAGAAGTTATGTACTAATTATTAAATTCGAGGAACGCTTAGTGACGAACACAATTAAATTTCGGTTACGTTTCGACAAGGAAGGTGTCTCACGTATCAGAGACCATAAAATATGTGACGTGCGCTCTAACTCGACAGCTGATTCTGAGTGCCGTCCTTAGATCCACCCAACCTGTATTGCGGTAGAACAATAGAACGATCCGTGTGCGCTAAAACAGCGCATCGCATTGTGTCGTAAGAGCGCTAAGATGACGCTGATGAATCCAAGCAACATTTTAACGTTAGTTTATAGTTTTATTGTCATAAATGTGTATATAATAGTAGTTTTAAGTATTGTAAATATTTGTTTTTCTTATTTATAAATGTAATAATGTACTTATGTAACGTACAACGTTACATTACCCCCCGCGTCTCGGAAAGGGTTTTGTTCCTAGATAAAACCCGTCTAGTATGAATTCTAGTATTTACAGATTCATTTTATCATCTTACATACTTTCCTTTCAAATTACCTGACGATTAAAACAACAACAACTCATTATAACCATATTGTTGACGCTACTTGACATTATTAAGAGTTAAGAGCTAGAGGAGCTAGTGACTCATGCTAGAAACTAGACGTTGTCGAGGGCATGTTTACCTATTATTAACAAGCTTTAAATCTTTTATATGCCAGACTCCTATATTTTTGCCGGTCATATCTTCTAAGACGTAAACTAAGGGAGAACGTTTTTCAATAACTCTGCATTTTAAGAATTTAGGCGCCAACTTCTTACTAAAATATTTATCCTTGTCGCTAAGGATGTAAGTGCGCTTAAAAACTATATCCCCAACATTATACTCTGCTGATTTTCTGCGTAAATTATAGTGTGCAGTATTTTTAACATGTGCATTCCATAACGAGGCTTGCACATCATTGAATACCGAAGAAAGACATCCCAGGCTCTCAGCATAAGCGTCGCGCGGCAAGAACAAAATTTCGTCTCCCAGATCATTATCGGTGTAGTGAGACCCACACAGAACCATCTCTCTACCGTGCACAAGGAAAGACGGAGTATAGCCAGTTGCTTCGTTTACTGAATTATTTATTGCAAACTGGACTTTTGGGATAAAAGTGTCCCATGATCGATGGTCATTCTGGACGAATGTGGAGAGGCATTGAACGATAGTCTTATTAAAACGTTCCACCGAATTAATTTGAGGTGCATATCGAGGCGTGAAGTAAACATTCGGAATTTTATACCTTTTAAATAATGCGTCAGTAGTGGAGCTAATAAACTGGCTTCCATTATCCAGAAAAATAGTCTGTGGAATTCCGAAAACTAAGAAAATAGATTCTTCCAGAATTTTGACTACTCCGTCCGCAGTTGCGCGTCTTAGAGGAAAAATATTACAATATTTACTAAAACAACAAGTTACCACAAGCATGTAACTGTTTTGCTTACGAGTGACATGAAGAGGACCAACAAAATCAATTGAGATGGTTTGATGGGGACGAGAGCACTGCTTTGGTCGTCCCATTTCCCCCAATGTAGTGTGATTCTGTGGCTTATAGGCTAAGCATACGGAACAAGAGCCCACGTACTTCACTACACTCTGATGCATCCCAGGCCAATAATAAGATAGTGACAGACGATTATACGTTTTAAATATGCCGAGATGGCCAGCGGTCGGCGCAGAATGGTTCTCAGCTATGATTTGTTCTCTCATTTCGCTGGGAACAACTTCTTTCCAAGCGAACTCTGACGTGAGTTGATTTTTAATTTTTGAAAGCCGAAACAAAGAATTATTTTTAATTATGAAGTTTGGAAAATGGTTAGGGGAATTAAGACAGCCGTTAAAATTTTTAATGTACCAATCGTCCTTAGTGGAAGAAATGGAATTTGAGAGGGAGATAGCATTGACCGGGACCGCACGCGAAAGAGCGTCGGGAATAAAATTATCCACACCACGACGATGTTTCATTTCGAAGTTAAATGATGATAGACGTACTCCCCAGCGAGCCAGTCTGCCTGTAGGGTTGTCCAAGGACAAAAACCATTTCAACGCAGAATGGTCAGTGTACACCGTGAACCTATGGCCGTTCTCTAAATTACAGCGCCAGTGCTCGAGAGCAGTTAAAACAGCGAGCGTCTCCCTTTCGGTGATGCTGTAATTCTTCTCGGCATTGGTAAGAGAACGACTCATATAAGCTATGGGGTGTTCTTTTCCATTTAAAGTCTGTGTTAACATGGCTCCGATGCCGAAGTTGCTAGCGTCCGTGTGAACTTCAAAGGCTTTGTCATACACGGGGCACGAGAGGACTGGTGTGGAAACCAAACAGTCTTTCAAGGCACTAAAGGCCGCGTCAGCCTCCGGTGTCCATTCAAATGGTGGAGCCTTCTTACCATTTGAAGTTAATCTGTTCAGCGGGCCGGCAACGGTACTGAATTTTGGAACGAACCGTCGGTACCATGTTGCGGTGCCGTGAAAACGCTTCAGTTCCTTTCTATTGGTAGGGACCGGAAAATTTAAAATTGCCTGCACCTTTTCTGGGTCAGTACGCAAACCACGAGCATCGACTACGTAACCTAAATATTTCAATTCACTGCGAAAGAATTTACATTTCTCAAAGTTCACAGTGAGATTAGCAGTTTTTAATTTATCTAAGACTCGCAAAAGACGAGACACGTGCTCCTCAAAAGTAGAACTAATGACAATGATGTCGTCTAAATAGGCAAAAGTCTTAAATTCCATGTCACCGAACAACAAATCTACAAGCCTCTGTTGAGTTGAAGGGGCATTTGTTAGGCCAAACGCGGTGGTCTTAAAACGTAGCGTTCCTCTAGAAGGAATGTAGAAAGCAGTTTTATCGCGGTCAGAAGGTTCTATAGGAATCTGCCAAAAAGCCTTCGAAAGGTCAATACTTGACAAATATTTTGCGTCTCGAAGATTATCAAGGATTTCCGAGACGTATGGCAAGTTGTAAGCATCGCGTTTTGTTACGGCATTGAGCTTTCGACTGTCAAGGCAGAACCTGGGCTGTCCATTCTTCTTAGTGACGATAAGTACAGGTGAAGACCGAGGACTCTCACATGGCTCAACAACATCTAATGCCAACATTTCGTCAACTTCCTGCACCAGAATCCTTTGTTTCTCTGGAGACATCCTATAATAACGCTGCCTAATAGGTTGAGCGTCTCCAGTATCTATTCTATGAGAAATCATGTTAGTCCTGCCTAGACCTTTCTCCTCCATGGATATTGACTTAAATTGAGAGATAACATTATCTGCTATGGATCTCTGAGACTCGGCCAAATTATCATAAGAGTTAATGAAAACTTCTGAATTTTTCACCTTTAATTCGGCTAGAGGACTATCAGACAATGTTATGCTGCCTAGGTATTTGGGACAAATTTGAAAGTCACGCCAAAAATCTACGCCCAGTATTATTGAAGTTTCTACCTCGGGGACGACGTATGCCTTAATTATGTGAAACTGGCCTTCAAATGTAACGGGTAAATGTATGTATCCGATACTTTTTAGTACTTGACCACCAGCAGCAACCATAGAAATGTGGTCACTCTCATGCAAAGTACAGTCAGTTAAATGTCGATGGGCATTATTTCCCACCAAGCTTACTGCAGCACCGGAGTCAAGCAAAGCACATGCGTGCATATCGTTGATTTTAATATTGACATATGGTCTAGGATCATTATCAGGTTTAGAATGCAGAATTGTAGATATTCTATATGTAGAAGAGAAGGCTTTGATAAACGCAAGCCAAGAATCCCAATCTTGCTTGTCAAAATATGTACAATTCCGCCTATTTAGTTTTTTGAATTCTTGCCCTTATTGCACTCTGGACAGTCAGGGGATTTAACGTCTTTCTTCCCACATTTAAAGCAAAAAATATCCTTACTTGCTTTGCACTGTCGTATGTGATGCGAGTTACTTTTACACCTAGGGCAGTATGGTTGTTGCTTGTCTACTTGCACCGCACCAATAGGATTTTGCTGTGATGTTTTGTTGTTATTTAGCTGATCCTTAGAATAATTTCCTTTATTGTAATTACTGTTGTATGGATTATTTTTATTATATGTATTATTATTGAATCTATTTTTATTTTCATTAAATTCCTTCGAATATGCAAATTCAGGTGCAATAGTATCCGAAGTTGCTCTAGGAGGCTCCCGGAATTGTGAAAGACGAGACTGGAAAGTCTCGTAGTTACGGCACAAGGAACGTAAGCCATCAATCGTTCTAATTTCGGTCGCAGATGCTGCCAATATACTGGCATAGCAAGGCCTAATGTTGTGCAACAGGATTTCAAGCTGCTCATCTTCGCTTAGAGACCCAGATAAACGAGAAAACATGCCACTCATAATTGAGAGATAAATGGTTATGTTTTCCCGTTCACCCTGAGTGCGAGAGCGAAATAAGACGGTAGTCATAATCTGATTGATCGAAATCCTGCTTCAGCTTAGTGGCGAGTTCGGGCCAGGAAGAAACCTTGTCCCTCACCGAACGATACCAATGAAGAGCATCATCCTGAAATATTTCAGTGGCAAAAGCTAAAACCTTAGTAGAAACAATGTTCCGTGCTACTATGAATTCATCAACGCGCTGAATAAATGAGCGCACGCATGTCTTGCCGTTGAATTTTAATTTACCAAAATCGGCTACAGAGCGATCGCACGACACCGAAATCAAGTTCTGCACTTCAGGGACCATTGACGCAGGTTCACTAGAAGGTCCAGCGCCAGCACAGGCGAATGTATTTACAGTCGAAGATGTCTTTTTAGCTTGAAGAGCCGCGAGCCTTTGTGAAAAAAGTTTATGTCCATCCAAAATTTGCCTATACTCCTCATCGTCGTCACTACACGTCAGCCTCGCTAAGCGGTTATGAAGGTGGTTGGTTATATGTATTCAGACGGGTACTCTGACGCTAGTTTAACAACCTGCTTACGCAGTTCCTCAACTGAAGTACCCGGAGTAGCACCTCGAATCCGAACTTCATATTCGAGCTCCGTTTTTTGAAGCAATAGATACTTGACAGGTAGCATTGTGCTTTGAATGAACCAACGGGTAAGTGGAATCAAGCAAATTTAAAATATGTCTACCATGAAATTCTCCGATCTGTTACAAAATGATAGATGACTAATGAACGTTTGGTTTTCTTTTTCCTTTTTTTTTCTGCAAAAAAACAGTGTTAGCAGCAAATAAACATAAAAAGGGTGCCACTAATGTATACTTTACAAAAAAAAACTGTCTAAATGTTGAAAAATCGTAAAAACCACAGCAACAGTCTACTGATAATTTTTTTGTTTTTTTTTCAGTTGAGGGTAGATACAACTGTTACAAATTACGCAAGTAGCAATACAACAAATTATTAATACAGTACACTTTAGTAGCCAATAAAACCAACATAAAACAAAAAAACGTTTCACAAGAAGAAGCAACAAGCCACAACATACACTAACTACAAAAAACCGAAAAACAAAGTCAGGAACTGTGTGAGATTAACCACGTAGAAGGGCGCCAATGTCACGGGTCATGTTGTTAACTTTAAATCTAAGGTAATTAAATAAAGAACAAGGATCCGTGCAAAAAAGAAATTGTATTCGGGTCGTAGGTTAAAATATAATATTATAATCACACACAGTCCCGACAATAGTGCTTATCGGTTGGGTACGCTCGCCTGGGTATAATCCCGGTTGTGGTGCAAGCGGGCGTTCCGTTATGCGGCCGACTGTACTTCAGCAGCGGCCCGGAGTGGATGGGACGTCGTTGCTATCCAGCGGTGGCGAAGCGTAGCGTAGGTGTATCAACGTGGCAGGGGAGGATCCAGCACCCAATTCAGTAACCCGAGCCTTGGACCCTGGAACGCGCCGTTCAGAAATATTTGAAATACTGCCGTAATACTATTTAGGATCATCCCGGCGAACGGCGGCAACAGAAGAGAGTACCAACCGGTAGCAGTGATGCCGTGGATGTTCACAATCAGATACGGAGATTACAATAAGCAAAAAAAGAATGCTATAGTGAAGTTAAATATTACTTGTTCATGTATCAAAAAATGAGGGTAGAAATAAATACGGTGAATATATCGTTATTCTGCAATGATGGTGCAAAAAAATGTATTCATCTTGTTTGTTAACTATAAAGCAAGATAAAGATAATGCACTTCTAAACATTTACATATCTAAATCACAGTTACTAATTCTAGTAATCCCTACCGCAATGAAAAAAATTCCACTTACCCAGTTCGGGGATAAAACAACACTCGCGTTAACATTAACTTTTTTTATTCAAGAAGTTATGTACTAATTATTAAATTCGAGGAACGCTTAGTGACGAACACAATTAAATTTCGGTTACGTTTCGACAAGGAAGGTGTCTCACGTATCAGAGACCATAAAATATGTGACGTGCGCTCTAACTCGACAGCTGATTCTGAGTGCCGTCCTTAGATCCACCCAACCTGTATTGCGGTAGAACAATAGAACGATCCGTGTGCGCTAAAACAGCGCATCGCATTGTGTCGTAAGAGCGCTAAGATGACGCTGATGAATCCAAGCAACATTTTAACGTTAGTTTATAGTTTTATTGTCATAAATGTGTATATAATAGTAGTTTTAAGTATTGTAAATATTTGTTTTTCTTATTTATAAATGTAATAATGTACTTATGTAACGTACAACGTTACAGTCTCAAGGCACATCAACCCTCTATAATATAAATAATTAGTTGACGCCCGCGGCTCCGCTCGTGTGGATGTCGGCAATTGCGACCTTTGGTCATATCTCCAGTTTTTTTTTTTTAATAATTTTTTTTTTTTTTCACAACAAAAACTCAACAATAAAACAATCAAAGAATCAATTTTGTTTTTTTAAGTTTAGGCATAAAAAAGCACATACGAACGTTAAAATTTTACAGTTATGTCAAGAAATAATTAAAATAATGTATAAAAAAATAGAGTAAATACTTATTTTGAAAACGATTCTTTCGCTGGTTCTGTAAGTTGGTTCTACTCAACCAATTATGATCAAACCAACGTAATACTTTAATAATCTGAACCTGAATCTGCATTTGTACTTTGATTTCATTGAAAATTTCAAGGCCGCCATCTTGGATTGCTAAATGGATTACATATTAAATTTAAATTAAATTAAATTATCTTTATTGGAACCATAGAATACAGGAATAATAACATAATAGTGTGATAGTGTCTGCATTAGTTTAGAACTGTGTCGCAGACACTAACGCCACCTCCAGGCCGAACTGGGCACCAGAGTTCCATCACAAAAATGAGTGCAATAGGTATACATAAGAAGAGTGAGAAAAATAAAATACATTTAAATGGCTTAGAACAAACATAACTTAAAATACAAATTCAGAAGTCTATATTATGTTGGTGTGTGTGCATATGTGTATCAGAGGGTGTGTTCTGTGTGTAAGTAGTGAAGTATGAGGTTATGAGGTGTAGGTATGTGTAGGTTTCAGTGTATGTAAGGTTGTGTGACTTGTGTAAAGTAGTGAATATTTGAGGTGTGTGAAAGCTATTCATATAGAAATGGTTGAGCCACATCTTCCAGCTCATCATAGTTAAGCGTTTGCAGCCATTTCTCAGTGACCTGTTTGCATGCCCTCAATGTAAGGGGATAAATATTCAAAATTTTGTTGACTCTGTTGTATAGAATGGAGCCAACGTAATGATACTGGCGCTTGAGAACTGCAAGTCTAGCTAATTCGATATGGCAGACCCTGTCTGACCTACGAGTTCTTGTGGTGAATTCATAATCAAACGGTAATTCTGAGTGTTTGCGCAATATGGTACTTAGTACAAATGCCTGTCTCAGGGTAGGAACCTCACAGAGAGCATATAGTTCGCTAGTAGGAAAACGAATAGGTTTGCGTGTCATGACCTTCAGTACTGCCCGCTGCGCCCGCTCCAAGGACAGCATTTGGGTCTTTAAAGCCCCACCCCAAACAGTAACACAGTAGGTTAGTATAGAATGGGCGAGGGCAAAGTAAACCATTTTCAAAGTTGGTAGGTCGGCAGCTGTCCTTAAATTTTTGAAAATGAATATTAATTTACGAACTCTTGGTACCAAAGTGTCAATCTGCTCATTCCAATTCAGCATACTATTAACGCAGACTCCGAGATATTTAATAGAATTTGTGCACGTAATATGAACACAAGAGCAGTCTGGGGTAGCAACTCCTGTGCATTTATGGGCAGTTAGAGTAAAGGAGGACGGTGGTTGAGAGATAATTTTTGGGGAGAAGGTTATAAATTTTGACTTATTTAAATTGAGAGTGAGAAGATTCTTATCTAGCCAGTTCATGGTAGTCCGGAGAGCAGACACCGCGTGTAAGTGTGCAACATCCCAATTTTTACCATCAATCAGAATCACCGTATCGTCTGCGTATGTAATAATTTTAGCGTTATCCAAGGGGATCTTACAAAGGTCGTTTATGTAGATCAGGAACAGCGTAGGTCCAAGCACGCTGCCCTGAGGAACACCATAACTTATGGACTCCTCTCCACTTGTATAGCCACCGATGGTAACGCTCTGGGTCCGATCGCTTAGGTAACTTTTAAAGATGTTCAGAGGCAGCCCCCTGATGCCGATTTGTTCAAGTTTCGTCAGCAAAAGTGGAACAGAGACAGTGTCAAATGCTTTTGAAAGATCAAGAAATATGCCTATTGTTTTCAACTTTTTATTAATGTTTTTTGTAACAATACTGGTTAATTCCAATACGGCATCTTCGGTACTTTTTGTTTTTGTTGTCAGCAATGATTTTATGTGCATCTAAGTAATTAAGAAGTCTATTGTTTAGGATTTTTTCTAATATCTTGGATAGAGTACTTAGGACAGAAATAGGTCTATAGTTGTTGACACTGTCTCTATCTCCACTCTTGTGGATTGGATGGACTATCGCCTTTTTAAACACGGCTGGAAACACACCAGTAGTCATTATAAGGTTAAAAACATGACAAATAACGGGTATTAGAATGTGTCTAGAAGCCCGAACGAGTGTGGCAGAAATACCATCCCACCCTACAGCACTGTTTAATTTAAGACCAAGAATAATACGTTCAATCTCCTCACCATCCGTAACAAAAACTCCCATAGAGTTTAAAGGTGGATTTATGATATTAGAGTCGGGTACTCTTGGGTGCTGAATCTGCCCCGAAGAGATTTTAGAAACCAGATTTTTACCAACGTTGGCGAAAAAGTGATTTACAGCAGCAACAGACACAGAAGTGTCATTAGACAGGGAAAGCAGATCATCTGCTGACGTTTTATTCTTCTGGATATTGGAAATTTGTTTTATTAAATTCCAGGTGGCCTTTGGATTATTTCGATGTTTTTCAAATTCCCTACGTTCATATTCGCATTTCAATTTTTTTATTAAATTATTGCAGTAATTTCTATACCGCAAGTATGTTAGTTTCTGTGTTTGACTACAGGCAATTTTTTTGGTTCCCTTGTATAGGTTGTCCCGATTTCGAATACACCTTAGCACACCAGGTGTAACCCAAGGTTTTAAGATTCTCTTTTTACTTGGAATACAAGAACTACTCGTATTTTCCCTAACGATATCTCCAATCGTATTAATGAGTGCCTTAGAGGCCTTGCTTGCATCATCGGATTGATAAATTGGTGAAAAGTCCGTATTCTCTAGAGCCCGCACGCAAGCCTCTATGTCAACTCTCCGGGTTTGTATAGGGGCTTTAGATATATTAGGTTTTAAATCACAGGAGACTATCAAGGGAACATGGTCCGTAATGGGTAAATCCAACACTAAGGTGACTGCCGGTTTGCTAGTCTTAATGACCGCATGATCGAGACATCTGTGGTCTCGAGTAGGAAAGAGATGTCCCGGTAGCATGCCATGTCTCGCGAGTGTGTCAAGATAGAAATCAGCCTCCGGGTCACTGTTCTCCGGAGATATACTTATATTTATATCACCAATCAAAACCATGGTTTTGAAAGTTCTTAGGGTGTTCAAAGTAGAATCCAAACTGTAAATAAAATTTTGTGGCTTGTCATAGGATGGTGAACGATATATAGTGACTATGGCAATATCATTTCGTAATTTAACTATGAGGCAGTTTGAGTCAACGACGATTGGCGTCTCTATGGTGAAATGAAGATCCGACCTTACAAATATCACTACTCCTTCATTTTGGTTCTTATAATCTGACTGGAACGATACAAAACCAGGTATGGTAGGTAGGTAGGGACATTTTGACAACCAGCTTTCCGTTAAGACTATAATGTGATATTTTAGTTTAGTTCTATGTAATAGGAGTAGAAGATTATTGAAATTGCGAGTACAACCGATACTACGAATATTCACATGAAAAATATTAAAACCATTAGTGGCATTTTTTAAGTACGCATCACATTTCTCGGGCTCACAATTATAGGAATCTGAAACTGTTAGTTGTTCAATGTCATGCAAAATAATAGTGTTGTCATCCATTTTTCCAATTATAAATTGAGAAGACAACATACAAAATAGCAGCGGAAGTCATAAGACACCCTTCCGGGCAGTTAGCTATGCAAAGTGATGTATCTTGCAGGCGCGGGCACAGAGCATCGGGTTGTTTCGAGGTTGATGCAAGCCATAATAACAGACCATTACTAGGAGAATAAATTTGAACAAAAAATCTCCCCCATTGAAAGCATTTATGTGTGTGAATGAGTGGGAGCTGTGTTGTTGTATTGTATTGAGAGAGTTGTGTTGAGTTGTGTGTGAGTAGGTAAGTTGTATTGTGTGACAATTTGAGGTACCGCAGTGTGGGTGTTAGGGTTAGTGTATACATTAATAGTTTAACAATAAATGATATTAAAATTTTAGCAATAAATGTTATTAGGAGTTTAACAATAAATGACATTAATAATCTAGCAATAAATAATGACAAAAATAATTGGCAATCATAAGTATATAGTCATTTCTTGGGAATATCTGACTCACTTTTAATTAATATATGTGGAGCTCCCTGCTTCTCACGGATAAATATTTTGCCATTGGTAACCCAGCAGTAATGATATTGATTGCTGCTCGCAAAATCCCTGGCAAGATAGAATAATCTTTTCATTTTCGGTGTTAAATTTTCTGATACAAAAATAGGTTTGGCAGGTCCACTTATTTTCAAATGCTCAGTAGACAGATCGTTTGCCTTTTTAAACTTTCTGTGCATCCGGATGAATTTTTCTTTAAGGAGATTAGTAGTAAACTCCACAATCATCGGTCTGTTGTTTACATCATTAGACCTTGTGCGAAATACGTCCTTCACTTCATGGAGATGTACTGGAGCATTTATAATAGAGCCGATCCTCGTAACCAATTCCGCAAGAGATTCCTTAGACTCATGTGATTTGGTAGGAATATTTCTTATCTCCACGCAGGACGATCTGGCACCCTTTTCAAAACTCTCAAGACTGGCTTCCAAGGTCTTTAGATGTTGCAAATTAGTTCTTTTTTCCGTCTCCAGCTGTGTCTCTAGTTGTGTAATTTGGTTTTTTAGAGTATCATAGTTCTGTGACAAGAAAGTAACAGTAGATTGGATATCCGCATTTTGAGCTTTGATCACCTCAATTGACTTGTAAATCTTCTCAATCTTTTTATCCTGCTGTTCCTTGAATTCAAGAAACATGGCCTTCATGTCAGACATAAAAACGGAAATTTCACTGTCGTGGGAGGCATCCGACTCCAAACATCTGCGTTTATTACGTTGTTTAGTAATAGGAATTACACCTTCTTGACGTTTATCGCGCTCTTCATTCGCAATATTCTGCGCTGACGAACTGTGTTGCAACGGAGTCAACAGCGGCGCAGCAGGAGTTGAAGAGGGAGTAGGAGTGAGAGGGGAAGACCCATGTTTTGGCATCTCGTATAGCTTTAGGCCGCAGCTACTATAGACGAGCTACAGGAGCACTCACACCCAAATAAAACTCAGCTCACCCCTTTTACGATAGTGTCGTGAAGATATTATAATTTCGGTGATCGTCGAAATACAATAAAAATTCCAAAAAGAATTCTGAGCAATTTCAAAAACGAAATCCGTATGTCAGGATCGAACTTGAGGCGCCTCACACACGGCGACACGTGAGGCAACGAGCTTAACCACTGAGGCAAGCTTGCCTTAGTTAACGAATGTGAAATAGGTGATCCGGTACTAAGGTTGTAAAGTTTAGCCAAAGTCCTCCGTCCTCCGTGGCGTGGTGGCAGTGAACGCGGCCGCTACGCAGGAGGCGCGGGTTCGATCCCCGCTCAGTGCAAATATTTGTGTGCATGAATATGAATATTTGCATTGGTCTGGGTGTTTCTATGTATAATATGTATGTATTTACAAAAAAAAAAAAAAAAAAAAAAAAAAAAAAAAAAAAAAGTGTTTATCCGCATTCTAGATTCCATAACACAAGCTAGTTAAGCTATGCTTACCATGGGTCTAGAATAGCGTTGTGTGAAATGTTGAGGAAAATGTTGAGTTCATAGTGGATTTTGTGATAAATAATAATATTTTGGAGTGTAGATAGGTACATACACTCGGAATGGCACAAAAACACTTTCGAAGTACCGACAAGTTATTGTTTGTTTTCACTTTTTAAGCACATTAATAGATAAGTTATAATTTTGTTTATCACTCACTTGTTACACACTGTTCCGAACTACTGAACTGTATCGATGCTAATTACTTTTAATAATTTTATATCATTTATTCTGAATAAAATCACGGAGCTTTCAAAAACACGTCTGTTCGTACCGGAGTCTCGGGGAGGGAGGATATTCGTAATTAGCAAACCCAAAAACCCTGAAAACGATACTCATTTCGATTTAATTAAAAATTTTGAGTCCGCCATCTTGCATCGCTAAATTGATGATATATTCGTGATCAGCAACCCCAAAAACCCTGAAAACGATACCCATATTGATTTTAGTAAAAATTTCGAGTAGGTACCATCTTGGATCGCTAAACGGATGGTATATTCGTAATCGGCAACCCCAAAACCCTGAAAACGATACCCATATTGATTTTATTGAAAATTTCAAGACCACCATCTTGGATCGCTAAATGGATCTTATATTCGATATTCGTAATCAACAATCCCAAAAGCCCTTGAAACGATACCCATATCGGTTTTAGTGAAAATTTGATCCATTTAGATATCCCAAGATGGTGGGATATCTAAATGGATGAAATATTCGTGACCCCAAAAATTCTGAAAACGATATTCATATCGATTTTAGTGAAAATTTCGAGTCCACCATCTTTGATTGCTACCTAATTGAATTATTTTCGTAATCGAAATTACGAAAACTTTTAACTAATAAAACGAATCAATAAAAAATATAATAAAATAAAAAACGTGATAACAAATGGGAACAGCCCTGAATCCTTAGTACCAAGTAAAATGTATGGCTATTCGGTACAGTACTCCTTCTCCGCCATTTCGCTCACCTCGCACGATTGCTGTCTAGACGGCTTCGTCGACAGGCTGTTTTAACCCATTAGTAGTGAAATTTTCAAAAATTATTTCTAGGTGTCCAAATAGTAGTATTTATTAAAGTAGTATTTGGGTAACTACATTTTCCTTTGGAAGTATCTGCAGAAAGTAGATCTTTGCAACGCTTCAGGAGTAGGAGGATCTAAAGTCGTAATGTATCAAATGTATCAATAAATATATTTTTATGAAGTAGGTACTTTAAGGAAGAAAATAGAAAGCCAAGCGCATTTTAAATTTATTTCAAATTGTCATGTTTACTTTCGCTGATATGGCAATTTTGGCTGTAAAGTTAACACCACTTTGAATCAATGCAACGATGCGCCCACTGTGCTGCCACTACGACATGTCTCATATAATATTATCCCACTTAACAGATCACCGCGCTTATATCTATGACAGTGCAATCGCTATGGACTCGTCACCGTCATCGTCTTTAACATAACTTAGCAGAATCGGGGGCCTGGATTCGATCCCTGTGTCTGAATTATAGGTTTTCTGTTTACCCGGTTGATGGCAAAAGCTCGCCTTCCTCTAGGAAAAAGGCATGACTTTATGTTGTTTTGTGTATAAAGATGAGAGTATATTAAATTTGTTTATCCTCTTTGATACAAAATGAATTTCTAGTTTCCATGAGTTTTTTTTTCAAACTTAGGAGTCTGTAGCATGCAAGCATAATGCAGCTACATATTAACTAGTGAAATAATTTTCAGAAATGTTTCAGTAGTTTCAAGGATTGAACCTTACGTACAAATCAATTCTACCTCCTTATAATATAAGTATGTTAAGATTAATAATTTTATATTAAAGTCTATGAATTGATTTTCAGAAAAAAGGCTAAAAAGGGCAAGCAGTTCAAGAAGAACGTCTACGGCTGCGGCAAAAAAATCTAACAGGTAACTTTAAACTGATTTTTAAATGCTTAAGTTAGATCATTATTCAAATAATTATTAATTACTGGCGGCGGCTCTATCTACTTCTGATTTCATATTGTAATTTGCTTATATCCCAATAGGAACATAGGAACTCTATCTTTACATACATATATGTATAGTCATGTACTTATTAATTTGAAATAATGTTACTGTTATTCCAGTGTGCCAGTAAAGAAGTCGAAAGGACTCCAAACCTCCAACAGCAGCAGCATACTATCGGAGCTGTACTCTGACAATGAAGATGGGGAGAGGACAGTTCGTAGCACCATCCTATCTACAATGTCGCGGCGCTTAGCTGATGGAGTGCTGCGCCACGCCACTGAGTTGGAGGGATCGTTATTTTGTGAGTTGCGTTTATACGACATCGAAACAATCAAAGACGTCGCCCCGACCGAACGTTACGAGCACGCAGCGGTAAGGCTTCAGCTGCAATTAAATAACGATTCTCCGGAGTGGATATTGCTAAAAAAAATAACATGGCTAAGCCAAAATTTCATGGGCAAGCCTCCGTGGCGTGGCGGTAGTGAACGCGGCCGCTACGCAGGAGGCGCGGGTTCGATCCCCGCTCAGTGCAAATATTTGTATGAATGAATATGTATATTTGCATTGGTCTGGGTGTGTCTATGTATAATGTGTATGTATTTACAAAAAAAAAAAAAAAGTAACTAAGTATGTTTATCCGCATTCTAGATTCCATAACACAAGCTAGTTAAGCTATGCTTACCATGGGTCTAGATAGCGTTGTGTGAAATGTTGTGAAATATTTATTTATTTATCATTTATTATTTTATAAAAAAAAAGGTCATTATTTTATTTTATAAATCATCGACCTTTTTTATTAGGTAGGTACTCAAGGAGTTATTAATTCGTTTTTCTTTTATTTTTATATTATAATGATGTTTCTTTTTTTAAATGTAAGTTTGTTTCTGGAATTTTTTTTGTGACTACTAACGAAATAAATCTTTCACCATACATATGTAGCTGTATTATCTCCAAGTGCTATAAATTATATTCATTCTGTCGGAACGAAATACCGCGCGAATGACTAGGTTGAAATAGGTATACTTATCTATTTTTAAATAAATTTCTTGTTGAATTAAGTAGAATCAAGGATTCTTTGAAATGAATAATTTAAAAAATATATATTGCACTGTGTGTGAAAAGAACATTCCTAGTAATGCTTTTTCCGGACATTTGCGTAGCTTAGCTCATAAAAATAATAGTTTAGTGTTTATTGACACTGGAATTGAGAAAATTGACTCTGCTTTTAAGTCGCGAATTGCCTCGTATCGCGTGCATGGTAGTGCTAATATCGAGGGCTCAGCTGTAACCAGTTCACCATCATTATTCATACAAGCGATAAGTTCAAAATTACGAGTTCTTATAGACACTGTTTTAACTAATCACCTCAATGTAAAGGTTAATTTTGAATTGTTTGTTAAATTCATGCTACCGAAAAGCGATATAATTGAACTTAAATCATTTTATACTGAAAATATCATTCTCTACCAAGCGTACAATTTTAATAACTTATTATCCGTAATATGCTCAACGTTATCCAATAAAGTCGATTGTTTCCAAGAAAAGGACAGCGGATGGTCACTATTAGAAATCCTATATTTAGAAGTGAATGTCAACAAGTATACTCCTTTGAGAGGTTCTTCTTATGTAGAATTACCGAAAAAAATTCGGTACAAAAAAGCATGCGTGAATATAAAAAACAATGACAATTATTGTTTCTTATGGTCAGTAATGGCTAAGTTGTACCCTTGTAAAAATAATATCAATCGCAAATCATCTTATCCTCATTTTAATACCGTATTAAATACTAAAGATATTTCGTTCCCAATGTCATTATGTGACATAAAAAAAATTGAACGAAACAACTCTAATATTAGTGTTAATGTTTACGGTTTAAAAGGGTGCACTGTAGTAGGTCCATTGTACAAAACCTCACAACAAAAAAGACATCACGTTAACTTGTTATTCTTAGAAAAGGGGTCCATTAGACATTATTGTCTTATAAAGAATTTGGGCAAATTAGTAAGAGAACAAATTACTAAACATCGAAGCAAGCATTATTTTTGTGATAACTGTTTACTATTTTTTAGAAAATCAATTGAAATAAACGATCATGTATGCGGTGGTGTCGCAACTATTTTGCCTGATGATGGTTCTATACTTCAATTTAGAAATTACGAACGCATGCAAAACATGCCGTTTGTGATATACGCAGACTTTGAAACCTTTTTGAAACCGTGTAAAGACACTAGTGAAGGTTTGACGAAAAATCTACAACAGCATATACCGGCAGCGGCGTTTGCTTATTACATTGTTTGCAATTATGATAGTTCTTTAAATCGTTTGGTTTCTCATCGAGGGATAGACTGTGTGGAGAAGTTTGTTAATTACCTTAAAGGCGATGCGATTAAAATATATGATATATTAACAAAGAGTTCAGAGAATCCGGTACGAATGATTTATACTGAAGCAGATAAACAACACTATCTAAGGACGGATGTTTGTCACATATGTTCACAACTAATAGTTGACGATAAAGTAAGAGATCACTGCCATTTTTCGGGACTTTATCGTGGTCCTGCCCATTCGTACTGTAACTTGACATTTAAGTCCCCTAAATTTATCCCAGTTTTTTTCCATAACTTGGCAGGTTATGACAGCCATTTATTTATTAGAGAATTGAGTATACTCCCTGGTACAATAAAAGTTATACCAAAAAATAAAGAAAACTATGTGTCATTTACTAAGTTCATTTACGATGGTAATAAAAACTATACAGTCGTGCGATTCGTAGACTCATACAAATTCTTAAGTACTTCTTTAGAAAAATTAGCTAAAAATCTTGATAAGCAGGACTTTGTTCACCTATCAAACTTTTTCAAAAATAGAACTCACTTCAATTTGCTGAGACGTAAAGGAATATATCCTTACGAATACATGACTAGTTGGGAGTCCTATAATGAAACAACATTACCGGCAAAGAAACATTTTTTTAATAAACTGACCAACGAACCTCTTTCTCAATCTGATTATGAACATGCGATATCAGTTTGGGATGCTTTTAACATAAAAAATTTAGGTGAGTATACCTATTTGTATGTTAAAACAGATGTATTATTGTTAGCAGACATTTTTGAAAAGTTTCGTCAAACCTGCAAACATAATTATAATTTAGACCCAGCATTTTACTTGACAGCGCCAAGTCTTAGTTTCGACGCTATGCTTCTAAAGACTAAAGTTCAATTGGAACTTATTACGGACTTGCAAATTGTACGCATGATACAAAAAGGTATACGCGGCGGTATTAGCCTATGTCCTAATAGATATGCTAAATCGAATAATAAGTATCAAATGGATTACAATCAGTCTGAAGCCAGTAAATATTTAATCTACATAGATTGTAATAATCTATACGGTTACGCTGTGTGCTTATTTACCTCACAGCGATTTCAAATTATTAAAGGATTGTGACTTTAGTCAACTTCAAATCATGAATGTGCCTGATGATAATAACTATGGGTACATCTTGGAGGTTGATTTAGAATATCCAGAAAACCTAAACGATTTGCATAATGTCTTCAATGAAAACACTTGTACTATTCCACATCATTTAATATATAAATAATGTGGAATAGTACAAGTGTTTTCATTGAAGATGTGTAGCAAGTTCCACTAAGTGCCATCAATCAACAGTATAAGCAATTTGCATAATGATTTACCTTTTTGCGCGCAAAATTTTATTCCACCAGGCTCGAAATGTAAAAAACTCATACCTAATTTATATGATAAATTTCACTATGTAATTCATTATGTATATTTAAAGGAATGCATCCGAAATGGATTACGTCTTAAAAAAATTCATAAAGTGTTACAATTTAAACAAAGTCCATATCTGAAGCAAAACATTGATTTAAACACAAAATTACGACAGCAGTCGAACTCAACATTTGAACAAGACTTTTTTAAATTGTTGAATAATAGTATTTTTGGAAAAACTTTAGAAGACGTTGAACGTAGAGTTGATGTAAAGTTAGTGAACATATGGCGCGATAAAAGAAATAAGACGAAAAAAAAATTACGGTGCAGAACAACTGATAGCACGTCCTAACTTCCACAGTGCAACAATTTTTGATGAAAACCTCGTTGCTGTGCAGCTTAATCGTGAAAGGGTAATTCTAAATAAACCAATTTATATAGATTTCTCTGTTTTAGAAATTTCCAAAAGTCATATTATGTATAACTTTTATTATAATGTTCTGAAAAGCTATTATGGCGAACGGCTGAAACTTAATTACACCGATACAGACAGTTTCCTGTTCTCTGTACAAACTAACGATTTTTATGAGGACTTAAAGGATAATTTTATTGAATACTTTGATACCAGTAATTTTATTCCAAACAACTGTTTTGGAATAAAATTAAGAAATAAAAAAATACCAGGTCTCTTTAAAGATGAGTTAGGCGGAAATTTTTTATTAGAATTTGTAGGCTTACGATCGAAACTATATAGTATAAAATCATATGACTGTGAAGTCAAAAAAGCGAAAGGTGTTAAAAAAACCGTTGTAAAATATTTGAAATTTTCTTACTATACCAATGTATTATTGTATGACAAGGAATTAAGAAAAAAGAGATATATATATATTTCAGGTCTATAATACATCAAATTTTTACTCAAGAACAAAATAAAATAGCATTATCAAGAAAAGATGATAAACGTTTTGTTTTGAAGGACAACATATCGACTTTAGCTTGGGGCCATTATTCAATTATATAAAATTATATTTTACCCATACGAAAATGCAAATTAAATTAAAATTACAAGTGAACTTGAAGCCATGGCTGATTTTCTTAATTCTGCAGTAGTTGTATAAATTTAGCATTGAACATTGAACACTTTATCAAAAGAAAAAAAAATGAATGTATTTTCTTAAATGTGTCTATGTATTTTCGCACCGTAATTTCTTAAATGTATGTGTTATACAAGAAGGTAGGACACGACGGTATCTCCCGTCCTAACTAAGCAGTCCGACTGGGGAAATACCTTCGCCCTACAGAATACCGCGGTTATAATAACCTTGTGTTGTGTTCCCGACGGTGAGTAGGGTAGCCAGAGCTCACTGGAGAGGTTCTGTGTTGTCAGTGGGAAGACCAAAGGCTTGGGATGCCACCGCTGACTAGTGAGGATGTGAAATGTTGGCGCGGTGGTCAGGGAGACCCGGTGAAACGGTTATCCGCTGGCCGCCCTCAGGCTGTACGGTTCCCGAACCTAGGGATCACATAATCTCCGCCCCAGGAGGCTGAACTAGCAGCCTGTGTAAAGTTCCCGGTGCTGTAGTCGTGCCGGAGGAGGAAACCGGAGTTGACTCGGCTACAGTTTCTGGGAGTGGACCGGGGGCCCTTCCGCCCGCCGCGCCAGCGATTCACCCAACCCTAGCTCGTCTGCGGTGGTGGAGAGCCTTGCTTTGTCTTCTGCGCTGACGGCACAGAGACTCTCTATACTTTCCTCCCCCCCCCTTTTTTTTAAATGGCAAAAACAAAAAGAAATAGAGGTTAGCGGCACCTTCGTCCACATTGAAAGTGGACTTCTGTAACATCAGGGGCCTTCACTCCAATCTTAACGAGGTCCACCACCATCTTGAGACAGCAAAGCCGACCCTATTCTTTGTGACGGAGACCCAAATATCATGCCCGGCCGATACAGCCTACCTTATGTACCCCGGGTACAGACTCGAGCATAACTTCCTGAGTAAAGCCGGGGTATGCATGTACGTCCGGGATGACGTTTGTTGTCGCCGTCTAAACGGCCTTGAAGACAGGGACCTGTCTACACTATGGGTGCGTATGGATTACGGTGGCCACACCCGTATCTATGCGTGCGTCTACAGGTCTCATAGCGGTGACTTGGGCACGGCTCAACTGTTTGAGCACCTGCAGCGGTCGGCGGACAGAGTAATTGAGCAGTACCCTGCCGCGGACTTAGTATTCTTGGGTGACTTCAATGCTCAACACGTGGAGTGGCTGGGGTCTCACAGGACTGATTTTGCGGGAAGGGCTGCTCACAACTTTGCATTTCACATTCCATCACCAGAAAACCAGATGTCGGGACCCACAGAGAGTCTTTATTGGACCTTCTGCTGACTACGCGCCCGGATGAGTACTCCGTAACTGTGGAAGCACCTCTCGGTACTTCGGACCACAGCGTCATCCGGGCGCAAGTGACTCTCGCGCGGCCAGAACCACCGCGGCCACCTCAGTGGCGGCATGTCTGGCACTACAAGTCGGCAGACTGGGACGGACTGCGAGAATTCTTCTCGTCGTACCCGTAGAGGCGGCATTGCTTCACTTCAAAGGATCCAAGCTCCTGTGCAACAGCAGTCGCTGAAACGATCCTATCGGGCATGGAATGCTATATTCCCAACCGTTGGATTGCAACAGGAGCCTAACATAGCTGAAGTGAAGCGGAAATTGAATGCCGCCTCGAGGTCCAGTAAAAAAGCTACTGCCAGGGCGAACTTTTTGTCCAACAGAAGTATCCAAGCCGTCGTCGATGGCAGCTGCTCGGACCGCATGGACATATAAACGCTGGTGTCCCACAAGGCTCCGTGTTGTCCCCGACGCTGTTTCTGCTGCATATCAATGACATGCTGTCTGATGGATCTATTCATTGCTATGCGGACGACAGTACCGGGGATACGTGTTACACGGGTCGTGCAAATATCCCTCAATTCGAGGTGGAGAAGAGACGCGAACAACTTGTGTCTGAAATCGAGACTACTCTCTCGGGAGTATCCGATTGGGGTCGACTTAACCTAGTCCAATTTAACCCCACTAAGACACAAGTATGTGTATTCACCTCTAAGAAAACCCCATTTATTGTGGCGCCGCAATTCCTGGGCACACCACTTTCCATCTCTTCGAGTATTGGGATCCTAGGTGTCGACATCTCAAGCGACGTTCAGTTCCGCAACCATTTGGAGGACAAGGTCAAGCTGGCCTCAAAGAAACTTGGAGTGCTCAACAGGGCGAAGCAGTACTTCACTGCGGGGCAACGACTTCTGCTTTATAAGGCACAAATTCGGCACAACATGGAGTACTGCTGTCACCTTTTTGCCGGAGCGCCTGCATACCAGCTTGGCCCCTCCGACTCATTGCAAAGACGGGCGTTGAGGCTCGTCGACAATCCCATACTCACAGGCGATGTGGAACCTCTCAGCCTCAGAAGGGACTTTGCCTCGCTGTGTGTGTTCTATCGCCTATACAATGGTTTGTGCTCAGATGAATTGTTTGACATGATGCCCACCGCTGCATTCTATCATCGCACCACTCGCCATAGGCAGGGAATTTATACTCACACACTGCGACCGGAAATGGTGCGCACCGTGCGTTTTGAAAGGAACTTCATCCCACGCACGCTCAGGTTGTGGAATGAACTTCCTGCCGTGGTTTTCCCAAGCGACTACAATATGGGGTTCTTCAAGAAGGGTATTAGAAGGCATTGATATATACAAACTAGATTAGCAATGGCCGCACCAAAATCAATGCCACCACAGATATGACCACGGTCATATCTGAGGCGACTTCAGTTTAGTCGACGTCACACAGTTCTGTCACACGTCCGAACTGAACCGAGTGCGCTAAAATGGTCAAATGCGCAATAAAATCTTGTGATTCTAAGTCCTACATGCACAAAAATAAAAAGGAATTCGTTTTCACGCGTAACTATACTATTTATACATTCATATCTCGCAAATACCGCTATATTCCAGTTTTAAAATTAATAATTATGATTGCCATTCAGTGTTACCTCTAAAACATCGTTTTGGTTTACCCACATTATTGGGAGAATTAGGAATTATGTCAATTATAGAATAATATTTTCTTTTCTTACTTAGGGGACTTGAAGTAAACTCGCGAGTGCATAATCCAAGTACCTTTAAATTTATATTGAGATCATACATACTTTAGGCTATATATACGTTGAACACAAATCTTTACAACAAGGTCTTATAGTAATGACCTTCACACACGTTAATAATGTCAAAATACAGTTACAAATAGCATCACGTTCTCGGGCTCCCTCGCAACAATAAAGAAGCACGCGTACCTACCCTTCGAGACGTTCTGGCTGCTACTGACTAGACCTAGAGTAGTTGACTCGTGCTCCGTCTAACGCGAGCGCAGGCGCCTCCGATTGAGGTGAGTAGGGAGTTAAGGGGCCACCGCACGCGCATATGTTGTATTGTCAGTAGGTATATGTAGAATATACTGCTTTCGGGCTGATTGGCCGTGGTCCATGTGAAACTTGCGTTCCAGACGTTTCGTCGAACACTGCGGTCGACATCTTCAGTGGCGCAGGGCCGGGCGACGACAACTTCGGAGACCTTGCCTCGCCAGCGGCTGACGTGCGACTGTCGCGATGGCTTGAGTCACGGCTGTATTTATAGGCACGGTCGGAGCGGGGAATCGACTCATTCGATTCTGATTGGCCAAGCGCTGTGGCGCGGACGTACTCGATCCTGATTGGTTGTTTGCACTGTGATACCGAGTGGCTCTCAGTGCTGGGTACCAATCTTTTTGGAGCTGAAATCCCTCGTTTTTTCGGTTAAAGTTTTATAAGGTAAAAGCACCAATGGTGGACACTGAGCATAAACTTTATTGTAAGAAAAGTAACTAGTTTGTTTTATATAAATATTTACTTAAAATACATCTAATGGCATATATAATACATGTTCAAAAAATCGCAATTCGCTGTCTTAAGTAAATATTGAATTGGAGGCAGTTGTTTCTAAAGATTTTTGTTAAGTTTTTAATAAGTGTAATTTTTTATTTATTATTAATGATTATCACTATTAGTATGGATGTTATAAATATGTAAATTGTTGACCTACGTAGATATTGGTATAGTTATGACCCGATCCGATAGTCGACACTTTCGAAAAGTTCCCTTTATTTAAAGAAAAGTAACCATTCGGTTTATAGGACTATTGACTTTAAAGATGCTTATTGGCATCTATTAAGCATGTTCAAAAATTCGCAACACTGTCGCAGGCAAATTTTAAGTTAGAGACCATTATAACTTAATATTTTTGTTAAGGGAACAAATTTTTTTAATAGATGTGATTTTTTTAATTAATATGATGATGGGAGGGATGTTTCTTGACCTACTTAGACCATTGCCGTATTTCTATGGTAAAAATTTCAAACAGTTTTATGTGATTGTCCACTTTTGGTGATAAGGGTCAAGTGTTTTATAATTGTATTTAAACTAAAAATATATTAGTTTATAAAGATTTTATCTGCAAAAGTTAATGTCATAATGTTGCTGTTAGAATTGAGAAAAGACTTAACGTAACGTAATTAAGTAGTTTTGTATACCTTTTGAAGTTTGATTTGTCCATAAAATGTCGGCCATTGGTGATTTTACCTTAATGGATGAATCTTGAAGGTCGATATATTCAGTTGATTTCCTTTGCCACATTTTATTTTCGAAGGTGAAAAATCATAAGGCTTATATTTACATACATACACGTTTTACTTAATTATAAACTATTGTCAAATATAAATAATTTGTTTCATAATGTACTAGTAGATACATACATACCTACATACCATTCAAAATCGAAACACGCAGTCTGATAAAAATAAACATAATAATGATTTTTATTACTAAATTGGTTTAGAAATTCTATATTATCGTGGGTAAATATTCATACGTCTGTAAACACTGACCCACGATCTCATGTTAATACTTTTGTCTTTGTCTAATCCCAGCGACATTGGTGTTCATGCCACGCGTGCGAGTGAGACATATATATTTACTTTCATCATCTTCAATAGTTAAGTAGTTTTTCTCGTAGTTGCGCTTCTAAGCTCACAAGTGGCATCGCTTTTTGTGGCGGCGATTTGTACTGGTTTGCCACTCTAATTGTTTACCTCAGTGTTAGAAGGTATCTACAGGGTCGGTAGCATGATTGTGACGCCCCTGGTGTTGCAAACGTCCATAGGCCACGGTAACCACTTCCCATCAGGTTGGCCGTGTGCTTGTCTGCCACCTAAGTGGCATAAAAAAAAATGTAAAACATATATTTTGAAAGTGGTGAAAATATAATTAATTAATGTATTAGACTAATCCTTTTATACCAGTGTTTAAGAGTTTGGTATGTTACACAAAGTATGGTTTGTTTACTTGGATATAAAATAAAATAGAATATAGGTAATGTAGTACCTAAATTCAAGAGAAATAAATGTGATAAAGACATTTAACATTGTATTAAAATGATTGAAAAGACATTGAATGTATTATTTTAAATATATGTAACACCTAAATAATGTAAAACCTAACTAAATTCCAGAGAAATAAATGTATTAAAGAGGAATCACTTCTTTTTTTGCATAAATACCTATTCAACACAAAATTGATACTCAAACATGTTATGACTTGTCGACAACTATAAAACATGTAAGTATGTATTGAGAATTCAAAGTTTTTTGTTCACTAATGAATCTTTGATCTCAACGAAATATTAGGACGAGCCTATAGCCCTCAACATCCTGACTCTGACCCCTTATTAGGAATATCGCAAAACTGAAAAGTTCTATAGCACTTTGCTACTTTGCTTTGCTCAACCTAGGAATCGAACCAAGGACTTCTTGTACAGCTGTCCCATACACTACCGCGGCGCCACGGTGGCGGTATATTGTTTATGTATTGTATTATTAGGTCAACATTTCGAACAAGTTAGAACATGTCACGAGTTGCATTCACAGAGTGAATGAGGTGTCAGGTGATGTTTTTACAAAATGCACCCACAGTTATTTTAACATTATATACAGAACAGTCGTGTACATATCACTCAGTCACTTGTTTGCATTTGAGAAAGTTTGGAAGGAAGCTCTGATAAAGTGGTAAGTTTGTTATACCTACTTAAAAAAAATATTTCAATAAATTTAATGAAATTGATTCAATAAGTTTCTAATTATTATCTTGAATTATTAACAGCATATCATGGATGAAGAAACCGGATCACCCGCCATCTTTTACGAACAATACGCGCAAGATCCTATCGTTAGCTTTGATGAAGAATTTCCTGATGTGGCTAAGCGACAACGAGAACTTAAGCAAAAGAAATCAAAACGCAATGCAAGCAGCAAACTAAGTAAACGCAAATCCCTGCGCAGCCATTCCTCATCGTTTGTCATTACAAAGGAGAAACTTAAAGGATTAAAATTGATTAAAATAAGAGTATTGGATTTGTCAGATCCGCAACCATCAGCATCATATAATGAAGATAATTATAATAGTGACAGTGAACATAACATTACGTTGAATGTATACGATGATATAATGGAACATACCGAAGCCTTGATAAAAATATTTCAAAAAAATTAGGTTCTTATGACTGTGTGTAATTTTAGAAAAAACATTAAATTATGTATTTTAAGTACAGTATTAAGATCTGTTAAGATAGAATTTTATGGAAATAAATAAAAGATGAGATAAATTATTATTTTTTTATTTCAGTCAAATTTTAATTACTCAATTAAATTAAATACACTTTCATTATTATCATAATACCATTTTTTAATAACATTAACATTTTTCAAAGCACTTTTTTTTTATGACTAACACATCTAAATTCAGCTTTATCTTTACAATACATAGCGTTTAGTTTCAACAGATTAGGACATCCTTTTTCACCAATATCTATCACTTCACAATTAAAGCACAATTCCTTAATCCATTTAATTTTCTCTAATCCCTTAACAAAAAAAAATCTGTTACTTAAATACGGAATAATTAACCACATAACAACATATCACATTTAAATTTGTTGGGAGAAAGATGGACCATCAAGGACGCACACCATCCTTAGATGAAGTTGTCAATATGTTTATAAACGACCTAAATAAGATAGATCAGCTACAACTGAATAATATCAAAAAAGCTTGGATATATGACAACTACCTAACATCACGTCTGACTTGGCCTTTTCTGGTATACGATTTTGGCAAAACCTTACTCGCGAAAATAGATGCAACTGTCATAAAATCACTAACATCGTGGCTTGGACTAGCGCACTCTGCTGATCCCTCTGCTTTATTTAGGGATCAGAATAATTTTGGGATGAAATTAAAGAAACCATCGGAGGTCTATATACACCTTAGAGTTACCAAAGCCCACATCTTAGGTAAATCCCAAGATGACACAGTCAGGGCACTCCCGAAAGATAATAACGCGTCCGAGCTTGAATCTAGACTTATATTCCATAAACGATTTATGATAGGAGCCCAGTCGAACAAATTGGGGTTGGGAGTACGAGAGCCAAAAAGGGACCAGGATATACTTAGGTCCTTTCTGAAGCAAGACGAAAATGATGAATATCGAGTGCACGCGATGAATTTGGAAATCCAAAACGAATGGTTGACAATGGGAGAGTTCTGCATACTGATGGCTTTAAAGTGGCGCACCTTGATTTATGAGTGGTCGCCGGCCCTGTTTAAATTCTATCTTAACGCCTTTCAGATGACCCTTCCAGACCAGAGTAATCTGGTAAGGTGGGGGAAGGCCACAGAAAAACAATGTTATACGTGTGGTGAGGCAATAGGGACGGCTAGGCACATATTAGTAGGATGTAGGGTGCTTCTCGATAGAGGCCAATACTCATGCCGCCACGATAAGGTGCTTTTCATCATACGCGAATCAATGAGTCTGGCAGTAGCTAGAGCCCAAAAAGGATTGACTACTAACAGACGTCATATCAACTTTGTGTCTGAAGGTTCATCCATAAAATCCAGGAACAAACCTTATTCAATCTTAGATACTGCCCCAGATTGGACTATCCTAATCGACACGTATGAAAAGCACTATAAAATTCCGGAGGATGTTGGGGTTTCGTCATCTAGACCGGACATATTTCTCTACTCGAAAACGACTAAATATGTGGTCCTTGTGGAACTTACTGTGCCGTGGGAAACAAATATACCGAAGGACCACACACTTAAGAAAAATAAATACTATGATCTCACAAACGAATTAATCGAAAACGGTTACGTGGTTAATTTGTGTGCAGTAGAAGTGGGAGCGAGAGGTATACCAGCTAAATCTCTCTATAACCTACTTAAAGATCTAGGCCTATCGAGAGCTACAATAAGCTCATTACTAGGACGAATGTCTAAAGCGGCACTAGTAGGTTCGTATCAAATTTGGTTAGGCAGGGAGGGGAACTTGGGTAGTGAAGGTGAGTGTTGATGTACATCAACAAAAGGGGCCCCTTCTAAACCTACACTTGGGTCGCAAGTCCCAGGCACTGTCCCGAGTTCCCAACTCAGCAACGCGATGGACCCGGCATCCGCACGGAGAATCCATGGATTGTTAAAAATTTCGTCTCAGAAAATCGATAAAACCCTCATGCCAATATATTCCGCGATTTTTTTCTACCCATTTCACATGCTTCTTTTCCTCGTTATTCAATTTATTAAATGGATATGGAGGTTTCACTATGAACGATTGCGTGTATACTGCTGTAGCAATGGCTAATTCTTTTAAAATTAATTTATTTTGAAATTTTTTTAATCCTTGCACATCTACAAGTATAATGTTTTGAATCATGATATTATCTTCACGATACTGCTCAATGGTTTATATTCTATTATACAATCGTTTAATATGAGACAATAAGCCGAAGTTTGGTCAGGCAGTTCTCCTTCACTTTCAAGTTCCAACCTTACGTTTACGGGTCCACCCGATTTTAAGCTTTCCACTTGACGAGAACAGTCTACTACAAATAATGGTGCTTTACTTTTAAAATCTTCAAAATTCAACAACGGTTCTGGTCGCCGACCATAATAAGACTGTTGAAACTTTGCATACTCTTGATATATCAAGGAATAATTCTGTGCGTCCTGTGAAAACTGGTACATCTTGAAAATGTCAACTTTACAGTAGAGTAGTTTTTGTGTTTAAATAATCATAATTTTTTTTAGAATAATAATTTGTTTGAAAACAAGTGACGTATTTTATATTAGTGTGTTATTGTTAATAACCTATTAGGTTTCTGCTCAAGAGTGTACAGGTAGGAAGAGATATTTAAAAAAAACTATTTGTTGTATCAAAACACACCAAATGAATGCTCGTGTATAATGATTCTAAATGAGTTATATCAATTTACACGCTATGTAAGGTTTGGTGAAAGGTGATATTTGTTATATTATCAGGTAGTTTTATATGAAACTAATCATCTCCTGTTCATAGCTGTCAAACAAACAAGTAATATTATTCAGTTGGCAAAAGCACTGTAGACACAAAACTCGTAAAAGTAGTTGTTTTATTATTTATATCATTTTACTCAAGAATAAAAGTCGTGTTTTTTGATATAAGTAGACTTAAATCTCAACTCAAATTTGTGTAATATGATACAAGAAACAGTCTAAAGACACAGGCATAAAAATAAAGCAATAAAAAGCAAATAAAAATGCATTATCATTTTTTTTTTAAGGGTATTATTGAGTAACGCTTAGTTCGAAAGTTAAGTAAGTTAAGTAGTTTTAATTTAGATAAAAAGGAAAAAAAGCATCAATGACATAAGTCAACAATACAACATAGACGAAATAAGATATATTCGAAAAACCTTTTTAAAAACAATCTTTTTTTTTTTTTTTTTTTCCTTGCATTGTCATCCGAACTGAACGTGCATACCAAATTTCAGCTCAATCGGTTGAGGGCAAGTGCCTTAAAATTGAGTTGTAAGATTCCACCCGAACAAACATACATTGCAAGTTAAATAAAAGCTTGTAAAATAGTTTCTAATACATACTCAAAAGAACTAAACAAAAATCAAAATCTCGGTATTCTTTGTGTAAGAAAAATAATAAACATACCTGAACTTGAACTTTCATATCTAGTTCAATTTAATTCAATTCGATTCGACGAAATATTCGAACTTCAAGAATGAATCAAAACTATCACATAATAAAATAACGTTTATTAAAAGACCTAAAATGTTATTCAACTTCCATATCAAATTAAACATAATTCAAGGTGCTCCTTGCGTTTCTCCGCATCGATGTCGCTGTGGAGAAGAAGTTAGTAGCCTTGGACACCATGGTCTTTCATGCAGCAGGAGCGCGGGACGGCTTTCACGGCACGCGTACATCAATGACATAATCCGTCGGGCTCTTGTCACCGCCGGGGTCCCAGCCGTTTTAGAACCTGCTGGTCTGGTGCGCGATGATGGCAAGAAGCCGGATGGAATGTCCTTGGTGCCTTGGAAGATGGGAAGGCATTTGGTGTGGGATGCAACATGTGCTGACACCCTTGCGCCTTCACATCTTCCAGGGACTGGAGACTGTGCCTGCGCTGCTGCTGCTTCGGCAGAGACCCTCAAACGGCGCAAATATCGTAGTTAAAGTGATAATTACATATTTGAGCCGTTTGGGGTCGAGACACTGGGATCATGAGGTCTAAGTGCCCGTCTATTATTTAAAGACATTTCCAAACGGGTAAGGGACGCTACCCGTGACCAGAGGGCTGGTTTATTCCTTGCGCAAAGGATCAGTATTGCCATTCAACGTGGCAATGCCGCCAGCCTTCTGGCCACCCTGCCAGTTGACATCGATGGGGAGGAATTCTTTGACGCCTGAACCTGCTGGTTTGTATATATTATGTACTTATTGTTTTTATATTTTTTAAATAATTTTAATGTACATATTGTAAATAAAAACCAATTATGAATGGCCATTCAAATAACATGTAGAACTAAATAAATCAACAACTTCTAAACTAATAAAGATTTTTCTAATATAATTAAATATTTTTCAGTCTTCATCACTAGAGATAAAATGATGATCAATATTTCTTATATTAGCCTTAGTTTTTAAATTTTTATAATAATCATGATAACTATTATCAATGTATGGCAATAATGAAATTAAATCATTATTAGGGTTCCGTAGCCAAATGGCAAAAAACGGAACCCATAAAGATTCATCATGTCTGTCTGTCTGTCCGTCCGTATGTCACAGCCACTTATTTTGGTAAGTATATTCTGTGAACCGCATTAAGATTTTCACACAAAAATAGAAACAAAAACAATACATTTTGGGGGTTCCCCATACTTAGAACTGAATAGTTAGCGCGAGAGACTTCCAAAGTGGTAAAATGTGTGTCCCCCCCCTCCTGTAACTTAACATGTCTAACATGCGTTTTGCACGGCAAGGACGACGCTGCAACAATGATATTTTACATTATAGACCATCATAGAACATAAATAACAAAGTAAAATAATAACAGTATCATAAACTAGTATTCACTTATATTAGACGCGTTGCTCCAATTTTCGGTTGAGGGTATCGCGGGGTACAGTTCGTTTGACACTAGCGTCATTCGCCAACTGTCAGCGGTTTGTGTGCGCGTGCACTCGTAAATAAAATTTAGTGTAGGTGTAATGGTAACACTCGGAAGCATACGCACATATTATAAGTAGTTAGGAGCAATACTGGGGCGCATCTACGTGAATTGCACTGTTTTCACTTTTAAGCAATAATAAATAGATTTCGTGTATTTTGATATAGCTGGAGTAAATTATTTTGTGTAAATGGTTATTAGTTCTTGTTATTATGAATATACGAAAAATAAAATAGAATTAGTGTAAAATGATACAGCTAATACGTACATTGTGCGCCATGTTGGATTGCTCAGACAGCGCGGGCGAGCACATTGTCCAGTAGTATTGGCGGCACTGACACCGCGCGGGCGGCGGTAGTCTCGCAGTACCGCCCCCGGCACCCCGCGCACCGCTCGCGTTCGCAAAATGTATTACTTTGCACATATTTTGGATCAAAACCGTTTTAATTTTCGCGTGATTATTGATATAACTTTAGTTGAATTACTTAATACAAAAAATATTACTTTCCTATGTATGTGAGCAATAATACAACTTTAGTTGTATCAATGCAGTGTACAAATTTACTTTGTGTCAATTGATATAACTAAACATGTATCAGATGACACCTTATTCGAAGGTAATAAATATATGTGAATAATAATATCACTAGATATACATCTTTACACACAAATATTTATCTCATAACTTAAATATTATGAACGATACATGTCAACATGTATTTATTTACACAAACATAATTTATTAAATCGCGCCATTTCGTCTTAGATGTACCACACGATTTCAGAAACTAATAGACGTATCAAAATGTTGATTAGATTAGGAAAAAGAGTATTTTTTTCTGATTAAGGTACTAAAATAATATCAAATTCGATATAAGTTGACTTGTATCACTTTTCACAGGACACACAGAATTATTATTAGCAAAGCTCGTGTTTAATGATTCATAAGGAAAGTGCGTAGAATTTAAAAACATTTTTACATTACTTAAGTGACAATGATCAAATTGAGACATATCCATGTGTGCTTGATTTTTCCGGTTACTTTGTAACCCTAAAATGACATATCTAGGTTTCTCTAATTGCGATGTCGTTTTTATTGACCATGTATGTTTGGTTGTTTTAGGAAGTAGAGGATATTCGTACATATCCCAGTTTCTAAACATTATATTAACCGCTCGGTCTTTATCCAAATAGCGAAGTAGGTTAATTCTTTGACGATCTGATACCTTGATGTGAGAGGTACACGCCAAATTACCTTACTAATTACAATATCTTCAATATGTTCATCATTTTTAATTTTTAAAGCATTTAGATTTGTATTGTGACGCAATAAGATGAGTTCATGCTTACAATTCATCACTATTTTGTTGTAATCTTCTGCAAATCCTAATATTTTATGAAGAGGTATAGAAACAGAAAAATGACCACTATTGCTTGCAGTACCATCAAGATTCCAACCCCAACATTACGACATTTTTGCTTCACTTTCATTCATAGATAATAATGCTTTCATTGTTGAGGTGATACCAACATTTTTAATTCTATCTATTTCTATACCATTTAGTTCGTAACGTACGTCTTGAAATAAGAATAAAATTGGATTATTTGTGAAATGGACATTCTTCACAAGAGTTTTTGGTTCAGTATTGGTGGTAATTTTAGCGTACTATATAGCGTATCTAGATATAATGTACTTGCTGAAGGTAGAACGTACAAATCCTGTTGATTGATAGGCATACGTATCTCATCATTTTTATTAAAACTGGATATATAGGGTTTATATGAATGAAATTCATAACTTTCTATAGAATTATCATAGACAAGAGGATCAGTTATACTTAAAACACTCATTTTAGTAAACCAGTAAGTTTCAAAACATTCTTATTTTCAGAGGTGAGGTTATTTCGACAATACTTTTTTACAGCTTTCTTTTTTTGGATTTGCTTAGATGCTGTCCTATTGACGTCAAAATTCGGACTAGCTATAAAGTTGGTAAGATTCGGGTATTTATGAAAGTTTATCATTTTTTCTAAGATGTAAATATATTTGAATTTCTTCTTCTCTTAAATTGACTAAATTGTCTTTTGAGTCCAATATTTTAAGGTTAACGCAACTTATGGTTTTTTGATTGACAGGAAAATAAATTACGTTTTTAGGTATTTCGATTATTCGGTAGCCAGGAGGAACGTTTGGTGCAAATTCATGAATTAAATGACTAGGTTTTCCATTCACAAAAGATCCGCTAATAATATCACATTCAACTCTAAGCACAGTTGTTGATAGAATGTTCACGGGAAAGCGGGATTCATGATATAATATTTGCTTTTAATGTTTCTCTTCCAAAACCTAATATTCTACCTATTGAATCAATTTTTTCAAAGTGTATAGCATCCGAACAATAAATAGTAGTTTTCAAAGTATTGTTATTACAAGATAATTGAAATACACTGTTACCCATATGGTCTTTAATATAGTCACCAATATCATGTAATTCGTAAGAACCTTCCGGTATTTCTAAGACATTTTCACCATAGTAAAATGTATTATTTCTATAATCAATATTTGGTATTGAGTTAAAAGTTGACAAATAAAGAAGACCGCACTCGTATTCGCCATCCAATTGTAAGGGAGGTGAATAATTAGTTGATTTAATTGATGTTGTGTTTGATACAGACAGTGTGATGGTCATTATGTTAATGTTAGCAATTTCCAAAGTATATCTTAAAAATACTTTTCCCAATCTTTTTTTAAATATTTTAAACAAAAGTGTCCGCATTTTACAGAATCATAACTTTGATAGTTATCATAGTTATAAGAAAAGGAACAATTACTTAAATATTCAATCAATTCTAATGGGGGGCGTAAATCTCCAAAACTATCAAAATATTCACAATGATTATTTAATTTCACGCAAGCTACCCAATGTGTTCCATTGTTCTTAGAACTATCTAAATTAATGATAGCACACTCATAACGTTTTGCTCGTGATGGTAATTCATCTCTCATATATACCTCTAAAATAAGGTATATTAAGATATTTTATATAATCTCTAATATCGACATCAGTGAGTGGACGATTAGGTAGCTTTTTATTCAGTTTTTTGGAATAAACAATCCACTACCTTTTTTGTAAGGTTTAATGTAAAGACCCTTTCCGAGAGCTATAGATTCCATAATTTTATTATGTCGTTCAGATTCCTGAAGACGTTTTTGAGATGATTTGTAATCATTAACTGCTTTTGCAACACCAGCAGCACCTCCCGCTAGAGCCCCCAATGCTGATAACCCGGCAAATATAGGTATTAAAGGTAAAAATCCCCCTGTTTTTGGAATAGGTATAACACGGGATAGGCACGGTCTAACACTTTTGGTCATCAATTTTTTTGCTGCTTGATATGCAAGTTTAATTGCGGTTTTATTATTTTTGGTTTATGTTTCCTCAAATGAGATTTTATTTTAGTAACGAATGTCCTAAAAGTTTTGATTCCTGCTCCCAATCGTAGCTTTGCCTTCATTTCTTTACCTACTAACCACGATGCCAATTTTTCACCCTTACCAGCATCTGTTGATCGAAGTCACTTTTTTGCCATGTCTAGTAATTCTAAATCTGCTTTATGACGATCTTCTAAATTAGAATTGTTTGAGTAGAATATATCGTGGCGCATACAAGCGTCATCCAGTTTGTTTATACCTGTATCGCCTCTCAATAAACGCCTTTGTAATTTTGTACCAGGACCGCAATAATAATACCCAGGCGAATGCACCTCGAAAGGTAAGTTATTTATTAAATTATTTACAAGTCCGCCTTCTCGCATCACTCAGAAGTTAATGAGCTTGCAATAAAATAGAACCAAATTTATATAATTGCACTTCTTTTGATCCAACTATTTTCACTTTTACTCAGACCTAGCCATTTCACTTATAGATTATCACCTTTCTTTTGTAACACCTTTTCAACTAAATAAATGTCTGGATGCTTAATTTTTTGAAGCTCGGCTTCGTAAAATGCTCCCTGTATTGGTTGTTGTTTTAAATCTTTAATTGGATATGTGATTGGTATAGTTTTATTTATTCTCTGGATAATAAATATTTCAGTAGACCAATTAGGAGTATAGCCCTTGTCATAACTTCCTTTGTATTTACTTATTCTAACGTGGTTTCCGACTTTGTATCTGGCTTTCTTCGCCTTTACAATTTTCTGAGATTTTAATATGTTACTCATAATCAATGATTCGTTGAGATGGTTCACATCTATTGGTTTATGCTTAATGATTCTATGAACACTATTATTATATGAATTAACGACATCTAACAAGGGTTTACCAACCCATTTATAATTACCTATTAAACTAAAATATTTATATAATTTATTTTTTATCGTTCTAATCAATGTCTCTACAATCGAAGCTTTTTTAGTAGTATACGTAGAATAATGGTTAATATTAAAAGATTTCGTCAGTTTACAAAACATGTCATTATAAAACTCTTTCCCTAAATCTGTTTGCAAGTTTTTTGGGCAACGCCTTTTTTTTATAATATATTCAAATGCCTTTGATACTTCAGATTTGGACTTTGTTTTAAGAGCTACTGCCCATGCAAACTTAGAAAAAGCGTCTATAACAACTAATATGTATTTAACCCATTGTTGACCACTGTACCAATTTAGGAACAGTTAGTTCTCTCATATGTATCTCCATATTATAACTTATAGCCACCTACTTATTACTTTGTTGTGTAGGTAAGATTACATTGGTTTTGTATAACTATCAACAAATGAATATTTGCATATAAATTTTACTTTTCATAAGTGTTAAAGTTTCCTATTGTTGGGACAGAGAAGGTAAGTGTACTTTTTTTTCTATTTGACAAAATTTCTAAATAAATATTTTATTATTGCTTACGTAATCATAAGATAACTACATCTCCTAGAACATGAAAGTATTCTGATGCCTTAAGTTTACATATATGAGAAAATATAGGTACCTAAACATAGGTGTACCAATATTGGCACAATGGCTATAAGTGTACTATACATATTTTCTTTATTATAGAATCAAAATGAGTCGCAAGGAGTATTTTAGTGGGAACAATAGCTTCAAGTGCTTAGAAAAAGCGATAAATGCCTCGGCTGAAAATAGTGACGACGATGTAGAATACGATTTGGCCAAAATTCCACCTGACCCAAGCGTTACGGATGAAGAAGAGGGTGAAGATGATATGGCGCCTTGTTCTTTACCTAATGATGTCCCTGGCAGTATTGAGGTATTTGTTTGCGAAGATGGTAGAGTGTCATCATCCGAAGATAGTAGCGATGACGAACCTTTAGCTACTAAAAGAACGCAAATCAGTACCACTTGATCAGTGCCGTCTACTGGCTCTCTTTGCCAACGTTCACCCGATGTTCCAATATGGCAAAAATATTCTACAAACTTTGTAGAAATCGATAACTTATTAGTTATTGTAGTTTTAGTTATTAGTACTTGAATCTCTTGTAAAAGATTATAGATTTGACACCAGTTTAAATATTTGAAAAACTGTTTGATGATGAAGTCTCTATGATTTTCGACTTTGCCAAAATAATCGTCATTATTTTTTTATTACTACTGCAGAGCTAAGATTTTTTTCAGAATACTCATCCTCACAAGATACCACACACTGCCATGTAAAAATTTGTATTGGTCCTTAGATGAGGATGTTGTATTTAATAGATTCCGAGAAATCAAGAGAAACCTGCATCACAATGATGTGCCACATACGCTCGATAATAAGAAGTGGTGGTGGGTATTATTCATTTATATGATGGACATGGCTATGACAAACGCATGGAGATTACAAGTATTTGCCAAAGAACCAACGGATCAACTGCTATTTCGAAGAAGTGAGGCCAGATATTATCTCAGCCAAGCACCGCAACGAAATGTAGCTCGTACATCATCATTGTGAATAGATTGCGTTGAACATGTACCCGAGAAGCTCCCAAAATGAGTGAGGTGATTGATATATCGCGTTAGAGATCGCTGGGGCTGTAAGAAATGCAAAAATACATTTTGTATTGAAAAGTTGTGCTTTGCAAATTTTCACTCAAAAGAAGCCATTGTGCCAGTTTGGGAACACCCCCGTAACTTCCTAAAAATTTCTTGTATTTCAGTATTTCCAAGTTTCGTTCGTAAGTTTACCTACTGATGGTCCATTAATAAAAGAATTTAGAAAATATCTTTAGCAGTTTGCATTTGGCTTCAAATGGGTTAAACCCTTTGTTAGTTTTTGCATAATTCTGAATGTCAATCAAGTCGGCTGCCAAAGATCATCTATACCTTTTAAGAGAACACTTCTACTATAAAAATGTTTTGCACCTTTATGAATTTCTTCTACAACTTGTTGCTTGCTAATTTTTTTGGTATTGAATGGACTATGTTTTCTATCTCAGACTTTTTATAGTATTCTTGTTAGCGATTTTCAATAATCAAGAAAAAAATTGATATCAGACGAGTTAATTCGTGAATCAGTTCTTCTTTAGTGCAATATTTATCTAGAGCCTGATCAACGTAATCTTTATTCACTGCATCGTCAGAACTTAAAGGAGAAGTTAATCCTTTTAATCTTGCTAAATTTAAATTGAATGCTCCATTTTCTAATCTAAGTATATTAGTTGTAGTTGGTATATTTTTTTCAAACAAATCATCCACATATTGTTTAGTTACAACATCGTTAGGATCTAATGGAAATTTAATCCCGTTTAAAGTTGCCAATCGAAAATTGACTTCTCCATTTTTTATTCTTAAAACACTACTATCAAAAGGAGTTGATAAAGGATGCAAACGCAAACGTTTATGAACATGATGTCCGAATTTATCAATATTCATTTTTTTAAGGTCTGTTTGGTTCTAGGGATTAATGTTAACTGATAGTCGGGAACAAATGTCTACGATTATATTAATCTATAATGCCACTTTCCCGCAGTTCTTCTATAATAGACAAAATTTCATTGTCTAACCCAGTATTCCCTGCGTTTCTTGATGCTATCAATAATTTTAATCTTTCTACCAGTTCATTAGGGTGCTCCCAATAAACATAATCAATATCATTCTTTAGAATTTTCGTAACTGTTAGCCCCGATCCTTGATGAAGACTTTCATTGCTTACACAATTTTTTGATAATTTGGTAAACAATGGTCTTATTATTTGTGTATATTTTAGACCTTTATTACTTTTGATTGCCTTTGATGCATCGAAATCTCTTCGATGTGCATTTGTGTCCAATAACATAGTTTTGTAATTCACTTTATCTTCTTCAGTTAAGAGAGTAAGATTAGGGGTCTTTTTAAATAACAGTTCCATTAACCCCTCCGTTATATCGTAAGTTCGACTACCAACTACGATATCATTATCACTAATAGAAACTTGTGAAGTTCCCATCATAAGTTTTCCTTGTTCTCTCCTTACGCCAAAAGGAAGATTATCTATCATTTCTGATGACATAGACCATGACATACGAGGGCTAATACTTCCTAATGATTGAAATGATACATCACTGAATTCAGGTTCTGTGCTACCAAGATCGGCGGTATCTTCATTGGATTCTATTTCATGTTCCTTGGTTATAAAATATTGCGTTCTTTTTCTATCAGTTTTATTATCAATTTCACTATCGTGATTATATTCTTCTTCTTCTTCGTTTTTACTTCTTTTAGTAAATCTCGGTTTATATTTTTTAACGGATTCACTTGAATTGTGACTTAGCTAGCACGCGTTCTGTTTTAGGGATTACATCAGATGAAACAAATTTATTATTACGATTTTTATCACCTACCATCTTTTTTAATGGATTTGATATTGGTTTCAAAATAGACTCCATCACCATCTCATTACTATTTTTAATATCCCTCATCATTTTCACCTTCCTTTTAACTGACTCAGCAGTTTTTAAGAGTTGTTTTTTTAATGCTTGGATGTTTTAATGATTCAGAATCCATGCCCACACCTCACTGGTTAAAGTCAAAGTTAATAATAACATAAATATTACATTTCAGGTCTTATAAGTCACTAATTTACTATCACAAACGTATCGAAATTCTTTCTATAACATCCTTTATCTTTTTCACAATTCTTGTTTATTACCAAATAAATATAGGGAGTCTTCCAAATCTTGGTACACATCTCTCGAAACAGTAACCAATTCATACCAGTATTCACATGTTCATCATAAACGTGGCGTAAGTTAATATCATCCTGTTTAAATAGAATTATGAGGTTAGCGTTATCTCTTATTAAGTGTTTGGGTATTTTACTATATGTTTGGTTCAAATAAAAACAGTCAACGTTTTTATGTCTACCCATTGCAAAGTAGTCACGAATATTATTTTGATTTTCGCAGGCGACATCGTCAAAAAATATTATTGAATCTGACTTGGCTTCATGTGGGTTTACGATATCTTCATTTCCATTATATTTCGTGAAAGTTACCTCAGGTACGTGTTGAAAAACTTTTTCCAAATATAGATATTTACGTTGGTATAGAGTTTTAGAATACAAATATACATTTTGAAACCGTAACCCGTTTTCATGTAAAAGAAGATTAATCATCAAATTGGTTTTTTCACAATTGGAAGGTCCAGAAATGATACAGCGAAATGAATCAGGCAATAGATTTCCATGTCGCAAACTACGTTTTTGAGTGCTCAATATTTTAATTTTATCCAAATGTAACGAAAAAGGTTGTTTTACAAATTTCATGACAGTTGATACACAAACACTATAAAATACTGACTATATCGATCGAAGTTCGGTGTGAAATGAAGAAATTACTTTCATTACAAAATATTTATGCATATTGACTAATGGTACACTGACGTTCTTCGAATTTTCTGTTATATAGAGAACGGTGAACGCAAAGTTAGCAGGGATACGCACTTAAAATTTACCGCTCAAACGTAAGTGCTTAGCGAGCTTAATTGTACAAAAACCTTTAATATTAATGGGGATTCTGGATCACAACAACCCATGGCTGACGATGGAACGCGAAGCGTTGCCGAGCAAAGTGGAACGAAGCGAGAGTCAGACAATGGGTGGACAGGGTGGTGGTGGGACAGGATCTCAAAGACAGAGGTTGTTGAGTTTTCATTATCGGATCATACAGCTCAACTTTTTGTAAATCCAATGAGAAAAAACCCACAATGATGCACTGGTTTAAATTGAAACGGGACTATAACCATGATAATACTAATAAATTTATTGACTATATCGGTAGCCTTAGTTTTACAGCCTGCTACACCTGTAATGACGCAGAAAAGCCATACAATACTTTTTTTGAATTGTTTAAACTCTTCTATAACCTGTGTTTTCCAATTAAGAAAGTCAAAATATCAAGTATAAAGAAACATAAATGGATAAGCAGGGGCCTAAAACTATGTGCTAAAAGAAAACGCCAAATGTTATAGCACTAAATATCACCTAGCCTGGCAAATAAAATAAAATATAAAAACTACACCAGAAGACTCAGAGATGTTATAAATAAAACCTAGAAAACCCAAAATAATTACTACATAAATACAGTTACGAATAAAACCAAAGCTACATGGCAAGTTATAAATAAATATAAAACTGTAACAGTAAAAGAGGAAATAAAAGAAATTAACATAAATGGAGATCGAATCGAATCGAGAAAATCGTTAACTTATTTAATAATTTTTTCATCGAAGACATTAAATCGGACAGTTGTAAAAATATCAACTCCTATAAAAATATAACGTACAAAAAATCAAATTCTTTGTTCATGAAACCTACTGACCCTGCTGATATTAAAAACATTATTATGACACTTAACAATTCTGAGAGCACAGGATATGATGAGATACATACCAAAATAATAAAATTAACATGTAATTATATTGCACCCGTATTAAGTCACATAATTAATCTAAGCATCGAACAAGGCATATTTCCGTCAAAACTAAAAGTAACAGTGGTCAGCCCATTACTTAAAAAGGACGATAGGGAGAGTGTGAAATCATACAGACCAATTGCTTTGATTCCAGTGATTGCAAAGGTATTTAAAAAGTGGTCTATAACAACATTTATGACTACTTTGAAGTTCATAATATCTTTGCTGCAGAACAATTTGGATTTCGTAAGGGGAAATCTACCAACACGGTACTTTTTAAATTTTTGCAACAAGTGATGACGGGACTAGACCAAAAGGAATGTAGCTGCACACTGACAGCTGTCTTTATGGATATGACAGAAGCCTTCGATCACGTAGACCACGATATACTGATTTTGAAGCTGGAAAAGTATGGAATTAGGGGCAACTCTCTCGCTTTACTGAAGTCATACCTCTCTGATCGTCTTCAAGTCACAATGACGCACAGAATACATATTGAAACAAAGATTGACACAAAATATACCTCAGATCCAAAAGTGGTTAAATTTGGTGTACCCCAAGGCAGCATCCTTGGGCCACTGCTATTTTTGGTATATATAAATGATCTCCCAACGTCTATTAATCAGAAAATGATATTACTTGCGGATGATAGCACTGCTATTTTTACTGACGATGGCAGAAACTCCAATTATACCACCGACATTAACAGGTCAATACAAAGCATAATTGATTGGCTGACACAAAATAACCTGAAAATAAATATAGAAAAAACCAGGTACATGGTATTTAAGAATAAAAATTCAAATAACAACACAATCTCATTGGAATATAAAGGTGAATCTATAAAGAAAGTTCACTGTACAAAATTCTTAGGCATATATATTGACTTCGATTTAAGTTGGAAAAACCAGGTTAGCCATATCTATAATAGGCTGAATTCTCTTTCTCATGCTCTTTACATGCTTAGGAAAGTGGCGAGTGAAGAGACATTATTAACAGCATGCCATGCAAGGTTCTATTCTCAATTACGGTATTCTATTCTGGGGGAACTCCACTAACAAGGAAGATGCTTTTCGAGTCCAAAAGAAGTGCATCAGAAGTATATGCGGACTTAAAAAAACAGAATCTTGCAAACCATCGTTTATCAGACTAAAGATTCTTACCATGCCTTCACTATTCATTTACGAAACCGCAATTCTAATCAGGAAAGAAATAAAAAACTATACAACCCTTAAAAGTGCAAGACACAACACAACTCTCTGTATTAATAACTGTAGGACTTCAATATTTCGTAATAATATCTTTGGCATGAGTACAAAGATTTACAATAAACTGCCGGACACTATTAAAAGGTCTGATTCTATTAATGATTTTAAAAAAAGCCTCCGAGAGTTCTTGGTCAACAAATCATACTACTCAGTTAATGAATTGAGGTTTAGGTTTAGGTTTAAAGATATTTATTCTCATAATAAGATTTACATCACTTCCATGAGAACAATACTAAATATACATATTACAAATATCAGTTCGTCGTCGCCAAGAGAATTAACGTTAAGTACATAATATTTGAAATATAAAGGAAGTACATGAAATAAAAAGTACGTACGATACAGACATACACCTATGGACCACAATCAAACCAAGCAACTCATCCAATGCACGATATCATGATAATCCCATAACCATTTCAAATTCACACTGTTAACAAACAATAAACACCGTTATTCCTAACTATTGCCTACTACACAATGTCGGAAACAATATATTCTGTAAGTTTCTTTTTGAATACGTTAATAGAGCTAATATTTTTAATATCTGAGGGTATATTATTATAAAGGCGCGCACCGTCAAATGTTATCATACTTCGACCATAGTTAGTTCGTATCTTTGGCGTGACGATGAAGCTACTTCGGCGAGTACAGGGGTACGCAACATTTTGTTTCCGTTTGGGGAATTGCAGATTAGTGTGAACTTTACTGTTTATAGTTTTTCGTATAAAAATACAAACATTGTAAATGTGAAGTTGTTTGATGGTCATTAATTTTGTTTCTTTGTATATTTTTTTTGTTTCTGTTAGGTAGTGGTAGTTAAAAAGCAGTTTTATGATTCTATTTTGCAGTTTTTGTAGCTCAGCTATTCTTATTTTGACGGCTGTTCCCCATACTTCGACAAGGTATAATAGGTGTGGTTTCACAAGTGTGTTGTAGATTGTGAAACGAAGCTTGAGGGGGATACATCGTACTATATTTCGAAGGGACCCGCGCAGTGATATTAGTTTGCTTTTTATGTGATCGATGTGGATTTTCCAATTTAAATGTGCGTCCAAATGTAGACCAAGATACTTTTCGTTGTTCTTTTCTGTCAAGGGAGTGTCACTGATTTTGAGAGGTATATGCATAGGTAGTGGTTTGTTCTTTGCCCTAAATATTACATAACATGTTTTGCTAATATTTATTGTTAGTAGATTATAACTTAGCCAATCATGGATGGCGTCCAGATCGTGTTGAGCTCTAGAAATTATGTTACTTAGCGAAGGACCAAAATAGAATAAGCAAGTGTCGTCTGCGTATAGAGTAATGTGTCCGTTAAGACCTAATTCGTGCACATTGTTTATGTAGATTCAAAAGAGCAACGGGCCCAAAATTGAACCTTGTGGAACTCCACATGTTATTGGTTGTGGATCACTTTGAACTTTATTATCAATTTTTACAATTTGTGTTCTTGATGTTAGGTAGGACTCAAACATCCTCAAAGCCTGGCCAGTAATTCCAATCGACATAAGTTTTTTCAGAAGCAGTTTGAATTTATTAATGATACCAACACTGTGAATTGACATATTACATTAGACAAGTATTTGATTTTTTTAAATTTTATTATATTAATTTACTTCTATAATTCCAATTGACATATTTATTATTCTCATATTAACGGAAATTATTTGAAAAAATTTTGACATTCAACTATGAATTCATGTGTATTGCATAATTTTATTCTTTACGTTAGTGGGTATAATGATCATTATAAATGAATGGTTTAAATAATGACATCCAAATATTTCGTCTGTGATTATTGTACATCTAACCAGGCATGTTACAGCGACACTAACTTTAATTATGTATATGACAACATCTACTAATACCTGTGACAAACAATAAATACATTTGAATTTGAATTTGATATAAATCATTGTCATAAAAATCTAAGTACAGATAAGCATTGAATGTTTTTCATTATTCTTTAACACTATTTGAGTAACATGTAATTATTTAAATTTTTATTTTACAGCACCACGAAATTGTCCAATAAATAATAACCTAAGAGTTTATTTGGCGTCAAGTGAAGTGCTTTTGAAGTTCAGTGTCTATCATTCAGATTGTTTTAAGTCAGTTCAGTTGTCATATGTATATTCTTACCCAACTTTCTCTTGACTGGTAAAACAGTTACATGGGAGGTTTTGCAATAAATAAATAAATTTACTCTACTCTGTACCAAATATCATCAAAATCTGCTCAATAGTTGTGGTGTGGAAGCATAACAGACAGTTCTGTGAGTATCAATCAGGTGTTAGCTTATAGGGGATGAAATAAAAATTAAAATCTTTTATTGTCAACATCAAAAATCGAATCCATAAAGGCATCTAAACCACTCTACACACTATACCAAGTATGATACTGGCATTCCTTATAACGAAGGAGTTCCAGCAACCAGGTTGATTCAAAAACTCTTGAAGTATGCTTCGCATTTCCTGAAAAGTGATCACAAAATTATCTTCTAATCATAATATGTTGATATAATAATTAGTACTGTATTGTCCTTTAAATGCATATAAGATATTATTTTTATTAGAATTAATTTGCACACAATTAGATTTCTCAGTAAGTGAACAATGTCGGTAGGTTCTTTGAGAATTACAATGTAATCAATAATTTATTTATATTGATGTTTATTGTAATAAATCAGTATATTGTGCATACTACTGTTTATTTTGTGTTGTTTTCTTAAATCCTATTCTACTTATTTCCTACTAATATTATATACATACAAGGCAACTAAGGGATAGGGCTATTTAAAATGAGATAAATATATACGGCTCTGACCCAGCCTCAGATGCATGACTCGAGTCGGTCATAATACTTGAAATATGGTAATAGGCTCACCCCCTGTATCGTAATCATCCGCTGATATGACATAATACATTTTAAATTACCCGCCCTTTGTTCTTTTATCGCATTGAGTTAGCCCACAGTAGAAGCGAATTCAAATACGCATGCGTGTCTTCCCCTCTTTCCGGTTTGTCCGGAAGCACCCCCGCTCTGCCTATGGCAGTTTGACGGCGAGATCACAGAACGCGTGCGCACAAGAATTTGCGCTTCTTACAAATCGCCTTTTTAATCAACTAATGACCGAATAAAGGACTTCTCAAACGTTCTTTTAACTTGTGTATTGAACTGCGACGAAAGTGAGTGAAAATATTCGTACTCAGGCCTTCAAAACCGATTGTTTTCTTCAAAACAAGACGCCATTGCGCCGGCCGGCACACCGAAACAGGAATTCACAAGTCATCTCAGATTAAGGTAAGACATGCATATATTTTACTGTGGGCAAGATATCAATGCGTAAACCTTTTATTTCAACCTCACATTCCACTCGCTTCATTCCCAAATGTAAGTAAGTTACATTTTTCTGGTGCCGAAACCCGGGAACCTTTAGATTCCTATTATTTCCCATATATTCATATTATTTTGTTTTAATTATTCAAAACAAATGACAAAAATTCCGAGTTTTCAAACATTGCATTGTTTGTTTTTGCGACCTTGTTCCATCCGCCATTTTCATATTTAAATACATAAAACGATCCATAAAATAATTTGCAAATATCTATCGTATACTAGCTAGAAATCAATCGGCAGGTATTTTATCATCATAAATAACGTTGTAGTAAATAATAAAACGAATTCCCACTCGTGTATTTAAACACTTTTATTATTTCTACCTACTTAATATAATACGTTCGTATAATCCGTTCAGTTTGAGAAGTATCCGTGTGTGCGTACCAATTTGTCTCGTCGACAGTGGTCAACGACCTTCGTTATTTTGTTGCATTACAATACGTAATACAAAGTTGTTTTTACGAACAATTTTTATTTGTTTGCATTAGTTTTTGATAAATTTGCAGGCACATGGGCTTTACTTCGGGTCTGGGGCCTCTTAGTAGCCCATTGTAAGCTTACACTTACAATCTGCGTGGATTTTACGGGCGAGGAGATAGGACAACCTAATGCACGAATCACCATATTTCAATCACATCAATCACTGACTACACATTTTACAGACACACTCGCGATCTATAACCAAGTATATTCAACCGAACTAGGAGCGTTCTGCTAGACACGTAGTGCTAGGTCGAGGTTCATAGCGATACTGATCACGATTCTCTGCGCGCCCCACCAAAGTCAATGATCTGTCAAACTCAAATTGACCGAATGAACGAATGACGTCACACTCGACCATAGAGCACTAGAGTCTTGCATTACGCCAGAGTGAATTTCATTCACCCTAATCACACAATAATTATAACGCGCCGTCAAATTCAATTCGATCTCAAGTAGATATTTAGTATTCGGAAATAAGTACCTATTGTTTCAACGCAAAGAACATTCGTGTAGTGTTATCAGCGCTAATCAAAACGGTCCTATTCTGGAAGGTTTTTTTTGATACTTGTTTATTTAAACTTTGTGTTCTACTTCGGTTCTTAACATTGTTTTAATTCGTTAGTTCGTTACCATGGCTGCTTATCGTACTAAACGGGGTAGCATTCCAAAGCCAGTTAAGTCTAGTGGAAATTTCGTAGAAAGTTATCCTACCATACATGACTTGCCGGCCTTGCTTCGAAAACGTACTTTATCACAAAATCGTATGGGAAAGATGCTGGAGGTAGCTCTTGATGCGAAACAAAGTGTTGATTCGGAAAAGGTAGATTTATTTTTTGCGTATTATTCAACTATTGATAAGATAGTTGATAGCTTCGAAACGGCACAACGATATTTTGTCACTAAGACAACCAGAACATATCAGTCAGGAAGACGAATGTCGCAATTCATTTGAAAAAATGTACTTTAATATTTTAACCATTCACCGTCATTTTACACGAAAAGAGTCACCTCAACCGAAACTTACCGAACATGCGTCTTCTGTAAAGTTACCGAAAATTGAAATACCGAAGTTTTCAGGTAACATAAAATCATGGCCTGAATATTACGACGTTTTTAATACGCTGATACACGAAAATAAGAGTTTGAGTGATACTGAGAAAATGCATTATCTCGTGTCCACTCTATCCGGTGATGCTTTGGGTGTCATTCGTACCTTTCCTGCCCAAGGTATCTTCTACGAAGAGGCATATCAAGCACTCACAGAGCGCTACCGAAATAAACGTGAACTTGCATTTACCTGCTGGAAGGAAATGCAGAATGTGGTTATCAAACCTGGTTCGCATCATGATTTTTGTCGCGTCCTTGACACGTTTAACGAAAACCTTACTATTTTGAAAGGTCTCGGTTTACCTACTAATCAGTGGGATTTCGTTCTTTGTTACTTACTACTATCAAAACTCGATACGAAAATGCGGTGTGATTTCGAACAAGCTCACCCGACAGCTGAGTTGCCGGTATACAATACGTTAAAGGATTTCCTTTATTCTCGATGCGAAGCTCTTGTTCGAGACACACATTTCTCTTTTCATTAACGTGGTAGTGGTAGTGAAAAAACTGCTAATTCCGGACCAATCAAATCGGCTACATCAAAAAGGAGCTCACCTGCAGTCTTACTATCCAATACTGGTAAGCCAAGTGAGAAACCCACCACGAGGGACCCACCTGAAGTATCAACCCCAAAACCGAAGAGCATCTCTGCTAAATCTGAGTTAACTCCCAAGCCTGTCAAATGCATATACTGCAATGCAGAGCATTCGATTTTACAGTGTGATGCTTTCATTAAATTGTCTCCGTCAAGTAAAGCCGAATACGTAAAATCGCATCATTGTTGTTTTAACTGTCTTAAACCATCACACGGTGTCAAGGATTGTAGATCTATGTTTAGATGTCAGAAATGCCGACAAAAACATCACACATTATTATGCAACGATGAGTGTTCTCCTGATGAGGACAAACTGTCTACTCCTCAACCTCATCTTCGCGCTCTCACCAGCCTCGGTGACAGTTCTGTGGTTCTTCTGTCTACGGCAATGATTAGTGTTAAGGATTCCACAGGTCGATTCTTCACTCTACGAGCATTGATTGACTGTGGCAGCCAAGCTCACTTCATAACTGAACGCGCTGTACAACGTTTGGGACTGTGTTCTCCAGCATATGTATTTTATTGTAGAAAATTAGTAAAAAGTTTATCATTCTGGGTGAAACTTATACCAATTTGTAGATCGTAACATCACAAGTTAAACAGTGCTAATATAAATTCGTCATTGCAAATACCGGCAAAATTATAAATATTTAAGTGTTCAAAATATTCCGTTGAAAGTGATTAGTGCAGTGTCATTGACCTTGAAAGACAAAAGACAAGATCAAACAAAAAATATACCTATCACATCCTTGCGAGGCTTAGAAAGTAGTTACTAATTTCAACAAGTCAAACTATAAGCTCGGTGGCGTAGCGCATACCGGTGCGACTTACGCGCAAGTTGAACCGTAAGGTGGTGGGTTCCGATCTAAACCCACTAAAAGTCTTTTTGTGATTTTTGAGTTTGTAGAATATAAGTTTGCAAGCAAAATCCTATTCTACGACAAAATGAAGTGTTTTGGGTGTTTAAAGAATACAAAAGACGCAAATACTATAAAATGTACCTCATCGATGTGTGACAAAAGCTTTTGTTTATTATGTTTAAACATAGCTACCATGTCCGCTGAGAAGAAAAAAACTTGGAAATGTCCAGATTGCTGCGCTAACCAAAGGAAGGGAGGAGACAATAGCTCCACGCCTGTACGATCCACCGAGGAGAATGTCACCATGAGGAAAAAAACAGATACAACTGTGGATGTCAGCCTAAATGCTGACGTAAAAGAGCTCACAGAAGAAGTACGTTGCCTGACACGAGAGATATCTTCACTCAAACAACGCCTAGAAGATGCTACAACATCACTATCCAGCTGTCAAACTAAGCTTGAGGAACTGAGCTCTACTACAGCCTCAAATGCTGCGCGTATCAGGTATCTTGAAGGTCGCTACCGTGACGCCAAGATGTTAGAGCTAAGGGTCACGGAGCTTCAACAGGAAGTTAACACACAAGCACAAAACAATCTTCGGAACGAACTAGAACTAGCCGGTATACCGGAAGACAACACGGAAAGCCTGCACCATATAGCACTTCTGGCAGCCAGAAAGGTCGGGGTTTGTCTGGAGGACGGTGATATTGATTGGGTGACCAGAGTGGGCCCACGGGTGATTTCTACAATCTCCTCTAATAATAGTGCAAAGTTTCCGAGGCCCATAGTGATGCGTCTGCTTCGGCGAAGCAAACGTGATGAAATAATAAAAGCTGCGAAATCCAGAAGAAATATCACTACCACAGACCTCGATTTAAAGGTATCGGGCTCCCCACAAAAAATATATTATAACGAACGGCTGACTAAGGAAAAGAGGCTGCTTTTTCGAGCTGCACGTGCGAAAGCCAAAGAGAATGGCTACGCCTACTGTTGGGTTGCCCAGGGTAATATATTTATCAAGCAACGGGAAGGTAAGCCATCTTTACCCATCCGCACCAGCGATGACCTGTCGCGTACGTTCAACTCTCCTGATGGCAACGGCGGCAACACACAGGACAACGGCAACTGAGGTCTTCGCACGCTATTACAACACTTTACACGAATTAGTATTAAGTATTACCAAGTTTATAATTGTAATATACATACATTTTCTTATAATATTTATGATATTTTTGCAATATTCTAGGTTGTACGTATACTACTATTATTACATAATATATTATATCTCATACATAGAAATGCATATCCTGTACTTGATAACTTTTGTACAGTCAGTCTCACTTAAGACTTCATTATTATTAGTGTTTTCGCAGTATTATTTATATACAGTCTACAATTCACCTTATAAACAACGAATATATGGCATGGTTCTTAATCTGAAAAATCTAAAAAAACAGGACAACTTATTTTTAATCACGGGCCTAGAATTTGCGAGACATTGCTCGGACTTCAATCAGGTAACTATCAATCAATCGGAAATCATAACTTGTGACATCCTGAAAAATTCTACTGATGGCATAAGGATGTAAGAATCCAGTCACTAGACACTCTAGTCTTCTTCTCTATTAACCTACCAGGCCTTGGAATGTTATAGATTGCTATAACATTTTGTAAGACAGTTTCATGTTAATGCTATGTTAACAAGCCTGCTATCAACTGATCAGTGCCTGCCATAATCATTACTTTTATTACGGTAACATTTGTTGATTAATCACACATTAAATAGGTGACGAAAGTGGCCAGTAAACTTATATATATGTAAATAGTCTATATATCAAGTGTCTGCCGAGCTAGTATTGTCTGAATGACTTAAATTGCTGGGGAGTTACAATCTTTTTGAATGTTGAGGGGTCAGCCAAGCAACGATTTAAGCTTTATGTATATCAGTAACTAATGAGTGTCTTGGATTTTATTACCAATTCCAACAGGTTAATTCTTTGGTGTAAACCTTAGCTTATTGTGAAATTTAAGTCTAAGTTACGTACTTATGTGGGTTCATCTCTCGAACACGTTTCGACGTGATTCGACCGGTTGAACCGCTTATTCGGGGATGGCGAGGTAAAGCTATCCTGATCTTCTTACGCGGTAAAAATCACAAAACGCTATGATCTATGGTAAACATAGAGGCACGCAGTTGTCAGTTGGTGAGGTTTAAGATAGATGACCATAGTCGAAAGTTAGAAATTCAGGTAAGATTTGAACCATATTTACGCTAAAAATGCTAAAAATCACAGACAGCTTCTTCAATTAAATACTGTCTTTCTGGAAGGCAAATAATATAAATAATTACATGTTACTCAAATAGTGTTAAAGAATAATGAAAAACATTCAATGCTTATCTGTACTTAGATTTTTATGACAGTGATTTATATCAAATTCAAATTCAAATTCATATTGTATCATAATAAATATTTCAAACATGTATGTATACCTTCCGTTTCTTTTGATAATTTTCTTATTTACATAACTTTACCTCAAACTTGTATTATTATAATATTGTTCGTTCGGGAAATGTCAGTTTGACAAGTTGACTAATGTCTTTCAATGGTTACGTTCCGTATAACTATAAATATTTTGCAGGCTAGATTTGATACAATACTGATATTCTCGATACACTTAACTTTAGTAAATAGGATTGTCAACTGGCTGTTTGTGTTGTGTTTCATACAATATAATATATTGCTTTATAGTTTTTAGGACGATGCATTGGTGGTGTATGTGATATATATGTAATTCTTTTAATTTGTTCATATTGTATTGTATTGTATTTATTACATCTTGGTGAATATATAAACTACAAGGTAACACGTAACTGGCAGATGGACATATACTAAATAACAAAACAAAAACACTATAAACATTCATCAAAATTTCGGAATCATAACATTTATTTTTATATTATTATTATTGTATAGGTATTGGATAACTTTTATCTATTTTTGCTTCTTATTTATTCTTTATAACGATGAGCATAAATGATAGCAGCGCAGACTTAAGCTTTATGTCGGCCGATAGTCTTGATTATATGCCTTACACGTATGCCTTCATTGGCTGAATCTATGCAGACCCAATTTGCTGACGTACTCAAGAATTTTAATGTAGTCCATATAAATGCACAGAGTATTCCGGCCCATTTCCCAGATATGCTGGCTAGCTTTGATTCTAAAAATATCCACGCCGTTCTGGTGTCCGAGTCATTTCTAAAACCCTGCCTTTCTACCAACTCCTACTCTCTCCCCGGCTTTCATTTATTTAGAAATGATCGCACAGGCACGGCTTGTGGTGGGGTTGCTATATATTTGCGCCATAGCATTCCTCATCGGATTGTGGACTTATCACCTCAACCACCACTATCTAATGCTGGTGAGCACCTCTTTTTAGAAGTGGAACTCGCTCACATCAAACTATTACTTGGTGTATATTATTGCCCCTCGTCTAAAATCAACTTCTTCCCCTCTTTAGAAAAACTGTTAGAACGCCTTTGTCCTCTTTATAACCAAACCATTATAATGGGAGACTTCAATACTCGTTTGCTGAAACATGACTCCCGCTCTTCAACTTTCTTCAACACTATCCAGTCTTGTAATTTGTCTGTTCTACCTTCTAATTCTACTCATCACGTTCCTGATCGTAATCCATCTCTTCTTGATCTTATGCTTGTTTCTTCCACTAATTTAGTCGCTAAGCACGGCCAGTGCTCAGCCGATCAATTTTCTTACCACGACTTAATCTTTCTCTCCTATAAACTTCGCCCTCCTAAACTAAAACCTAAAATTCTTATGATGCGCAATTTTAGTGGCATGAACATCAATGAGCTTCGTGAGGATGCTGATAATATAGACTGGAGTTCGCTAATAACTACGGAGTCAGTTGAAGACAAAGTAAGCATCCTCAGTAATAAATTAATCGAGCTATATGATAAACATGCGCCAGTCCGCGCTATAAAAGTAAAGCACTTGCCTGCACCATGGCTAACTGCCGATATTAAGGCAATATTATCAAAAAAATCGGCAGCCAAGACTAGGTATAAAACACGGCCTACTCCTAGTAATCGTGAAAAATATGTAGCAATACGAAATCTCTGCGGTAAGATGTGTAGGAAAGCACAACGCCAACATATCCATAGCTCGGTCGAGAACGGAGACCCAACAAAAATTTGGAAATTTCTTAGAACACTGGGAGTTGGAAAGTCACGACAAGATAACATTCCTAATAAAATTGATATCAACATGCTAAATCAACACTTCTCAGCCTCGTCTATGTGTGATCGGACCAACAAAAATAATACCTTGCAATATCTTTCATCGCTTCCAACACCTGATTTCTCCCCGTTCGTTTTTGATCAAGTATCTGATTGTGGTGTTAAAGAGTGTATAATGTCGATAAACTCCAGTGCTGTTGGAAATGACTGCATAAGTCGAAACATGGTCCTTCCCATCCTTGATCAAATTCTTCCCATAATTTGTCATGTTTTAAATCAGTCACTCAATAAGAGCATATTTCCTGACGCTTGGAAGCAGGCACAAATTATCCCATTACCTAAAAAATCCAATCCCTCATCCCCCTCCGAATATCGCCCTATTTCCATATTACCTTCTTTCTCAAAGATCCTAGAAAGGCTCGTACATACACAGCTTAGCAAATACCTTACACAGAATAGCCTTCTAAATCCTCTCCAATCAGGTTTTCGACCCGGGCACAGCACAGTAAGCGCACTGATTAAAGTCACCGATGACATAAGGTTTGGTATGGAGAACGGAAATCTCACAGTACTCTCCCTTCTTGATTTCAGTAACGCGTTCAATACTGTGGATTTCCATATCCTGCTCGGCATTCTGCGCTCTATTAACATATCTCCAACAGTTATTGATTGGTTTCATAGTTACCTGTTTGGGCGCCAACAGCGTGTACGTGTTGAAGATTCGTTCTCTTCTTGGTGTAGTACAACTGCCGGTGTGCCACAGGGTGGCGTGCTATCTCCTTTACTTTTCTCCATCTTTATAAATTCCATCTCTAAGTTTTTACGTTCTTCCTACCACCTTTACGCAGATGATCTTCAAATATACACACAAGCCCCATTACACGAATTGCCAGCAGCTATCTCTTCTATTAATGCTGATCTGACGCAAGTATGTGAGTGGAGTAAGCAATATGGGCTTAAAATGAACCCTTCTAAAACTCAAGTTATTATTGTGGGCAGCTTTTCGTTGTCGATATTGGTTTAGAGCGGACGTATATCAGTGCTTTTTTCTGAATTTTATAAATTCATTATCTAAATTCGTGATTGGCCAACTAACATAGTTCGGTGCCTCTCGTTTCTTCCTGTGAAGTCTTTATGGCTGTCTCCTCCCAGTGGGCGGCGGAAGCGAGATATCAAATACTGGCTGGATACTCCCCTGAAGATACGTCACGGTGATAGACAGCTGAGTCGGTGAGACGTGAAAATTTTGCATACTTAATTCAATACAAACTTGAAAAAGTGCATTGAAGAAACTTGGATTTGAACCTGCGCCTCCGAAACGCGACCGGGCACGTAAACCGTTACGCCACCGGGTCAGTGACGCTGCGCTCTCAAATTTGGAATCATAAAACTACACCGACGACGTGTGAAGAAAATAGATAATAGGGGCATCTGTTATCTGATTTGTGAACCATTTTCTATTAAGTGTGACAATAAAACGACGTGTGGTGCGTCTGTATTGTTGCGGTGTGCTTGATACCACTAAAAATACGCAGATGGCGCCTGGAAGTGCTGTGTGTGCTGGCTGTCGCAACAGCGTAGATAGTCGCGATTGTTTAAAATGTAGCAAGTGTTATAAGTTTTATGATCATGTATGTGCAAATATACCGGATAAGAAAATGCTTTCGTCTATGACTAAAGACCAGAAAACCAAGTGGGTATGTCATGAGTGCAGGAGTAAATTACCTAAGGTGGGAAACACTAATACGCCCGTGCGAAGCATTAGGGAGGATCAAAATTTGTTTGATGATGATATTGGTACGGAAAACGTTACTACTAGAAGGAAGCAATTGGACAATCAACAGATGCCTGTAACTGTATCTGATTATAGTGGTTCATTGCAGGATAGAGATGCCTTGATATCAGCTATAAGTGACCAAGTACTTAAAGCCATAAAAACCGAGCTACCTCAGATTATATCTAGCATCTTGAAGACAGAATTATCATCTGTTAGGAATGACTTGCTGGATTTTCGCCAGTCTGTTGATTTCCTTAGCACAATGCACGATGAAATGAAGTCAGTGATGGAAACTTTGGCCAGGGATAATGCATTGATTTCCAAGGAGAATTCCGTGCTTAGGGCCACTGTGTCAGAGCTTTCTGATCGCCTAAATAATTTGGAACAGCACATGCGCGAGAATAACTTGGAGATGCAGGGTGTGCATGAGCATCATGGTGAAAACTTACCTAGTCTTCTGAAGCAATGTTCCCGTGTAATAGGTCATGAACTAGGAGAAGATGAAGTACTAAAGTGCACCAGAGTTGCCAGGTTGAATAAGGAGAGCAAGCTGCCCCGTACTATAATTGTTAAGTTCAGAAGTATGGAAGATCGCGATAGATTTTACTCCGCTGTACATAGATATAATAAATTGAACCCTAGTGACAAACTGAATACAGCGCTGTTGGGAATTGCAGGTGAAAAAAAACCAGTGTATATAAGTGAACATTTGTCGCCATGCAACCGGTCTCTGCATGCCGCAGCTCGTAAAAAGGCGAAAGAACTCGGATATAAATTCACATGGGTAAAAAACGGACGTATTTATGTTAGAAAAACAATTGATTCTAAATACATATTAATTAAGAATAGTGATAGCCTTGCTCTAATAATTTAATGCCATTGGCACTTACATAGGTACCCACTACGGGTAATAAAACAGTGATGTATTAGTTTTAATAGCTAAAATGTCTCTTTCTATTTATTATCAAAACATAAGAGGTATGAAGAGCAAAACTATAGATATTTACAATAATGTTTTGTGTAATAACTTTGATATAATATGTATATGTGAGACTTGGCTCGATTCTGATGTATTGTCCTCTGAGCTGTTCGATGACAGGTATTGTGTAATACGCAGGGATCGTGATCCTGCATTTCTCCGTCGGTATAAAAAAGATCATGGAGGGGGTGTATTAATTGCTTATTCTAAAAAACTCAAAATATTGATGACACGTGACTGGCAATCGGACGACATGGAAGATCTATGGGTTCAAATTACACTCAGCGGGAATCTCACTGTTAATCTGTGTGTGGTTTATCTGCCAGGATATCTGGCGGCGCATGTGGCTTGTGATTTCATTAAGAAATGCAGTCGTATAGTTACAAATGCGAATAATCACAGAACATGTATAGTGGGTGACTTCAATCTACCTCATGTACACTGGTCAGCTGAAACAGGTTGTCCTCTTAACCATTCTTGTGAAAAATCTGAAGCTTTATATGATCTCTTTGATCACACTACATTACGACAACTTAATTTTAATAAAAACTATAAAGACCGAATACTTGACCTAATTATTACTGACTGCTCGGACTTACTTACTGTTGCGCCAACTCCGCCCATAAGTCGTCTGGATGATAACCATCCGACATTCGAGATCATACTTCAAACATCTCCCTCTACACTGACTCTTAATACTTCGCTAAAAAAATTATGCTTCCGTAAGACCGATTATGAAAGCTGTAAAAATGAAATATTAAAGATAGATTGGGCAGGATATGCACAGAATATAGGATGTGAAGAATATGTTTTATTATTTTATAACAACATACACTCGATCATAGAAAAATATACTCCAAAATCTAATGGGCCTAATAACAATAAATATCCGATATGGTTCTCCAAAAGTCTGATTAAATTACTGTCATCTAAAAATAAAGCTCACACTAGATTTAAGCGATATAAGAACCCCAGGGATTACGGTGAGTTCTCCATGCTCAGAACTAGAGCCAAGGAGGTTACTGAGCGGTGTTTTAGAACGTACATAGAACGAATCGAAGATGACATTAAACTCAACATAAAAGCTTTTTGGCGCTATACTAAATCTAAACGTATTACCAATAATATCCCTAGTCAGATGTGTTACCAGGGTAAAATCGGCACTAAGGGTGAAGATATCGTAAACCTGTTTGCAAGTCATTTCTCATCAATTTACTCTCCCAGTTCCAGAGATAGTTATTGTCCTAATTTCCCGTCATCGAACTGCTCCATTGATAGCATACAGATTACCCGAGAGGAACTCCTAAAAAAGTTGCAAAGCGTTGATCTCGCTAAGAGTGGTGGCTTTGATGGTATCCCGCCTATTTTTGTTCGTTTTTGTGCTACTGCTCTCGTAACGCCGCTATTAATCATATTTGGGAAGTCTTTGCATGAGGGTGTATTTCCTAGCTTGTGGAAGATAGCCAGAGTCTCACCGGTGTATAAGTCTGGGGACAAGGGTGATGTTTTGAACTACAGACCTATCTGTATTCTAAACCTATTTGCCAAGATATTTGAGAGCTTTGTCTACGCCCATATGTATTACCACCTCAGACATGTATTGAGCCCACGACAACATGGATTTGTAACTGGAAGGTCAACTCACTCTAATCTATTATCTTATACAACATATTTATGTATGGCATTCAATGATAAAAGGCAGGTTGACTCTGTATATACTGATTTTTCCAAGGCGTTCGATCGAGTGGATCATTTTGTACTACTTGTTAAGGCTCAACATGTGGGAATACACGGGAACTTGCACAGATGGTTAACCTCTTACTTATTGAACCGCACCCAGCTTGTCGCACTTAGTGGGTATGAATCTGTACCGTTTTTAGCAACATCGGGGGTGCCCCAGGGGTCAAATCTGGGTCCTTTATTGTTCTTGCTATTTGTGAATGATTTACTGTGCAAAATTAAAAGTGAATGTTTGGCATATGCAGACGATATTAAGATATTCAGACGTATATATGATGACCGAGATTGTGAGGCCCTTCAAACTGATATCAATACTATTTCTGATTGGTGTGTTGAAAATTCTATGGCTCTGAACATTAAGAAGTGTCAGATTATTACGTTTACCAAAAGTAGGACTCCTATCAAGTATAGTTATAGTATCCAAGGGGATCTCCTAGATAGAGTTAATGTGATTCGTGACTTGGGAGTAATATTCGATTCTGAGATGTCATTTAGACCTCACTACGACCATATCTGTAGCAGAGCTAACCGTATGTTGTCTTTCATCCTCAGAATCTCCCAACCATTCAGACAAACGTATTCTTTGATTGTACTATATAACTCCCTCGTAAGAACCATAGTCGAGTACTGCTCAGCTGTATGGGCCCCGATATACAAAACACATACAGATCGACTAGAGTCTATACAAAGACGGTTTGTTAGAGTCCTATGTTCAAAACATGGCCTTAGGCGTAGAATAAACCTGTACGAGCAGCGACTTGATCACTTTCAGATGGTGAGTCTTGAGAGGAGGAGGTGGTTGAGTGACCTGTGCATTCTGCACAGAATAGCAAATGGTTCATTTGACAGTTATTTATTAAACAAATTAGACATCAAGGTACCAACGCGTTCTGTGCGTGTCCCACAACTTTTCACAATACCGACAAGTAACAACAACGTATCCCAGAATGGTCCGCTCGCTAGAATGTGCAGGTATTATAATTCTGTGTGCTCTCGTGTTGACATTTTTCACAATGGTTTGTTGGAATTTAAAAGGACTTTGCGTGGCGAGGACTTTCAACCGGAATAGCGTTTCTTGTTCTTTTATTTTTATTCTTTTTTCTCTCATTGGATAAGTTAAATTCTTCGTTCGTTGTAACTGATTGTAATTTTTTTTTTTTGTCTAAGTGATGGTTACTGTGTTGACTGGCACTAAAGTCTGCTAAATGTTGTGTATAGATGTAAGTGGACGTCAGATTTAAAGTGTGGTGTGGATTGTTGAATCTTAATCTTAAGAGTCTGATGTCTGTTTCTGTACCTTTTAAATAAATAAAAAATAAATAAAGCTCCGGAATGATAAGCCGAATAGATTGGTCACAATTGCCAGACGTAATATTTAACGGTGTTACTATTCAAATAAGTAGCGAGGTAAAAAACCTAGGTATACGGATAGATAAGACTCTATCCTGGGGCCCTCAAGTACGGGAAGTCAGTCGCAAGTTGTTTGCATCGGCAGGTTCCATGCGTAGACTGCGAAACTTCCTACCTACTGCCACTAAAATTGCACTTGCAGAATCTCTTCTTCTTCCACTACTTGACTACGCTGATGTCAGCTATCTTGATCTCACTGAGGAGCAACTTGATAAGCTTGAGCGCCTTCAGAATTTCTGTATTAGATTCATATTTGGTCTACGCAAATATGATCACGTATCCCATTTCCGCAACTTGCTCAAGTGGCTCCCAATTCGCCTTCGACGGAATGCTCACATTCTTTCCATGCTTTACAGTATTCTCTTCAATCCCCGTACTCCTACTTACCTAAAAGAACGTTTTGTGTTCCTCAATGACACACATTCAAGATCCTTGAGGTCGTCAGTAACATTGCAATTGTCCACGCCCTCTCATTCTACAACATTTTATGACAAATCTTTCACTGTCCAGTCTGTACGGTTGTGGAATGCTCTGCCTGTATCCATCAGACGCGCACAATCCCTGGCCACTTTCAAAAAAATGATAAAAGAAAACTATTTGCGTTCTGGATAGTTACTTTGCTCGCTGTGTGTAGGTATATCTTGTACTTATGAAATATATGTGTATATCTAATAATTATGTATGTATGTTTATGTAAATGTTATGGATATTGAATTTAAATATGTACTTAGGTATATGTAAAATACAAAGTATATAATATGTATATAAATATATGTCTATATACTTATATATAGTTTAAGCTTATGACTACAGTAATAACTACCCATAAGTTATTATCGTTTCATCAAATATGTTCATCCAAAGGTTGCCTGGAAGAGATCGCTTGTAGCGATAAGGCCGCCATTTGTACATTTTTCTTATGTTGTCCGTACATGTACTGTATTTCTTTGGTGTACAATAAAGATTTATCTTATCTTATCTTAACCATAAGACCGGAGGGGTTGGCGGTATTTTACAAAGTTGTGCCCGCATACTGGAAATAATTAATTTAGCCTTGCATTTCTGCACGCACTCATTGCATGTGTCAATTCTATGTATACAGCAATGCACAATGGGAAACATCAAAAGTTTGGACTATTTAATGCAGGTTCACTAGGCACTGGGCAGGATGAATTCCTTATTGCCATGAGCCACCATTTGGTTGACATCATGGCCATTAATGAGACATGGCTGAAACTGGGCGAGGATGGGAGGGCACCTGCAGTGCCAGGTTACAAGTTAAGGCATACTCCTAGACCTTCACAGATAAAAGATGGAGTCGGGGGAGGAGTTGGTTTCTATATAAGAAATGGCATTAGTGTAAGGACTAAAATCCACCCATTGGATCCGCAAGTTGAGGAGTACTGGCTATCCCTGACTAGTATGGGTAAAAAAAATCTTGTTGGTACAGCATATAAGCCACCTTGGCTGCGTGACGTTAGGTTTATTGACAGTTTGACTGCCAGCATTTGTGCATTGGCCCCCTATGATCACATCATTATTTTGGGCGATTTCAATATAAACATGTTAACACAGAGTGCAGCCAACGTTCAAAAACTATAACAATTCTTGCACCACACTAATATGAATCAGGTGGTAAACTCACCAACGCATTTTACCAACGACCGGAGCACCTTAATAGATGTAATTTGTACAGACATGAATGTTCATAATGTTACAGTTACCCATGTCCCAGAACTGGGTAAACATGCAGTCGTGACTTGTGAGTCAACCTTAAAAAAAGTTAAGGAGAAACCCAGATGGGTCACATACAGACCATTTGGAGATATCCTGCCAGATCTATTTAATAGTGATCTTGAAATTATCCCTTGGCGCCATATGGACTCTCAGGTTACTGTTGATGATAAGGTAGATGCGCTGTCCACTTGGATTGTGCATCTGTTTAACATGCATGCCCCTGTAAAGCGAAAGCTGTTTAAGACCAGGAGTACTCCATGGATAACTGATAATGTGAAATTGCTTTTCCGCTTGCGCGACAGGGCAAGGCTCGCTTATCAGAGTACTAAATTGGAGTCAAAAAAACAATATTATATAGACCTTAAGCATCAAGGTGTCGTTGCATTGCGCAATGAGAAGTTGCTTATTTTTCGAAACACAAATGTGAACACATTAATGACCCTAAAATTATGTGGAAGAATCTGAAAACTCAAATACTCCACTCACATAGGGCCTCTTGTTTGCCAGGTCAGTTTGACAACCAAAATACCATCAACAAAGCTTTCCTGGATGTACCGGGAGATTGTGTGGTGAGCCTGTCAAAATTAACATTCTATGAACATCACAGGTATAACCCTGATGTTTGCTTTGAGCTCAGACCTATAGATCATGCCACAATCCTGAAGATTGTTAATGACATTAGGACACAAGCACAGGGTATTGACAAAATCAGTGCGCAGATGTTGGCACTCACACTACCTCAGTCACTAAATACAATCACCCAAATAATTAACACATCCATCACCACACATACATATCCAGGGCTGTGGAAGTGCTCTGTAGTTCGACCAATACTCAAAAACAGCCACCCGAATACCATCAAGGACCTCAGGTCTATCAGTATTCTTCCTTGCCTGTCAAAAGTGCTGGAAAGGGTGGTGCATGCCCAGGTCATGGAATACCTGGAACATAATGGTATTCTCCCTGATAAGCAGTCAGGTTTTAGGAAGGGTAGGGGTACAGCTATGGCCTTATCTGATGTGATCGGAAACATTCTAGAAGCTAGAGATCGTGGTGAGGGAACAGCTCTGGTCCTATTGGACTACTCCCGCGCTTTTGATGCCCTGGATACAACACTGTTATTATCCAAGTTGTCCTTCTATGGGTTTTCATCAGACGCGGTAAAGTGGTTTAATAGTTACCTTACAAATCGATCGCAATACGTGGAGATCCAGAGAGAGGATGGCACTGCAATATCATCATCCCCCCTTAAGGTGACTAGAGGGGTGCCGCAGGGATCAATCCTGGGCCCACTTTTGTTCATTTTGTATACCGCAGACATTACAAGCTCCTTTACACACTGTCAGTTCCACATGTACGCAGATGACACACAATTATATTTGTCATTTAAGCCTGGCGATACACTCTCAGCTGTGTCTAAAGTAAATGAGGACCTGGAAAGGGTAGTTCAATGGTCAAAGGAACACTCACTAATCTTAAACCCTCTAAAATCAAAGTTTATGATACTGGGTAGTAAGCTACAAATCCAATCAATCTTGCAATATGACCCAGCTATAGTCATAAATGGTCAGAGAGTTGCAAGGGTTGATGAGGCAACTAACCTTGGTCTTGTAATAGACCCACAGCTCCGATTTGAGGGACATATTGACAGGGTTGTAAGGAATTGCTTTTACAGGTTAAAAGTTCTATACAGTATCCGTGACTACATAGGGACCACACTGAGGAAACAACTGGTGGACAGTCTCATACTATCTAGGTTTAATTACTGTGATACAGTCTATGGTCCCTGTTTACTGGCAAAAACTGAAAACCTTATTCAACGAATACAGAATGCCTGTGCCATATACTGTTATCATATACCAAGACACCAACATGTTACACCTTATATTAATAACAATGATATACTAAAGATGGAGGCTAGGAGAAAGCTACATTTTGCCACTATGCTTTTTGATATATTGAAAAGTAAAAAGCCTGTTTATATGTATGAAAAAATATGTTTAAGAAAGATACACTATCCTTACCCTGTCAGGTCTACAACTAGTACAATGGTGGTGCCACGACACAGGACCACAGCCTTCAGGGGTTGCTTGAAGTATGCGGCGATGCGCATCTGGAATGATCTGCCTCCGCCTATTATTACACTTATTATATAGTATGGACCTGAAAACCAAATACAGCTTTAAAACAAGGTACAGGGCACTACTCCTTGTACATCAAAAGAATATGTGTTGAACTGCTAATATTACTTCTTTAATGCATACACACAACATACTTACCTTGATGTTTTGGCCTCTAAGTTATATCATTCCGGACGCGCCTGCCGGTACTGCGGGCGTCTGTTGGTTATAATTTTTATTCAAAGGTAACACATAACTGCACTGGCCAAACGTTTGCGTGTGGACCTGTGATGGGAGAGGTGGTGTTTTTATTTTATGTCGAATGTAGGTAACCATATAATATACGCCTATGCCCAGGATTACCTGTCTGTTTATACCCATACATGAATGGTACCCAACAATATCTCTATTAAGTCTAAAATATTTAAGAAATTACCTTTGTTAGTGTTGTTGATGAGAATATAAGGCGATACTGCTTAACGACGTCAGGTGGCACTTACGGGTTTACACTGAAACTCAGTTCTGTGGTGGTTAATACCCACCTCAGTATAAGCTGAGTGTCTAGCCCTAATTGCGAAAAAAGTGAACATATTTTTAATAAAATTGTAATTTAATACTTGTAAGCACATTTCTATGTACCACTGTGCCACGTAGTAGGGCCACGTATGACATGATACGATGACAATGTCATTAATGTCAAACTTGTCACGTGCATGTCACACGCGCCGCATTATCTGCTCAGGCGGCGACCACAGATAAGTAATAAAAAAAAAATATCTTTGCCGCAAAAGCGTAGAGAATGGATTAAGGAGAACCGTATTGGAGTTCGGACATGGTCGCCTCCTGAGTTACTGCAGGTCCACCGATATTTTGGCATGGTGATTTTGTTATATATTTATTTAGCGATTTTCCTTTTAATGATGTGCTCCTTTTCGCAATAAAAACTAATTTTCTTTCTTTCTTTCTTTCTTTCTTAACTGCCGGATGAGCGCGTGACCCGCACGGCACGGCGAAGGCAGGAGCCATCTCTGGTGCCGTTACCGCCGGTGCGGTCGAGGTCACCGCTGCGGTCGAGATTGCCGCCTCCGGCACAGACGGTGTCGCCGGCGCCACCACCTTTGCCGGCGCGTTTACCGGTCTCACCGCCGGTGCCGCCACGTTTGCCACCGCGTCTGCCGGCCCCGCCGCGCCTACCGGTCCCACCGGCGCAGCCGAGGCCCACCAATCCGGTGGAGGCCTGCATGGCGACCATGGCCGCTATGGAAAAGCGGCAGGCGGCGCACGAGGAGTGGACGCGGAGCTGTCTGGAGGCCATAATGGACTCCATCCGTCGTCCGCCCCTGGCGCCGCCGAGTGGGGGCTACGCCGGAGCAGTAAAGCGGGGTCCCAACCGTACAGTGACGGCGGGGACCTCGCAGGAGTCGGCCCGCAGTGTGCCCACTGCGCCTGCTGTTCCGGCCACTGTCGCCGCGTCGGCCGGGAGCACCCAAGCCAAGGGCAAGGGCAAGGGGAAGAGGAAGGGGAAGGGCAAGGGCAAGGGGAAGACGTTCCCAGTCCCAGGCCCGGCCCTGGCTTCGGTCCCGACTGCCTCCACGAGCTCCGCAACGGTGGGGGGCTGGGAGGTGGTCGGAGAGGCCAAAAACAAGCGGAACGCCCGTAAAAAGGCAGCCAAAAGGGCCAAGAAGGCCCTGGCTACGGCGAAGGGTGCGTCAGGAAAGCTGCGCGTCCCCCATACCACCGCTGTCGTCTTAACGATGACACCGGAGGCTACGGAGAGGGGCGTGCAGTACGTGGACCTGGTGAAACAGGCGAGGGGCCTCATTGATATGAGGGCCCTCGATGTGGCGGGGACCCTCCGAGTGACACACGCTCGAACGGGTGCCTGTCTCATCCACGTCCCTGGCGCCTGCAGTGGTCCCAAGGCCGATGCCATTGCGGCTAAGCTGCGGGAGACGCTGGACGCAGCCGACGTCCGGGTGTCCAGGCCCACCAAATGCGCAGAGCTGCGCATTTCGGACCTGGACGACTCCATCACGGCCGATGAAATTCGGGCCACCGTGGCGGAGGCCGGGGGTTGGCCCCTAGAGGTGGTTAAGGTCGGAGCTGCCGACCGGCGAATACTCGCGGTAGGCGGCGTTGTAGGAGTCCGGGTACGGCTCCTACAGGCTCGGCCGGACAGGTGCTTCAGGTGCCTGTCGGCCGGCCACGTGGGCGTGCAGTGCAAGGCGGAGGTGACGGTCGGTGACCGTTGCTTCCGCTGCAGCCAACCCGGTCACAGGGCCGGTAATTGCGAAGCTCCGCCGCACTGTTTTAGGTGTGCGGCGGAGGGCAAGCCGGCCGACCACAGGGTTGGCAGCAAGGCTTGCATCCGCGGGGAGCCGACGCCGCGAGGCGGGCGTTCCGCCGATGGTTCGAGTCGGGATGCGGAGATGGTTTCATAATGGATCCTCGTCCACACAGGCCTGTCGACGTAGACGATGAAGCGGCATGGTTCCGGGAGGCCATGACACGTGTCTGCGATGCGAGTATGCCTAGAGCTCCAGCCTATAATCCGAGGCGTCGGGTCTACTGGTGGAATGCGGAGATCGCGAGGCTGCGTCAAGCCTGCGTGATCACGCACCGCCGGTGGGCCGACTCCGTAGGAGGCGTACTCGTCCCGCAGACTCGGAGCCCCGATTGGCGGAGCTTCATGAGGGACACAGGGAGGCCCGGAATGCCCTCCGAGCGGAGATCAAGCGGTCAAAAGCCGCTTGATACCGGGAGCTCCTGGAGACGCTGGAGCGGGACCCATGGGGGCGGCCCTACCTTATGGTAAGAGAAAAGCTGCGCCCCCGGGCCCCTCCGCTGACCCAGGTGTTCGAGCCGGCTCTGCTCGGAGGAGTGGTGGAATCCCTGTTCCCGGCGCGAGCGGAACATGTTCCGCCGCAGATGGCTCCGCCACCTCGGTCGCCTACGGCGCCCAGTGTGGTGATTGACGACGACGTGCCCGAGGTCACTTGGGTAAAACTAGAGCTGGCGGCTTAGGGCCAAGAAAAGCATCGCCCCGGGACCCGACGGCATTCCAGGCCGTGTGTGGGTCCTAGCTCTAGGGGAAGACGGCCTCGAACCCCGACTGAGAGGGTTCCTCAGCGCATGTGTGGAGCGGGGCCAGTTTTCGAAGATGTGGAGGACGGGGAAACTGGTACTCGTCCGCAAGAAGGGACGCCCGGCGGACGAGCCGTCCGGGTACGGTTGCCCGGGGCGAGGTGATGTTGGCGGTGTCCTTGGACATCTCCAACGCATTCAACACCTTGCCCTGGAGTTGCATCAGGGAGGCACTCGTGTACCACGATGTGCCTCTCTACCTCCGCCGCATAGTCGAGGCGTACCTGACGGAGAGAGCCGTCATCTACCCAAGTTCGACGGGAGTCGGTAGGCGTGAGATGTCGTGCGGTATTCCGCAGGGGTCCGTCCTGGGGCCGCTCCTGTGGAACATCGGTTACGACTGGGTGCTTCGCGGTGACTTCGCGTACGGTGCCACCGTCACGTGTTACGCGGATGACACGCTAGTGACGGTGAGCGGGGCTACGCACCGCGAAGCGACCCTGAGGGCCACGACCGCGGTTGCTCAGGTCGTCGAAAGGATCCGGCGGCTGGGTCTCGAGGTGGCTCTGCACAAGTCCGAGGCCATGTTCTTATGTTCTTTCATGGCCCTCGGCGCAGGCCAGGCCCGGGAGCCAGCCTTACAGTGGGAGGCACTCCCATCGACATCAAGCCCCGGTTGAAATACCTGGGGCTCGTGCTTGACGGTCGATGGGACTTCGGACAGCACTTCCGAAGTCTGCGCCCCAAGTTGGTGCTCACGGCCAATGCCTTGGGCCGGTTGTTGCCCAACTTGAAGGGCCTAGAGGCCTCCTGCAGGAGACTTTACGCGGGTGTCGTGCGGTCCATGGCCCTATACGGGTGCCTCGTGTGGGCGGACACCCTGGAGGCCAGATTTGTGCCTCTGCTCCGTACGGCGCAGAGCACGATGGCCTCCATGGCCATCATGGGATACTGCACGATATCGTTCGAAGCGGGGAGTCTCCTGGCCGGATCGCCACCGTGGATCCTGGAAGCGAGGGCCCTTTCGGCACTATATCAGTTCCGAAAGGAGGCGCGGGAGCGGGGATTCGATCCCGAGCCCGAGGATATTCGGGCCGAGAAATCCCGGCTCCACCAGGTCATGGTGGCCGAGTGGGAGCGACGACTTGGGCAACCACGCGCAGGGCACGCCGTGATTGCGGCGGTAAGGCCCATCATGGGGGAGTGGCTAGAGAGGCCACACGGTAGCCTCTCGTACCGTCAGACGCAGAATATCACCGGGCACGGTAGCTTCGGGCGGTATCTGCGTCTGATGGGTATAGAGCCAACGCCCGAGTGCCATCACTGCGACGCTAACGTGGACTCGGGGCTGCACACGCTCACCGAGTGTCCGGTGTTTGAGACGCCGAGGCGGGAGCTTGTGGCGGCCCTGGGGGTGAGAGCACGCTCACGCTCTCCACCCTGCTCGGGGCGATGGTCCGCTGCGCGTATGCGTGGGCGGCCAGCGCCTCCTTCTGCGAGCAGGTCATGCTCGCGAAGGAGACAGCAGAGCGGGCGTGGCGCGATGAGCGAGAAAGGCTCGCTGACATCGCTGCACGCGCCCGAAGGCGGCTCGGGCGTCGGAGGGCGCAAAGTGCCCTCCGCCCCCCATGAGCGCGGGCCTGAGGGTGACGGGTGGAGCCGTCCGTCACCCTAGCAGAAGCAGGCCACGGCGGCGGCGCGCATCGTAGGACGATGCGCGCCTCCCCACACCGGGGTTGAGGCGGGGACCGCGTGGTCCCCCCCTTCCCGAGGAGGGCCAGACCGAGAGGGATGGCCATGGGTCAGCCGGGGTGCGAGGGATATGTCGCATGACAACCTCACCTTCGGCCTAGCACCACGACCCAGAGACGGCGTGCAGGAGGGGTGGGTATCCGTGGGGATTTCCCGCACGTAAAAAAAAAAAGTCGGGTAATAATTACATAATTTTAATATCACTATAATAAAGTCAATTTCTGGAACTATTTTCATAAGAATACATTTTATTACATAATATAGTATTAGTTTTCATGTTCATCATATCTAAATATCAGATTGTAGAAGTAGGTATGTTTCCCATCAGAAATAGCACGGGCACGCGGCTTTGTCGACATAGGTACTTACCGCAGAGGCGCGCCGCGCCTAGGGTCTGACTTGGGGATGTAAAAAAATTACAAAATAAATAAATAGAGGATATTGATGAATAATATTTCCAGTACTGAAAATAAAGAAAACCTTCAGGCCGAGACTCCGAGCATCACTGCTACGCGCTGTATAGAGGTAAGTTGTTATACGTAATTTTTGTAGACTTGTTACATAAAAAAACAAACTAGTTAGTGATGGGTGAAGACAAAATCCCAGTACCTATAGATTTTTTTTTTGCAATATTTATTATTTTCATTGAGAGACAAAGACCGTAGTACCTAAATTTTTCTCAATTAGGTACTTTCTCAAAAGAAAATTCACGTTGAAATCCCGTATTTTACCAGAATCAAGTTTTTTTTTGTATAATGTTAACTTTTACGCGACTGCACAAGAAAAGAAGTGTACCTATTGCGTTCAGGGTGTACGTATGTATGTATGTATGTATTTATAATAAGTAATATTTCTCTGTGGCACGATAACTTCAAAATTATTGAATCGATTTTGATGTTTTTAGTATCTTTAGAATTGTCTTCTAAGCCCGAGTGTCATAGAATAGGTGACGTCATAAAAACCAATACCTATAGCGTAAAGAAAATGTATAATTTCTGTTCATCAGGAACATAATATTGTATGAATTCTTTTACACGTTTATAATTCGTCTTCGTTAGTTATGAATATAAATAAATAAACATAATAAAAGTTTGAAAACCCTACAGATTAAAAAATAGAAAGGTATTGAACTATGTAACAAAAATATTTAATTAAAATAAATAACGACACCATTGTAATATAGCGTATTTAGCAGTCGGGGCCTATTTCTAAAGGAATATTTAGCTAGTCAGGAATATCTTCGAGCCTGTGACGATTTCAGTGGGTCTCGACTATTGAATTCGATTCATTACAATGGTGTTCTTATTTATTTTTATGTAAAATAATTCAAGACCGTAGACTTGCTTTCTTTTTACCTTTTGAGTTTTTATGGAATCGGATTTAATTAATTTTTGACGTGATAAATTCTTATAAATCGATGAACTCCGGCAACACGCACGAAAAGTGTAACATTATGTCACGTTAGGGTCAAGCGAGAGTGCGGAACACGCGATGGAGAATAATATTGTGACGTTATCCCGTAAAATTATCGTCCTAAACAGACTTTACAAACAACCAGTTTTTTATTACGTTTATTTATTTATTTTCATAATTGACGAAGACTGATAAAAACGTTCAAGATTTTAATCTAGTGTTATGTGTTTCAAAGATGTATTCTAAGGCAGTTCTTAGCTATGTTTGAAGAAAGGCCCATTCTTTTTTAATTATTTTTTATAAAAAAAAATCTTTCTTTACAGGAACTAGTTATTGAAAACCGTCAAGAGGAAAAGGTGGATGAAGTGGAAGTTGGGCGTAGAATAGTTGATATTTCTTTTTTTTTAAAGCTCTTCAGGCCATAGGGGACCACGGTCCAATGGATTGTAAGTTAAGTTACCTCAGTATAATTGGTGAAGTAAAAGTTGGTCTGGACTCAAAACTCATCATGAAAAGTAGTATGTGTAGTATGAAATTTACTGTGTGTTTGGTTGAAAAGAAAGAAGATAGCATGGAAGTGAACCATCAAATTGTATCTGGTATCATATCATCTGGTGGAAGCTACTCTCAGTTAAAAACATTAACTGCCGCAGTAGCCATACCAATCATGTCACCTTCATTGTACAATGAAATTAATAATACGGTTTGCGATTGGTGGGAAAAGACAGCAGCACATTCCATGGCAGAAGCTGTCAAGGAAGAAGCAGAGTACGCAGTGTCTATAGGTAGTGTTGATAAAAATGGTACACCATTAATATCTGTTGCTGTTGACGGTTGTTGGAGTAAGAGATCTTATGGGAAGAATTTTTCCGCCTTATTCGGTGCAGCTGCGATAATTGGCATTGAAACTAATAAAGTATTGTTTTTTGGAGTTAAAAATAAATACTGCGTAGTCTGTGCACGAGCCGCAAAGAACAACAGTCAGCCCCCGGAACACCATTGTTTCAAGAATTATTCAGGATCATCTACCGGGATGGAATCGACCATAATAGTTGAGGGCTTTAAACGTTCCAATGTTGATCACGGTGTAATTTATAATAAATTTGTAGCAGACGGCGATTGCAGTACTTACAAAAAAATATTAGATTCGCGTCCGTATGATAATTTAATAGTAGAGAAAATTGAATGCAAAAATCATCTTTTACGAAACTACTGCAATAGCTTGAATAGAAATTGTCGAAAGACACTAAGTATCCTTGCGAATTGCGGAAATTCCTAAAAGAAAGGTTATATATATATTAGAAAGGTACGTATAAGAAAGGGTGTAAAATGCGCGATTAAATATTGGGGGGATCAAAATCAGTCACTCGAAGAAAAAATAAAAAATCTTAGTGAAGATATCCTAAATGGTCCACAACACGTATTTGGTAATCACCAACATTGCAAGGAGTATTTCTGTAGACTTGACACTCGTTGAATAGAACCTGTTGGGTTACTTCCAGCAATTGTTGGATGCGGATTAATGGACGCGGTAGAAATTTTAAGTAAAATACTGTCATATCATTCTAATTCATAATTGCACAAGTAATATAGTTGAAAGTTTTAACGGAGTAATTGCCAAATTAGTTGGGGGTAAGCGTGTAAATTATTCTTCCCGTGGTTCTTATGCGGGCCGATGCGCAGCTGCTGTTGTGTCTTTTAATACGGGATCGATTCATAGTAAAACTCATGAAGTTATATTTAAATCTAGTCCTAATCCTTTGATCGCGAAAGTGGAAAATTGTTATCGTAGAAACCGTTTAATTGCTAAACCTAAATTAAGATTGAAAAAAAGCCACAGCGCGTTATCGAAAGACGCTCACTATGGACCAAACTGCGAAAGTCCAGAATTATATGAGAAAGCAAAGTCATCTTTTTAGATGATTTAAAGTTGTCTTGTGCTGAAAGAGAGGAGCTTGAAAAGTCGACCCAATTGCAAAGAAGTAGTGCTGAGTGGATGAGTACAAGGAGAAAATTACTAACCTCATCATCGTTCGGGTAAGTTTGTAAAAGACGAGAGAGCACAAGTTGTGCTGCTCTTGTTTGTAAAATCGTTTATGGTAGTAATATCTCCAGTTTGCCTGCTGTACGGTACGGTATCGAAAACGAAGAAACCGCAATTAGACAGTTAGAAATTCAAGAGAATATTAGTATACAAGATTGCGGTTTGTTCGTCGACGATCAATATGAATTTCTTGGTATAAATATAAATTCTTTAGCTGGCATGACTCTTGATGATGCAATGGTCAAACATACCTTTTGGGTTAAGGACAAGGTTTCCAAGGGTTATGTCATAAATAAAAATCATAACTGGTATTACCAAATTCAGGGACAGCTACATAGTACTAAAAAAACGTTTTCATGCTTGGCATCTGGTTTGGTGGTGCTACTGTGCCTATGAAAGTTTATATTATAGAAAAGGACGACAAGTAGGCGCGGGAGGGGGGATTCGATCCCGAGCCCGAAGGAATTCGGGCCGAGAAATCCCAGCTCCACAGGGCCATGGTGGCCGAGTGGGAGCTACAACTTGAGCAACCACGCGCAGGGCACGCCGTAATTGCGGCGGTAAGACCCATCATGGGGGAGTGGCTAGAGAGGCCACACGGTGGCCTCTCGTACCGTCAGACGCAGGTCATTACCGGACACGTTAACTTCGGGCGGTACCTGAATCTGATGAGCATAGAGCCAACGCCCGAGTGCCATCACTGCGACGCGAGCGTGGACTCGGGGCTGCACACGCTCACCGAGTGTCCGGCGTTTGAAACGCCGAGGCGGGAGCTTGTGACGGCCCTGGGGGTGAGAGTGCTCACGCTCTCCACCCTGCTCGTGGGCGTCGGAGGGCGCAAACTGTCCTCCGCCCCCCATGAGCGCGGGCCTGAGGGTGACGGGTGGAGCCGCTCGTCACCCTAGCAGAAGCAGGCCACGGCGGCGGCGCGCATCGTAGGACGATGCGCGCCCCCCCGTACCGGGGGCGAGTCGGGGACCGCGTGGTCCCCCCTCCCGAGGAGGGCCAGACTGAAAGGAATAGCCCTGGGTCAGCCGGGGTGCGAGGGATATGTCACGAGACAACCTCACCTCCGGCCTAGCACATCGACCCACAGACGGCGTACGGTTTTGTCGGTTCGAGTCCGACATAACCTCCCCCTTCGGCTTCGAAGGGGGAGGTTATGTCGGGGGGGGGGGTATCCGGGGGGACTTAAAGTCTTGGGGACTTAAAATTTTTTGTACAACCCTAGAAGATTTATTTGATGGTAAGTGGTGATGTAAACAAAAAGTATTTGAGTTTATTATAAATAGAAAAACATAACAAATAGGCCAGTCGTTTATTTCCAATAATTCAACATTTTTGTTATGCTGTAAATATTCAACTTCAGTAATAATTTAATAATAACTTAACGTGGAACGTTTGTCGCAAAACATTTTCAAAATCGCGCTCTCTCTGGGTCATACACCTGCTCGGCGGATGTGTCGGAAAACAATAGCGCTGCGATCGCTCGAAATCGATGTCGCTCGTGCGCGATCTGGGCCCTTAATAATGTTAGAAAAAAGTATCTACAAAATAAATATACTTATACTTAGTGAAATAAATATTAAGATGGAAGAACTCAGTTTTTACCAAATAGAAGGGTATAACACTCATATAATGACTAGAGAAACCAGCAGAGGAGGGGGTATATTAATATATGTGAAGGATGGGCTGCTGTTCAAGGAACAAGCATTCAATACGGGATCCACCGAAATGATGCATGGTCAGCTATTTACTGGCAATCGAAGCAAAACTCATATTATCGCAGTGTATAAGCCGCCACGGCTAAATAAAAAAATATTTATACAAGAACTAGATACAATATTAAGAGTTATACCAGTAACAGTAAATATTATAGTATTCGGCGACACCAATATAAACATCTTAAATGGGATAGGAAACCCAACTACGACGAAGTACAAAAACACCCTGTGTGAATATGGCCTACAGTGTGTTATACCGAATACAGAGATAACACGCGAAGTAATAGTGAAAGGACGGAGAGTAACGACATGCTTGGATCATGTGTGGGTGCGAGCGAGAAGCAGTCGGCGGGGAGCAACTTCTTTTGTCCTTGACACACACGTGTCAAATCATCATGCAGTTGGATTGTCATTTAATTTGCAAAGTGATTACTGTGACAATAAACAAAGTAGTGTTATTAATGTGCGAAAGGTGCTGAATGAGGAGCTATTAAAGCAAAGGTTTAAGGATTATGACTGGACGCAACTGTATGTATTATCTTGCCCGTTTATGCTATTTGAATCGTTATGTACAGTGTTTGATAATTTTTATAGGGAGAGTACTGTTATTATTCAAAACCGGCATAAGAGGAAAATACAGCCATGGATAATGCCATGGAAAATACTCCCTCCACGCGGTGAAGGTGGTAACAGCTTAGCTGGCTAAAACTCCCATTAAACAATTTATCTATGCCTTCGGGCTTATGTTATTGTTGTTCTATATTTTTGCAGACATCTATTTGGCATAGTAGCCTACCCGGTAACGCAGAGGAGCAGCCATCAAGAGTCCGTTTGTTATGTCCGATTGTTATGTTTGTTGTGGTTAAGGAGTCGGCCTTACGATCGAGAGGTCCCGGGTTCGAATCCTGGCCATTACACTACCGACGTGAACCCACTCCTAGCACAAGCAATTTAGCTTAGTTGGAGGGGTTAGAGAGGAATATTAGTAATTTCGATAATTTAGGTTGCTAAAATTCTTAAAAAAAATATATATATATATTAATAATTACCAAAATGGCTCTTTCGAGGAAGACCAAGAAAGCTCGCCAGACGGCGAATAAGCGGAAACAAGAATCTGCTACACATACTCGTCAACAGAGGCTTAGAAACATGAGAGAGATAATGAGAAATCATTACTCTCAGCTCTACGCAGACGAGAAACTGAGACTTTCACAGCAAGATTCTCAGAGTGAATCCTTGAAAATGCAGCGCAGTAGTTTGGGACAAAAGATAACAATGCGTACTAGGCATCGTTTTCTAGTTGCTAGATCCCGAAATGAAGAATCTCCGACTAGCCATGTGATGAGGTTATCGCAGATGCGAGAGTACGCATCCTCAAAGCGCGCACTTGAATCACCGTCTACACGTGACAAAAGATTGACTCAGATAAGCGATCACGCATCAAGTATGTGTGAACTCGAATCACCTTCTGCGCGGGAGAAAAGGGTTGACTCAAATGCGAGAATACTCTGCACTTTCACGTCAAAATGAGACTCCTTCTTCAAGAAAAGAAAGGCTTGAAGCATCGTAACGAGATTATCGTTGCCGAAGGCAGCTTATTTTTGACAATTCCTCGAATATTATCAAAGACAACGGTGCCCAAAAATATCACCAAGTATTTTAAGCAGGTCCCCGATTGTATTTGCTACTCTTGCGAAAAAATTGTATATCAGAAGCAGACGCGTCGTATACCTGCAGATAGTAATACAACAGTATTACCCGAAGATCATCCAGACTTACTTATTTGCTGCAATAGATGCGCCAATAGCATCTCAAAAAATAAAACTCCATCGAATGCCTTCTGGAATAAAATGCGAGAAGCACCAATACCTCTTAAGCTGGCATGGCTTAATGAGATGGAGGTAAGGCTCCTGTCGCGTGTTCGGCCATTCGTCAAAATTGTACGTTTAGGTGGAAGGTTTGGTCAACAGAGATTCAAAGGCCAAGCCGTGCTGTTTGCGCAGCAAGTGGAAGAGCTGTCAGAACATCTACCAATTTCTGTTGCAAACGCTGGGCTTACAATCGTTGCTAAAACGTTAGAGAACGTGTCTTGCACCAGGAGGTATTGCGTGGATATGGAAAAAATGAAAAATGCACTTGAATGGATCGTTTCAAACAATTATTTATATCGTAATGTGCAACTTAACTTAGCAATGAATAGTGAAATTCTTCCAAATATTCATTTGATAGAGCATGGCAGTGCTACCCAGCGCTAGTTACCGTAAGCGTGAATAAACTCACACACAAGCAGCGAGCGAGGGCATCCTTGCAAACCTGTAGAGCATAGGTTCGCAAGAGTCAATGACGTCATCGTCTTTATCTACTCCACCCACACATCTCTTACAGAGTCAATAAAAAGTAAAAAAAACAAAATTTCATTGCAGTCGGGGGACAAACAGACATTAACAAAGTTCTAGAGAACTGTCCCCCGACTGCAATGAAATTTTTATTTATCTGTTTCGTTCTTGTTTTTTTTTTACTTTTTAGTTCTTTGTAAATTGGACAGTCGTGTTTTTTAATTTTTTAAATTATTTATTTTTATAACTGTTTAATTAAATGGTGTTTAAGTACATAAGCCAGTACTTAAACGTCATCGATCCAAGCTATTTGCCTAGCCGTTTAATTAAATGGCTGAACACCATTCAGGCCGTTAACCGAATGGCGCCGTTTAGTTAACTGCCTAGGCAGTTAATTGAACAGCAGATTACGCTAGTTGGCGGCGACATATATATCACAATCTTCGCGATCGTTTATATTATTGATTTGCAAACACGATTCGTTACGTGTATTGTCACCGAATCACGGTATTTATCGACTGTCTACTTCCTGCCTAATAAACAAGGTTCTTTTCTTCGTTGCATCATTATCACCATCATCATATGAATAGTCTCGGTTGCAGACAAAGCTTCAGCTTCTTTGGAGCCCGGGGTCCGTTTGACTACCCAACCCCGAGAAGTAGGCCTGCACCATAGCCTCGTCTGTTATTCAGCAGGTGAGGGTGAATTCTGATGATTTTGATCAATTAATTGAACACCCTTTTTTAAACGTCAAAGTAGGGTTGACTCCTTAACCACTACGCATGGCACAGGAGCAGGGGTACATGCAGAAGACTGCGATATAAGCGTTAGTCTAGGCAAATACGCCTCCGTGTTCCAAACGGAGGTGTACGCTATAATAGAATGCGCTCAGGAGATTATAAATAGAAATACCCATGAAAAGGAAATTTATATTCTCAGTGACAGCCAAGCAGCCATTAAAGCGCTAAGCTCTCCAAAGGTAAATTCAGGATCAGTGCTGAATTGCATAAGCAGCCAAAATAAGGTTAGCAGAGCCAACAAACTGAGGCTCATCTGGGTCCCCGGCCATGAGGGGATAGAAGGGAATGAGAAAACAGACCATCTAGCCAGACAAGGATCTGCAAAAATACCCATAGGTCCAGAACCATTTGTTGGACTCCCTGAAGCCACACTAAAGAGGGCTATATCAGAACAGGCCAAGAATAGGCAGCTTAAAGAATGGAAGACCAGACCAGAGCCTTGATTCTACTAAAGTAAAACCATTGTCATACCACAGACACTGCAAAAATTACCCATTTAATATTCAACTTTAAAGTCATGAATTTAAAGTCTAATATTAAATGGCTTTTTGTAGAGTGAATGAAAAAGGGAAATGTGACACTCTTCATTTAATTTTGGACTTTAAAGTTATAGCATTAAAGTCCAAAATTCAATGCCATTTATTGCAGTCTCTGTGGTAGGACAATTGATTTGGCTTTAGCAGAATCGAGGGCCTGGCCTAACACATTCGAAAGAATTCATAAGTAATGAATTAGGAAGGCTGAGCAATAAAATAATTAATCTCAGCAGGGACAAAATCCGGAAAATAATAGGAGCGTTCACTGGCCACTACTGCACAAAGTACACCTTGAGCAAGATTGGTATCATGAACGACGCAAAATGCAGACACTGCGGGGAGGGCGATGAAACGATGAAACACATACTGTGCGACCTCGTGCCTTAGGAAGACATCGTATGGATCTTCTCGGGATGGGCTATCCAAAACCAGAGGATTATAGGCATCTACAAATAAGAGGAATAACCACCCTAATAGAGAGGGCTATCCCTCCCGAAACGTAGGGGCCAGGTTGGGGTTGACACAAAGGATCCAATAGGGTCGAAGTGTCCGCGATAGCTCCAAAGCACGCACCTCAGTAACATAAGATAAGATAAGATAACCACTACCCAATATTTTTTGTTTGCATAAAGGGTTGAAAATGAAACACATTGATGAGTAACTTTTTCATATAATATATTTATTATTTGAAAATTCTTGGTATAATACACATTTTGGACTTAACTCTGAGACTTAAGAAATAGGGTCGATATATATAGTATTTTATCTACTATTACTTGTATTACCTGTCTTAAAGTTACAAGATTTTAATTATTTTTATTAACGAAATCAAATTGCATAATCATGGAATTCGGATATCAAGACACACTCTTCTTACCAGTCTTACTTATTAGTAATGCTGTAATCGAGTATAGAACACGCTTGTTCAGAAGCAACCTTATCACTTTAGACTTCAGTTATTCTAGAGACACAGGCCAGTTATTCCACTTTTTAGCAGTACATAATTGATGTATAAAAAGACGCGTCACAATAGAATATAGCCTCATGCAAAGCGTCTTTAGGTAAGTACAATCAGCAACTTAATTACACAGATATAATGGTAGTATTTTACTGATATGAAATATTTTGCAGGTAAACCAGTACTTGGATTGTCAAAAATATTACAAGAGTGAATTCAGGCAGTGGATTCAGGCGGCTCTGCCAATCCGTTGTGGTGGTGTGGGGGTGCGTCACGTGCAAGATGTGGGCCTGCCGGCTTTTCTGGCGTCTGCTCATGGGGTTGAGAACCTCGTCACTACTTTACTCAATTTTAATGGTGACGGGGGGATCATACCTTTTGTGTCGGGTGCTATATCAGCTTGGTCGGTCTTCAACGCGGGGGCATCGATGCCTGAGGCAATGCATCTTCAGCGAGCGTGGGATGAGGTGGGGGTGAAGCGACTCCAGGATAAATTATTAGTTGACGCTACGGGGGCCGATAAGGCTAGGCTGCGGGCGGTGTCGCAACCTGAATCCGGAGCGTGGTTGCAAGCGTTGCCTTCGCCTCACCTGGGCACCCTACTCGACGGCGACTCTCTGTGTGTGGCGGTTGCTTTTCGCCTGGGCTGTAAGGTGTGTGAACCCCATATTTGCACCTGTGGCTCCACGGTGGAAGCAGATGGCCATCACGCTTTGAGTTGTCGGCGGTGCACTGGGAGGTTTCCCCGACACCACGCTCTCAACGATATCGTTCGCAGAGCCCTGATATCGGCGAACGTTCCCTGCGTGCTTGAGCCTCCCGGTTTGAGTAGGTCAGACGGCAAGAGACCAGACGGGCTGACTTTGGTGCCCTGGAAGAACGGCAAGTGCCTAATTTGGGACGCAACCTGCATCAGCACAGTAGCCGCCAGTCATCTTAGTCGCACCGTTCACTTCCCGTCGGCAGCCGCTGAGGACGCCAGCTTAAGGAAGAGACATAAGTACGCCGACCTGGAGCCGCTTTATAACTTCATGCCAGTGGCCGTGGAGACTCTGGGCAGTTGGGGCAAGGAGGCCAGGGCCTTTGTGAAAGAGCTAGGACAAAGACTCAATGAGACAACAGGGGACTATCGATCCGGCTCGTTCCTGGTGCAAAGGTTGGCCATCGCAATCCAGCGTGGAAACGCAGCGAGTGTGATGGGCTCTTTTCCACCGGGTACGGTCCGGGACGGGCTTTTTAATTAGTATGGACTTAGTATGTATATTATTTGTATACAATTCAAACTTTTAAAATGACATGTAATTTTTATTATTCAATAAACTGACTATATATAGAGTGAATTAAAATAAAAACATTTTGAATTTACCAATTAATCTTTCTAAGCACCAATTCGTGATGCTGAAATATAGAGAAAACTGCACTTTGTTCGAGTGACATACTACTTTAAATATCTATTTATGACTGAACTTTAATTTAACGAATTACATGGCAATATTTGTGAAGATTTGTCTACGCTTAATCAGAGCACGTCTTGCAGCATAGCTCTTTGTACCGTTTGAGCGCGCACATATTCATCGCACGGACGTTGTCACAAAACCGAGAGCTATCCCGGCACACGCCGCCTGTAGAAGAAATAAACGATATAAATAGGTGGGTTTTCTCATTTTGTTCTCACAATTAGTGAGTTATGTAATTTGTAATTAATGAGTGTCTAATCAGTTTCTTATTGATCGGACAAAATGATTAAGTTCTACGGAAAGTTGTGAATGACATCACACCACATTATTGTCATATCTTTTTTATTTAGTAGTTGAATGAATGATCTGCTCCGTACGGCGCAAAGCACGATGGCCTCCAGGGCCATCAGGGGATACCGCACGATATCCTTCGAAGCGGCGAGTCTCCTGGCCGGATCGCCACCGTGGATCCTGGAAGAGAGGACCCTTCGGCACTATATCAGTTCCGAAAGGAGGCGCGGGAGCGGGGATTCGATCCCAAGCCCGAGGATATTCGGGCCGAGAAATCCCGGCTCCACCGGGACATGGTGGCCGAGTGGGAGCGACGACCTGGGCAACCACGAGCAGGGCACGCCGTGATTGCGGCGGTGAGACCCATCATGGGGGAGTGGCTAGAGAGGCCACACGGTAGCCTCTCGTACGGTCAGACGCAGATCATCAGCGGACACGGTAGTTTCGGGCGGTATCTGCATCTGATGGGCATAGAGCCAACGCCCGAGTGCCATCACTGCGACGCGAGCGTGGACTCGGGGCTGCACACGCTCACCGAGTGCCCGGCGTTTGAAACACCGAGGCGGGAGCTTGTGACGGCCCTGGGGGTGAGAGTGTTCACGCTCTCCACCCTGCTCGCGGCGATGGTTCGCTGCGCGGATGCGTGGGCGGCCAGCGCCTGCTTCTGCGAGCAGGTCATGCTCGTGAAGGAGACAGCAGAGCGGGCGCGGCGCGATGAGCGAGAGAGACTCGCAGACATCGCTGCACGCGCTCGTAAGCGACTCGGGCGTCGGAGGGCGCAGACCGACCTCCGCGCGGGTGGAGCCACCCGTCACCCTAGCAGAAGCAGGCCACGGCGGTGTGTGGGGTGGCGCGCATCGTCCTACGATGCGCGCCACCCCACACCGGGGACGAGTCGGGGACGGCGGATGGGGGACTCCGGACGTCCTTTTCTCGCACGTAAAAAAAAAAGAGTGAATGATTAACACTTTGAACCGTGGTCATACATACACACATCAAAAAAGTTTTATATCACTAGCAAAAGATGGAAAAAATTTTAATTTTACTTTTTAAAAGAATGTTATTTATATACGTAACATAAAAACGTGTATGTAAAAGATACACGTTTTGAAATAAAATATTTTTTGACCAAAAATTAAATTTAAAAGTCCTAATGCAATTTCGACTAATAAATAATTGAAATAAAAAAAGGTTTAACTAAATATTGTCCACATTTTTTATGAAATAATTTTTATTTTGTACAAGATAACTCCACCCCTGGCTCGAACACATACGGAAATTCTTTAGCTATCTCGAGGCATTTTGCCGTTTTATGTCGATATCGACTGTTGGTAACATGGCAAATTTCATGGCGATCTGTCAGATGTCGACATAACTTGACTTCGAGAAATCATCTCTACTTAGTGTCTGCAAATTGTAACATACGTGCCCTTATTTACTCGAATTTTGACATTTAAAATGTTTTGTCTCCCGTCTTTCATTTGGTCGACGAGAAGTTATCTCGAGTAAACTTTTCTTGTGCTCGGTTCATTTTGGACTAAAACAGCGACTGCAAGCAATTTTCGACCTTAATGATATTTCCTTTGTTACATGTCTTTTCGCGTTAATTGATGACGCTGATCACGAATTTACGAAAAAAAATTCGATAGCATATCATGTCAATAAGGTCGAAAATTGTTTGTAGTATTTTTTCTCTTTTTTTTAATCCCTAGCATCCCTAACTAGTCTGTGCTTTCGAGCAAATGGCCGTATCGGGCCGATTTTATCGGATAAATGTGAAAACTTACCAACTTTACAAGGGTTTAATCCATATTGACGTGACAACGTCTTATAAATTGGTTTGCCGGGTGACACTTCAAGAAACTGCGTTACGCTCCGCTCACGTTATGCGCTCACAATGAGAGCGAGTGAGAGGCACGCGTCCCTTCCACTCGGGCATGGTTAGCCCGCCTAAGAGCGAGAGAGACAGACGTTTTTAAATTGTTACTATTATTTCATCCTTCTTCCTACTATACGAATGAATATTCACATTAAAATTATTTTACCACTCAAAGTCGTTGTCACGTAAAACTTTCGCCCGTATATTTTACTGAAACAAATCGTAATCAGAACGACGGCGTTATTATTTATGCTAGATCGGATTGAAATGTATCAGTTAGAGAACCCACCTTCATAGGAGGAAACTGTCTTCTCCGTACAATTGACAATAAAAAGATAGCTATAGTAGCAATATATCGCTCGCCTTCCTGTGACTCTGCGGGAAGCCTTACAATGCTTATGGACAGTCTGAACGATACTTACACACGGCTTTCCTGCTGGCAGAATATTATTTTAATTGGCGACCTAAACATAGACATCAAGGTAAATAGTGTAGATGACCGCAGGATGGACTATTTAACGTTCAACCTGTCACACGGATTGCTTCCGACTCACCTCTTCCTCACAAGGATAGTCAATTGTCTAGACCATGCTTTCATTAAAACAAACTTACCTTTTACTATGCTAGTCTTGGATTCGCAAATCACTGAGCACAAACCGTTGCTTCTAAAAGTTGAGAACACCAAAGTTGAACACAAAATAAATTACTTGAATGAAATTTTGAAGCATTTACTATGCTAACTTTTCAAATCGATTAAGATAGGAAAAAGTGAATGCCCAGGTGGGACTCGAACCCACGATCTTTCCTATCTTATTCACTTTTTCCTATCTTAATCGATTTAAAATAAATTACTCTTCCCATATAAACTATGATGCTATTAAAGAAGATTTAGTAAACACTGATTTCTCGAACCTGTACTGCAATAATGATCCCAATTCGTTAATGGACTCCTTTATTACATTAATCAAAAGTAAAATGCAAAAACATGCCAACCTCAGGAAAACACCTTGAAAACTTAGAGTTAAAAACACCAGAAAACCTAATACTGAAAATCACATACTCACGCTATCGTAATTTTTCCAATAATTTACTCCGTAATTTAAAAGCTGCTTATGAAAAAAATGAAATCGACAAGGCCAAAACGACCCTTTGGAAACTGATAAAAAATATAACTAATACAGGCAAATTAAAGTCCAGTCCCACAGAACTTTTAAAATTACATGACAGCCCACAATCTTCTGTTAACGAGGTATCTGATATTTTGAGCAACGTAGGGAAGAAACTGGCGGCTCAGATTCCATCACAGACCCATACTCCATCAACTTCAGTCTCTTCAGCTGAATCCACTCATAATCACCCACCCCTTAACTCGCTCGCCCTACTGGAAGTGGATGAGGCTGAGGTAAAGACACTGATACTCTTATTACGTAACAACTGTGCTGAGGGCTGCGATAGGATCCCACCAATAGTTCTTAAACAAAATTGTGAGATACTGACACCTCCATTAACCCATATTATTAACACCTGCCTGAGGAAAGGTATTTTTTCTGATGAAAAGGGCAATAGTTCACCCAATTCATAAGGGCGGTGACAGAAGCTGTGTCAACAACTATAGACCCATCTCGGTTTTAACAGCGCTCTCGAAAGTACTTGAAAGAGTTCTCTGTAACCGTCTACAAAAATTTCTGGAGGCACATCAATTAATTTCCAAAAATCAATTTGGCTTCCGCACAGGAATATCGACTGAAGATGCAGTAATGGAGCTGACATAGCTGGTTGCAGCGAATTTGGACAGGAGAACTAAATCGTTGGGTATTTTTCTTGACCTCACTAAAGCGTTTGACACAGTTTCTGTCACCCGACTTATCTCGAAACTAGAACTCATCGGCGTAAGAGGACTTTTTTTTTATGCCACTTAGGTGACAGACAAGCATACGGCCCACCTGATGGGAAGTGGTTACCATGGCCTATGGACGTTTGCAACACCAGGGGCGTCACAATCGTGCTACCGACCCTGTAGATACCTTCTAATACCCCTCTTGAAGAACCCCATATTGTAGTCGCTTGGGAAAACCACGGCAGGAAGTTCATTCCACAACCTGAGCGTGCGTGGGATGAAGTTCCTTTCAAAACGCACGGTGCGCACCATTTCCGGTCGCAGTGTGTGAGGATGAATTCCCTGCCTATGGCGAGTGGTGCGATGATAGAATGCAGCGGTGAGCATCATGTCAAACAATTCATCTGAGCACAGACCATTGTATAGGCGGTAGAACACACACAGCGAGGCAAAGTCCCTTCTGAGGCTGAGAGGTTCCACATCGCCTGTGAGTATGGGATTGTCGACAAACCTCAACGCCCGTCTTTGCAATGAGTCGAAGGGGCCAAGCTGGTATGCAGGCGCTCCGGCAAAAAGGTGACAGCAGTACTCCATGTGGGGCCGAATTTGTGCCTTATAAAGCAGAAATCGTTGCCCCGCAGTGAAGTACTGCTTCGCCCTGTTGAGCACTCTAAGTTTCTTTGAGGCCAGCTTGACCTTGTCCTCCAAATGGTTGCGGAACTGAACGTCGCTTGAGATGTCGACACCTAGGATCCCAATACTCGAAGAGATGGAAAGTGGTGTGCCCAGGAATTGCGGCGCTACAATAAATGGGGTTTTCTTAGCGGTGAATACACATACTTGTGTCTTAGTGGGGTTAAATTGGACTAGGTTAAGTCGACCCCAATCGTATACTCCCGAGAGAGTAGTCTCGATTTCAGACACAAGTTGTTCGCGTCTCTTCTCCACCTCGAATCGAGGGATATTTGCACGACCCGTGTAACACGTATCCCCGGTGCTGTCGTCCGCATAGCAATGAATAGATCCATCAGACAGCATGTCATTGATATGCAGCAGAAACAGCGTCTGGGACAATACGGAGCCTTGTGGGACACCAGCGTTTATGTCCATGCGGTCCGAGCAGCTGCCATCGACGACGGCTTGGATACTTCTGTTGGACAAAAAGCTGGCAATCCATTCGCAAAGTCCCTCGGGGAGTCCGTAGCGTGGCAACTTCGAAAGAAGACCTCTGTGCCAGACCCGGTCAAAGGCCTTTGCTATATCGAGGCTGACCGCTAGTGCCTCGCCCCGACTCTCGATAGCTTGCGCCCATCGGTTTGTGAGATACACAAGAAGGTCACCAGTGGAGCGACGGTGGCGAAAGCCATACTGTCGGTCGCTCAGTAGGTCGTTTCCCTCAAGGTATCCCAGGAGCTGTGCGTTAATCACACACTCCATTACCTTCGAGAGAAGGAAGGTTATAGCAATAGGCCTGTAATTGGACGTGTCTGTCCTGTCGCCTTTCTTAGGCACAGGATGCACGAATGCAGTCTTCCATGAGACTGGGACTTGTCTCGCGGAATAAGAGAGCGCGAAAAGCCGTGTAAGTACTGGGCACAATTCGGGGGCACAGTGCCTGAGCACCATCGCCGGTATACCATCCGGCCCACTCGACTTCCGAACATCCAGGGACTTGAGTTCCCGCCGAACCACGCGTTGTGTGATTTTAATTTCAGACATGAAAGTACCACAGTTGGGGACAATAGGTGGCTCGGCATTCCCGTCGTTCATCGTCGAGTTTGACGCAAAGAGATTACCTAAGAGATCGGCTTTCTCCTTAGTGCCATGAGCTAGGCTGCCGTCGGGTTTTTGCAGCGGCGGAAGGCAGGAATGGCAGAAGTTTCCCTCGGCAGCTTTGGCTAGTGACCAAAATGCTCGAGTATCGGATGGGTAACGAGTAAGCCGCTCGCCAATTCCACCGATGAACTCAAACTTCGCCCTGGCAGTAGCTTTTTTACTGGACCTCGAGGCGGCATTCAATTTCACCTTCACTTCAGCTATGTTAGGATCCTTATTGGCAAGTGCCGTGGTCCAAGCCTTATATGCAGATTGCTTGCGGTCTCTAGCTTCTCTGCAAGGCCTATTAAACCACGGCCGTTTGCTCGCTCCTGTTGCGATCCAACGGTTGGGAATATAGCATTCCATGCCCGATAGGATCGTTGCAGTGACTGCTGTTGCACAGGAGCTTGGATCCTTTGAAGTGAAGCAAAGCCGCCTCCACGGGTACGACGAGAAGAATTCTCGCAGTCCGTCCCAGTCTGCCGACTTGTAGTGCCAGACATGCCGCCACTGAGGTGGCCGCGGTGGTTCTGGCCGCGCGAGAGTCACTTGCGCCCGGATTACGCTGTGGTCCGAAGTACCGAGAGGTGCTTCCACAGTTACGGAGTACTCATCCGGGCGCGTAGTCAGCAGAAGGTCCAATAAAGACTCTCTGTGGGTCCCGACATCTGGTTTTCTGGTGATGGAATGCACCAGTTGCGAGAACCCATAGGTCAGGGCAAAGTTGTGAGCAGCCCTTCCCGCAAAATCAGTCCTGTGAGACCCCAGCCACTCCACGTGGTGAGCATTGAAGTCACCCAAGAATACTAAGTCCGCGGCAGGGTACTGCTCAATTACTCTGTCCGCCGATCGTTGCAGGTGCTCAAACAGTTGAGCCGTGCCCAGGTCACCGCTATGAGACCTGTAGACGCACGCATAGATACAAAATCGTACCCAAAGAGTCAAAATTGACGAGTACCTTAGCGAAGAGGCGACAGTAACGTTCGGCGTACCCCAGGGAAGTATTTTAGGACCAATTTTGTTCCAGATCTATGTTAACGAACTATGTAACATGAAACTTCTGAATGCTAAGTTATTTTTATATGCCGATGATACTGCCATCATAATCTCAGGCACTAATTGGGCTAGCGTAAAAAGTAGTGCAGAACTGACTTTGACTAGAGTAACAGAATGGTTGAATACTAACCTTCTAACCCTAAATATAAAGAAAACATGCTTTAGTCTCTTCGCTCCATAACATCACCAAATAGCTCGTTTGCAATAGTTGCTCATACTTGCCCACTTCAGGCGGGTCCGTGCCTTTGTCCAAAGGTCACAAAATCGGAAGTGGTCAAGTATCTGGGGGTTCAAATCGATGCGGGACTGCGATGGGATAAGCATATCGAAACACTCACCTTGAGACTCATTCACATCTTTAAATCTCTCAGAAGTTCAGTAAATCCTGAAACCCTCAAGATGGTGTGATGAGTGATATCCCGAAGTCCACCAAATATAATAAGAGTTGTCTTGCTATGTGTGTACGTATTTTCAATAAAATACCCATGTATCTCAAAGGACTAAGCACTAGAATATTTAAAAAAGAATTTTATAAATGGCTAAATGAGCATAGCTTCTATAGCATTAACGAATTTCTTGAACAAAGGCGTTGACACTGTTGACAGGAAATAATATTTGCGCGCTAGTACACCACTGGCAAAACATGCATGCTCAATTTTGTGAACTTTATAACTTACCAATACCATGTTTTTATGCAAATAAACTTTGATTTGATTTGATTTGATTTGATTTGATTATACCTTGTGCCAGTCTGTCATTGGCTATTGTATACCTGTCTGGGGAGGTGCACACAAAACCCATCTGCTATAAGTAGAAATAGCACAGAAGGCAATACTCAAAGCCATGCCTCGCAAGCCTTTCCGATACCCGACTGAACAATTATACCAGGATTGTAAGGTTCTCAATGTACGGCAGCTCTTTGTGCTGCAGTCTCTACTTAGGAAACACAAAAGTGTTACTCCCTCTAACCCCAATAAACGAACCAACTATCTCCCCGGTACTCAGTACAAAACCACCTTCGCCAAACATCAGTACTATATACTTAGTACACATATTTACAAGCCAATTCACTGGCTTATCCACAAGATTACTTACTAATTGAAAATCTTATAACATACATAACGTAACTGTACTGGAACTTGAAATTAAGACATAAATATTAACACACATACACTAACACATACTCACACTCACACACTCACTCACACACACACACACACACACACACACACACACACACGCACGCACGCACACACACAAACACACACAGAAACACGCACGCACGCACTCACGAGTTAAGGAACGTCAAACAGCGAACTCAATACCCCACTTTTGGCAGTGCGTCGACCTCAATCGCGACACGAGGCCTGAGCTAGCACTTCAAGTTAGCAAGCACGAGGCGCAGCATCAGCATTAACAAACAGCCACCTTTCGTTCACGCTCGACCCAGATAATGAAGCATATAAAGAGATCTTGAGGAAGAAACCAGTCAGACTTGTGGTTAGGATGTAGTTCTAAAATAGAACTCATCTGCGTAGTTTAGTACGGTGCAATGTAGCTCTCACATCGACTAAATTTACCCTTAGGCTAGTTAGACTTAAATAAACAAGTGAGTTCATTACTGTGTTTATATTACCATTAAGCTGTTACGCTGTCACCTGCAACAAAGTATTTTTTTAATAACATCTCCAGTGGCGTTAACTTAATTGACGCAGCCGGTAGGATATTTGCAGTCGGAGTCTTACAACGTATCAAATTCTACGAGAAGCATCTGACGTCCGTTTGTACGGTTCAGCAAGGATCACCGAACAAACAACTTTATTAAGGAACCACTGGTAGTGGCAGCAGCGAAACAGTAAGACAGGGACGATGGAAAACGCTGCGGAATTGTGAGTAAAACTTTTCACGTTCCTTTCGGCTCTCCAATCTGTTCCCTATCTTTTAATAAGTATGTGTTTCGTGTACTATCGGGATTAGAAAATGCTCAGATAGTATCCACATAGATTCTTATATATTAGGCGAATAAGCTTTTTCTATTATTTCGTGTACTATCGGGATTAGAAAACGCTCAGATAGTATCCACGTAGATTCTTATATACTAGTGCTAGGCGAATAAGCTATTTCAATTTATTTTATTTTACTTAAATTACGAATATACCCAGATACAATGGAATCTCCAAAAAGAATTCCATAAGAGATAATCCGGGGTATTCCCGTAATTACCGGGGAACCCAGATCCTTACCATTGTATCTCAAAAAAAAGGAGTGAATGTATTATTGCCCGAGATCAGGGGGAATTAGTACAAAGGGAATATCTATTCCATATTCTAACCAGTAGATTAGGTGGCGAATCAGCCAATCTAGTAGGAGAACGGGACTCCATAATCACTTGGGGCCAGTTGAAGGCCTTGCTAAGTGAACATTTCGGAGATCCACGTACAGAAGAGAGATTAGCCTTAGAATTAGAAAGCTGTAGGATAAATGAGTAACGAAACATATATTTATTCCCACCCCAATCCATAATACTTCATACACCTTTACTATTATCCCAAAATACCCTTACCTATTGGTGAATCTATTGAAGCACATCCCAGCAGCAACACCCTGTGAAGAGAGCAAGAGCGGCATAGATTTTAGTGATGTAAAGAAATAGCCAAACAGTAGTTCACGGGAGATGAAGATAACTGCGGAATTGATAACCGACGTTAGGGTATTCGAGGCAGTGCGCGGCGCGGTAGGTTTCCTAAAAATCGTTAACCTGCTGACTCCGATAGTCGCTGTCCATATTCGAATCTACATGAAGCCACAGCAGAGACTATATAGACATTGATAGCACGGGAAAGATCCAGAATATTGTGTAAGAAGTTCAATACAGAGGAAAAGAAAAGGAGAAAAACTTGTGATGCAAATTAAATTTATTTTAAGAAAAAATGAACCACGAATCACCCCCGTTGCCGTGTCACCTCGTTGGGGAAAGATCACCCGGCTCCAGCTCTTCAAGGGCGAGAAGTAATCGGTGACAATATCTACTAGCTTCATTACTGATGAGTAAACTCAAGTCTACAAAACACAAATTGCAATGAACCCGCAAAAAAAAAAACTATTTTTATAAGGACAAGAAATGCAGTCAAAGCAAAGTTCAACGAGTCGCGGAGTGCGTGAGTCGTCCAGGCATTATGCTGAAATTCAAGACAAAACACATAATTATTGCAAGTGGATACCTATCCCCATTTTCTAGTATCCTAACCTAATGGTGAATGGATTAACATACATACCTATAGTAAACCCGTGTACAGAAGTTGCAAGATTTGACAAAAACTTGTATGGAACAAGTCATGTTGATGAAAAATAATTACAGCAGATGTATATGAAGCTACATCAAGATCGGAAGGACCAAGGTGCAGAAAATAACTGACAGCCAATGGTTGGCTTATTCCAAGTACAATTAGTCATCACCGAAAACTGCGACAACGAGATAAGAAGGCCAATATCCTCGGAACATATATGGTAGCCTCAAATCAATATTGTGAGACCCAAACCGAAGAAAAATTGTGGCCCCCCACTAAAAACCAGAGTGTTTCCAGTCTTCAACTTCCATTGATCCAGATGCCAGAACTTCAAAACGACATCCAAACTAGAACTCAAAAGGTGGACCTCAGAGACGTTAAAGAAGTCTCAGAAGTATGAAAAATAGCGACAATAGTAATACAAAAGCAATCCAAACCCTGACGCCAAAAATAAGCATTTGGACCATCGGTTATAAACACTAATTATAGCCGTAACAACCTGCATAAATTTTAAGGTAAAAAATTATTTTGGTTGCTGAAATAATCTGAATTCCAATTCTTCTCACTAAGATAATTTCTCTCTTGGGAAGTGAGGAGTTAAGAACGTCAAACAACAAGCAAAGCCGCAGCATAACGCATTTGTCTTTCAGCGTCCCCACGTCTTCTCCAGACACGAAGACGTTGGTTGTCTGGATGAGTGCTAATTCTGAACTCGTCAACGAAGAGACAATTCCGCTAAATGTTTTCTCGACGTTTTCTTCATTTTGGCGGAGTCTAGCCCACTGTAATCTGTGTCGCTGTCGTTGCTGTGAGTTCAGGGGTGCTCGCCAGGATCTCCTCGCTCGTAATCCAACCCGATGGTCTGAGTGCTAATTTCAAGTCCAGTAGCAGTCCGCAACTCAGCTTTTATTTTAGTGGCATTGATTGTCGGGTCTCGGAAAGTCAGCAATCTGATGTAACGCTTCTAAGTAGCAGTAAAAACAGTTGGCCGACCACTGCGAGGTCAATCAGCCAAGTTATCCAAGCCGCGATACCTCCGTAACGTGTTCACGACACAGGATTGGGATTAAGCTACTCTGCTTGCTATTTCTCTAGTAGAATGTCCTTCTTCACACAAAGTAACAATTTTTACTCGTAAAGCTTCTGATTATCCCCTCAGCATCCTTTTAAAAGAACTACTTTTTCGAAAAGTCTGAAAAACGCTAGAATCAAGCTGGTCAGAGGAGTGTAAACAAGGATTTAATCTCTTTTTATACAGAAATACAATTGATATCTTAAATTGTTTTGCTATTAAAATTTTTATTTTTAAATGAAGAATATTAGAAAAAAAAAGTTTAATTCTAACGGAACAAAAACGATTTCGTATTATCAAAGTGACCTCAAACTTTTTAACAACAGGTTACAATTCTTTTAGACCTCACAACATGGGCACTTACATACATGGCATGGAAAGTTGTTTTTAAAAACCATTGAAAATTAAAGGTATATTTGTCTCATAATTCAATATAAGTAATTCAATTCAAATTCAAATTCATTTATTTCAAGTAACAAGGACTCAATTACATAATTTAAAATTTATACATTATTATATATTATTATCACACATACTATTATTATTATTCTACTATTATTATTACCACCATTATTATTATTATATCATTTATTTCGACGAACTCAAGATCATAATCACATTTAAAATTAAATTCGACAACATAAAAAAAATTACAAATTAGAAATGTGAATATTAGATTCAATTATACAATAAAAACAAAGAAATTAAATTATGTCAAATATTATAGGTATAAAATTCAAAATTCAAAATAGGTACATTTAAATAAAATACACGACTATAAAATAATGTTCCTAATAAAATGCCTGCCCCTGAGTCATTTCTTTGTTTTTCCGTACATTAACCATATAACAATGGTTAATGTATTGACAATCAAACCTGTTTGCAAACACGCTGAGAACACTGCTGGAGGTGACCCGGAGCCTGCGCCCCAGAGATGTGCACCGCTTTCGCATCGTCGTATAAAAACAGTCGACACGTGCATCGGCGGACATCCCCGACGCGCTGCAATGCCGGGGCAGCCCCAACAGCACCCTGAACGCATTGTTATACTGTACACGGAGAGCGCTGTACTGCTTCTGGGTGTATGACACCCACAGGCTGGCCGCATACAGAGACGTACAAAACGCTCTAAAAAGAGTTATTTTGACGGCCCCCGAGCAACGAGCAAACCTACGCGCGATCATATTGGCCCTCACAGACAGCGATCCTATCGATGTCTGCATTGTCCTCCAGGTTAAAGGTCACGATATGCCCGAGATATTTAAACTGTTCCACTCGCTTTAACTCGACACCGTTCAATTTAATAGGCAGAACAGAATCGGGGCAGCGCCGGCCGCTGGCCCGGAAGACCATACATTCACTCTTCTTTGCGTTATAGACTAACCCATGACCTAGCACGTAACGCTCGCAGACGCTCAACAACCTGGAGAGACCACACACTGAGGCACTCAGCAGCACCATGTCGTCCGCGTAACTAATATTGTTGACACAAATATCGTCAATATGGCAGCCGACACGAGTGCTGCTGAGCTCCTCAATTAGCGCATTCACGTACAGATTGAAGAGCGTTGGCGAGGTCAGCCCTCCCTGCCTCACCCCGCATTCCAATCCGTACGATTCCGACAGGGCACCGGACCATCGAACGACGTTAACCTGATTAAGATACCAGTACTTGAAAATTTCTACTAGTTCGTGAGGCATTGCGATGTCAATTAATTTTTGCCATAATATATCATAGTTAACCAGGTCGAACGCCCTCGAGAGGTCGAGAAAACAGGCATAAATAGGTGTGCTCCTTTCGGAGTAGTACTTAACGGTTTGCTTCAAACACAAAATAGCTGACTCAGTCGACAGTCCTGGTTTAAAACAAAATTGATTGTCATGAGTACATACTGGTTAAGCTGTGTATTAAGCAAACCGTCAAGAACCTTAGCAAGCACTGTTGCTAGTGAAATCAGCCTGTAATTATTCTCATCGCTTAGGTCACCAGATTTACTCTTCACAATTGGTACCACCACGGTCTTCATCATCTCTGCTGGTAAGTAGGCATGTCCCATACAAAATGTATATAACATTGCAAGTACACTGGGCAGATGGACGCCAGCATGCTTTAGATGCTCAATGCTCAGACTGTCATGGCCAGGGGACTTGCCACGCGACATTGACATTACAATAACTTTCACATCCTTCGCTGTGAATCTGGCCTTTAAATCCTGTCCATGTGACCCCGCATCACTGAATGACCGTGACGGCCCCAACGGCGATTTCACTGTAAAGTGATTCCTAAATATGTCCGCAATACCTTTCGGTTCACTCATGCCCGCAACGCTCACGGGTAAGCCCGGCCTATTATTTAGCTTACTAGTCGTTTTCCAGAAGTTACGAAAGTCATGATTTGAATGGTGAGAAGCAAGAATATCCATCTTTATTTGCTCCCTATTATTTTGGCACCACTTCAGGCGTGATTTAAAGATTTTACGACTTTCCCTCATTTCATCCCAAATACGACCCTCACTCGATTTATTATATTATCGTCTTATCCCGAGCTACCCCATGAGCGCTACGCACATGCTTGTTCCATCCGATCACAGGTTGTTTTCTTCTCGGTTTAACAATGGTATGACTCTCAGAGGCAGCGTCAGACAACGTATTAACAATCTCATTATATATATCGACGGGTGCAAAGTAAATAAAGTCAACTACAAATTAACGATTTTCTTTTTATTGCATTTTCGTACTAATCATATAAGACTCCACAACCTGGCATATTTGGTTTTTGAAATTTCATTATATTTCAATAATTTTTTAAAAGTATAAAAAGCCATCTACACTCAATCTTGCAAATAGTACGAAGGTAATGCGACCAAGTAACGTTGGTTTGCGTGGGGCGCAGGGCGGACTCTGAGCGTACACAAAATGTCATCAGGCAGTTGACTTACATGTCACCGGCGCGCATACGTTATAAGTTTTTAAAAGTTTTTAACTATATCGGCAACAATTTCAAGGTGTGCTTTTAATTTCTATTTGTATTACTCTTTAAAAAAAATTAAAATGAATAAAGAACGACGCAAATTGTTGGAGCAATTAGGAAAAACAAGAAAACAACTAGACATCAAGGAATCGGAAGATCGTTTAAAATGAACAAAATATAATAGTTGTGAGACTGCGGCTGGTATGTATTACTATAATTTAATTTTTTAAAGTTGTATAATCAATATCTTTTAGTTATATTGTTTGTAATGTGTTGTAGGTTATTTTCGTAAAGTACCGACGCATTAACGACCATCTGCCAGTTGACTCTTTCTACTTCGCGGTCACTGTAGATGTTATGATTTATGTCGGTTAACTTTATACAAAATATTTATCACGTAGTAGGATTTTCTGTTTAATAAACGACTTTATAAAAAACACGCTGAGAGTATTATAACTGCAATTATATTCGCATGATGATTTTGGGCTACTAAGCCAATTTACGAAATTTGTTAGATTTTCGCTGTTTATTCTCAGTAATTAAAAGCATATTCTGATAACGATTTATTAATATTCTGTTAATTAGTTTTATTTGTGATTTGTACTTTTTGTTTTAAGTATATTTTGTGTTAATGATTTCTTATATTTACGCGAATGTTACTTATTGAAATTAAACAACTTTAACGGTTTTATCACGATGTTTATTTTTACCCTCATACGCCGTGTTAACTATTGTACTGTCATGGTGTCAAACGTCTTGCCCGCGACCATGGAGCCTGTAAAGGCTTCGAAACGTCGAGAATAAAATAAAGTTGTTTAATTTCAATATATTTTGTGTTTTTATTTACAGAAAATTCAGATTCAGATTTTCAAGAAAATAACTACAGTTTACCGAATATGAGTACTGGGTTCTTCAATAAACATTGTCCATTAGAAGATAAGGTGATCGAAGAACTGATAGACGATCTTGGTGTAGCAGTTTTAAATAAAAACGAGTCTAAATCCCATCAAGATTTGCTGACACTGTCTTCTTCTACACCTATCTTGAGGCGTTCATGTTCGGAAACTGAAGTTATCTTTACTGATAGTACATACGATGACAACTTCGAAGGTGTTTATCCAACCTACACCGTCAGAATACAATTCATTTCATTCCAGGTCTGTAAGTCCTAGTTCATTTACACCAAATCACACAATTCAACCTATAACTTCCAGCAAAGGTGCCTGTCACTTCGTCAGTGGTCTCCTATATTAACTACTACTGATGCGTCTTCTGCAGCTGAAGCATCAAGTGAATGTTCAACGCCATCGAATAATACTATGCTTGGGAGAAAGAGACGTCAGTTTTATATCGATAGGTCTAAAAAGAAGAGGATGAGAAATAAAGATAAATGGATCGATATGAGACGAAAATTACTGTTAAATTCTGGCAAACAACACTTGTCAAGAAACGGTAAAGAGCAACCCGCTAAATATATTAAGCCACCATGTGATGCTTGTAAATAAATGATGCTCTAGAGAGAAAAAATATCTTTGATTTATTTTGGGGCCTGGCTAATCATGAAAAACAATGATCGTTTATTGGCAAAAATGTCAAGCGTTATTCAAAAAAAGGAATAACTACCCAGAATGATTCAAAGCGTAATTACAGCGTAACTTACACACACACAATACATGCTAGCCAGCATTGTCCAGATTAACTAGACTACTAACTGGACTATTAACTAAACATATTAAAGTTTGCAAAACAATGTTTAAAAATACATTATGTATCAGTAATCAATTTATAATGAGCGCTTTGTATAAGTACGATATACTGGGAATTGTTCAAAAGATTCAAGGGGTTATTGCAAAACTATTAAAAACAAGAATAATACTAAAACTGTAAAACAAGGTGTATTTACATACACCTTGTATTACAGTTTCAGTACAAGAGTATCTAATTGTCATTAAAGGTTACTATTATGTTGGCTGATCAAGTAAGCCAAAAAATGTGCAATTGAAATAAAAGAAGATTTTTTTTACGTTTTTGTTAATGTTAAAGATGTTAGTATATGTTAACGTAATAATTTGATTGTTTGTTATTAATAAAAATAAAAAAATCAATTTTAAAGTATTTCATTTGACCTCATTAACCAAAAATAATTGTTATGAAAATACGAAGCATAAAAAGTTATCTGCAAAATTACGTTCTGTAGTGGATATTTTATAAATATACATGAGCAGCGTACTCATAAAATTTTATTTATAAGTGGTCTGAGAACAATTGAGATCAGTAAAACAAAGAAAAAACTATTTATACACGATATTTAAAGTCCCGAGCATATACGACCAACTGGTAGTTGGCTCAGTTATCGTTTTATAAAGTTCGTTGTAAAAACGGCTATCTGCTAAATCTCGTAAATTACTAATAAATTAGCTTAATTAACTTAATATAAAAATCAATAAAAGTATAAATAAATTATGATAAAATTTTCAGAAATATTGGCCCACTCATTAAGAAAATAATACACTTTTTCGATCTTTTCGCTCTCCTGTAAAGTTGCTATTATTCAGATGCCTCTTTTTACTTTGCACCCGTCGATATTATCAATTATATGTATGTGGTCTCGGTTATCACAACGTTTATCACAACAGTTACTTAGTTCAGGCGGGAAATCAATTTCTTTTAATCTGTCATTACATAATTTACTATATAAATTTATTTGTTCGAGACTTCTAACTCCCCATTTTATTCTATTATAGTCACAATGTTCTTGAAAATGCTTTGGTTTTACATTACTTATATTACATTTAATAATGAGTGGCAAGTGGTCAGACCACACCGGATCATATTTGATGTGTATATCGACTATGGTGTGAAAGGCCGATTCAGTAACAACACAGTGATCTAACCGTCTTAGCGCCCCATTAGCGTCACTTATAAAACTGTATGTATCTGACAATAAACCCAAATGAATGGTATCAGCACATCTCCAATGCATATCGCTACAAAAATTTGAAAGTTCATTATAGAATTGCTCACCCAGGTGGGCGTTGAAGTCTCCGAGTATGTAAACACACTCAATATCTTCACCGCCAGTTACCGCGCTCAGCGTCCCCAAACAATTCGTAAACTGGACTAGATTCACCAGGTTATCATTTGGCATGTACACACTGAACACCAAGAATGACCTTTGACCTATCACTATTTTAATACCGCACACTCGATTATTATCACATTGTACCACAGTCACATTATTAAAAAATTTCTTATTCCATAACAATGCAACTCCACCCCACGGTCGACCTGAGATCATCCCCTTTGACGTGTCCATGGGCGATACATCTGTATATGCAAAGTAATCATCTATACAGCTCAGAAAATGAATGTCGTGCGGCAGAAGTAAATATTTTTTCTTTTCAGAATCACCGAGAACACAGGATAAAGAGACTATTTTTTCACCAACTTTATTGTACATGATGAAGAGACAATAACTGACTTTATAGTAACTGCAGTGAAATCTGTGCAAGTAGCGATGAAAAAGAATGTTCATTATAGGAGCAAATGCGTTCAGACAGTGTTTACAAGTAAAACTGTTTCCACCTCTCCATTTAAAGTTTCTGTAAAGTCTAGATTCACTTCTCCCTTCAAGATCAAACCATCCGGTCCACAACCCTCAACATTTAGAGCTACTAAAGGGATTAAAAGAACTCTTTTTCTCGGTCATGATAAATCTGATAGCGATGTTTCTTGTAGCACTGAAGCTTTGACAGATGATAATATGTCATATTCAGTAGCTCCATCGTTATCAAGGGTGTCTGACTCTGATAGCAATGTCACAAAGACCAATGTGAATATGGAAAAATTGCAGTCCCTCAAAAATACTAGGCGTTTAATCCACAGAAAGCCTTTATTGAATATAGGTATTTCTGAGGAATGTTATTTTTTGATAGAGTTGATACACAAACACACAGGCATTGAAATAGAATACATTTTGTTATGTCTAAAAAAAATTAGATTAAACAGCACATTTTCTGAACTTGAAGATAATTTCGGAATATCATTATCATATGCCAGTAAATTATTTGAAAAAAATGTTCCAATAATTGCTAGTATATTACGTCCCTTTATTGTAAGCATTGATAATCATTTGGTAAAAAAGAATCTTCCTGTTGTATTCAGACATAACTACTATAATGTCAGCTGTATTATAGACTGCTTAGAAATTGACATTCAAAAACCTTCAAAGGCCCTCCATCAGGCTCTAACGTGGTCTGATTATAAGAAAGGTAATACTATAAAGTATTTGATCTAGTTCGAATTAATCCATTAGGTGTGCATGTGGTGTGCATTCAAACTAGATCTACTAGATGGATTAATTAATTACATTTCTCCTGGTTTTGGAGGTCGAACAAGTGATGGACTGTTGTACAAAACTGCAACTTTCTAGATGGGTTGCCAGAGGGTACTTTTATCTTAGCTGACAGAGGGTTCAAACACATAGAACCAATTCTTAATGAAAAAACATAAAGCTCTTGAGGCCACCTAGCGTATCAGCAGGTTCCAATTTATCTAAAACAGATGTCAACCAAACAAAAATAATTGCTAGCTTGAGAATTCATATAGAAAGGGTTATAAGGCGTTTAAGAGAATTTCATATGTTAAAACAACATTCTGTTATAAATTCATATATACTTCGTGTTCTTAATCATGTGGTTATTATAGCTTGTGCACTTATCAATTTACAGGACTCTCTTATCAAATAATATCAATTCATGATGCAAATGGATCCCAGGTCCATTATTCTTACAACTGATACCTACTTTTGGAATCGAATAGTGAGAGAATAACATAGTGGTATTATAAAGTTATGGTATATTTTTCAGGGTCTTCGGTCACACATCTAACACCATATGTCACTATGCCTCTTCAACTTAGTTGGCGAACTGTGTTGGATGTGTGTGTGAAGACCCTCTTAGTTCTATACATAGTAAGTAATTTTTCCTAACATGTCTAACATACAGATAGTAGAAAAGTAGCGACTGAATTCTTCAATTAGATAGGTACTATATAAGCAATAAAACAATATAAAATTAGTAAATGGTTTTTTTTATTTAAACAGTTCTGAACTGAATTGGCCCAAAGGAGAACGGCAGTGGTTGTACCGCTATTTTTTTTTTCATGTTTTGTTATAAAGTTTGTACCATTTATCAAGGAAATGAAACTAATTACTTTCGTGTATTTAATATAATTTAAAAACTTGGGAAACTGTAGAAAAACGAATTTTTGAAAAGCATTAAGAAGGGCTACTAAACGTCCATCAATTGGCAACAAAACGTAGTTTTCGTTTTCAAACCTTGCCATATGGAAAATGAGTTACAACAAATGCAAATCGATTACAGGAAGTTTTATAAAAAAATCCGTTATATAAATATTTAAGTTATTTAAAGGATTATAAATTCTATTCTGTATCACTTTCTGTGTGAAATAATCGATTACTAAATCGATTCTAAGTGCACCTTGATTTATATGGTAACTATTTAGCGACCTATCAAAAGTCAAAACAAAATCATAATGGCACGGTACTTTGCTACTGGCTGTTTGTTGTTTTGAATTATGGTTGTGTATTTGTGACTACATTTTAAAGTATTACTGACTTTTATCAATCCGGAGATACGTTGAGTTGACTTGCCAGTCCTCCGTACTCAATATTGTAATTGTCAGTGTTATTTTGCGAAAGGACGCTTGTTAAGTCGAAAACGCGAACGGACGCTTGATAGTTTATAGTTTTATTTGTGTTAAAACATCGAACACGTACGCATACAATGTCGAATGTCCAATGTGTTAATTGTAACGTTCAATTGTCTCGCATGAGACGACACTCTCTATCTGATGAGAGTGAGTACCTGGTCAATACTATTCGACTGTGGACATATCCCCGAGATGTAAGTAGTTCTACGATATAATCATCTAGGTACAAGAATAGTTAATTGTCAAGATACAGTCAATATTTTCTCATTTAAAAAACGAATATAGTGAATATGTGCTTGCTCTATTACAAAATCATCCTCATCCAAGCGTTACTACCGGTTGCATCCTACTTCAGAGCCCGGGGTCTGTTGAGTATTTTGGTAAAACAAAAATTCATCATAGGAGTGATGGCTCTCTGGTCTGACCTTTACCCAAGAGGGGAGCTTGCAAGGCTGTATTCACTGATAGATGTTACACATTGTTATCCTTTAGTCACTTTGTATAACATCCATATGTATTCTGTTCTACTAAGAACCAACGCATCTAGAACAAATTATTTATCTATTTCCAGGTAACATCCACAGACTGGATTTGCCATGCCTGCTGGCAACTAGCTAATGTGGCAAATCATCAGGGTACATCTGATAATATTCAAAGAAGGCAAATTGGTCACCGGAATGTATGTGTTGTGTGTGGACGTTCCATTTTAAGAATTACTCGAAGCAAGGTATTAATTGCTAGATAGATCCAACCGCGAGTGGTAATTATAATGTCTCACTATCTGTAAATTAGCAAATAGTATAAGAAAAATAAGGCGATAGATACTAGAGATCAACAACATTTAATTTACTTTTTTTATCACATTAGTGTTGTTTTGTGGAATAATTGTGTGCTATATTATGACAATGACCTATTTTCTCTCTTTTCTTGACTGATGTCTTAAAAAAATTAAATATATTAATAATTTAATATTTTTAGCTCACTTCAGAAGATGAAGCTTGTGTCCCATGTTGGCTTAAAGCTCGAAGAACTAGAATTTACAGCCCCCAAGCAGATATCCCACCACCAATTTCTCCTGAACATAGTGACCATGAGTCTGGCTTGATGTGTGCTGTTTGTAGGAGTAGTATAACATCTACAACACCTGGTGAACAATAGCATCCAGAATATATTGCTCAATTATTGGTGCAACAGCAGGTATGTGATATTTGTAGTGATATTATGCCTGTCTCTTTTTACCATCATTCATGAAGTAATTTAGAAATCTTTTTGCATTTGAACAACAAGCTGGAGTTGTCTAGATTTAGGCTTCTTATACTTGTTTTCCCGTATCATAAATAATATGTAGGCCTATTAGACTAAATCTATTAAATCTTATTATAAAAAATATTAATGACCAATATGACGGAATCTGACCAATTGATCTAATTGAAGTTAATGCCTGCCTCTTCGAGTTTGACTTTAAACAAATCATTTTGGTATCAATCAATTTTAGTGCCTTTTGTTGTTTTTTCGAAGTCTAACTGACATGAAAAACAACAAAACTACATACATTTCTTATAAAAAGTTTTTTACTTAAATAAAACTACATTATTAATAATATTACAGATGTCATCAATGAATGAAGTTTGCGGTGCATGCTGGGAACAAGCACAGCATCTGAATGTGCAAGATGATGTTACGCCTCAGTACATCTTGCTACCTAATATACGCAGAGCAGAAGAAACAGCTAGACACTGCATTTTCCAGAACTATACAGGCTCTGAACGCCACACTGTACCTGACGAAATCAGACGAAAAGTATTACGTCAGTTCCAATATTACATCCCAAGAGGTGCACGCGTTTGTACACACCATAGCCTGGAAGAGGCGCATTTTGAAGATTTGTACTTGTCAGAAAACAGTTTGAGTACCTTTAATGCAACCCACATTGAAGAAATAATCTTTATATTAATGGAAGGTCTCAACAATATAAATTATGAAAATATTCAGAACTATCCTGATAGTCAAGTGGAATATTTCATTGGCATCACAAAGCATCAACATCAACAAATATTGAATGCAACACCTAGGCTTAGAACCATGAATCGTGGTAGTTTTGCATTAACTGCATTGCTGTGCAAACTAAGAACTGGAGACTCGGGTGACCGGTTATCTTGCTTGTTCCAAGTTCCTCGACGAACATTAGAAACGCTTATATCTACAGCTAGAACCATATTAATTACGGATTTTTTACCTCAATATTTAGGATTCAATCATATCACAAGGGAGCAAGTTGCGGCAAGAAACTTATATATTCCTGATCACATATTTGGTTTACCTGATGCTCCCTTTGAACAAAAACCAGCAATTACAATTGCAGATGGAACATATATATACACCCAAAAAAGCAGTAATTATTTATTTCAAAAGGATACATATTCCCTCCATAAATACAGGAATTTGGTGAAACCATTCATTATGTGTGCTTCTGATGGATATATTATAAATGTATGGGGACCATATAGTGCTACCACTAATGACGCTACTATTATGCGAGACTTATTAAATGAGGAGACATTCAATCATTTCTATAATGAAAATGATGTTTTTATCCTGGACCGTGGCTTTCGAGACTGTATGAATGATCTACAGGACAAAGGCTATATAGGACACATGCCAGAAACAAAAGAACCCGGTCAATCCCAGCTTACTACCCTTGCTGCTAATAGATCACGTTGTGTGACGATTAACAGATGGGTAGTAAAAGCTGTAAATGGCCGTTTTAAAAGAGATTTTAAAATATTCCGGCATGAATATTTTAATCGTGCCAATCCTCACCTGATTACAGATTTTAAAATAGCAGCTGCTCTGTTGAACGCGTTCTGTGCACCATTCACAGACAATGTCAATGCAGAGCAGTTTGTTAATATTATTTTTCAACGTAGATTTTTAGATACCAGCATCGCAAATATAGTTGCACAAAATAATTTAAACCGACGTGGATCATTATTTGTACCCATCGATGGTACAACCATGCCTTTTCCACGTTTATCCATGGATGATTTAATATTATTTGCTTGTGGTATATACCAAATTAGACAGGCACGGTCATAATGTGGGTGAGCATTTCCGCTTCCATGGTGTTTATACATTAGAAGTATCACGTGATCCAATACATGGAATTGAGGGTAATGATCCTGTATTACTTCGCGCAAAAATAAAGTCCCGCCAATCGTCAAGAATATCTTACATTGTCTTCAAATTGAAAATTGAAAGAAATGTGAATGGTCGGGAAGGAATTATAAGTTACTGCTGTAATTGTATTGTTGGTTTGAGGACTGTGGGATGTTGTTCACATGTAATGAGTATTATATGGTACCTAGGATACGCTCGTCACGAAGGCATGACCCGACCTGCTCCCTTTTTAGATGATGTTATTCTAAGAGTGCCGAGGACTGAATAAAGATAATATACCACAAGGCATTGTTTTATTTACCTATTGAATATAGTTATGCTCTGAATCTCAAGCATAGGATGCAACGGGGAAAAATGCTAGGATGATGATGATAGTGTTAACACTTCTTATCTATACTAACAGCATTCATATAAAGACTTAACCTTAGTACTCACTTGTCATCATTATCTGAGCGTTAATCCCCGTTGCATCTCAAGTTTTCACTTTGGAGCCGAGTACACTTGATTTTTGAAGTGGCTGGTGTTTCGACTATGTTTGAGAGGGGCTGCCGTCTGACCTCCCAGCCAAGGGCTGGATATATACTATCGGATGTTAAAGAGCCCTGTCAATTAGTTGCCTTGTATGACACAGCTAGGGTAGAGATGGGGTGGCCCTATTTTACTCTGCGGGGAACCAAACACCACTCACTTTAAACCGTATGAAATAAAAATAGATCTGATTACTAAGGTACCTACTGCTACTAGCATACCTACCACTACTAGGATATAATTTCATATTTTATCAGGTCTACGTGGTTCGGAGCAACGTAGGAACAGAATACTAGGCAATTCTTAATAAATAAATATCGTATGCATGTTATTCCTAATAAACAGGTATCAAATAAATAGCCGAACAGATGAGCTACATACAGTTTGGCAATCAGAGTCACTAGCTAGACCAACAAACCTAGGTCTTTATGTACGTAAGTAATTGCAAATAATGTGCTAGTGCTACTTTTTTGTTGACAAGTGCTACTCAACTGTCAACTGTCAATCAAAAATATAACCTAGAAATGAAACTAAAAAAACTCAAATAACTTTTGAATCCCAAGTTCCAAAATCTATCAATTAAAGTTGAAATAAGTAAAAATATTATCTGCGAAAAAAACATAAAATGATGCCCAAACACGAAACTTTTTTAGCGGTACAAAAGTTCCATACATGCCTGCCATTCTCCTTTTACAGTATTAATTTTATTATTACTTAAAAAACTATTACTATTATGTCATTGGCATTATACTACTTTACTGTTATATATAATAAATACACAATTTACTCATACATCTAGGGATCAACGTTAAAATTTAATATTACATGACATGGTTTAATTTAAAATAAGTACTAACCTAGTAGTTGCTAAAACAATTTTTGTTTTATACAGACCTATACTATTTACAAATCCAGATTAGTATTATGGTACAAAATTGGATAAATGTTTGTTGTCCAGAATGAAGTTAGTTTATTTAGTAAGTTAGTAACATATGTATCATCATAGGTTATTAAAATAATTTCAACTTTTTTCGATTTCTCAAAATTTGTATCAGCAATACAAAAATAACATTTTTTTTTACCTGAAGTACACATTTGTAATTACACTTGAGCTACATATTTATCAGTGATGACTCCATTTTTAATGTAATTTTTCATCACTTTGTTATTTGTAGGACATTTTATTTCAATAATGGCATCTTTACATATTCCATCTGGAGATGCAGTAATCATGGGGTATTTTTGAGAAACAAATAGTCCACATGATGTAAATTTTTTCCTTACTTGGTTTGCTACTGCTTTTCGAACAGATAACTCTAAATTTCTTCCCCTTTTCATTGCTGCTGTATCAGGTATTTTGGCACCCATAATGGCAGCAACTAATGAACCATCTGTAGTATGGCAAATGCTGACCTCATGTACTTTAGAAGCTGTGATACGACCATATCTCAACTCGTACCAAAAACTACTTTTTGCTTGTTTTCTTGTTGATTTTTCGATAGTCTTTATGATATTTTCATCAAATTTTTCTTTCATAGATTGTACTACTTTATTAACATCTTTTTAACTTCTGAAGGTTGCCCCATCATAAAATGATGTAATGAATACCGTGTGACACCTGTATGTTGGAAGTCTCTTTGATATTTGAGCAGTTCGCAGTTTAATACTTTTCTTTTCCTGGCTTCCGAGAGAAATTCTGAAAGGACCGCTGGTGAAGTTGGAAGCTGTGGAACTTCTTTCTTACATATCTCCTGCACAGTTATGTATTTAATTGTTGTGCCTACTCTGGACAAAGTGGACTTTTTCCAGTAACAGTCCACTGAGGTGCATGCAGGTTCCTCACTTCGTCGATGGACCCACATTAGAAAAGCCACAGCATGCTTGCAGCCTCCAGCTGAAGCTGCGCAGTCATGGCACTGGCAACTGACGACATTGCTGTCGTTTTCATTTACTACCATGGTGACATTGTATGATTTATTCTTCACTTTGTGCTCAGGGCAGATTTTGCACTTTACTGTGCAAAGGCTGGCTTCCCGATGCAGTTGAACATAACCAATCGCATCATCGCCATACGATTCCCTTGCAGATCTGTAAAACAAAGTATTTTTTTAGGTTACATGACAACAGTGCGTGACACCAAAGAACGAATGACTTAGTACGAGTAATTGAAAATTGCTATCTTAAATAAGTAGAAAATAGGTACTTACGCTGCCGTTTTTACATTTTTAAGTTCCGCTGCATAAAAATCTGGATTATTTCTAAAAAATTGTCCAACCATACTGCATCTACTTTGGGTAAGTTACTGCTGTCAGCTCGCACAAATTTCTCTCCATTTTATGCACAGAACTTTAAATAAACAAAACTGTAATAGGACGGCTGGGAAATAACGTAAATAACACGTAGATCGCACGATCAATATAAAGAAAAACAGAAAGCATGCACTGAAACTAATGTTTACTTCTGTGTTAAGTCATCTGAGTTGCAACCAATGACAGAGCGTTTTCAAACACGTGATTAAACCACAAAAAAAATTAAATTTCATTTATGTTTTTTATACAGAAAATGACCTTATTTTTTCAGAACATCAATAAAATAAGGTTTGTTACATTACATTTTATTAGGATGACAACAAATTGTTCCATATTTTAAACACAGTCAAAATGCCTATTGCTGTAAGTGATTGCAAGACAGTTTTCCGTATCTCTCTCAGCATAGTATTAGTGATACCGTCTACACCGGGCGCCTTGCCATTTGCCAAGGATAATATAAGGGACTCGACTTCATGTTCATCTGTGGGCTGCAGAAAGAAAGAGTCTTTGATAAGCTTATTTTTAACTTTATGTGTCAGTTCCTCCTGACGTAGTTTAAGTCTACCTAAAATATCGGCAGCGAGCTTTCCTCCGACAGTTGAAAAATAATTATTACAGATATTAAGAGAATCTATGTGATCAATACTACCCTTTAAGGTTAAGAGTTCTTGCGGTTATTTCTTAGTTTTGGACATGTGACATATTAATCTAATAGTTTTCCAGAGTGTTTTAGTGTTTTTTTGTGCTGTTGGATAGTTCTCAGTTTTTCATGTTCGGTTTTGAGCTTCCGAAGCAGGTTATTGCAGAAGTTTCTGTATCGTGAGTAAATTAAACGTAAGGGGTGATCATCGAGGTACTTTCGTGTACGTAGATGGAGACGGTCACGATGTTCCATGCAGCGAATTAATCCTGGAGTAATCCAGGGCTTAATATTAAATTTTGAGTTGCTAATTTTTGTTGTTCTGGAGTTGGAGTTCACATTTTCAGTTAGTCGGCTGCAGAAGGAGTTCACTGCGTGGCTTGTGCCTACGTTGTCAAGTAGAATGGTCCAGTCCTAATTTTTAAGCTCCTTTTTATTGCTTCCACGTCTTATCTAAGTTTGGTTCTGCTATCTTGACATTTTTAGAAGTAACCATTCCCAGCATTACGATATAGTGGTCGGTTAAATTAGAGCGGCACACTACCCCTATAACGTCCTGGCTGGTGTTCACAAAAATGTGATCCAGGCATCTCCCATCTCTTGTCGGTATGGTTATTGCAGGCAAGAGTCCATGCTCCGAGGTGAGAATAAAATAGAATAGAATAGAATGTCTTTATTTGTGAAACATAGGTACACAGAGATCTTAGAAAGTATTAGGCTCACTATGTTTTGCCACTTGGGCATACAAATTAATTCAGTAGCTACTTCGCCAATTGTCGCAATGTCATTATAATATAATAAAACAAACATGTCATTAAAAAAAAATAAAGTTAGTAAAAAAATTAAAAAATAGTAAAAAAAGTTTGAAATTAATTGAGACAATATTTACGTCAACAAGATTCTAATTGTACATACAGTATAAATTGAAATTAGAAAGAATAACAAACAATTTTAAAAATTACAAATTTCTTATATTGAATTATCAGTTAAGAATTCGTCTAGTGTATAATAGCATTTGTCAATTAATAAAGATTTTAGCGACTTCTTAAATTTTAATATAGGCAAAGATTTTATATCCTTTGGTATTTTATTAAAAATTTTTGGAGCCATACCAAATATACTTTTTTCCATAAGGGCTGTTTTACATTTTGCACTGCTTAGTTTTTCAACATATTGTCGGCGTATTGGCCCTTTTCTCACATCTGACACTCGTTGAAAATGATTGGGATTGGTTTTTACAAATAGCGCTGTTTCCATTATGTACAGCCCTGTTAAAGTTAGTAACTTATACTTTTTGAAGTAGGGTACACAGCTATCCGTTATTCTCAAACCCCACATGGACCTGATACATCGTTTTTGCATTTTGAATATAGATTCACTATTAGTTGAATTCCCCCAGAATATAATGCCATATCTAAGGATAGATGCCACCAACCCGTGATATGCGATTAAAAGTGACTCATGATTTACTTTTTTTGAGAGTTGTAGAAGTGCGAATGAAGCCTGACTCAATCTCTTGCATAACTCTTCTACATGTGGCTTCCAAGTGAGTTGGTTTTCGATCACTATTCCTAAAAAATTTGTTTTTATAGTCTATTCTATTTTAAATTTGTAACATTTATTTTCGGAATACTACTCCTTTGGTGGAAATGCATTACTTTAGTTTTATTAGGATTTATTATTAAATTATTTTTATTGAGCCATGTGATAAGATTAGATAGTGAATTGTTTACTTTATTTTGGTATTCATTGGGTTCATTACATTTTATTACCGCTGTGCTATCATCGGCAAATAGGACCATGTTACTATCTGTAGCTTTTGGAAGATCATTAATATAAATTAAAAATAATAACGGTCCAAGAACACTACCCTGCGGCACGCCATATTTAACTACTCGTGGTTCGGACAGGTATATTGTTTCTAGGTTGTTCTTTGGACATATTCTAGAAATTTCCGTATATTGGATTCTATTACTTAAGTAAGATTCCAGGAGTTTCAGAACATTACCTCTGATTCCATATCCATGCATTTTATTCAGTAAGATCTTATGATCCACATAGTTAAAAGCTTTTGTCATGTCCGCGTAAATGGCACACACTGGTATTCATTTATCAACAGAGCCCATAACCTGCGATAGAAAATCAAAAATTGCCATATTAATGGTAATTTTTAACCCCTTTTGTTCGTGGCAGAATAATTTATACTTGTTAAAGTATTGAGTAATTGATTGGTAAATTAATTTTTCAAAGATTTTCGAGAAAATTGGAATTCTTGCAATAGGTCTGTAGTTTTTCAACTCTGTTTTGTCGTCCTTCTTATGAATGGGTTTAATAATGACACGTTTCAGACTCTCAGGGTATACTCCGTTTGTAACACTTAAGTCGAAAATGTGCGCTAGCAAGGGAGCTATTATATTTATTGCATTTTTAACTACCTTGGTCGACACACCATCAAAACCAACTGTACTCGTGTTTTTGAGTTCATTAGTGGCTCTTATTACATCATTTTCCAATATAGGTAGCATAAAAAATGAATGCAATGTCAAATTTTCAAAATTGTCAATATCATTTAATTCAGAGTCACATTTATTTTCTATGTCATCTATAAAATAGCTATTGAATGCATTAGCAATGTCTTGAGGTTTAGTTAGCAATAAATTATTCTTCGTAACAGTTGCAATCGTTTCCTTAGGTAGACAAAACTTTGATTTATTAATTACTTGCCAAGTGGCTTTGGATTTGTTATGTGCTGTGTGTATAAAATGGTTATTTTGAGCTTTCTGGGTTAGCCTTATTATTATTTTTTTCTAGACATTGATACTCTAGGTCTTGAGCACTTTTTGCCAAGAGCAGGTTGATGTTGATATCGCCTATCAAAATCAATCTGCTGTTCTTGTTTGAGTTACCTTTAAAAATAAAATCCAGGGAACTAAAAAAGTTTTTGAAATTTGGGAATGACGGTGGGCGGTAGGTATACACAGAGGACTGTGACTCCATTATCTAACGTTAGTTGTAGGCAATATGCATCCTGACATTCCGGTTCCGAGACACTGACGCTGAGGGTATCCCTCGCGTATGCTACAACACCAGTATTTTGATTTTTTTTTTGTTTGTTAAATAGAAGGTATACGATGGTAAGTGAGGGATTACAGTGTTATCATCTAGCCAACATTCTGTGAGAACTATAACATCAAAGGAAGTCCTCATTCTGTGTAACGTCACCATGAAGGCGTTAATTTTTTTGTTAATACTCCTAATGTTATATGAAATAATTTTAAAATTATAATTTTCAGGGAATGTTGCACGACATTGTGCAGGCATATCTATTAAATGATAGTTTATAAGAATCGAATACAATTCAGCTATTGTGTAATCATTAGCCATGGTAAATGTTATTATCAGGTACTTGTTTTTTAGGTGCATGTGCAATCAGATTGGTAAAACCTTTACATGGTACAATGTCATATGAATATGGTTTAATTGTTATATTTAGTTTTATAGTTATGCGCTAGTATGTTTATGACAATTTAGATTACATTCTTTGGTAGACTTGGTAGACGATATTATTCTGTTGTACTCAGTGTTTTTTGTGTACGTGTAATATTGTGGTAGTAACATGTGTAAGTTACCTAAAATTTTATGTCATAATTTAACATTGCATAATGTTACTTGTCATAACATTATTTACGCATAATACTCATTTGCCATAACTTTTTAAGCATATTTTTTTTACTCCTATTTACTATAAGCATAATATTTAATAAGCATATTATCCCAAAGCATAAGTTTACTTAAGCATAACGACGCATAACCATAACTATTCCGAAAAAATCACTACAACATTTTTATTAACAATATTACACTATTTTATACATTGCTCTCGTCAAACTTGTAGGCGCATCAAAGTTCATTTAACCTAATGTTCTTTTGACCTAATTGGTCGACGGAGCCTACTTCCGGGTGGTTTATGAAAAAATAACGACGAAGGCCTAATGCGGCCTAACCTATCCGAACCTATCCGATTCGGGGTGCCCTAAAGTCTAGATTGCATTCAGATCCTTGCCAGCTTGCTAGCACCATGTTAGCAGGCGTTTATATTTATACCAAATAACTTTTAGACAAATAAGCAATATGCTTTACAACTTTATGCATATCAATGTTATGAATAAAAACATTAGGATATACAATATTTGAAGAGGTAAGTGGATGAAGGACGTAACTAAAAATTTCTAAATATCAAGATAATCGGCTTCAAAGTTTGAACATTTCATTTGCAATTAATTTATGTCGTAATTTTATGGGGTCAAATTATAGTAATTGCCCATATTTATTATCGGAGATGCATAAACATACAAATAAGTGAATGGAAATTTATTTATTTGAAAAACTGTGCATATACAGTCTTCATCCATTGACAATGTAATAGAAATTATGAATATTAAGATTGGAAGAAGGATGTAACATTAAATAATATAAAAAATGCATATTTAGTGAAATTTTATCAACTTAATCTTGGGCAACGAGGTTATGTTATCAATATTGATATTCAGGTTTCCAGATTTTTATATGTTTTTTAAAATTAACTTACGTTTTCTCAGAAATAAATTAGTAAGTTGGTACTTTATTTTCTTCCAACTTTATTGTCTACTGCTAAACCTTTTTAACATATCATCACCATCTCAGAGATTAAATACCGGTCACACTACAAACTTTTTACGCTTTAGAACAGTCAAGACAGTCATACATCATCATCTTTGCATTAGTCCCGGTCACATCCGAGGCTTTCACCCCGGAGTCCGTGATCCGCTTTCCGGCTTTTACTTTTCAACTTTACACGGTCTTGGGCACCTATGGTGTGAGACTATTGGCACGCATATCATCCTCCATGACGTAAAGTCAGCACTTTTTGGGTCTACCCTCTTACCGACGCACAGTGCAGGTGGTATGGCTAAACGTAGCCAAGCCAACATGACAAGGCTGCCCCGGATGCGTGAATTCCTCACGCTTAGGTGTACTCAATCCATCCACCGCAGCATATTCATCTCCGTAACACGCAGCTCCTGCTTGTGTTGCCCTAGAAAAGGCCATGCTTCGCAGCCGTGTAAGCGGACAGGTTCTTGGGGTCACAAATTCCACTTGTTAACTCACGCCGTTTGACCCATACAGCAGCAATGCATGCGTTGACGCCAAGTCATCACCTGTGCGGTCGGGTGTAGGATCTATGGAGTACGCCATATACTCGGTCGTCGCCACATTTTTACTTCGGGCGGGGAGCAAGCGCCACCTTTTATCACAGATCTCATCAAACTACCCCTGACCAATCCACCTGTGCGAAACAAACAGCATAAATGAGCAGCCGCGGAGTCTCTGATGCTGTTCGACAGAACGTTTAATATCAGGTTTAACAGAAACAGACATCCTTTCCTTCCTCTCGGAGTCGATTTAAATTTGGAGTGGAATTGGTTTGGAGTCGGTTCAGAGTTGCAGGTAGTGGAGTGGAGTATGAAGGGAGTTGGAGTGGAGGCAAAGTGGAGTCGCTTTATAACCGGAGTGGAGTCAGTTTGAAGTCGGTTCGGAGTTGAAGTAAAGTCGGTTTGGAGTTGGTATGAAGTCGGTATGAAGTCTGAATTTCGAAAAGGCAGGAGTCGGTTTAGAGTTAGAGCGAAGTCGGTTTGGAACCTGTTTGGACTCGGATTAGAGCCGGAATGGTGTCCATTTGGAGTCTGTTTGAGTTGGAGTTGGAGGAAGGTGGAGTCGAGTCGGTTGGGAGTTGGAATAAGTTTGGTGTTTGTGTGGGAGTGAAGTTGGAAGGAGTCGGAGTAGAGTAAGAGGGAGGTGGATTGAAGTCGGTTTGGAGTCAAAATGGAGTAGCCTTGGAACTGAAGCAGAGTCGGTTTAGAGCCGGAGAGGAGTCGATTTGGAGTTGGAGGGAGTACAAGTGGAGTTGGGAAGGACTCAGAGTGGATTCGGTTTGGAGTCGGTTCGGAGTTGGAGTGAAGGCGGTTTAGTGTTGCAGAGGAGTCGGCTTAGAGCCGGAGTGGAGTCGGTTTGTAGTTGGAGTTGGAGGGAGTCGGAGTGAAGTCTGAATGAAGTCAGAGCGAAATCAGATTGGCTTCTTTTATATTTGACATGTAATGTGTGAAGTTCGGCAACACATGCGCGATGTTGGCTGCTGATGCGCAACATGACAAATCTTTATCGATTGATCATTCGTGGACTTACAAAATTTTTTCACTGCTGCGCGTCTTTGTCAGCCTCCGTGGCGTGGCGTTAGTGAACGCGGCCGCTACGCAAGAGGCGCGGGTTCGGTCCCCGCTCAGTGCAAATATTTGTATGCATGAATATGTAGATTTGCATTGGTCTGGGTGTTTCTATGTATGATATGTATGTATTTCCAAAAAAAAATACGTATCCAAGTATGTTTATCCGCATTCTAGATTCCATAACACAAGATAGTTAAGCTATGCTTACCATGGGTCTAGATAGCGTTATGTGAAATGTTGTGGGATATTTATTATTATATATTATTATTATTTGTTGTGCGAGAATTTCGCACAACATGGTACGTAACAATGTTGCCTAATGGCTATTCAGTTTCAAGTAGGGCATTAAAAGCTGAGGCCATATACTGTATAGACACAGCTTCGTAAGAAAATTCGTCAAAAAAACTGTGTGCAAAATCGGTTTTGCGTGAGTTAGCTAATGTCAATATTGTTCTTTAATCTGACAATGTGTGCACGTCATGGCATGTATGTATGACGCCGTTTCTTCACACAGAGTTGGTATAATAGTCTCAGATTAAAAGATTCAATATGGTATAAAAACTAGATAATGAGCTAATATATTTTGACATTAATCTGTACACCATAGTGCGACTTTTTGTACTGGCATGTATAACGGTAACAAAAAGTCGCTCATTGTGGTTGTCAAGTACCTAGTGATTTTTCAGAATAGTTACTCAGCTTTTTGTTATACACTACTAATTTTTAATTACCAGAGAAATTGCAGGGGCTGATATGGAACGTATATACTTCAACATATATGGAATAATACAAATACCCAACCATACAAAAAAACAAAGTTATTACCGTTTTTAAAATCTCACAAATGCATAGACACCTTTTTATTTACGCACGATGTGTGGATAGTAAATAGGTCATCAATGAACTTTTAACTTTCATCGTAAAAATGCCGAACAGTTCCGGGAATGCCCGACAATGCACGACAGGCGACGCAGTCTTCAAGGTCAAAATACAAGTACGATTTTATTGTATGGTTAATGGGTTAAATAGTTAAAATGCTCGTCATACGAGTTTGATCTATTGGCAGTAATTTTTTAATAGCGTGTTTGACACAAGTTTGAGTGTACTGAGTAAACAATGGTAAAACCGCAGTAACTTTTAACGTAGGCAATTCAGTACTTTTAAATTTAAGTAGGTACTTTATCAACTGGCAGATAGGTACTAAATAACTTGAAATAGTTAATTGGCCTAATGATTAATTTATGTATTTAGCACGTGCAAGACTTACCCTACAAGTACCTACTTTAATTGTTGCTCGAAATGTCCTCCGTCATTTTGGATGCATAAACGAGCCCGCTCATAGTTCGATTTTAAACTGAGGAGAATGTCTCTTTGTTGCCGGATTTCATCGAAGGCGACAATTATCCTTTGTCGGAGGTCCTCACGGGTGTTGGGTTCACTGACATACACTCTACGTTTCACTTCACTCCACATGAAAAAGTCCATTGGCGTCAGATCCGGAGATCGAGCGGGCCACGCGACCGAAGCCCCCCATCCAATCCACCTGTCTTCAAATTGCGTACTGAGGTAGTCTCTTACCGCGATGTGGTAGTGGGGTGGAGCACCATTTTGTTGAAACCAGAGGTCTTGCAAGCTTGCGAGTGGGATATCATCCAACATGGTTGATACCATGGTTGGATGATACGGCGGGTCTACCCCGGCCTTGTGCGTGCGTCGGTACGTGAAATGAGCCGTGGTCTAACAGACGTTGGTAGACGCTCAACATCGCGGAATAATTTGGCTGTCGGGCATTCGGGTAGAGATCACGATACATCCGTAAAGCGGCACTCACATTTTCACCGGATAAAAAATAAGTACGTAACGTTAATGCGTATTCGCGATTGGTAAATTGGTACGCCATCTCGATAATGTCGATATTGATTAGGATGCGTGCGCGGATCGAGACGTTACAACCGGAACTGCATTGCATATTGCATTTATGATTTAAATTTTATTAACATCAAAGAGATGCCGCCGGCACGTGTAGCGCGGTGTGGTAGGTATGTGCGGGGCGGGGACCTTCGCACGCGCCGCCCGGCACTGCACCCCGCTCAAGGACGCAGAGCGAACTTTAGTAGAAAGAGAGAGCGCGTTAGTCATATTCATTGAGTAAAATTTTGTACGTCGTGAACATAATTTAGGTGGTTTTGAGGAAGAAATTGACATACATACTTTATTATTTTTTTATAGCATGGATGTGTTCAGTATCGAATACCTATCACGTCGCCAAAATTTCTCTGGTAATTAAAAAATATTCGTGTATACAGCCAGTCTAGTAGAATACATAGAAGAGTAGCAAATAAAGCACCGTGGCAGTGCATTTTCCTGCACATAACCCCTTCTTCCATGGAAGAAATACGTTTAATTGACCAATTTCAAATGGAAGATGGTGTTAAGTCACATACCTCCTTCTTCCATGACACTTTTGCTTTTTTGTTGCAGTTATGAGCTTCATCTTTTGGTATTTTTGAAACTGAGCGTAAATTGCGGGGTTTTTTGGTCTAATATAGTTTATATACACCTATAACCGTCATTTAATGCAAAAAATCAAAAATCTCAAAAATGTTAGTTACGCCCTTCATCCACTCACGTCTTTATTTATGCTTAATAACACAGTATGCTAAAAACCAATTATGGCACACTATTATTATGACAAAGAAAATTATGCCTAATTTGTTATGGCAATTTAAATTAGGACAAAAACCATTACATAAGTAATTAAATCATGATTATAATAGGAACTTATCTTAAAGAACTTATTTGCAACCGCGGTGCTTGCCGACTCAGTTTTCGCTGGGAGTAGCGAATATACGCAATAAGTCACTGTGCGTGCGGACGAGTAGGGATGGTTTGCCTTCCCGCTGCTTGACAAAAATGCTTCCCTCAGTGACCCAGCAGAAGGTGTATCCGTGTTCCTTGGACTTCGCTCGTACCGCTTATTTTGTTAACCGCTCATTGTAATAGATTCTCTGGGAGTTCCCGGATGCGCCGAGACCAAAATCGGAGGTAGTTACGTCTTTTCTAGATTTTGCCGCTTTAAATATTTCATTTCGTTTGTTACGTCGTAGGAGACGAACTACTATTGGTCTCGGGAACTTGGCACCGTCGTAAGAGGCAACAGCAGATTTTACACGAGGTTCAACCCTGGCCACCCAGTCGATATCACAGTCCTCCAGTCCGACACCAACCTTCCTCGCGGCCAGAAGTGCGATATGATGAAGGCTTTCGTTGTTATTTTCTGGAATACCTATTGGCTTCAGTTCGTTCCGCAGGTGGTGCTGCGCTTGAGTATTTAATTCTTGTTGAAGCTCCGATACTCGTACCTCCAACATCTTTGCCTCGCGGTCGCGATTTTCAGGATGTTGGATGCGCGCCACATTTGATGTAACACTGTGGGTCAGTTCCTCTAGTTTCGATTGACAGCTGGATATTGACAATGTAGCATCCTCTAAACGTTGCTTGAGTAAAGAAATTTCACGTGTTACGCAGCGAACTTCTTCCACCAGCTCTTTTACGTCGGTATTTAAACCAACATCCAAATTAATTTCGGTTTTTTCTCATGGTTTTTTTTTCCTCTAGCGTTCGCACCGAAGTAGAGCTATTGTCTCCTACCTTTTTTTGAGTGGCACAACAATCAGGGCATTTCGAAGATTTCTTCTTGTCCGCTGGCATCGTAGATATGTTGAGGCACAGTAGTGAGTAGTAAACTCTTGTCACACGCAGAAGAAGAACATTTTATACAGTTAGCGTCCTTTGTGCTTTTCAAACATCCGTAACACTTCATCATGGTTAATGCAAAATTAACAGAAGAAGTTAATAAATCACGAAAATAAAAAAAAAGATAAACAATCACAAAAAGTGCCAGAAGGCCAGGCTCGAACTCGGTGCTATCCGAAGCCGTATGGACTTAAAGTCAAAGCGTTTCCCGCTAAGCCACGGAGCTTCTTAGTTTGCTTGGCAAAATAATCTATTGCTAGGTGTTAAAAAAGTATAAAAGTTATTATATGACTTTGTCTTTTGTTTTTCGAAGGTCAAAGACACAACACAACACTCTCGAGCGGAATATTTTAAGCACTTTATTGTTGATTTGTCGGAAGTACCAGAACCGAAATTGTTGCTGGGCGAAATTTAGTATTATTTGTCGGAACTGCCATTTACTACATTGTTTAATGAATACTAAAAAAACACCAAAAATGTAAGTCTATGCATATATATTTATTGACAATGAACAAAGAAAATTTGGGCAATTGAGAAAATAATATAAAAATCTAATTGCTCAAAAATCTAAATAAGAGTTAACCCCGCGCCCGTTGAGATCATAGGTAGTTAATAACCGACTATGTTAGCGGGCTATCTAGGTAATATCCGACGTTGTTTCGACACGTTTTATGAAATAAAATAAAAATTGCATTTTTGTAGTTCCGACGATTTTAATAGGGACCAGCGAATAGTCCTTAGCAAACATCCAGTGTTCCAAACATGCATCATACCAACCCAAATGCCCCCTATTTTGAGAACTTCTCACCTGAAGCTGCATAATTATGTAATGCAGACAAGGTAGTACCCTGGACGCACTGCTAGGCTTCGGTGGAAGCATCTGTGACGAGACAGCACTCTTCTTCAATTGTCCCAAGCAGCGTGCGAAGATGTTAGATTAAACTTCAGTATAGGTTGATTATTTGTTATATTGATATTGATTGATTGTCCTATTTTAATTGCTATGATAAGTAGTTTAAATCACTAAGAGCTAAAAATATGTAAATTTCATATAGACTGCCGATAAATTAAGACACAGAGTTACATAATAGAAAGGAGTAGCACTTAGGCTTTATGACTTGAGCTCATTGAGTTTTAGGTCATGAGAACGGAATTGAAACAATTGTTATGATTTATACTTGATATATGGCTATGTTTCATACCTAAGACCTGGGATTAGGGCCACATACAAAAAAAATGTTCCATTATATACCACATTGAGATACGTATCACACCAATTGACAATATCATCATAGTTTGAATTACAGATTAACATTTTCCCATACGTATAAATAGGTAACAAAGTGCTTTATTCACAAATCAGTCTCCATAAAACATTATTATGTTAAAGGACATTTTCCATTTTGTTAGAGATTTTGGCTAACCATGAACAACTACTTTTTAACCAAATCTGATATGGAACTTGTACCTCACACTAACAACTAACAGATTTTACTAATAAAGTTGTATCCAGGTTCACACATCACCTTTTATTGACAAGTACTTTAGCGGGTTCATGTAAATAAAACATCCATTTTAATTATGATTTTTTGTAAATCTGAGTCATATGTTAACAGAATGTAGTCTTAAAACTTTGCTGATGGACTAATATTGACTTTATATCTTGTCCAGGTCATGCACCAAATAAGTGTCATTACATGAGCACAGCAACCGACCGTCCTTTTGCCTACAATAAAATATAGCTTCTCTGCCATTGTTATTATAGCAGATTCTTTTATTTATATGTCTACTATCAATTTTGGCTCATAGCAACTGTAAGTCGACTCAAGGATATCTAGGTACCCTGCTGGCTATCTTTATGCAAGTAAAAGTAAAATAAACTTCAAGCAGATATAAAGATAGCTCATTATTTTGAAGTGGTGATGGTTGGGATGTTGCTTGATCAAATCTTTGCCAGTATTAATAACTTAGCTCCGTATAACTAACTGCAAGTAAAAACATTCCTCATTAATATTCAATACATATTAGTTTATATTCATCAATAATAGCTGCGACTGGGATAAACGGTAGGATGAAGAAGATAAGTTTATATCCATATCGCCTAAATTATTATTACCACCAACCACACATTTAATGACATAAATAAGAAATAGTATGTTAACCCTAGGTTATAAAATGACACCGAACAGTCTTGACACCGCCAGGACAACTATGTAATACTATACAATTACAATCTATAAAACAAACTTACTTTTAGAGCCTCAATCCATACTACTATAACATTTATAAAAATAAATAATTTAAAAAATAAAAAAACACGATTGCCCAATTCACTAAGAACTAAAAAGTAAAAAACAAGAACGAAACAGATAAATAAAAACTAGCGCTGGGTAGCACTGGCATGCTCTATCAAATGAATATTTGGTAGATTTCTGAGGCGATTTAACTCTTCTATAGAGTTCTTATCGTGGGGCTTGTGGATGGATATTCGAGGATCTAAAACGCTGATTGCCAAGCTATCTAACTGTCTTACGCAATTTTTTTTCGCAAGAGTAGTAAATACAATCGGGGACCGCTGTATAAGGTTTTCAAAATTTGTGTCGTCAAAAATAAGCTGCCTTCGGCAACGAAAATCTCGTTGCGATGCTTCAAGCCTTTCTTTTCTTGAAGAAGGAGTCTCATTTTGACGTGATAGTGCAGAGTATTCTCGCATTTGAGTCAACCCTTTCTCCCGCGCAGAAGGTGATTCGAGGTCACGCATACTTGATGCGTGATCTCTTATCTGAATCAATCTTTTGTCACGCGTAGACGGTGATTCAAGTGCGCGCATTGAGGATGCGTACTCTCGCATCTGCGATAACCTCATCACATGGCTAGTCGGAGATTCTTCATTTTGGGATCTAGCAACTAGCAAACGATGCCTAGTACGCATTGTTTTCTTTTGTCCCAAACTACTGCGCTGCATTTTCAAGAAGAGAAGCTTGCTGTGAAAGTTTCCGTTTCTCGTCTGCAGAGAGCTGAGAGTAATCATTTCTCATTATCTCTCTCAATTTTTTTAAGCCTCTGTTGACGAGTATGCGGAGATTCTTGTTTCCGCTTATTCGCCGTCTGGCGAGCTTCCTCGAAAGAGCCATTTTAGTAATTTTTAATATATATTTTTTTATACCACTTAGTGGCAGACAAGCACACGGCCCACCTGATGGAAAGTGGTTACCGTGGCCTATGGACGTGTGCAACACCAGCGGCGACGCACTCGCGCTGCCGACCCTGAAGAAACCTTCTAATGCCCTTCTTGAAGGAACCCATATTGTAGCCGCTTGGGAAAACCACAGCAGGAAGTCGTTCCACAGCTTGAGCGTGCGTGGGATGAACTTCCTTTCATAACGCACGGTTCGCACCATTTCTGGTCGCAATGTGTGAGGATGAACTTCCTGTCTATGGCGAGCGATGCGGTGATAGAAAGTAGCTGTCGGCATCATGTCAAACAATTCATCTGAGCACAAACTATTGTATAGGCGGTAGAACACACACAGTGAGGCAAAGTCCCTCCTGAGGCTGAGAGGTTCCACAGCGCCTGCGAGATGGGATTGTCGACGAACCTCTACCTGTCTTTGTATCGATTCGAAGGGGTCAAGCTGGTATGCAGGTGCTCCGGCAAAAAGGTGACAGCAGTACTCCATATGGGGCCGAACTTGTCCCTTATAAAGAAGGAGTCGTTGCCCCGCTGTGAAGTACTGCTTCGCTTTGCTAAGCATTCCAAGTTTCTTAGATGCCAGCCTCCAAATGGCTGCGGTACTGGACGTCGCTTGAGATGTCAACGTCTAGGATCCCAATACTCGAGGAAATGGTAAGCGATGTACCCAGGAATTGCGGCGCTACAATAAATGGGGTTTTCTTAACGGTGAATACACATACTTGTGTCTTAGTGGGGTTGAATTGGACTAGGTTTAGTCGACCCCAATCGGATACTCCCAAGAGAGTAGTCTCGATTTCGGACACCAGTTCTTCGCAATTCTCCTTCACCTTGGACTGAGAGACATTCGCACGGCCCGTGTAACACGTGTCCCCGGTACTGCCGTCCGCATAACAATGGATGGAGTCATCAGATAGCATATCATTGCTATGCAGCAGAAACAGGGTCGGCGACAGCACAGAGCCTTGTGGGACACCAGCGTTTATGTCCATGCGGTCCGAGCAACTGCCATCGACGACAACCTGGATACTTCTGTTGGACAAAAAGCTGGCAATCCATTCGCATAGTCACTCATGGAGTCCATAGTATGGCAACTTCGTAAGAAGACCTCTGTGCCAGACTCGATCAAAGGCCTTCGCTATATCGAGGCTGAACGCTAGTGCCTCCCCCTCGACTCTCGACGGCTTGCGCCCATCGGTTTGTGAAATACATAAGAAGACTGAGCGACGGTGGCGAAAGCCGTGCTATCGGTCGCTCAGTAGACCGTTTCCCTCCAGGTATCTCAAGGGCTGCGTATTAATAATGCGCTCCATAACCTTTGAAAGTAGGGAGGTTATAGTAATAGGCCTGTAATTGGACGGGTCGGTCCTGTCGCCTTTCTTAGGCACAGGATGTACGAATCCAGTCTCCCAAGAGCTCGGACTTGTATCGCGGTATAAGAGAGCGCGAAAAGGCGTGTAAGTACTGGGCATAACTCGAGCGCACAATGCCTGAGCACCATCGCCGGTATACCGTCCGGCCCACTCGACTTCCGAACATCTAACAGATGACTCGCTGAGAGAACTATTTAAAGAAATTAATATTTTAACAGGTGCTTGCCAATACATTTACGATAATGTTTTATATGTACGCAAGAACCTAGATCTCTTCCAAAAAACTCTAACGTACACAATTATAATACGAGAAACAAAAATAAACTTGTAGTGCCAAAACTCAGACTTCAAAAGGTTGGTAATTCATTTGTAGATAACAGTATTAAAATGTTTAGTAAAATTCCTCAAGATTTGGTTGACATGCCACTAAATAAGTTTAAAATCGAAGTTAAAAAGTCTTTAATGAAAAAAGGATATTACAAAGTAAACGAATACCTCAATGATAAAAATGCATGGTCATCCTAATCTATTTGCTTGCTCGCACAATATAAATAATAAAAAAGAAACTATAATATTGTTCACTGAGTTTCTTGCTGGTCTCTTCTCAGTAGAACCAACTTACCGAACCAGCGAAAGAATCATTTTCAAATGATTTATTTACTTTATTTAATATTATATTAGTAATTTCTTGACATGACTGTAAAATTTTGACGTTCATATGTGCTCTTTATGTGCCTAAACTGAATAAACGAAATTGATTCTTTGATTCTAAGGATTTAAGTTCTCGCCGGACTACCCGTTGGTGATTTTTACTTCCGTCATAGAAGCACCACAGCTGGAGAGAATAGGTGGCTCGGCATTCCCATCGTTCATAGTCGAGTTTGACGCAAAGAGATTACCCAAGAGTTCGGCATCTTCCTTAGCACTATGGGCCAGACTTCCGTCGGGTTTTTGCAGCGGCGGGAGGCAAGACTGCACGGCTGCCAGATGGGTACCTTGCAAGCCGCTCGCCAATTCTACCGATGAACTCAAACTTAGCCCTGGCCGTTGCCATTTTACAGGACCTCGAGGCGGCATTCAATTTCCACTTCACTGGTGTTCGGATGCTGATTGGCAACTGCCGTGGTCCAAGACTTGTACGCAGATTGCTTGCGGTCTCTAGCTTCTCTGCACGGCCTAATAAACCACGGGTTTTTTTTTTTTTACGTGCGGGAAATCCCCACGGATACCCACCCCTCCGAAGCCGGAGGGGTAGGTTATGTCGGACTCGAACCGACTAAACCGCACGCCGTCTCTGGGTCGTAGTGCTAGGCCGAAGGTGAGGTTGTCATGCGACAAATCCCTCGCACCCCGGCTGACCCAGGGCCATCCCTCTCGGTCTGGCCCTCCTCGGGAGGTGGGGACCACGCGGTCCACGACTCAACCCCGGTGTGGGGGGACGCGCATCGTCCTACGATGCGCGCCGCCGCCGTGGCCTGCTTCTGCTAGGGTGACGGGCGGCTCCACCCGTCACCCTCAGGCCCGCGCTCATGGGGGGCGGAGGTCAGTTTTCGCCCTCCGATGCCCGAGCCGCCTTCGGGCGCGTGCAGCGATGTCAGCGAGCCTTTCTCGCTCATCGCGCCGCGCCCGCTCTGCTGTCTCCTTCGCGAGCATGACCTGCTCGCAGAAGGACGCGCTGGCCGCCCACGCATCCGCGCAGCGGACCATCGCCGCGAGCAGGGTGGAGAGCGTGAGCACTCTCACCCCCAGTGCCACCACAAGCTCCCGCCTCGGCGTCTCAAACGCCGGGCACTCGGTGAGCGTGTGCAGCCCCGAGTCCACGCTCGCGTCGCAGTGATGGCACTCGGGCGTTGGCTCTATACCCATCAGATGCAGATACCGCCCGAAGCTACCGTGCCCGGTGATAATCTACGTCTGACGGTACGAGAGGCTACCGTGTGGCCTCTCTAGCCACTCCCTCATGATGGGCCTTACCGCCGCAATGACGGCGTGCCCTAATAAACCACGGGCGTTTGCTCGCTCCTGTTGCGATCCAGTGGTTGGGAATATAGCACTCAATTACTCCATATTATACTAATTATATAATATTTAATAACAAACGGACGCTAGATGGCTGCTCCAAAATACTTCAAACAAAATACTCCACGTACGATCGCGAGCTACTCGGCATATACATGGCTACAAAACATTTTAGAAGATTAATAGAAGGTCGTAATTTTACTATATACACGGACCACAAACCACTGACACACGCATTCGACAAGAAGGCATCAGTGGATGAGTCCCCTAGAAGAATAAGATACCTAGAATATATTGCACAATTTAGCACAGACATAAGGCACATCACAGGCAGTGATAACGTGGTGGCCGACGCACTATCACGAGTAATTGAAACTATATATCTCCCTCAAATCCTCAACTGGCAGGAAGTAAAAAAAAACCAAGACAGTGACCCGGAGTTAGCAAAACTGAAACAAAACAGGTCACTAACAATGGCACTGGTACCAGTACAAAACAGTAATATCAAAATTTATTGTGATATATCTACCGGTACAACAAGGCCATACCTACCATACCAGTTCAGAAAAACAATTTTTGATAGTTTTCACAATATGAGTCACCCGGGGAAAAATACAACGAAAAAGATAATAACCTCACAATACGTCTGGACAAACATGCACAAAGACATATACGAAATGTGTAAAGCATGTCTACAGTGCCAGCAATCAAAGGTCCATCGTCACACAGTATCACCCCTGGAAAAGTTCATGCCAGCAGAACGATTTAGCCATATTCACATAGATATTGTGGGCCCCCTATCGACATCACAAAACAAGAGGTACATCGTAACTATGATCGACCGTTGTACGTCGTGGCCAGAAGCATTTCCAATCTCGGACATCACAGCCGAAACAATAGCGAAAACCCTATACGAAGGCTGGATCACACGTTTCGGATGTCCCAATTATATCACAACGGATCAAGGACGACAATTCGAGTCTGAACTATTCAGAAACCTAACTAAATTCCTGGGAATTGAAAAAATCCGTACTACGCCATATCACCCTCAAGCAAACTCCAAAGTAGAAAGACTGCACAGAACAATGAAAGCAGCTTTAATGGCAAGAGGAAATACCGTAAACTGGACACAAGAATTACCATCGGTATTATTCGGCCTGCGTTCCAGTATTCGACAAGACACTGGATACTCAACAGCCGAACTGGTCTACGGAACAACAATAAAATTACCAGCAGCATATTTTGGCGACGGTTCTAAAAGCGCTACGTATTCGGAGCTCGTAGAGAAAATTAAAGAGAATATCGCACACATGACGTCAATACCACAAAGGCAGAGCTCAAAAACAAACACATTCGTCCATCCACGATTAGCCGACTGTACACACGTTTTCCTACGCTGCGATAAGCTACGTCCATCACTAACGCCACCGTATGACGGACCTTTCCTAGTCATCAAACGTGACGATAAGGTTTTTACAATCAAGCGAAATGGTAAAGAAACGAACGTGTCAATAGACAGATTGAAACCAGCATTCATCATAAACGAAGATGAGAAAAAACACGAAGATCAATCCATCGACAATTCAGCAGAAAAGATGCAAAACACGAAGATGACACGTTCAGGACGAATATCACGCCCCACCGTCCGTTTCAATACAATATAAAATGGTAAAATGAAAGACAGAGATCAGTCAAAGACAAGCAGCAACAATGGGAAACAGTGCGACACACGAGAAAGAGCAGTTGAATATAGTGCAGAACAACAACATAGGAATAAGCCCAGAGAAGAACCACACGAAGATAGCGGCCGAGATGGAAAATATAAATGTGTGGATCGCTGTACTCGCGGCAATTATCATAACTACAACAGTTATCGTTACGATCATCACCTTGGTAAGAAAGGCATCCAAAGCAATGGACAAAAAAATAACCAAGGCGATGACCCAAATAAATAACGTATAAAGCCGCAAAAAACCACAGCAGAATATAAACAAACAGAAGAAAACAAACGCTACGCGACAACCTTCAAACGCAGACAAAAGTATGTGCAACTCAGCGCATTCGAAAACACTCGACGCAGCATAACAAACGTCAGCAAAATGTTCTACGGCTAAGTTCAAGAACAAGCATCGCACACTCCGCAGCACATATACACTTCAGCACAATAATTTTAGTAAAAAAATGTAAAAACTCATTTAAGGGGGGAGTACTATGGCACGTACATACGGGACGTGATTTCTATCAGGAAATATAATTGTATAAATAATAATTAAATAAATAAGAAGCACGTCCTGCCATAACAACAGAATCGTCAGTCAGCAATAAAGCAAAGACTGACGATTCCCCACTCTTGAATTACTTGTAAATATTAGTATATAAGCTGTAGGATTAACAATAATAAATTAATCAATAAACAAGTGAAGCCAATTGTGGTATCTCTCTACCTAGCAATAAGAACGTTCACAAAAATATCAGCGAAATCTTAAACAATTACCCTTCCAGACGATTTATCCACACTATATTACGCAGTAGCTTTTGATATTATGATAACTTATTCTGTTATTACCTCATGTTCGTCGTACATGTCTCTCTCCCGCGAGTTATAGTTTGATGAGCCTTTGGTGCTTTTTGTAGCTGTGTTCCCGTAGACAGCATTACGAACTTTGTCCAATGCACCTGCGCATAGAAAATCATTTATTTAGCACATGATTATTTCTGCACTGTTTATTTTGTTAAATTTTATCGATCAATCATGTACAAATAATGAAATGTTGTGGAATTTAAATAACTTCATATCTTATACACTTGTGGAAAAATCTATTGGCCCACTTTGCATTTTAAGTTTTGTTTAGTCCTAGCTAAAAATTTATATTAGGTCGAGCAAAAAGTTTTTATGCAGTTTTGAACCAGGCACATTCATAGTTTTATTCAATAGTTTTATTTTGAATTTTGAACACAGAATTTAAAGAAACAAAAGACAATTTGGAGCCTGTTCGTTGATATTAAACAATCGAATACTAAGAAAACTTGAGTTTATTCGTTTACTTGGATTTAATTCTCGAAAGTGTGATTTTTCTCTTTGATTTTGCAATAAACATTACTTATTCTTAGCATTAAGGTGAGGTTCTATCAATAATCCACGGATACTTCGCCTGAAGTCGCCGCCCAAGCTGTGGTACTTATCCAGGCCGGATACAGCCAAAGAAATGTGAGTGCTCAACTTAATTTTGGTCGATCTGCGGTCCGAAATGTTTATCGGAGATACCTAGAGACTGCCGACTTTGTTCGTCGCCAAGGAAGGCCACGATCTCGTGTGACAACTGAAAGGCAGGATCGATTCATCGTGACGACCAGCTTGAGAAATCGTCACCTTACCGCCATTGAGATACAAAACCAACTTCGCGACTTCCATGGAGTATCTGTGAGCGTTCAAACTGTTCAGAGAAGGTTAGAAGAACGCGATATGGTACCACGCAAACCAGCTAATGGCCAAAAACTAACGCGAACCCACCGAACAGCGCGTCTTCTTTTCGCGCGCACTCATTTAAATTGGACTCAGCAGCATTGGAGCCGTGTACTCTTTTCTGATGAGTCTAAAATTGCGTTACATGGCAATGATGGAAGGAAGATGGTCTACCGACGTAAGGAAGAGCGTTTTGCACAATGCTACTTTCAAGAGAGGGTTGCTAATGGCGGTGGCTCATGGACTATCTGAGGCAGTATAAATGCGAGCGGCAAAACTCAACTTGAGGTTGTCACGGGACCACGGTTGCCAACATTAAATGCTGAAAGGTACATTCGTGAGTGCTTAGAACCTCACGTGATGCCATACGTGGACTATGTGGGCCCAAATTTCCTTTTTATGCATGATAATGCAAGAGCCCATACGGCCGGCATCGTCAGGTGGGACGAGCTAAAAAGACGTTTTAGGGCTCGTCAGCCAGTTGCCCAGACGATGCCGGAATTGAAAACTGCCATAGAAGAGGAATGGGAGATGGTCCCTCAAAATTTCATAGAACGGTTGATAAACTCTATGCCTAATCGTATGAGAGTTGTCGTAGATGCCCATGGAGGCAACACGCGTTATTAAATTAAACCTTTATTTGATAATTAAACCTTTATTTTGATAAAACATGTTTTTTATTCAAAAATCAACTGCACTCATCAAGGCGCATACGCGACTTGTTAGGCGTAGCTCCAGGTCTTGTGGCATTCTGAATTCAAATTTGAAACGATACGATCGAAAAAGATGGTAAAATGTATCAGGTTTAAAACTGCATTAATAGTTTTTGTTCAATTTAGCAATCATTTTTTTTTTTTTTATATATAAGACACGTCAATTTGACTTTACCTTGCCTGATGGTAAGCTGAAGGCAAAGTCTTAGGAGAGAGGGCCACCATTATACACACGTGCCATGTTAACAATGGTGGCACTCAGCTTGACGGCCTCATCAGATGCTTTTTCACGCCCCGCTTAAAGGACCCGGGCCTGTAGGAAGAGGGAAACACGTGAGCTGGCAAAGATTTCCAGGTCTTAATTGTGCGACAAAGGAAATAGTCACCGAACCGCTTGGTTCTTGAAGGAATGTTCTGCACCGTATGCGGGTGACATCTAAGTCCTGCACGTGTCGTCCTGTATAGGAAAGGAGAGGGTGGGACTAATTGGAATAGCTCTTCAGAACATTCACCATGGTAGAGCCGGTAAAATACTGCCAAGGAAGCAACATCTCTACGCAACTGCAAAGGCTCGAGGGTACTCGTGACCTCAGGATTTCCGATAATGCGGACCGCTCGTCGCTGCAACCTGTCGAGAGCATCTAATAAGTACTTTGCGGATCCATCCCAGATTTAAGTAGGGGCCATCGAAACATAAACTTTAAGGTGGGCCAATAGATGTGTCCACAAGTGTATTTTGTGCGTCTAAACTCTCTCTCGGATATCATCGAGTCATGACACCGTTATTTGTAAAGTCTGGTAATGAAACTGTTCCTGTATTAAATCTGTACAAGAGAGTCACTAAAATCAATAATAAGTTTCTTTCAAAACTTAAATTCAACGAAGACAGATTCTATGATATTATAACTTTTCAAATAATTTCGTAACGGCAACAGTGTAAAATTTATTATTAATTAATTATATTGACACCACACAAATGAATCACACAGAATACCTTTTAAAATTAGTTTTATTTCTATAAATGTCATTAGTATTATTATTCATAAATGACTGTTTACTGTTTTAATGAGCATGCTACATGCATGCATGCATGTTACGGGCGTATCGCTAATGAACCTTAACTTGTTAATTAGGTGCTTGGAAGTATAATTATTTTGGGCATTGAAATTCACGCAAATTTGAAGGACATTAGTATAATAAACGTCCGAAATATCAGTATTACAGTACAGTCAGAGTTAGAACGATCTTGACTCCAACGTCTCAAAATGATCTTAATACCAAGGTATTAAGAGCAAATCAAACTGTTTTATTGATTTCAAATAACGCTTGTTTCATTTCAATAAAAGTAAATTTTATAATATAAACCGAAGATATAGTATTTGCCGAGGACTCCACCTTATAATACTCGAGGCGGCCAGAGTCAGGACTTAATCAATTTACAGCAAAGCTTACAACACAACTTGACTGCAGCATTGCGTTGTAGTTTCAAAGAACGAACGAAAAGGTACAGTCACCCTCGAAAGCCGATGAACACTAGAAAGTTAATAACTATTTTTACTCTGAAATCCTAATATTGGATATTGCAAAATGTGAAAGTTTTAATGGATGTATGTTTGCTACTCACATACCCCAGAACGGCTGAACAGATCTGGACTAAATTTAGCATATTTAAAACTTAAGTTTGAGCTCACCATGCCGATGCGGCGTCGGTGTGTAGATGACAGCCAAGCACTGCGTGACGCCGCCGTTTTGTGGCGTTCGGTTGTGAGTCCGTACAATGGGATCACTTCTGCACTTTTATCTGGGTTTATTACTATTTTGTTCTCTTATTTCAAGGCTAGGTTGAATGTGGCGTACATTAGCGTCATTTTCAACCGGACGCGGGAAGACTTGTTTGGCTTGGTTGTGTTGTCACTGTCAACAACGCCAACATGGCGGGCATTTATATACTGCCTATGTATTGCCCGATTGCCGTTCTTTATTTTAGTAATTTTGTTTTTATCATGCTTTTTTAGTGTAGTTTTACTCTTATTGTATTTTACGTGTTAGTTCTTAACATAATTATACGTCATACTCGCGGCCGCCTCTGAAAATCAGCGCTGTACCGCCTGCACTACAAAGCGGACAGCATTAACCTGAGAGGTGGCCATTTATTCAGCATGGTTGTGCGTGTTTGTTTTTAACAATTTCTTTTATGTTGATGTTGTTAATTGGTTAATTGACACCGATAAAAAATATAATCTAGTACATAGGCTTCTTTTTGTTCTTAAAGCAGGTTTTGGTGGGGCGCAGGAACGGGGTTAGAGAATCTATATATAAATAATCTTTTATTAATCTAAAGAGGTCAAGTTTAATATTATTATTACTATAATTTTTGGAAGGTATTAGAGATAACAAGGTAAAGGCTAATTTGAATTGTGTTAACCTACTTTATAGGGCAACTGTACTTGTGTTGAAATATTTAAGTGCTACTTAATTGTGACTGAGAGAAAATTATTAGTTTGCTGACGGGGTTGCAAAGAGTATAAGAAAGCGGTCTAGGGAATGCCCGATAAAATGATATAGTCTAGACATTACTTGTTTTTCACAAAATAATATTTGACCTTTACAATCATAGAAATTACAAACGATTTTCTTATTTATTAGTCATTTTTATATTGAGTTACCTTTTCGTTCGTTTTACTAAGGTACTTACTTTGCGGGATATAAAGATATACACATAAAACAGTTTGCCTTAATATTATATTGTGCACAATACAATAGTGGCTCTCAGTTTGGCGATTTCCTTAGATAATTTTTCGTGCTCGCCTCAAAGTATTTGGGAATGTAAGCAGAGGGAAACACGCGTGTTGGTACAGAACTAGTAGTACTTAATGGCTTAATAGAGTTGCTGCCTCTAATAGAGATAAACATTGCTGCTTCAGCATGAAAACCATTTCACCTTATTCACTACTGTCTTACCATTTTGTCGATCCTTATAATTCTTCCTGGAGTTCCTCGGCCGCTGTTCATGGGACTGATCATCTGTTGTTACACCAATCCTTGCTCGGTACCGACCGTTGGCTCTGCTATGGACAATATTCATTTCATATACCTACATAATAATGAGCATGTTGATGCCTACTGGAGCATATAAAAAAATATTTAAAAAAAGACGTTTGTTGGGGTCGGCAGAGGTCAGATGGAGCCTCGCCCAACAAACAGGTAGGTATAGGTTGATAGGTTAATGCCACGAAATACTTACAGTCAAAAGAAATAGGCCGGATAGAAACAGTCTGCAACAGAACCTTGAGGTCAAAGGCCTCTTGGAGAATAGCCCATGGCGTGGCTACAAGGGTTGAGTCAAATTAAAGATATCAAATTAGGACAACATGCTTGGTTTGGCCCAATTCATGTTTACTAATTTATATTTGGTGCTATTCCTTTTCCCACTACCTACTACCCTAATGCAGTACTTGCAACACTGTCGGCGCTAGTAGCGCCCTCTCGACGGAGAGTGTGTTAGTTGAAAAGTTCGTATTAACCGACGTGCGCTCAATCGATGCACTGAGCATCCCAAAAGTTACCATATTCTTAGTAAAATCATTGAGATCTCTCTAGGAACAGTTTAGTGATCGTGCCATAATAATAAACTTGGTGTGAGAACTGTTACAAGAGTGTGGCCTGGCATTTCGTGCCGGCTGCCTGCGGACTCCTACCCTTGGACCTACTACAGGATTGCTGACGGCGACGAATCTGTGAGTACTGCTCCTTTTTCTCGTCCTTTCCTGCTCTTCATTAGTTACAAGCACCAAGTTCAATTACGTAAAAAATAAAAATAAAATACAGTCCATTTTTCGAAACCCTCTGGGGTCCATTTTGACCCAACATAAACTTTGGCGCGACCATAGTGGTCCTTCTTACGCTGGATTCCTTCCAGCCCCCTTATTAGAATACTCTCATAGGCTCTAATAAGCGAATTATATTCATTGTGGATATAATTACAATCGTTTCAATACTAGAAAAACTAGATGGCGCTGCCATCGCGTAAACACTGATCTGTGTGAAGAACAAATTGCTATTTTTGATTAAATCATATTTATCGAGTTAAATAACGTGAATTACGTTTAATATTTACTTTAAATATACAAATATGCAGTGCAAATGTTATCTTCAATGAATATTAAGATTTAAAACATTAAGTGATAAAAGTGTACCGAGGAGTGACTGTTGTAAATACTAGAAAATTTTACAAAATTAGTGACGGGAGTGACTAAATAGTGTAATATCCACAAGCATTAGACAAGTTTCGAGTTCAGGCAAGACTATTTTAATAAACTAGACTCAGTTTCATTACCTGTATACGTTAGCGAAAAAATTTTATTTGAATTTTGACACTGCAAAAGCACTGTCGATAATAGCAGTGTAACATAAGACTCGCTGCACAGTGACATCTAGCGGTGAATAGTGAAACTAAAGGAATTAAATTGTAAGAAGTATAAAATATCACAACAAATTACACTATCAGAATTTGATCAGATTGATTAGTTTCATTACAGATAAATAATGAGAATGAAGAATATTAACCCTATGACGAACAAATTTCATGATATCTCTTAATAAATTAGACAAAGTGACATCTATCGATTAATAGCGTAACTGAAATTGCTAAATCATAAAATTACCAACAGATGCCACTGGCTGTTATTTGATTATAGTACATAAAAAAACTGTTATTATAATATTATAATTCGATATGGAAATGCAGAAAGTTACCACCCGTCGAGGAAAAAAAACAAAAGTTTAGATGGGAGCTTCAACTCTTCACATATGTCAACCGCGTCTGAGTCAGACTACCTTGGAACAAGTAATCCAGACCTCTCTACAGAAAAACTCCATGAAGATGTTGAACTATTTAAGGAAGAGATTATGGAATTAAAAGAACAATTAAAAAATGCCTACTCTGATATAGAAATATTGGTCACGAAAAATGGTATACTTAAGAAACAGGTCACGGAACAGAAGCAACAACTTACACGTCTTCAGGAAGTTGTTTCTGGCCCCACGAGTTCTTCCAAAAGCACGATAAAAACTAGCTCCCAGAAGAAACCTAAAGAACGTCAGAGATCACAACAAGAACCTCTGTCAAATAGGCATTCTCAAAAAGGTATTGGAAAAAAAGAATCGAAATCACTAGAGTTCCGTGGAATGACAACAGATGGCGCAAGTCTAACCTATAAAAATCATGGGCCATCTATCAAGGAATCAACAGAAATCCATACTACAAACACTCGACCTAAGATATTGATAGCTGGAGGTAAGCAGGTGTCGGGGTTGGCCTCAAGACTCGTCTCTTCTAGAATGAATACCAAATATGGAAAGTATAGTATATTGTCTATCATTAAACCACATGCGGATACCAAAGAAATATTGAAATCTTGTCAGCAGGTTCCGGATTCACAGGAAAACTATTTGGTAATTTGTACTGGAGAATGTGATACCAATCCAAAACAGGTAATGTACGAACTAATAGGCTTATTAAAATTATTTCACAAAATCAATATAATAATACTAAATGTAATTAGAAATAAATCATTAAATGAATTTATGTTAAATAATACCTTAAAAAATATTTGCAAACATTTTGAAAATTGTATATTCTTAAATATTGAAACTAGATATATTTCTATAAATAAGTACTTAATGAATGTATGCCATGAAATAAATTTAATTTTAGATTCTTGCTATTATAAAAAGCAATTCTTAAGTTTTCCACGGCAACAAAATATTCGATCTCACCAAATCTCATATAAGTGTACAAAATTGACTAGAAAGGGAACTATACCGTATTACTTCCCATATATAAGAAAAGTAAATACAGTAAACCACTTGGAAAAGCCCCTGCCCATACCACAAGAGAGTATTATATCTTCTTGTACATTGACCGGTAAACATGAAACCACAGCACGTGACTCGGCCAATATAAAAAGAGTTTTTTCTGTCACACGAAACCTAAAAAAAAAAAATACCAACCTAAGCTTACTACGTTATTCCATCAAAACATTGCAGGGCTCCTAAATAAAACAGAAAATATTGAAATATATTTGGACGACTTCCGACTGCAAAACAAAAATGTTCAAATACTATGCTTCTCTGAAACTTTTGTTAAATTTGGTGAAGAACTAAATATAAATATACATAACTTCGAATTAGCAGGTTCTTTTTCTAGATTAGATAAAAATCGTGGCGGTGTAAGTATTTTGCTCGACCACTCCTTAGAATATAGGCCTTTACAGATATGCCGAAATTTAGCTAGTAAGAATACATTTGAATGTTGTGGCGTTGATCTACCTTCCCTGCAATGTGTAATTATATGCCTATATAGAATTCCGGGTGCTAATATATCAATCTTCTTTGATAAGTTAGAAATACTAATGCATGAATTGAATCTTAAGGACAACAAACGAATCATTATAACGGGAGACCTAAACATAAACATACTCGAAAGTAGCGACGTATCCTCCAAGCTGAATGATTTTCTTCTGAATTATAACCTCACATCACATATCACCAAACCGACACGACAGCAAAATTGTATTGATCAAATCCACAGTAACATAACAGACGCCATAGGGGAAGTACATCACCTTTATTTATCTGACGACAACACAGGTCAGACATTAATCTTTCCTGTCAAGGATGAGAAGCCTGATTCATTATGCATATATATATATATATATATATATATATATAGGCGTGATTATAGTGAAGAAAATATCGCGCAGTTTAAAAAGTGTCTCTCAAGCTTGTCGTGGTCGGATGTATTAAACGAGGAACATGATTGTAATCACGCGTATGACACTTTTGACGAGATCTTTGTAATGTTCTACAATTTGTGTTTTCCGGTAATCAAAATAAAAATTAAAAAACAAAAATCCACGCCGAAATGGATTACCAAAGGTATAAAAAAATCATCTATTACAAAAAGAAAATTAAGATACGCGTGCTATAGGAATAAAAATGATGAAACCAAAAAAAAGTATATACAATATAAAAATTTGCTAAAAAAATGTATAACAGTGTCCAGACGGAACATAAACAGTAAACACATTTTTGAGTCAGAAAACAAATGTAAAGCTGCATGGGACATAATAGGAAATAAACTTGACAATAGAAAGAACTGTCCAGAAATACAACACATAAACAGCGATGGCAGCTCTATAACAGAACCAACGGAAATTGCCAGCCTCTTTAATCAATTCTACATCTCAAAAACAAACAAACCAAACGATTGCTCTCCTAACTATAAATTGGTCAATAGGGTAGATTCTAGTATTTTTGTGGTGCCTTGCTCTGAGAGGGAAGTGGAAAAAGCTATTATGTCACTTAGAAATACACACGCTATTGGGCATGATGGCATCGCCACAAAAATAGTGAAATCCAGTTGTTGCGAGATCTCGCGGGTGCTTTGTCACGTGATAAATCTCTCCTTTTACTATGGTGTCTTCCCTGAAAAACTAAAGACATCTATTGTAAAGCCGATGCACAAAAAAAACAGTAGAGATGAATTACAAAATTATCGACCTATTACTCTCATACCGGTATTTTCAAAAGTCTTTGAAAAATTAATGCACACGCGGATTACAAATTTTTTAGATAAACATTGTGTAGTCACGAAAGAGCAAAATGGCTTTCAAAAAAATAAATCCACCATTCTGGCTACCTTTTCGCTCGTTCAAAGTGTTACTGAGTCATTGGACAAAAAGAAGCCTGTCTCTACCATATTCTTTGATATGTCCAGCGCTTTTGATTTCGTCGATCATAAGATCCTTTTGGACAAATGTGAGCTCTACGGTAGCAGAGGAAGTGCTTTGAATTGGTTGCGGAGCTATTTGAGTGACCGCCGACAATGTGTACAGATAACGCGTGTAAACGATAGACAAGTCACTACTACCTAGAGCTCTACATATGAGTATAATAGAGTTGGTGTTCCCCAGGGAAGTGTTCTGGGGCCACTTCTTTTCTTGCTCTACATAAACGATATCCCGAAAGTCACTAATCATAAGTGTATATTGTTTGCAGACGACATATCAGTTGTTGTTTCTCAAGACAAAACCAGTGAGGATAAACATGAACAAACTTTGAGAGACACAATTGAGGATGTCACTAAATGGTTAACATCTAACAATCTCACTGCAAATTTATCAAAAACAAAAATAACACAACACAAACACTACAATGGCATGGTACCAAATATAAAAATACAAATCGATAATCAAGAAATCGCTCAAGAAAGTGAGACTATATTCCTGGGAGTTACGCTTGACAGACATTGTAACTGGAAGGCCCAGATAGATAAAGTCTGTAAACGTGTGAACAGGTTCGTATTTGCCCTTAGGAAGACCAGGAAACTAACAAATGAAAGGACCGCATTGATGGCCTATCATGGGTATGTGGGGTCTGTACTGAGGTATGCAATACTGCTGTGGGGAAATTCGACTGACATAAATAAAGTCTTTGTGTCGCAAAAAAAATGTGTCAGAGCAATTTGTGGAGCTGCACCAGTTGATTCCTGTAGGCCCCTTTTCAAAAAATTAAATATTTTAATACTGACATCCGTCTACATACATGAAATTGGAATATTTGTCAAAAAACACCCTGACTTGTTTATTAAAGCATGCGTAGATAAAAAATTTCTGAGTAGAGATCCAACCAAACTGGCATTGCCACAGATATCTACAACGCTACAGCAAAAAAACAGTTTTTGTATGTGTATACGGGTGTACAATAAAATACCTAGAGATATTAGGGAACTGCCACTAAATCGCTTCTCACCTACACTAAAAAAGTGGCTTATTGATAAGGGCTTCTATACAATACATGAATTCATGACTGGTAGAAACAGATAAATAAATCAAATAGGTACCAAATACTGGTTAATGAAGGAAAACAATGTTTTGATATAATTTAATTGACTGATTTAATTTCTAGCTTGACATACATGAAAGATTCATAATTTGTATTTCTATAATTTGCATGTTATTAATTTGTATTATTCTATTCATCTAATTCAATTTTGACATATCTGTGATAATAATAAATGTAGCTTTATAATTTTGTATTGCAATTTAGTAAATAATGGAATTTCATAATGTAATTTAATGATACAATTTAGTAATTTCATCTAATAATGTAAGTTAACTATGCAATTTAATTATGATTTTTTAAAAGTGTAATACAATAATCTAAAAATGTATAATAATTATATAATAAGGTATAATGCATCATATTTAAATTGAAACTGACTAGATGTGTGTTATTAAGAAACACCATATTATTGCATGCAAGAATTTATTTTAAGTTTAAACCTAATCTTTAAACTTTCTTTTTGCACACCAAATACGGTGAAACATGCTGCACTAATCAAAATAACAACCTATTATCATTGTTAAACCATGTTTCTTGCAAATAAAATTTCATTTCATTTCATTTCAATAGTGTGCCATTGCGTCACCTATTTTACTTACCAAATTTCTTGGCTTAAATCGCTTGTAGCATTGAGCTACCTATTTCCCCAGCTAGGTATAGTATTTATCTACGCATATCAATATATATCTTTCATAATTACTATCTTATTTTAATACATTTCACAATAAAAATTGTCAGTGTAAAATCTCCGTCTACCCTTTATAAAAACAAATAATATCAGTGCCTACGTGATTCGATATTACCCGGCCAAGTAGTGTGCGTCTCATCGTAGCGCGTCGCATTATAGGTATCGCGCGCTTGCGCATCCATAACCTACTTAATTTATCCGTGTATGTATGACTAGTTTCTTAACAGTGTTTATTTGTAATTGCGCTTCATTACAATGCCGCCTAAAATTGATTCTGAGAATAGCGGCAGCTCTGGTGAGAATGTTTCTCAAGATGCTAAGTTAGCTATATTACTTGCTTAAAGCTATATTTGAAATAGTTCAAAAGATCTTTGATTCATCTTCTGTGTCGGACATAGCTGCGGACGATGTACGTAGGGAACGTTTTATCGACGAGTCCTGACAGATCGATTCATTACGTGAAAAGTACGAACTTATTATCGACGAAAACAACTCTCGGTTGTTAAAATTAAATCCAACCGCGAAGCCTGATTACAAATGTCTGTATGCCTTTGAGACTTTGTATAGTAGGAGTAAACGCGTTCATACACAATGTTCTGCTTTTAGTTTAACATCAGAAATGCCTAGTTCCGCGCTGCTAAAGGCTAAGCCTAAGTTAGCGCCGATTCAGATTTTAGAGTTTGACGGCGATATTAAATCGACATTTAAATCCGTAGTACACGATAATCCATCAGTCACGAATGTAGAGAAACTATTTTATCTCTTACCTAAACTGACCGGAAGGGCTAAACTCGCGGTCGCAGGAATTTCTCCATGCGCTGAGAATTATCAGCTGATTTTACTAACGTTAATAAACAAGTTCGACGACAAACGAATGCTGGTCTCTGCTTACCCTTCGGAAATGTTTAATTACAAAGCGTTTCAAACCGCTTCTGCTGCCAACTTTGATTCATTCCTTGATCATTTTGTTAGCGCAGTTAGTGCTTTAAAAAAATCTAAAATTATACAACCTAACTGACCTTATTATACTACATATAGCTACACAGAAGATAGACTCGGAGACAGTACGCGCTTTCAAAATTAAATATGGAAAGAAAATTCCTAACTTCGACGAGTTTGTTGAATTTATTACAACTCGTTTGAAGGTATTCGAGCGTACTAGTACCAATGCTAGTTGAGGTACTAGCATTGGTACTAGTACGCTCGAATACCTTCGCACGAGTTACGAGTACGTCAAAATAAAAATAACAAACAGTCAAACAAAGGTACTCCTAGCAGTGCGCCGAAGTACCAGGCTTATGTAAGCACGATTGATAAGCCTACATCTAAGTGTTTATGTACAAACATAATACATACACATCTGTATAAGTGTCCTTGCTTTAGCAAGTTAAGTCCTCAACAGCGTTTCAAATGTGTCAAAGAAAACAATGCGTGTGTAAATTGTTTATCTTTAAATCATAAGGTGTCTAGTTGTTCCAGTGCTTCTCGTTTTCGCAGTTGTTCTGAAAAACACCATTCTAGTCTCCATTTCGATCGCACGGGTCAAGTATTTATCCGTGCGGCCGCCGATGCCGACACTATGCAACGCTCACCAGAAGCGACGCCGCAGGCGCAGCCTATAGCTGTGTCGTCACCGCACGGTGTAGCAAGCGAACGTTCGGATGCCGTAGCACTATGCGCTACGAGTGTCGATAACAGCTCTGCTTTATCATTAATTAATACGGCTACACAATGTAAACAACCTACTGTTTTATTGTCAACTGGTCAAGTTACAGTCTATGATGCTAACGGTAAACGTCACATTCTACGGCTATTATTAGATTCCGCATCGCAGTGCGATTTTTTAACGAAGGAATGTGCGTCACAAATATTAGGTAGAGGTATGCTTTATTGAATTAATTCTTAATTTCTGGATTTGAAAACATACCCGACGGCAACACGATCTCTGACGTCATGAGCGTTGTGTGAAGGTATAGATTCCATATAAGCGTCGGCGTCGGGGCCCGTCGCGTTGCGCACGGTGCTAGGTTACGTATTTATGGGCACTGCACCCACGACACGAACATCAATCACCAATCAATCGGCATTGACGTGTTGCCACGTTCAAGAGTCCACCACTATTGACTCTTTAGTCAGGCGTTCTGGGAGCTCGAAGAGCTTCCATCAGCTCCCGTTCAACACCCAGCTGATGCTGAATGCGAACATTTTTATAATTCGACTACTACGCGTGATCCTGTTAGTAGCAGGTACATTGTCGGCCTGCCATTCAAAGAGGGCGTTTATTCCTTAGGGAATATCATAGACACAGTTCGCAAACGATTCATGTGCCTAGAAAGAAAGCTCGAAGCTTTGCCTAAATTGAGGTCGGCATATGATGACGTCATAAAAGATTATCTAACAAAGAATTATATTTCTCCCGCACCACCGTATGATCCCCAGGACCCTGTTCCAATCTACGTGTCGCTACATCACGGTGTCGTGCGCGAAGATAAAGCTTCGACGAAGCTTCGCATGGTCCTGGATGCTAGTAGCCGTTCCAGTTCCGGGCGGGAACTCAACCACTTACTTCATTCAAGCCCAAATCTGCAGGGCGACTTATTTAAAATTATTCTAAACTTCCGTCTGCATGCAGTGGCAATGACAGCAGACTGTCGTCAGCAGTTCTAGCAAATAATTGTGCGCGAAGCTGATCGCCGGTATCAGTGCTTCCTATATTGTTTCAACCCACAAGACCCTTTCGTGCTATACCAATTTAATCGAGTTTACTTTGGTCTGTCATGCAGTCCTTATCAAGCTTTACGCACTGTGAGAAAACTTCTTTCAGACGATGGTGCGAAGTATCCGCTCGCGAGAAGTATTATTCTGCCGTCGCTTTATATGAATGACATAGCCTTCTCCCTTCCTAGCGAGGCTGAAGCAGTCACTGCGTCACTACAAATGATTGATTTATTCAAAGTTGCACAGTGGGACTTGCTTAAGTGGAACAGCAATTCTAGCGCGGTCTTAGATAATCTTCCTCCTACACACAAACTCCCGACCGAGGTGGAGTTTGACAAAACCATGCAACATAAGATACTTGGCTTGCATTGGTCCACAGACAATGATGCGTTCTATTTTAAAATTACCGTTCCCGACGATGTGACATGCACTAAGCGCTCCATCTTATCCACCGTCGCCCGTCTGTGGGACATAATGGGCTTCGTTGCTCCCACAGTCGTATACGCCAAAACATTGATAAAAATGCTATGGCAGTTGAATTTGGATTGGGATTCCCTGGCACCACCGCATATCATTAAGATGTGGAGACAGTTCTGCGAAGAGTTACCGCTTCTAAATAAGCTTCGTATACCACGTCACGGCGTATCTGAAGACTGTGAGGTGACCCTTCTGGGTCTGTCAGATGCCAGTCTCGCCGCCTATGGTGCCGTAGTTTATCTAAAGTTGCGCCGACCAAACCACATTCAATTGCGCGCCTCGAATTACTAGGTGGTGTTTTGCTGTCGAAATTACTTCGCACAGTACAACATAATTACGCAGATTGCATACCAATCAAGGCCACATACGCGTTCCTCGATTCTAAGGTCGCGTTGTATTGGATAAAATGTTCGCTGTACAGGTGGCAAACGTTTGTCGCAAATCGCGTTATCCAGATAACTGAAAATTCATTGTGCCGGAACTGAAAACTCAGCAGACGTTTTATCCAGGGGTCTCATTCCTGAGAAACTAGTCTCAAACCCTCTGTGGCTCCACGGACCTCCGTGGGCCTCATTACATCCATCTAAGTGCCCTCTTAAGACTTTAGACGGACAGTCTATAGCAGACATACCCGAGCAAAAAGTGTTGACACACGCCCTGTGTACAACCGTAAAGCAGTGCGCTTTACATGATCTTGCTCTCCGCGTTTCTTCGTGGAGCAAGCTGATTCGCATAGTCATATACGTTTGCAAATTTGCAAAGTTACTTCCTCGTCGTAGCACTACTGCAGTGACTGCTGATGATTTAAATTTTGCCGAAAATAAATTGCTACATTCTCTGCAAAATCAATATTTTGCAGACGAATACTCCAGTATTTAAAGGAATAAAACTGGCTCTCCGGCTTTCAACCGTCTGAGACCATTCATCGACAACGATGGTCTGATCCGCGTTGGCGGTCGCCTCGTTAACTCCGGCCTTGACTATGCGAAAATACATCCGGTCATTTTACCTCGCAATTCATTTCATCAGGTCATGTGGTCAATATGATCATTGACTATTATCATAAAAAGCATTTACATGCCGGACCAGAACTGCTGATGTCGTTGCTTCGGCAAAGATACTGGATTCTGTCGGCACGCCGCATTGTTCGGCAGAGAGTGCATATGTGTAATACTTGCTTTCGTCATAAGCCGCGGCCGACTTACCAGCTTATGGCTGATTTGCCAGACATTCGTACACGTCCAGTGATTAAAGCCTTTACACATTCTGGGTGTGATTATGGCGGTCCCATAGCCTACACTCCTGTGCGCCGTCGTAGTGTACACAGTGAAAAGGCCTATATAGTCCTTTTTACATGTCTCACCACACGTGCCACGCATATCGAGGTTGCTGCCAGCTTAAGCACGCAGAGTTTCCTCGCTGCATTCAAGAGGTTTCTCTCTCGACGAGGACCGATTCCAATTTTACAGAGCGATAATGCCACCATTTTTTAAGGTGCAGCTTCGTACCTTGGCGATCTTTATAAGTTCCTCAGCAACGAGTATTATCCGAAGCTATAACAAGAGTGCGCAGAGAGTCGCATAACATGGAAATTTATCTGTCCCAATTCTCCACACTTCGGAGGTTCGTGGGAAAGCATGATGAAGGTCACAAAAACGATCTTGTACAAAGTCATTGGACAGCAGCTCCTTTCGTATGAGGAACTCTGTACCGTCCTAACTCAGATCGAGTGCTTACTCAACTCGCGCCCGCTGACAGTACTCAGCTCGGATCCAGCGGAGCCCTCGGCACTTACTCCGAGCCATTTCTTACATACTGCGCCTCTGTTTTCTTTGCCTGCGCCTGACGTAAGCGCAGACAAGGTCAGTTTGCTTGATAGGCATTCGCTCATGGACAATATAGTCCAAGCCTTCTGGAATCGTTGGAGGATGGAATATCTACATAGCCTACAAGTTCGCCAAAAATGGAATACGCCTACTACTCCCATCACTACGGGAACCGTCGTGGTAGTGATAAATGATATCGTACCGCCTTTAGCTTGGCCTTTAGCCGTAGTAGATAATGTGCATCCTTCCAAAGACGGTGTCATACGCGTAGCGACTGTGAGAATCGCCGGGAGAACTTACCTCCGTCCAGTTGTTCGCTTATGCCCTCTTCCAACACAATAATAATTAAATATCGTTTCACTGTTTAAAAAGTAGTTATATCGTAAATTTTATATTACGTTACCTATCTTATTACGTTACTAATTACGTTACCTATCTTATTCGTGATAAATTCACATATTTTTCTGGTTCTATGGATTTCTTATTCCTAATTTGCGACGCATTGCGCGCCTGTTTCCTTTTGAGCCTATGGCACGTACACACGGGACGTGATTTCTATCAGGAAATATAATTGTATAGATAATAATTAAATAAATAAGAAGCACGTCCTGCCATAACAACAGTATCGTCAGTCAGCAATAATGCAAAGACTGACGATTCCCCACTCTTGAATTACTCGTAAAAATTAGTATATAAGCTGTAGGATTAACAATAATAAATTAATCAATAAACAAGTGAATCCAATTGTGGTATCTCTCTACCTAGCCCGCAATATTGGTGACCCCGACGTGATGTAGGCCAACGTGATGTAGCCCGACGTGATTACTGAGCAACGGACCTGGTTTTTGCCTGCCGGACTCAGTTGATCTCCGTGGCGCTAAATATTGGGAAAATTACCCGTTAGCCCACGAGCTTGCGACGTGATCCTAGTTGAGCGACGGTCCTGGTATCTTGCCTGCCGGTCTCAACTGATCACCAACCACCACTACATTCGCGAATAGCACATTCCAGTTGGCTTCCCACAAGCGGGTCCCACCAGCTGGAATTTCAAGAGGCTAACTAATCCGAAACCGACCGCGACATGGCACCAACAATCGCTGGAACGCCTGCTAAAAATCCAGGCACATCATCCGAGTAAACCAGCGACAGCCAAGTGGTGGCTGCGATTACAATTGCGGAGCGCATACCACAATTTTGGACGGATTCACCACGCCTTTGGTTCGCTCAATACGAGGCCATCATAGCCTTTCAAAAGCAAGGTGACGAGTACAGATATAACAATGACATCGCAAAACTCCCAAAGGAAGTCATACATCAGGTTAGCGACCTCCTTACAAGCCCGCCAGATGCCGACAAATACGCCACAATCAAAGACCGGCTGATCGGTTGCTACGAGGAAAGCGAACACAGACGCTTCAACAAACTACTTTCGGAGATGGACTTAAGATGAAGGAAGCCGGTAGCGGAAAAATGAATGATGACACCATACGACTACTATGGTTCAGACAACTTCCCGCCGCACTCACCTCCATTTTGGCAGTCTCCGAAAACCTAGAATTGGCGAAATTATGCGAGATGGCAGATAGAATATACGAAAATATGCGATACACAAAAAACCAGTCGTCACAAGAAACTGCAAACGTAAGCTTGATAACAACGCTCACGTCACAAATAGCAGCGATGCGTATTGAAATAAACGAGCTACGTATGAATAATCGCCGACCTTTGCAACGCAGCACATTCCGCGCAAGGCCGCGCTCACGATCACGGTCACGAACTAGGCTATGTTATTACCACGCCAGATTCAAAACAAAAGCGTATAAATGCGAACAGCCATGCGCATGGAAAAATGAACCCAACCAAAAATCGGGAAACTAAAATTAGCGCAGAATGAGACGGGACTCTGTGCTATATACCCCTCAAACCGTCTTACTATTACCGACTCTAACAGTGGTTATAGATTTTTAATAGACACGGGGGCACACATATCGGTTTTACAAAGCGCACAGATCAAGAAACCCGCAAGCAAGTACAAATTATATGCCGCAAATGGGTCTGAAATTGCAACTTACGGTGAACACACCTTAACATTAGACCTCGGCCTTCGCAGACCATTCACGTGGACTTTCATAATAGCAGATGTTAAAATGCCAATAATAGGAGCGGACTTCTTAGAGCACCACAAATTATTAGTGGATCTGCACTAAAGAGGTTGATCGATGAGTAAACGAAATTAGCGACACCCGCCAAAAGCACCAGATCAAAATTACCTTCCGTGAGATCAATCGATGCAAACTTACCAGGAGGCATAAAGCACCTGTTAGAAAAATACGAAAGTATTACGAGAATAACTTCGTTTAAGAAACGTCCAGAACATGGAATACAGCATCACATCATAACCAAAGGTCCTCCTGTATACGCTCGTGCGCGCCCATTACCGCCCGACAAATATAAGGCAGCAAAAAAGGAGTTTCAAGAGCGAATAAACCTTGGAATAGTCGAGCCATCAAATAGTCCGTGGGCATCTCCTCTTCACATGGTAAAGAAGAAGAATGGAGAGTGGAGACCGTGTGGGGATTACCGCGCGTTAAACAAAATAACTATCCCCGACAGATACCCATTACCACGACTATTAGACAGAAAAGGCATTTAACCAAATCGAGGTGGCGGAACCGGAAAAGACCGCCATTATTACCCCTATGGGGCTGTTCCACTGGAAATATATGCCCTATGATATCCGAAATTCTGGCCAAACATTTCAAAGGTTCATGGACTCCCTATTCCGAGATCTGGACTATATATACGTCTTTGTCGACGATATACTAATCGCCAGCCAGAGTATCGTATGTTCATTGAATCTTTACTGAAACCAATAACTGGACCTTTAAATGAAATAACAAATAAAGATTCTAAAATAAATGAAAAATATGAAATAAGCACCCCAAGATAAGTTAAACGAATAAAGAAACATAAATTTGCTGATACACCTCAAGAATTAATAGAAAAAATGAAACCGAGCCTTAACGATTCACATGGTGATTTAATTAATGCTTACCAGGAAGAAAATGTTAGCAATGATAGTACAAGTGATTTAGAATCTAATGAAAATAATAGAGCCAATATAAGCACAACATCTTTTGAAACTCCAGTTGATAATAAAGATAGATAATAGATGGCGCTAGCTGTCACGTTAACATCGAGTCCGTGTTATTTTACCATTAAAAATATAAAAACAGTTATAAAAAGTGTTTTGACTATATAAATATTTAAAAAACTATTTAAAGTTTTAGTGACAATGTTATCCAATGAATAGCAAAGCAGACACTCATAAAATCAATCATAATTCAAAATAATCGAAACAATAAACCACAAAAAGTGCTAAATGAAATATAATTTCCCATTAAAACTCACTAAAATTAAGAATATAAAGTTATAAAAGTATCCAGTGAATTATAGAACCGAAGAAAAGTGGCTAAAGTGTAAAAATAAAAACAGCAAATCATCTTCTCTTGTGTCCAAATAAGTGTGAACAAGCCCTATCCTTCATAATATTGTAGCAAATTAACAATCATAAACAGTTATTTCTCGTATCAAGTCGTAATATTGTGCAAAACAGTGATATTTATGTAAATAAACCAATATGAGAAGTGTTTAAAGACTTTGGAATGTTGCAAAAAATTCCAAATCAATGAATCATAATAACAGAACTATCTGATTTGAAAAAATTAGGATCTCTCTAGTGAAGCAAAAATTCGCAACACATATCTAACGATCCCGTAGCACAGCGGTATAGCGCAAGACTTATGTGCAGTGCGCGTCGAGTTCGAACCAGGGTGCCATTAAGTTGTTTTTGGATTTTCATAATCTAAAACATTGGCAACCTAGTTCTTTGATTCAACCAAGCCAAGACAAGAACACCGAAATACGCGACACTTTGTAGTGTATTGTATAGTCTATAAATTACAGCATAGGTGGCGCTGTAAGTCATGGATACCAACATCACTCATCGGCGACCTCCCAAAACAAAAACAAACTCACTGGATGACGACGCCATTTACCTGACCAATAATAGTAGCAGAACAATGCTAAATTCGACTATGCTGAGTATACCCGATAGCTTATTAGACAATAATGATAGTATATGCAAACTAAACGAACAAGTTAGAACACTAGCTATGCAATTATTAAGCGCTCACCTGGAAATTGACAACTTAAGCAGTGAAAATTCCCGTTTAAAAATCGAACTAGAAAGTAGTTTAAAAGCGATTAGCACGTACAAGAAGATATGTCAGACCCCAGAGCGAATAAATACAACACCTCACAAACGTCGAAACCAAACACTTCATCAAGATGCTTCATCTCCGACTTGTTTTCTGTTACCTAAAGATAAACCACAAAAAAGCGACACTGTAGCCTCCACTATGCACACTATAGGCACTCAGACTGACAACATCGCACGGACACCACCATCCACAAAGCCGGTTGCAGTGACATCTAATATTAGTAGTGACCAATCCCGGTGTTCACATTCTAAACACCCAAAACTTATTTCTAAAATGAATAATCAACATCAAAAAACCAAATTATGCATACTTAGTAGCAGCAACATAAGAACCCACTTGTCTACAATTCAAGATGTTTTTATTGAAAATAAATTCGAATACTGTCACTACAAAATGACAAATTCAAACTTAAGAGATCGGCTAAGCAACCTACAAGATAAACTGAGAGGCTTCACCTTAAATGACTACTGCATTATAATTCTGGGAGAAAATGATCTCAAAAGGGAGACTCATCTCATAGACCTAATAAATACATTAAAACATTCCCTACAGGGCATTATACACACCAACAAAATCATCTGTGCACCCACCTATATAAAAGGTGCTCTAATGTATAATTACAGGGTGGATATGTTTAACGGTTTATTATCTTCGGACATGCAAAAAAATGACTACGGATACTTCTTTGACAGCAATTTAACACTAACACATGACATGTTTTCATATAACACTGGCAAAATGAATAGAACCGGAATGCGAGATATATATAGGAGGATTCAAGATAATATTTTAGTTGACATAGATACATTCTCATTCCGTGAATTACCATTATTCGAAAATCAGTATGAAAATACACCCGCAGAAGACAACTCAACGTCAAACCAGCTTTTTAACATGTTTACAGTGTGTTTAGAGGATTTACGTAGGAAAGGTATGGATGTCAATATTCTATGTTTTTGCGAGCACAATATGATGGTATCAGACGTAAACTTATTGTATGTTCCTAATTTTAAACTAGCCACATATTTTACTAGGAAATCTAGAGATGGTGGTTCCTGTATTATGGTCAAAATCGGAATTAAATACAAAGTTATTGATAATATTGTGAATCTTAGTGTATCCAATGTTCTTAAAAGCTGTGGAATCGAACTTACTGACCATAATATTATAGTTGTATGTATATATAGGAACCCGCAATTTAGAGACGCTAGAAATAAGTTTGATATTTTTCTTAATAATTTTGACAACATTCTAAATTTGATTTCATTTAATAATAATAAAAAAGTCATCGTCTGCGGAGACTTTAACATTGACATATTGAAAAAGACTACGTTTTCACGCCAATTTATTCAGTTGTTGGAGGGATTTAATTTAAAATGTGCTATAAATACACCAACACGGCCATCTAGCGGCAAGTGTTTTGACAACATCTTACATAACATGTGTGGAAGTAAAAGTAAGGTTTTGGAACTAGCTGTTTCAGACCACACAGCTCAGCTACTACAATGTCGTGTAACTAAAACTTGTAGATATGACCACTGGTTTGTATATCGACGTGACTTTTGTAAAGAAAATATGGAAAAATTTATTGAGTCCTTGAAATGCCTCAAATTTACCGATGTATACGAAGAGACAGATTCAAATATTGCTTTTAACTTATTCCACGAAACATTCTCATTATTTTATAATCTGTGTTTTCCAAATGTCAGAGTAAAAAAATCAGTCAAAGTAAAATCCAAATGGATAACTCACGGTATTAGAACTTGTTGTAAGAGAAAGCGCCAATTACTTTGGAAATATAGACAACATCCGACTAAGGAAAATAAAAGCAACTTTAAAGCACTATCTAGCAGACTTAAGAAAATAATTCAATATACACAACGATCACGAAATACCAACTCCTTACACCTTGCACAAAACAAATGTAAAGCCACCTGGCAAATAATAAATCCCAAACGACAGCATTGAACGAATCAAATCAAATGACCAAAGTATTTTGACTAACAACCGCGATTGCGCAAGCTTTTAATTATTTTTATGCAGACACAGTAACTCCCTCTACCACCATAAATAGCCCTAAATCTTGCCTTCCAAATACTATATCATCAATGTTCATGCAGCCTACAATACCACAAGACATACATCAAATAATTATGAAACTAAAAAACACAGCCAGTACAGGATATGACGGTATTAGTACCAAGATTGTGAAGAGTGTTTCTAGCATCATTGCTCCCGTACTAAGCAATCTTGTCAACAACTGTATCGCAGACGGTATTTTTCCGGATAAATTGAAGCTCTCAATAATTAAACCTCTTTACAAAAAAGATGACAAAGAAAATATGACTTCTCATAGGCCAATAGCTCTGGTGCCAGTATTTTCTAAAATATTCGAAAAAGTTATTCATAATAGTCTCACCAACTACTTCGAAAATAATAATTTGTTTACAGACAAACAAAAGGGATTTCGTAAGAATAAATCTATAAATGTAGCCATATATGACTTTTTAAAGACAATTATCTTTAGGGTGGATAAAAGACAGCCAGTTCAAGCATTATATATGGACATGACAAAAGCTTTCGATTATGTGGACCATAAAATTTTAATAGAGAAATTAAATGCCTACGGTATTCGAGGAAATTTGTCCAATCTTCTAGAATCGTACCTCATAAACCGTCAACAAATTACGGTAATAAATAAAATATGTAACAGGACCATGACTGAGATTTCCTACAAATCGGATGCTAGAACAATAAGCTATGGAGTGCCACAGGGAAGTATACTTGGACCACTTTTGTTTATCATTTATATCAATGATTTCCCATCGGCCACATCATTTCCTATGATTATGTACGCCGACGACAGTACGGTCGTATTCGATAGCGACATTTCTGATTCCAATGTTTCGGTAATCAATAAAAATATTGCTTCTCTGATTGATTGGTTGGAGACAAATAATCTCAAAATTAACTTAAATAAAACTAATATAATGGATTTTAGTCAAAGAGTAAACAGGACAAATTAAGATATAAAATATAACGCAATAAAAATTAATGACATTAAAGTAACAAGATTTTTGGGCCTACAAATTGAATGCACTCTACAATGGAACGCACAGATCGAAATGGTGACCAATAAAGTACATCAACATGCATATGCGCTGTACATGTTAGGCAAAACTGTAAACAAAGACGCAGTGCTAACAGCATATTTTGGATTAGTCGCTTCCACCTTGAGGTATGGAATCATGTTTTGGGGTAATGCAACCGGCAATGATCTAGTATTCAAAGCACAAAAACGATGCATTAGAGCCATATGCAAGATTAAAACCACTGAAACATGTAAACCATACTTCATTAGTCTGAGGATTTTGACGATGCCATGTTTGTATATCCTTGAAACAGTTATGTTTGTCAAACTGAATTGGGAGAAATTCGCAGTTATAACCAGCAGTCGTAGATCCGACAAGCTATGCCTCGTGCCAGCCAAAACGGCCCTACTACATAAAAGTATATTCGTAATGGCACCCAAGATCTACAACAAACTACCTAAAGCCATAAAATCCTGCGAAAACTTGCAAATGTTTAAGAAAGAAGTACAAACATTCTTACTCGATAAAGCATACTACTCAATTGATGATTATCTTAGTGACAAGGACATTTAACTTAATTTATTATATATTTTTTAGTATGTTTTAATTTCTGACTTAATTTTCTTTTTATTTTATTCTTTTATTGACTTAAGTTATTTCATTGTTTGACATCTTTGATACTAATATTTCGTTGACATTCCATAAATTGACATAGTATTAAATTAAAATATTTGTACATCACACAATGTGGTAGAATATAGAGGACATTGTAACATTTTTTATAAGATCTGTAACTAACCTATGTTCCACAAATAAATGATTATGATTATGATGATTATGATTATGAAAGTCCTCATACTTCTAGAACAAAAACAGTAGTATCCACTGAAAATATACCTTTTGGTATAAGAAATGAAAGAGGAAAACTTTTTATGGGATCCTCACAAGTAACTTTTTATGATAACAGTATCATTGTAGCTGGACGTACATATATCAAAACAATTGGCTTAATGGAATTACTGATGAAAAAAATACCTGATATAACGACAGTAACTGAAGATGATAAAAGGAATTATAAAACTATGTTGACAAACACAAACGCTCATCGACGTGATTTTGATCCCTCTAAACCTATCAAAAGTAATAAAGGTTTAAAATATACACAAATAATAAAACCACTCTTTAAAAATGATGGAAGTTGCAGGACCGAAAATTTAAATGTTCATGGATCAGGTTTACCTTTTATAGTGAAAAAGCTAAAAAGAGATACTGATTACATATATTGGGATGACCCCAATGAACTAGTTGAACGATTAAAGTTACTATGGGCATCAAGAGACGCAGGTAATACTGGAGTAAATAACGAAATAATATCCATAATTGAAGAGTTAAGAGAAAGTGAAAACAATAATAATAAATAAATATTCCACAACATTTCACACAACGCTATCTAGATCCATGGTAAGCATAGCTTAACTAGCTTGTGTTATGGAATCTAGAATGCGGATATACATACTTAGATACTTTTTGTTGTAAATACATACATATTATACATAGAAACACCCAGACCAATGCAAATATCCATATTCATGCATACAAATATTTGCACTGAGCAGGGATCGAACCCGCGCCTCCTGCGTAGCCGCCGCGTTCACTACCGCCACGCCACCAACGTTATATAGCAGAATAATCTTATTAATATGTTGATGTAGTTAAAAAATAAATTAATATTATACTTCTACTCAATATAAGTATCTTCCTTAATGCAAATTTTATTAGTCTCACTTTATACTTTCTGCAGAAATGTTCTTATAGAAATGAATGTTGATAAATTTGGACACCACAGTCACAAACGTTTACGTAGACCGGAAATATACTTTGATCCTAGCGAAGCATTAGTGAAATCAGGAAACGGAGATTTTGATTTGCAGTCAGTTAGATTAAGAAGTGTGAAATTCCCTACAACACCAGATGAAGTTGTGAATAAAGAGTATGTTGATAAACTCTTTAGTAATAATGGCAACACTGTGGATATAAAAAAAGTACTAATGAAGTCTGAAAATAGCGATTTTAATTTAAATTCAGCAAGATTGAAGGGGATTAAATATCCTACAGATGCTGATGATGCAGCAAACAAGCAATACGTTGACACTTTGATTGATGAACTTTGTACAAAACAACATTTTGAAACTAAATTATATGAATTTAGATTAAATATTATGTCAATTTTAAAGAAACATTTGGAACAATATTATACTAAAACAGAAGTAAACAATATCGTTTTATCAAAAACTGTGAAGAAATAATGAGTAAACGACAGGTTGTTGACGAACTTCATAGAGCGGCAAGAAGAAATTTTCCACGCCGCTGTGTAACATTAAAGGGTATAGATGATTTATGGCAGGCTGATTTAATTGATATGCAAAGTCTTGCAAAAGATAATAATAGTTTCAAATACATTCTAGTTATTATAGATACCTTCTCAAAGTATGTTTGGACAATACCAGTAAAATCGAAATCAAAATCTGAAATAACGACGTCTTTTTATCGTTTTCTTGCAAAATCAAGACGACGACCTAGGAATATGCAAACAGATTTAGGTAAAGAATTTTATAATGATGAATTCCGTAAGTTAATGTGTTCAATGAATATAAATCATTACTCCACATATTCTGTTAAAAAAGCGTCCATTGTAGAAAGAGTTATCAGAACCCTAAAAAACAAACTGTATAAACATTTTAGTTTTGTTGGCAATTATAAATGGATTGGTGAACCTTTGTATAATATTGTTCATTGTTACAATAATACTGTGCATAGGATTACAAAACATAAACCAAAAGATGTTTGCTCTAAAAATACATTAAATGTTTTAAAAAACATTGCACAGTCTTATGGAAAACGATTTTTAATTAAAAACCACAAATTTGATGTAGGTGAACACGTTTGCATTAGCAAATATAAAGGTCAATTTGAAAAAGGATACACTCCTAATTAGTCAACTGAAATATTTAAAATTATAAAAATAAATGACACCAAACCTATTACTTACCAAATACAAGATCAACGAAAGCAACCAATTTTGGGTTCATTTTATGAACAAGAACTTCAGAAAACAAAACATTCTGACATATATTTAATTGAGAAAGTTTTAAAAAGAAATGGTAATAAGCTCTATGTTAAATGGTTAGGTTTCAGTGAAAGTGAAAATAGTTGGATAGACAAAAATAAAATTGTATAATTAAAATAAGTATATATGTTTTGTACTTTCATCTCGTTAGTCATTATATAGAAAGAAATGCATGGAGGAGGACTTGTGAATAGTATAATTAATAATTTGCCTTTCGAAGCACATTTACCTGGTTATAACTACTGTGGTCCAGGAACAAGACTACGCGAACGATTATTAAGAGGGGATAAAAGAATAAACGCCCTAGATGAAGCTTGTAAACATCACGATATTGCGTATTCAAATTATACAGATTTAAATAAACGCCACAAAGCAGATGAACTTTTGCTAACTATGGCTAAACGTCGTTTGAAATCTAAATCAGCAGGAAAGGGGGAAAAAATTGCTTCTTGGGTAGTAAGCAAAATAATGAAAGCCAAACTGAAGTCAGGAGTTGGTGTCAAAACATTTAAAACACTTGTTTCTAAAATTCGATCAAAAATAAAAAAGAGTAAGTCAAGAAACAACAAATCAACAATAAAACAAGCTTATTTAGCTGCTAGGATTTTTTTTCCATACAATCGTAAAATTCGGATTCCTCGTGTTATTCCTCTACCGAAAACTGGAGGTATTTTACCACTAATAAACACACAAATACTTAATAATAAACACATTGGGTAGCATATGTAAAAGTAAAAAAATATTGTGAATATTTTGATAGTTTTGGGGATTTGAAACCCCCTATTGAATTAGTACGTTATCTGAAGACTAGAGATATATTTTATAATTATAATAGATATCAACAGTTTAATTCAGTGAACTGTGGTCATTTATGTTTACAATACTTGAAATGTTTCTGGAAAAAATACTATTTATAATATTGCATTGTTTAATTTTTGTCATTAGTACAATGTCTTTTACCTTGTCTATAACTGGTAACACATCTATGCTATCCACATATTATTCACCTGCGCTTCAACTTGAAGGAGAATATGAATGTGCACTTATTTATTTTTCTACGTTTAATTCTATTCCAAATATTGATAGTAAAAATAATAAGTTTTACTATGGTCAAAATGAAGTTATTGAATTACCTGAAGGCGCTTATGAACTTCAACATGTAAATTATTATATTAAAAATAACATTAAAGGTGCATCTTTTAAATTGGATTGTAACAATAACACGTTGAAAACAACTGTCTTTTGCACAAAAGATATTCATTTCGAAAATAGTAATTCTCTGGGGACATTATTGGTATTGGTTTCGGTGAACAAGTTCTTGAAGCCAATATAATACACGTATCTCAGCTTCCAGTTAACATTTTAGCAACAACCGTGGTGAGAATCGAATGTGATATAGTCACAGGATCGTTTATCAACGGTAAACCCAGTCATATTATTTATGAATTTGCACCAAATGTGCCGCCTGGTTATCGGATTGTAGAAGTTCCGAAGAACATAATTTATTTTCCAATCAATCAGAATAGTCTCAATAGCGTTAACATTCGTTTGTTAGACATAAACAATAATCTAGTAAATTTACGAGGTGAGGAAGTACAATTATTGTACTTACATCTAAAAAAGAAATGATTCTCTACGATAAAATAAATAAATACGAAACGCCCAAAACTAAAAATGTTAGTATATATCGAGCTGTCTCCAAGAGACCATTAATTAAAAATAGACGAAAACTATCGCAAAAAATAAATATTTTTCAATATATTGGATTACTAAAATGAATATGTTAGATATATTTTCAACACCTACGAACGACAGCACTACAGATGGAATTGAATTTCATTCGTATAAACCATACGTAACTACATATAACAGGAATGATGAGATTCGGATACCAATCAATCAACAAGATTTATACGTATTCCCATCAGCAAGTACTTTATATTTGGAAGGAACAGTGATTGTAAAAAAAGGAGATGGAACTAAAGCCACATCCATTCAATTTACAAATATTTTTTTCCTTTACTTCTTTCAAGATATTCGATATGAACTGAATGGAATAGAGATAGATAAAATTAAAAATGCTGGGATCACTACAACCATGAAATCATTATTAAGTATGAATGAAAGTGATGCAAAAAGTTCTAAGGCTTGGGGTTGGAATATTGAAGGCGTTAAAAATATAGATGGAGGCAATTTTTCAGCATCTATCCCTCTCAACACTATTTTTGGGTTTGCTGAAGATTACAAAAAGGTAATAACAAACTGCAAACATGAGCTAATCCTGTTACGAAACAATACAAACCTCAATTCCTTGAAACTAAGTACCGGCGAAGTTGTAGAAGATATAATAATAAAAAAAATTATATGGCGTGTTCCCCATATAAAAGTTTCAGATAAAACAAAGCTTCATTTTCTAAAAGTTTTGGATAAAGATAGATCTTTACAATTAGCGTTTAGAAATAGGGATCTGTATGAATACCCTCTATTACCTAAAACTACAAAACACACGTTGTCTGTTAAAACTTCATCTCAGATTGAAAAACCCAGATATGTAATTAAAGACGTGAATGGATGAAGGGCGTAACTAACATTTTTGAGATTTTTGATTTTTTGCATTATATGACGGTTATAGGTGTATATAAACAATATTAGACCAAAAAACCCCGGAATTTAAGCTCAGTTTCAAAAATACCAGAAGATGAAGGACATAACTGCAACAAAAAAAGCAAAAGTGTCATGGAAGAAGGAGGTATGTGACTTAACACCTTCTTCCATTTGAAATTGGTTAATTAAACGTATTTCTTCCATGGAAGAAGGGGCTATGTGCAGGAAAATGCACTGCCACGATGCTTTATTTGCTGCTCTTCTATGTATTCTACTAGACTAGCTGTATATAACAAAAAACTTAGTAACTATCCTGAAAAATCACTACCTACTTGAGTAACAACAATGAGTAACAACGAAGACGCGCAGCAGTGGAAAAATTTTGTAAATCCACGAATGATCAATCGTTGAAGATATGTCATGTTGCGCATCAGCAGCCAACATCGCGCATGTGTTACCGATCTTCACGCATTGCATGTCAAATATGAAAGAATCCAATCTGATTTCGCTCTGACTTCGTACCAACTTCATTCAGACTCCACCCCGACTCACTCCAACTACAAACCGACTCCACTCCGGCTCTAAGCCAACTCCACTCCGATTCACAACCGACTCCTCTGCAACTCTAAACCGACTTCACTCCAACTGTGAGTCCTTCCCAATTCCACTCGGACTCCCTCCAACTCCAAATCGACTCCACTCCGGCTCTAAACCGTCTCCGCTTCAGTTCCAAGGCGACTCCATTTTGACTCCAAACCGACTTCAATCCACCTTCCTCCTACTCTACTCCGACTCCTTCCAACTCCACTCCCGCTCAAACACCAAACTGATTCTAACTCCCAACCGACTCGACTCCACCTCCCTCCAATTCCAAACAGACTGAAAATGGACACCATTCCGGCTCTAATCCGAGTCCACACAGGTTCCAAGTCGACTTCGTTCCAACTCTAAACCGACTTCCGCCGCTTCGAAATTCAGACTTCATACCGACTTTATACCAACTCCAAACCGACTTTACTCCAACTCCGAACCGACTTCAAACCGACTCCTAACCGAATTCACTTCGATTCCCTTCCTACTCCAAACCGACTCCACTCGGGCTCTAAACGGACTTCACTCGGGCTCTAAACCGACTCCACTCCAACTCCCTTCTACTCCACTCCACTACCTGCAACTCCGAACCGACTCCAAACCAATTCCACTTTAAATTGAAATCGACTCCGCTCGGAAATCCTCCGAGTTGCTCCTTAAGTTAACTGGCTAATTAAACCACTAAAAAAAAAAGACTGTTCAAGTACTCACCAAGGAAAGGATGTCTGTTTCTGTTAAACCTGGTATTAAACGTTCTGTTGAACAGCATCAGAGACTCCGTGGCTGCTCATTTATGCTGTTTGTATCGAACTGGTGGATTGGACAGGGGTAGTTTGATGAGAGAGATGAAAGGCGGCGCTTGCTCTCCGCCCGAAGTTACATGTGGCGACGACCGAGTATATGGCGTACTCCACAGATCCTACACCCGACCGCACAGGTGATGACTTGGCGTCAACGCATACATTGCTGCTATATGGGTCAAGCGGCGTGAGGTAACAAGTGGCATTTGTGACCTCAAGAACCTGTCCGCATACACGGCTGTGAAGCATGGCCTTTTCTAGGGCAACAGAAGCAGGAGCTGCGTGTTACGGATATGAATATGCTGCGGTGGATGGATTGAGTACACCTAAGCATAGCGTGAGGAAGTCACGCATCCGGGGCAGCCTTGTCATGTTGGCTTGGCTACGTTTAGCCATACCACCTGCACCGAGCCCCGGTAAGAGGGTAGACCCAAAAATGCTGACTTTACTTCATGGAGGATGATATGCGTGCCAATAGTCTCACACCATAGGTGCCCAAGACCGTGTAAAGTTCAAATGTAAAGCCGGAAAGCGGATCACGGACTCCGGGGTGAAAGCCTCGGATGCGACCGGGACTAATGCAAAGATGATGATGAATGATTGTCTTGACTGTTCTAAAGTGTAAAAAGTTTGTAGTGTGACCGGTATTTAGCAGTAGACATTAAAGTTGGAAGAAAGTAAAGTACCAACTTACTAGTTTATTTCTGAGAAAACGTAAGTTAATGTTTAAAAAACATATAAAAATCTGGAAACCTGAATATCAATATTGATAACATAACCTCGTTGCCCAAGATTAAGTTGATAAATTTGAAATATATGCATGTTGTTATGTTATTTAATGTTACATACTCCCTTCTTCCAATCTTAATATTCGTAATTTCTATTACATTGTCAATGGAAGAAGAATGTATATGCACAGTTTTCCAAATAAATAAATTTCCATCCACTTATTTGTATGTTTATGCATCTCCGATAGTAAATATGGACAATTACTATAATTTGACCCCATAATATTACGACATAAATTATAAGAAAACATAATAATTGCAAATGAAATGTTCAAACTTTGAAGCCGATTATCTCGATATTTAGAAATTGTTGGTTACCTCCTTCATCCACTCACCTCTTCAATTATAGGTTTACAAACAAATAGAAAACATAATTCAAGTGCTGATATGTCTCGATTTGATCATTGCAACTTACGCGACGTTAAAGTCTATCTCAACTCTACATATTAACCTTATGAAAACTTAAATGCAAGCTTTTCTAACAACAATATAGCTTTATTATATGAGCAATATGCAAAATTTCAACAGTCTTACTATGGACGTCGACCAGAACCATTAATGTCTCCTAAAGAATTTAAGGACATTGCTCCCCTATTTGTTATTGATTGCTCTAGACAGACCGATAATATAAAAACTGGTCCTGTCGTTGATGTGCGTGTTGAAATTGAAAGTGAGCAAGAATTACCTGATCAGACCTCGGGTTACTGTCTTATTCTCAACGACTGTATCGTGGAATATAAACCACTAAGCAATATTGTTAGGAAAATATCATGAATCAGGATATCATTATTGTTGATGTACAAGGTTTTAAAGACAGAAAACAGAAATAATAATTTCATCATAAAAGAGCTGGCTTTAGCTACAGTTTATTACACTCAAACTTTTCTGATTAAACCGCCATATTCATTTAATTATTTATCACAAGAAGAAAAAAAGCAAACGAAATGGATAGAACGAAATCGAGGTCTATATTGGAGAGAAGGCTACATAGACCATAGAGAATTCAAACGTATTATTGTACCATATCTAGAAAATAAAACTATTATACTTAAAGGGTTAGAAAAAATAAAGTGGTTGAAAGAATTATATTCTAACTGTAATCCTATTAACATAGAAGATATGGGTTGTTGTAATTTAATGTCCTTGATTAATATGTATAGCCAAAATATGAATTTGAAATGTATTTAATTTATCATAAAAAGTATTGTGCTTTAGCAAATGTTATTTGTATAAAAAATGGTATAAAGATAATTGTATATATTGGGATTAATAAAACTAAATATAAACTTATACAGATTTTTATTTTACCACAAAAATCTCTACGATCAATTAATAATAAAATTTATTATATTATATTTTATTTACAGTTATATTTTTTTATTAATACACAATATTGATAACAATAAATCTTAAAAAAATAAAACATAAATTAAATCAAGAACTATAATTAATAAATTTAATAAAAAAATAAAAAATAAATTATGAAAGGAATAACCACACATTTTTAGATATGTTGTGAATTAATTTTTCTGCCTGGTCCGATATCTCATCAACTGTATCTTTTACTATATATTGTGCGTTAATAATCTCCTTGTCTTCATCTTCACTCTCCCTTGATTCACTCAGGTCTTTTATCACTATTTTTATCAAACGTCGTCCTTTAGTCAGTTCACTGTTGATTATATATGAGGGCTTATTATGTTTCTTAACAGTTTTACTCACAATTGGCTTTTTGCGCTTGGATGAATTCCTTTTGGCTTCCGTTTTATTTACAGCAACTTCATGTAGTGGTGATATTAACCACGATCTAACGTTGTCATTGTCAAATGCGTATGGATCTTGCGCATCCGGGAGAGATTCAGGAGAATATAAGCCATTTAGCATTCCGTTTCTCTCTTCTATATCTATTATTGGGAGGATACTTTCGTTTGTATTCTGAAACAAAAATCAAGTTTAGTTACCACAAGTTAAGTTTTATCACACAAAAGATTACAAAAGACATCAGAAATCAAAATCTTACCATGTTGTATATAGATGTGTACGCAAATTAATAAAGTTTAAAGTGGTTCGTATAATGTACTGTTCCAAACCTCACGGCTGTCTAATGAATAATGAAGTAATAAACTTTGAATAAAAGCGCTATTACATTGTTGAAAGTTGATACTATTGAACAGGTTGAGACATGAAAGTAATAATTCCAAATAAAAGCGCAATTACATTGTCCATATGTCTGAAAGTTGATACTATTGAACAGGTTGAGACATGAAAATAATAACAAATGCCTCAGAATAGTCTCAGATTATTCATTCAAGTTCCCATTTATAGCACAAGTGTAGGATATTAATTAAAATAAAATTATTTTTTAAGCATGTTTTATTTATAATTACAACTTATTTCTAAACTACATTTAGAGTACACACATAAATTAGGTACATAACTTATTTCTAAAACATATTATTTTCGGATTTTCAGCATATTACATATTAACAAGGTTTTCAATATATTAACATGATTGAGACATGTACTCTACTTTTTAAATTTCAGAAAAGTTTTAGTTAACAATAGATCATACAGTTGCTGTGGCAAACTTTAGCTTCCTATTTTAATTTTTAAAACTACAGGTACTAAAGTAAAGTTAAAAGTTAAAAATACTTGTGTGTCCCCATGCTAGAGTTGAAACCTTATCTTTAGATATGACTCTCTTATCATCATCGCCAGAAAGTGCAATTTTTTTTTTTTTTTTACAGCACATGTAAATAACTCGTGTTTTATGGATTTGAATAAAATATTTGTCTTATGAATAATATTACCTTTGTACAGTGTATTTTGGTAATCGGTAACATTAAAATCGCGTACAATATTTTTTTTAATCCCCTTTGCTTTTTTATAGTGCTATCAACTGTTTTAATACAATACAGCTTTGAACGAAGGGCTACAAATTCACTTATAATTTTACCGGCCATTTCATCCTTAAATACGCCTGGAACTTTTTTATTTTGTATGGGCAAAGTATATTGATTGGTTTTACAAAAATTACTGGTGTCAAAATAAGACAAAAAATGGTTTTTTATGTCATCGTAAAAATCATGGGTTCGTATATGATACACAAAACTGTCTGTGCCGTATAACACATCTGTACACGATTTTTATAAAAAGGTAGCATGACAGAGTAGTGGAAGTCGTACATGTGACTTTTTGACAATTCTAGTACAGTAAAGCCAATGTATATTGGTTTATCCAAAATTATTTGTTCAGGATTTAATTGTATCGCTACTAGATTTTCGCTAAAAACTTTTGCACTATGGAAATTTGGACGGGGGTGCTGGGTAGGACAACCTCCACGTGGTGCACCCTGGTAACGTGGACGACGATGTGGGCTTCGCGCGAGGCGCACGTCATCGCCCACGGCTAATAGTCCACCACCACCAAGGAGGGGGGGCCTTATGGCCGGTTTGGAGCTCTCCGCATGCGCTCTGCTAAGCAGAGCGTACTTAGTGGAGAACTCCCAGGGCGACGAGTACTTCGCCACTGAGTGATCAGTGGCGAAGTACACGGTCCCGTAGGGACCATCGATCGGCCGAGCCGTTACCCCGTCAGACGGGCACGGTGGCTCTTCGGAGTTGCGAGGAAGAAAACCTCTATAAAAAATCACCCCAAACCCCACGCTCTGACGCCCGGCAATGGGATGCATCGCTGGGGGGAACTCAGTGCCTAGGGCGTCACTCACTCACTCACTCACTCTCTCACTCCCATCTTCCCACCCTCATCCTCACACCCACTCCCAACCCCCCCTACTTCCACCCCAACGTCGGCGGACAGTAACCGTAAAAAAAATCAATAAATGACTATGGAAACTAAATTAAATAAATCTACCCATGAGGGTACCCGGACTCCGTCCGGGGAATCCCTTGCTGTGACTGGTGGTCGAATGGACACCCATTCGACGACCAGCCATGGCGACCCCCTCCCGGGTTCATCCCGGGTGGTATATGGGAGGGGTCACCACAGTCCCACAGGCCCAAGGGTGTGCCTCAAAACCACCCAAAAAAGCGACGCGGAAGACGTGTCGACCCATGCTGGTTCGGAGGTGGAGTCCGCTGACGACATGGATAGCGAGACCGAGGATGCCCTCGGTCTTGGTGTCATGTCCGAAGTAGGGAAAAAGAGACCTAGGTCGAGCGGACCAGGCAAGGGCCCACCTAGGAAGGTAGTGGCTACCACCGCGGGTAGAGGTCGGAAAGCCGGCCTCTACAGAGCGAAAGGGAAGGTGGCAGAGCCGCCGGCGACTGTGCCCCCGCTGCCAAGCGGAAAGGTCACGGAGGTACCGGCGGCACAGAACATCCTGACGGCGCTTTCCCGCATTTCTGGCGCCGTAAAAGGCCAGAAAAATATTGCGGGGAAAAAGAGGATCGTGGCGGACGCAGTCACAGGCGCCGCCAAAGCGCTGGAGGAGCTCCTCGAAAGGAGCGTCTCCAGCGAGGAGGGGAAGCTCCGGGCTCGTGTTGCGAGCCTGGAGACGGAGCTTGCTGACTCCCGAAAGCAGCAACAGCTGATGCGGGAGGAGATCGGCAAGCTGACGCAGCTGGTCCAGGGGGCCGGAGAGGCTCGGGGTGTGAAAACCCCCGCTCCCCGTGCACCACCTAAAGTGACACCCACAATGGTCCAGCTGCTGGAGGCCATCGAGCGACGCCTCGCCGCCCTCGAGGACCGGGCATACCGCCCGCCGCTGGCGGCACCCGTCGTCGCGCCATGCGCGGCGACGGCTGCACCCAGTGGAGCTACTGGTCCCAAGCCGAGGGCCTCTGCCCCCAAGAAGACGGCACCTGGGGGAAGTGGAGACCCCGCCTCCACAGGCACAGCCAATGCTCCCGCTGCATCCCACAACCCCTCCAGAGAGGGGGTCTGGGAGGTGGTGGGAGCAAAAAAGAAGGCGAACAAGGCCGCCAAAAAGGCGGTGAAGGCCGCCAAGAAGGCGGCAAAAGCCGCCGCAAAAGCGGCAAAGGCTTCCGCGGCGAAGGCGCCAAAGAGGCTCCGCGCTCCCCGTTCCACTGCCGTCGTCATCACAGTGACGGCGGAAGGCAAGGCGAGGGGCGTAGGGTACGCCGAGGTCCTGAGGCAGGCCAAAGCCTCAGTAGACCTTAAGGCCCTTGAAATAGATGGAGGTCTCCGGTACAAGGTGACGCGCACCGGAGCACGCCTCCTCGAGGTCTCTGGCGCCACCAGCGGCCCCAAAGCAGATGCCCTAGCGGCAAAGCTGAGGGAGTCGCTGGACACTGGTGACGTCCGCGTTACCAGACCCAACAAATGCGCGGGTCTGCGCATTTCGGGCCTGGATGACGCGGCCACGACGGAGGAGATAATCTCCGCCGTCGTGGAGGCGAGCGGCTGCCCTCGTGATCAGGTGAGGTCAAGTGAAATCCGCTTTGGCCCCGCCGGTCACGGGTCGGCAGTCGTGAGCTGCCCCGTCGCAGTGGCCCAGAAAGTGGCGGACGGACGGAGCCTCCTTGTCGGGGGCTTCCTGAGGACGCAGGCGCATCTCCTGCAGCCCCGCGAAGCCAGGTGCTTTAGGTGCCTGGTCGTGGGCCATGTAGGAGTGCAGTGTACAGCGGAAGTCACCGTGGGAGACCGGTGCTTCCGCTGTAGTCAGCCCGGTCATACGGCCACTGCTTGTGACGCTCCGCCACGCTGTTTTAAATGCGTGGCGGAGGGCAAGGAGGCCGACCACCGGGCCGGCAGTAAGGCCTGCGCTGCCTCAAGGCCAAAGCCCCTTCCGTCCGCACGGGGGGGTGAGGGTGCACGTTCGCGGCAGGGTGCGGAAATGGACGTTCATTAATGGACACCCATATCCGCATCCTGCAGGTGAACCTGAACCACTGCGCTGGCGCTCAGGACCTTCTGTACCAAAGCATCAGGCAGTGGTCCATCAACGTGGTGGTTGTCGCCGAGCCGTACTGGGTTCACCCGGGAAGCCCGGTGGATCTGGATGGCCTGGCGACTGTCTTTGGGGGGACCGGCGCGGACGACTCGCGCCTAGCGCTTATTGCTAGGGGCCCGGGTTGCGTCGCGGCGGAATATGAGGGTGTGGCTGTCGTGGCCGCTTACGTCTCGCCGAGCCTCGACCAGCATCAGTTTGAGCTATGGCTCCCTGAGCTGGACGTCGTTCTCGCTGCATGCCGGCCTCGCCCCGTCCTGGTCCTGGGAGACTTCAATGCCTGGTCACAGGCTTGGGGCTCACGGGAGACCAGAGACAGGGGGAGGATACTTCAGCACTGGGTCACTACACGTGGCCTAGTCATTCTGAACCGGGGGAATGTCGCAACCTGGACGCGGCGGGGACTCAGCTCGGTCATAGACGTCTCGTTTGCGACCCCTGAGCTCGCCCGCCGAGTCCAGGGATGGCGTGTCGTGGAGGAGGAGGAGACGTCGTCAGATCACCGATATATTCGGTTCGACGTTTCCCCCCCACCTAATCTGCCGCCAGCTATCGCGAATCCCCCGGAACCGCGTTGGGCACTCCATCGTCTGGATCCGGAGGCTCTCCTAGAGGCGGCCATTGTGCAGGCCTGGATCCCGATAGCGGACAGACCTGCCGATGTTGATGCCGAGGTGGAGTGGTTCGGGAGGGCCATGTCGCATATCTGCGATGCGGCGATGCCCAGGGCTAGGCCCAGACCGGCGAGGAGACAGGTGTACTGGTGGACGCCGGAAATCGCGCAGTTGCGCGTGGAGTGCGTTACCGCGCGCCGTCGGTACACCAGGTTCCGCCGGAGGCGTCGTCGCCCAGACGATGCGGCAGCCCGAGAGACGGAGCTCTATGATGGGTACAGAGAGGCCAAGAGGGCCCTTCAGGTGGCCATCAAGCGGTCCAAAAAGTTGGGCCGCGAGGAGCTGATGGAGGCCCTGGAGCGGAACCCGTGGGGGCGCCCGTACCTTATGGTAAGGGGTAAATTACGCCCTAAGGCGCCTCCACTGACCCAGAGCCTACAGCCGGAGCGGCTGGAGGGGGTCCTGGACTCCTTGTTCCCATCAAGAGCGGAGGAACACATACCTCCGCGCATGGCTCCGTCTCAGGTGCCCAACGCGGAAGGCAGCGAGAACGACGTGCCCGTAGTCACGGAGGGTGAGTTAGGGGCGGCTGTACTGCGGCTTAAATCCCGCAGAAACACCGCCCCTGGACCCGACGGCATTCCAGGCCGAGCGTGGGTTTTGGCTCTCGAGGAGCTTGGACCTCGACTTATAGGGCTCTTTAGCGCATGCCTCGAAAAAGGCCAGTTTCCCAAGGTCTGGAAGACAGGGAAACTGGTCTTGATCCGAAAGGCGGGGCGGCCGGCAAATTCTCCATCGGGATACCGGCCGATCGTGTTGCTTGACGAGGTGTGCAAGCTCTTCGAGCGTATTATTGCACAACGCCTCGGCAAGCACCTCACACGCGTGGGGCCTGATCTGGCAGATAGCCAGTTTGGCTTCCGGCAAGGGCGCTCCACCGTGGACGCGATCATGCGCATTAGAGACCTGACGGAGGAAGCAATCTCACGGGGTGAGGTGGTGGTGATGAAGTATCTGGGACTCGTACTCGATGGCCGGTGGAACTTCGGACATCACTTCCGAAGTTTGGTCCCAAAACTGAGGGGAGCATCAGCCGCACTCGCGCGACTGATGCCCAACATCAGGGGACCCAACGCTCCCTACAGGAGACTGTACCTAGGGATCGTGCGAAGTATGGCCCTATACGGGGCCCCCGTATGGGCGGAAACCCTGACAGCCACCAATCTGGCTAGATTGCTGAGCCCGCAGAGGGCGATGGCCGTCAGGGTGATAAGGGGATACCGCACGATCTCAGGTGAAGTGGCATGTCTCCTAGCCGGGACCCCTCCATGGGACCTGGAAGCGAGAGCCCTTGCGTCTCTGTTTAAATGGCGCAAGGAGGCGCTGGAGCGGGGCCAAAGGCCTACGGCTCGAGAAATCGAGGCCCAGCGGTCCCAGCTCCACCAGGAAACCGTGGAGACATGGAAGGTGCGACTTGAGCAACCAAAGGGGGGATTCGCCACAATCGCGGCCGTCAGACCGGTCATGGACGAGTGGCTGGAGAGGAGACATGGTGCTCTCTCCTACCGGCTGTCACAGATACTTACCGGGCATGGTAGCTTCGGTAGATATCTGTGGCGAAGACACCGGGAAACCACGGCCGAGTGTCAGCACTGCGAGGACCGCAGCGACGACACATCGCTCCATACGCTGGTGGAATGCACAGCGTGGGCGGAACAGCGCCAGGTCCTCGTGGTGGGTCTGGACGTGGACACTCTCTCGCTGGAGACCATGGTGCGAGCCATGGTCTCCAGCGGGACTAAGTGGGACTGCGCTGTCTCTTTCTGCGAACAGGTCATGCTCGCGAAAGAGGCGGCGGGGCGGGAGCGGGAGAGAACTCTCCCACCCGAGTTCCGCAGTCGGCGGCTTGGGCGCCGCCGACGTGTCTTCGCCGAAGACCATCGGCCTCCGTGACCGGGGTCCTGAGGACGGTGAGTGGGCTGCTCACCGTTCTTACAGAAGCAGGCCCATGACGGCAGCGTGACGTGAGATCACGCACGCCCCCCCCCCCCCCCCCAAGAAGCGGGGTGACACCCGAACCCTCCCCCCCCATAGACGCGGGATAACACCCGAACCACCTAGGTGAGGCCGCAGCCGTAGGTCTGTTGGTGGTCCTGGGACATCCTTCCGAGGGCTTACCCGGGGCTACCAACCGCAGACTATTAGGCGGTACGTGAGGGTTTTTTAGTCGGTAGGAGTCCGGCATAGCATCCATGAAGGATTTTCCCTCACGTTAAAAAAAAAAAAAAAAAAAAAAAATGGAAATTTGGACGTGCGATAAGGTTTTGTGCACATTTTCTTTTCTTTGTTACATTTTTTTTATCAAACCACTGAGTAACTAAATGAACATTAACCCTCTTCTCATTATTTTCTAAGGTTTTTCCAAACACACTGTTATTTAAGAGCTTGAAAAAGTCCTGGTCGAAGGCTGAAGTACTTTTTTGTCTCAGCTTAGTATTTAAATCGATGTATTCTTTTAAATATGGGCTTTGACGAAAAGTGATTACTCGATGATTTTTTTTCAAAACTAATCCATGTTTCAAATAAGTTTGTAAGTGAATGTAATGTATAACATACTTAAATTTATCGTATAAATTCGGAACTAGTTTTTGAGTTTTGCTCCCAGGAGGAATAAATTTTTCAGGACAAAATGGTAAATCATTATGTAAGTTGTGCAAATGCTTGGGATATACTATATCTACTTCTAATATGAACCCGTACTCTGCATCGATTGGTACTTTGACTATATTTAATTTGCTGATTTCGTGTTGATCCAAGAACTTGAAATTAGAAAATGGTAAGTATTGACACATGCTATATCCATATAGATTATTACAATCAATATAGGAGACGTAAGAATCAGGCTCCGAAGATTTGTAGTTCGGTAATTAAATGTTATTTGCTTGAGCATGTCTGTGAGAACACAGGCAGACCCCACCTCTAATACCACTTTGTAGCATACGCACCATAGACAAGTCATCAATCAGTTCCAATTGAATACCTGTTTTTAGTAACATTGCATCGAAAGAAAGACTAGGCGCAGTTAGATAGAAAGCCGTATCTAACTGATAGTGTTGCTTACAAGTCTGTCTAAAATTTTCAAAAATATCAGATAATAAAAGCACATCTGTTTTTAGATATAAATCCGTATAGCTATCCAAATCAGCTATTTTAAATGTAGACCAAATTAAACACGCACGACTTTATCTTCGGAGATATCTTCATCATTTAAGGAAGAATAAAAGCATTTTTTGGGAGGTAGTGATTTTTCATCATACCGTCCCCACGAGTCCATATATTCGTAGGGATAAATGCCTTTGCGAGTGAGTAACTGAAACTCTTTTCGAACACGAAAGTGATTTTGTAAGTGCTTAAACATTTCAGGTTTTAAAATTTCAGATAATTTGTTTAAGCTTGTTCCCAAAAACTTAAAGGAATCAACAAAACGAAGTTGAAAAAAATTACCATTGGAAACGGGCACTAGTTTGGTAAATGATATGTAATTTTCTTTAGTTTTCGGGATTATCTTTATGTCACCAGGGACGTCACCCAAGGCTTTTATAAATAAATGAAAATCATAACCAGCAAGGTTGTGAAAAAATATTGGTACAAATGAAGGGCGCTTATACTGCAAATTACAAAAAGGATGCGCGGCACCGCGATAACGTCCAGTAAGATGACAGTGGTCACGTACTTTGTCTGAAAAAATAAAGTTTTCACAAATGTGGCAACGTTTGGCTTTATCAAAATCAGATTTATTCTCAGCGGAGAATATCATAGGAACCGTTAAACTAATTATTTCATATATTTTCCTTACATCTTTCATTATCGAATCTACAAACCATTTATCACAGTCTGGTCCTCGATATGATACGTAACGATTGTAGCTAGGATCATCACGACAGACAATATAATAGCCAAAGGCAACCGGTATATGTTGGTGCAACGTATTGGTGCTTTTACTAGAATAGTTGGTCTCAGTTTTGACCTGTAACATCGACTCAAAATCTGCATAAATACAAAAGGCATAGTTTGTTTACGATCATAGTTCTTAAATTTAACTACCGAACTTTTATTCGGGAGCACAGTTACGACACCTCAACATAAATGGGTATTAACTTCTTCAGACGTACTAAAAAATAAAAGACATAAATCACAAAAGTACAGTTTGCCATGATGGGAAGTTACTTGGCTTCTAAAAAGTCTAGAAGTGTCTTTGATCAAATAATAATGAGAAGAATTATTCTTTTCAAGAAACAGTAAGTGTATAACTTTTCCAATGTATTTTTTGTCAATTTCAGATTTATACAAGGGACCTACAATGGTTTTAAAATTTTTCAAACCATAAATTATAAACTTTATATTGGGGTTGTTCTTTTCAAACGTATTAATGTCACGAAAGGTTACAGGAAAAGACATTCCCCCCAAATCAAATAATTCGCGGCAATCAGGATAAGATGATATTCTTTCAGGGTGTTTCTTAGCTGGATATAGAGCCGCTGTTACACACCATAAAAAACAATATTGATCCCTATTCAAAATATTTAAACAAGCTCTTTTAGCTTGAATTGATTTAGGTAAACTGATAAAACTAGAACCGCCAAGTGGCTGATATTTGTTTAGATTGACCTCAACGTACAGATTGTTTAAGAATGTCCATCCACTGTCACGACCTTCAAATTCTTCAATACTTGTTTTTAAATAGCCAAGTGTTTCAAAATATAATTTATCGAAATCGAAGTTAAGATATAATGTTTTATTTTTGGTGCCAAATGATTTAACTTCTTGAGAATTATCTTTGAACTTTAAAAACATACCAAATAACTCAAAATTTACTTTAAGACATGTATGTTTAATAAGACATTCATTTAAAAGGGATTTTAACTTATCATGAATAGCGTTAAAAAAAGAATCTACAGAAGCTAACTGAAGCTGATCAAAAGGTAAAATTTTATAAGTTATTATACGATTGCGAAATGCAGAGCTCACGATTTCTACACCATCGCTATGTTTTATTGTATGGCTACTTTTTCTATGTGAATTACTTCGCAAATGTCCTACCCATGATTTACTATGTACAGATATGTTACACGTAGCACAAAAAGGCATTACTAATGACTATGGTATAACACTAGCTATATGAAAAATATCAACTTAAGGTTAAAAATTAAAAAAAAAAAGGCTATTTTATATTAAAAAAGGAAAGTTTACAGTTACTTTATAAAAAATTTATCACTATAATGAACGGGCTCGGATTCCTCAAACTCAGTAAATGCTTCGCCTAAGAAGTCTTGCAGTGCTCGCCACGATGAGGATGCCTCGTCGCACTGCAATTTAACGGTTACCAACGCTGTTTTGTATCGAACATCTGGGGCATGAGATGCGTAGTCGTTTGTTTTGTAGACTTTGAGGTCCACAAAATAATCTCCGTTGGTTTGCGTCGAGCGACGTGATGTTCCGGTGGAAACCCTGCTAGAGAAGCTTGACGTTAAAGCACTGCCACGACGCTTTGGTTCATTACAGCTGGCTTCCTCAGCTTGCAATATATTATGTAATCCCGTCACCGGTTTCTTCCTTCTGCAAAAATAAATATAAAGGTATTTAATATTTATTATCATAAAAAATAAAAAGTTTGTGGATTGTGGCTTCAATTAATCAATCAATAATTTATTTAGTAAAATGGGTTCACATAATCTTATTAAACAGTGTAAATGGTATCATCAACTAAGATGTATTCAAAATGAGTAGCACATACAACGATTATCGTGAAAAAATCTGTACCTATCTGTATATGGGATAGGGCTAAGAAACGCTAGTCATAAATTACCGAAATTAAAGGTTCACAATCTTACGATAGTAAACATCTGATAGTGTTAAATGTAGTTGATTATTATAGTACATACCTCTGTGTTGTACCGCTCGATGCACTACGAACAAACTCCAGCGGAGACGAACTGTCAACCCGTTGATTTTCAGCAACGGCCTTGCGTTTATTGGCGCCACCCGAAGATCGTTTCGGTTTCTTTGGTAGTACAGGCACGACTTCCAAGGTAGAGCCTTTAAATTCCGAGTCAGACCTGTTAAATTAAAATTAATTTAAAACATATCCCATCCTAATGCACACAGGACACGCAGGAAAAAAAATATTATTATTAAAAAATATTAATTTCATACTCACTAACATTTTCAGTTCCTTTAAGGTCGATGAATTAATAATTAATTAATTGATTTTAATTAATTTATTATTTACTTATTTATTTATAATGAAGACCGCTAAAAATCGCACTCGAATAATGTCATTTCTTTGTTTGCAAGCCATTTTATGCAGGTAAAATCCTTGGTCATCAAAAAATTATTAAATGTGGTCAAGCGTGATAGCTTTATAATTTTATTAATTTATTTATTCTACAACAAAACGTATACGAAAAATTTGTTGCACGGTCCTGGTGGAGAAGAATGGAGGTCACCCCACTCATCCACCCCCTTTTTTATCGTGGGTGTTGTAAAACAACTGTGGAATTTATGCTTGGATGATAATAATGATGCCATGGTACATGATAGTATTTGATAGTATTGCCGCAAAAACCGCCGCGTGGTTGCTGTGCAGTCAGACGGTAGTCGCTCCTAAACATAGCCGAAAAAACCAGCCTCATCAAAAATCAAGCGTACCCTCGGCTCCAAAGTGAAAACTTTGGATATAATAGGGATTAACGCTCGGATGATGATGATGATGAGTATTGCTGCAAAAACCCCTAAGGAAATTATGCTCAGTTGTTTATCATCATGTTATGAACGTTCATCTTTTTAGCGTATTAAACCATATAATAACGTTTTATCTAATGCCTACTAGCTGATGGCAACGCCTCTTTATTAAACCCCTGTCTGTAGAATCGGTGAACCCATTGTTATAGGATTGAGTTAAAAACAAACTAACAATTAAACACATTTATAATATTTTACACTTTTCATAAATAAAGACTCAATAATTCATTTCTAATATATGTAATGTCTTTAAAATAAAAATATTAAACAAGCGAATACGGTTGGAAGTACTAGTATAATATGATTGATTTGGATTTATAGTTTAGTAAATATGGGAATGACACCTTCATATATATTTTGAACCTTATACCTTAAGACATGGAAGGATAGAAATATAAAATTTGATCGATGCAAGTAGTGTTTTAAGCCTATTTTCATCGTATACCTTACGCAGTAGCGGTATGCCTTTATAATTCTTTGTAACTTAATAGCTACCGCTGTAGCAAGAAACGCCGATTGCATTTTACCATGTCTATGCATGTGTGTGTGTATTTCGCTCGAACTAGCTATGGGAACAAAAAAGAGCATATTCGATTTTATTTTACAACTAGCTAAACCCTATGGCTTTTCCTCATATACATTTTATATACTTAGTTTTGGATTTTCTAAAAAAAAAATATACCATAGACACCTTGACAAGAAATTCCGAACACAACAAAAAGATCCAAATCAGTCCATCCTTTCTCGAGTATTGTGTTTAGCAACCAATTTGTGATTCAGTTTTTTTATTTGAATAGATATCAATTATCAATTTTATAAAGTTGATATCGAATAGTCACAGACTTAGATTATAGTAGTATTATAATTAAAAACACGAAAATCAATACAGGTTTGTTTGGTCTGGTCAAAATATCCAAAGGAATATATGGAAGCGGATCCCTGGAAGTGAAAACTTTGGGTGCATACGGAATTAACGCTCGGATGATGATGATAAGTAAGGCACTGGTCCCACAACTGACAAGAAAGCGAACAATTTTTTACCATTTTCTCGGTCAAAAACGTAAAAAATATGTAGATCTCGTGTCAACAAAAGAGATACATATACTAATAACTGAACGCTAAAGGTACACACTGCCCTCACGAATTCACTCTCCAATAGTTTTCGTAGCAACCAGAGCTATTAAAAAGAATGCTATCTGAGCGATACTCGCTCAGTCACGCAGTCAGATCACTTCCTAAGAGATCAACCAGCGATCATTACATTTATGTATGTCGCATTGAGTAATCATCTAGCAACAACACTATCAGAACTATTATATCTACTCGCTTCTCGGTTCTCGGTCATCGTGAGCGGTGAAACAAGGGCCTTACTTGTGATATCATAATACGTTTAATGCAGCGTTAGCATATTGTTAAAACAAAGACTGGTTATGTGGGTGTAAGATCATGTAACTGTTCTCACGAAGCTGAAGCCAACGTGACGTGCTACCAGTGTATTAAATAAATAAAAAAGAGGCAATATAATGTAAGTACCTACCTGATTTAGAGATAATTCGATTACACAAATATAAATAGTTTTCTTTTGATGTCAGTTGAAAGGTAGATTTTCTTAATAAGTTATTCATTTATTATTTGCCTTGAATTTTTTCACTATTTTACTTGTATTTATTATATAGTATTAAATATTCAAATTATTTCCAATGGACGTTTAATAAGCTCAATTGACGACATAATATATTCAATTAGTATTAACTTGTAATTAAATAATAATTAAATTATTTTAACCAGGTATTTTCACATAATTTTACACAGATAAGATTCTAATTTCAATTCTTCTTCTTACAGACCATAATTAATGAAAAAATTGGAACTCGAAAACTTAAGCAGACTAAAGAAGTTCATCACAAATTGTAAGTATTTTTGTATATCCCTTAATTAATTGAATAAGTTGCTTTAAAATTAATGTTGTTGCAACCTTACTGCCAGAATTTTTATCTTACATAATTGTGTTTTATAAAACTTATACAATATCGTGCCAATCATATTTCACAAATATAGTGGTCAGAAATAATTATTTAATATAAAATATGTGTTTATTAATCACTAGCAGTGCCCCACGGCTTAGGTATCTTGTGTACAAGAAAATAAAAGAATTTTTATTTCATAAAGGAATTTATTTATATCCAACGTATCTAGATGTGAACACCATTTTAATAATAACTCTAAAACTTTTTTTATACATTTGTACAAGAATTACAGACTGCTTGCACACATAATAATTGAAAATTCAAATTGGTTACATTTCTATTAAATCAACTAAATTGTTGGAGATTCTGATTATACGAGCCCATAACATTTGCCCTTCAAAGTAAAATTTGAAGAATTTACTAAAATTTCTATGGTGAGGTATTAAAATAGCACTATACTTTTCATGGTTTATTATTTTCACAATATGCAATCCACATATTCTTTTCTCTATTATAGTTATTGTTCGATCTAAATACTTACGTTTCTTAAAATATTATTGTGGTAGGTAACACAGATTTTAGTGTCCAATAGATAATCGTCCGAACCACACGTCTTTCATTTTCTCACAAGAAAACCACGCAAAACAAAACCTTATTGTCTCAACATATGGTCCAAATTCGAGCCGCATACCGCGCAGTGAGCCGAGCGCCCGACTACCTACTTGCGAGCCGGCCGCCCGAGAACAATAGACTCGAGATAATACAGGATAATAGTGCAAGTTTATAACAAAATACAAAACTAATTAGTTTTAAAACTTTTGCTACGTTTGACTGTGACAAAACTTATTGGAAATTACGTGATTATAATGGCTACGGAAGTGCAACAAGGGTTAAAAGTTGTGGGAAACATAGCTAAGAACTTGGGGAACACGCTAGTAAATTTGAAAAAGTGCCCAAAGTCTAGATTAACCAGAAATTATGTTGAAGCACGTATCAAATGTGTCGAAGATTATTGGGCGATCTATCATCAGACTTACAATGTAATAATAAGTAAGATGTCGGATGAGGAATCCAAAGTACCTTATATTGCAAATAATGAATTTCATGAACATGAAGAGTTGTATATTACGTTGAAGTCGGATGTTATGAACTTGTTGAAACCTTTAGAAGTTAGTGAACATACCGTTAGTGCACCAGTACCTAGTGGTTCTCAGCAGCCGCGCGTGATGTTACCCAAAATTCAAATACCTACATTTAGTGGACTGTATGAAGAGTGGATGTCTTTCCATGACCTTTTTAATACACTTGTACATGTGAACAAATCCCTTAGTAATGTGCAAAAATTACATTATTTAAAAACAAGCGTTACGAGAGAAGCTGCGTTTATACTGAAACGTATACAAATAACGGATTCGAACTATGACAAGGCATGGGACATGTTGAAAACAAGGTATGGCAACAAACGCTTAACTACTAACGCTGTAATGAGAAGATTATTTTCACAAAAGAAAATACTAGTAAATAGCTCGAATTCCATTAAGAACTTACTAGACACCACTTTTGAATGTTTACATCATCTTAACAACATGGATGTGAGTACTAGAAATTGGGATCCAATAATTATATTCGTTATGGTGCAGAAATTAGATATTGAGACTCATAAATACTGGGAAGAACATGTAAGCAACAATTGTGAAGACACCGATTGTCTACCTTCGCTTGAAATGTTTGAAAGGTTTTTGCAAAGCCGTTTTCGCACACTGGAGCTTACAGAACCAGTCAAACAGAGATCAACCACTGTCCCCATACGAGAGAAGACGTTTCACATTACGACTAACGAGAATGACAAGGTATGCAAAATATGTAATGAAAATCACACACTCAGCCATTGTAAAGTATTTGCGAAGAACACACCGTCGCAGAGGAGCGAATTCTGTAAGACAAAAAATTTGTGCTTCAACTGTCTCGCATCGGGACACTCTGTGAGGCAGTGTCGCATACCAACATGTTGCCGAATATGCAAGGGACGCCATCACAGCCTTCTTCACGAAAGGGTCGAGAACAACACAACCATAACGGACAACGTCGAGTGTACAAAGAGTAATCAACCCGAAATGGTTTTACATACAAACGTGGAGAAGATAGTATGGTGTGGCACAGCCTTAATGTTATGGATAATGTGTATGTAAACTCTATAGTTGTAAGTTCCTTGTATACTTATTGGTGACACCTTATTAAATAGAAATAAACGGGATTTCGCAAGTGATGGACGTCTTTAATTCGACTCCCTAACGACAACATCATATGGCGACCCTGCCAGCGACACGCTATCACGTTACGGCGCGTCGCGTCGGCGCCGGTAACTAGAACCGATGCAGGTGCAATTTTTGCAGCGTGGACAAATTTCGTGTGAACTTAGTGGCCCTGTGCATCGTTCTGCGTGGTAACAATGTGTGAGAAATCGTTAGTGCTTTCGTATGTACAGTACTGTGTATCCAAATTGGATTTTTTTTTGTCGAAAATGGGGAACAAACAATCTGTAGAAAAGGAAGAAGTAGTTGTGGCACAAACTGCTGCCGGTGCAGGTACAAATTCGGGGGCTGTTGACCAGATACAACAACATGCGGCCAATACCAACTATATACTTGTGACCATTTGTGTTTTTTTGGGCGTTGGTCTTGTATTTTTGGGGTACAAATTGTACCGAAAATGTCATCGCGATTGGACTGAACAACAAATACGCGAATTCGCGCTGAAGCGATCGGCAAGTTATTTTAGGAGGCTCCAGAGACAGCCTTCTAGTGAGGCTACTGTATAACCGACCATGTTCCTGTAACCGACGTTCCCGCCAAAAATATATTCGCTACTACGAGAACTAACATTAATATTGGTAAAAAGTGCAAAAGTGCGAAAGAATGTGCGCGAGTGCATAACATGCCGAAAATTTATTGAAAAGTGCGTCGAACAAGATGACCTTGGACTGAACTGGTATCGATAAAATCATTTAATAATTATTTTTTCTTTTAGAGAGTGAAATCCCTACTATAATTTCGTAAAATGCACGTTAATTTTGTCCTTGTAGATTATTATGTTGTTTTATGTTATAAATCTTGCTTGATTTCAATTAAATGGCAGACGAGCTTAAAGAGCTATTTGAAAAATTCAAGTATGTTAAAGATTACTTAACTAAATTAGGCCCTAGTAGAAGGACAGCTAAAATAAGGCATGAGAAAAGCGTTGAATTAGAAAAGTTAAAAAGTCAATTTGATTTTGTATTGGACAGTGTAAAAGTATTGTCAGAAACTGAAAAAATAACCAAATTAGAAGCAGAGGAAATTGAAAATTTATGTGACAGTATCAATAAATATTATGTTAAAATAAGTGAATTTTGTAATGCGATAGATTCTGTTTCTAAGGGGACAGTTACAGATAATTTAGTAATAATGGAAAAATTTCAATTGAAAACCGCTGTCAGTCTTTTACCGATTATGGATAAAACCGAATCCGTAACAAAGCAGTTAATTTCTAATATTGAAATGTACTCTGATATGTTGGAAGTCCAGGAGCATAGTAAGCTAATAACTTTTGTTTTAAGGTCAAGGTTGTCCGAGGGTGCAAAGCTAAGATTGCACGAGACTTATGCCACAGTTTCAGATCTGGTGAAGGACATGAAGGACCAACTTCTAAGTAAAAAATCAGACACTTCATTGCAACAGCAACTACAATGCTCTAGGCAGAATGACAAAACCGTAGCAGACTTCGGTAAGCAAATAGAACAATTATTTGTTGATTTAACTATTTCTCAAGCGGGTGGAGACTCGAATAAATATGAAATTTTGAAAACTGTGAACGAAAAGAATGCCATTAAACGTTTTTCCGATGGTCTGAGAAATAGTCGAATCAGTACTATTATAGCAGCAAGAAATTATACTTCTTTGAACGACGCTATCCGGGGTGCATTGGACGAAGAATTGTCGTTGTCATCCGACAATGGCGCCAGAGTGATGTATTTTCACCAAAATAGAGGTAGGTCAAATAATTTTTCGCCTCGTAACAATTACCGTGGTTATGGTAACCGAGGTAAGCGTAATTATTACAACTCACAAAATTATCGAGGTTACCCCCTTAATTATCAAGGTCATTCCCAAAATTATAGAGGTAATTCTCAAAATTACCGAGGCCGAGGTGGTTACAGACAACAACACCAAAATAATTTTAGATTTGGGGGACGTCAATTTCAGAACTCTAGGGGTTCCCGTGGTCATCGTGCTAATATGGCACAATCAGCCAGTAATGACGACGATAAATCCACACACACACAGGCAAACAATGAGAACGTTATTCAGAAAAAATTAGAATTACCTAATTATTTTTTTCGAGCCTAATTATTTAGTTTGTTATTATGCTAATATTAATTCAGTTATATTTAACGTACATGATCTTAGTTATTCTTGGTTACTCGATACTGGAGCATCGATATCTCTCATTAGATACGAAGTGGTGTTTAGAGACCAAATCCCTTATCATGCTGAGAAAATAAAAATCAAAGGCATAGGAGGTGATGTAGTATCTGAAGGATTTGTATTTTTAGATCTTTGTTGTAAAGGAAAAGTATTGACTCATAAATTTTATGTGTTTAAAAATTTACCTTTCCGTTCAGATGGTATTTTGGGACAAGACTTTATTAGTAAATTTAACTGCATTTTAAACTTTGAAAAAAATATTCTTACTGTAAATCACCAGGAAACTTTTTCATTGCCATTACAAATGGGACAAATAGGTCCGAATAACTATATTACTTTACAACCCAGGTGTGAATCGATTCATTTTATAGATTTAAGCATTAATAAGGAGTGTATAATAGCTCCCAGTGAGTTGTGTGAAGGAATCTTTCTTGCCAGTGCACTTGTAAGTCCTCGTGAAGGTAAAATACCTATTAAGATATTAAATACTAGAGAAGACGAAGTTCGACTCAGTTATTTTATTCCGGAATTACTAAGTTTAGACGATTATTTTGTTTGTAGTTTTGAAAAGGAATTAAATAATTCTGACAGAGTAAAGAATTTGTTTTCCATGCTTAAATTAAGTCATTTAAATTCTGAGGAACAGATTTCTATAGAAAATATTTGTGCGAAATATTCAGACATATTTTTGCTGTCAGGTGATAAGTTAGGTGTTACAAATTTATATAAGCAAAAAATTTATTTAAAGGAAAACGTTACACCATCTTATGTTAAACCGTATAGATTACCTAGGTCACAAAAACAGGAAATAGAAAGTCAAATACAACAAATGGTGAAAGATGATATTGTAGAAGAAAGTCAGAGTGAATGGAATAGTCCTATCTTGCTCGTACCAAAAAAGAGTGCGGATTCTAGTAAGAAATGGCGTTTAGTAGTAGATTATCGAAAGTTAAATGAAAGGATTATGGATGAAAAATTCCCTCTTCCAAACATAACCGAAATTTTAGATTCTCTGTCTGGTGCAATATATTTTAGTCATCTAGATTTATCACAATCATACTACCAATTATTATTAGATCCTGAAAGCAGAAAATATACAGCTTTTACTACAGATAAACAGTATCAACTTAAGAGATTACCTATGGGTTTAAAAATTAGCCCAAATGCTTTTAGTCGTTTAATGACAGTCGCTATGTCTGGTTTAAATTATGAAAAAGCTTTAGTTTATTTAGACGATTTAATTTGCTATGGACGCAACCTAGATATTCATAACAAAAATCTAGTAGATATATTTGAGAGATTAAGAAAAGTAAATTTGAAAGTAAACCCTAGTAAATGCCAATTTTTGAAAAAAGAATTATTATATTTAGGACATGTAGTATCATCAAATGGTGTACAACCAGATCCAGAAAAAACTAAAGTTATAAAAAATTATCCAAGACCTCAGTCTGGTGATGAAGTCAAACGCTTTGTCGCTTTTTCTAATTATTATCGAAAATTTGTACCTAATTTTGCTGAGATCACAATACCACTCAATAAATTATGCCGAAAGTCAGTTAAATTCGAATGGACGAATGAATGTGAAAATGCTTTTAATCATCTGAAAAAGTTGCTATGTAACCCCCCAATATTACAATATCCCGATTTTTCAACTGAGAATGAGTTTATTTTGCGTACTGATGCCTCTGGTAAGGCTATTGGTGCTGTGTTATGTAACAAAAATGATTTACCTATTGCGTATGCAAGTCGTACTTTAAATAAAGGTGAAATTAACTATCCCACTATAGAGAAGGAACTTTTGGCCATAGTATGGGCTGTTCGATACTTTCGACCATATTTGTATGGTAAACGTTTCAAAATATTTACGGATCATAAACCACTTGTCTATTTATTTTCTATGAGTAATCCTTCTAGCAGACTTTTCAAGTTTAGATTAATTTTAGAAGAGTATGATTATGAGATTGAGTATGTTAGAGGTGCGAGTAATGTGGCGGCCGATGCATTGTCTCGTATAGTTATTTCGTCAGAGGATTTGAAAGAAATGAGTGTGCAATCTGTGAATGTAATGACTAGAAGTATGACAAGAACGTTGAATCAAGATATGACTGACCATTCCTTGGTCGATAAGGTTTCTATTGACAATCGGATTGATCACCCGGATGTCGTGGAGATGCTTAAAAAACCTAATAATTGCATAGAATTGATAGTTAAAAATAATTTGAAAGGAGATTTTGTTTATTTTAAAGAAAAATGTATCATATGCATTAATCTGAATTCTCGATCATGTCAAGCGCGAGACGTTTTCGTGAGAGATTTTGGAAGGTTTTGTAATGAAAATAATATTAAAGAAGTATATGTAAAAATAAATAATGATACAATGAAATTTATTAAATGGTTAACCAATACTAATAAAAAGTGGACCGTTCCACGAGTTTGTGTTATAAAAGGAGCGATACGAATAAATAATGACGATGACAAACTAGTAATTCTCAATGATTTTCATTTATTGCCGACAAGCGGCCATGCCGGGATAGGACGGATGCTAAATAATATAAAAAGATATTATTTTTGGCCAAATATGGAGGACGATGTTAAAAAGTACGTAAAGAAATGTGTAAAATGTCAAAGACAAAAACATTCTTTACCTACCAAACAGCCAATGGAGATTTCAACCACTGCGCAGTTAGCTTTAGATAAGATATATTTAGATATAGTTGGGCCCTTAAGTAAGGATTATTATAATTATTCATATATACTCACCCTACAGTGTGAGCTTAGTAAGTATATAGAAGCTTATCCTTTAGAAAACAAGGAAAGTGTTAGTGTGGCGAAGTCTTTAGTTGATAATTTTATCTTAAGGTATGGTATACCCCGAGAAATAGCATCGGATCGTGGAACAGAGTTTTTGTCAACTACTATGAAAGAGGTATGTAAACTGTTCCACCGCATATCATCATCAATCAATTGGCGCTTTAGAAAATACTCACAAATCCTTGAATGCTTATTTGAGAATCCAAACTGATAATAATCCTAGATATTGGAGTACATGGTTACCATATTTTTGTTTTGCTTATAATACGACTGTCCACTCGGAAACGAAGTACACTCCGTTTGAACTTGTTTTTGGTAAAAAATGTAACATACCGAGTAATTTGAATTCAGGAATTGTTGAACCTCTGTATAATGATCATGATTATGTGAAACAATTAAAGTATAGATTACAGGTTTCCCAAAATGATGCAAAAATTAATTTAATTAGTAGTAAAAATAAACGTAAGTTTGTTTATGATATGTACACAAAACCAGTAATGTATGATGTTGGTGATATGTTAGTTATTAGTAAAAAGTGAAAAGGATAACAAATTTGAACCAGTGTATTTAGGACCTTTTAAAGTAATTGAAGATTTGAATTGTAATGTGAAAATAGATCGAAATGGAAAAAATGAAATTATACACAAAAATCGCACTAAACCGTTTTATTGTTAAAAAAAATGTTTACTTTATTTTTTTTTTTCTTGTGGAAAGGGCATATGGTGTGGCACAGCCTTAATGTTATGGATAATGTGTGTGTAAACTCTATAGTTGTAAGTTCCTTGTATACTTATTGGTGACACCTTATTAAATAGAAATAAACGGGATTTCGCAAGTGATGGACGTCTTTAATTCGACTCCCTAACGACAACATCATAATAGAAGAAGATATAACACTCGTGGCGTCTCATATTTCAACCAAACAAACAACAGCATTATTGGCCACAGCAATGGTACAAGTATGCAGCCAAGACGATTACAAGGTCACTCTACGTGCTTTGATTGATCAGGGCTCACAGGCGAGCTTTATAAGCGAACAAGCAGCGCAGTTAATCAAGGCTAAGCGCTATCCAATCAGAGGCACAGTTGTTGGGGTGGGATCAATTAGAGCAGACATCAAACATGTAGTACAGCTTAAGCTGCAATCAAGATGTGAACCGTTTGACATAGATGTTAAAACATATGTCATGTCAAAACAACTTACTACCAAAATACCATCCCACACAATCCAAACAAGCAATTGGCAGCATCTAGATGGACTAGTCCTGGCTGACCCAAGCTACTACAAGCCAGGTTCTATTGATCTACTTTTAGGTGTCGACGTGTATGCTCAGATAGTTCAAAATGAGTTGATTAAGGGTCCATCAGGGTCTCCATGTGCTCACAAGACAACCCTGGGCTGGATTTTATTTGGCAAAATTGAAGATAAACAACCAATTGATTCTATTCTCGTTATGCATCACCAGATCGTAGCCGATGATTTCTTAAAAACACTATGGGAAGTAGATCAAGACACAAAAAGAAAGTATACAAAGGAAGAACAAAAATGTGAAGCCTTTTATGAAGAAACATATAAAAGAAATAGTAGCGGTAAGTACGTGGTCCGACTACCCTTCCGTACCATGAGTCCTTTAACTCCAAGTGGAAACTCTAGAGATATAGCTATGAAGCGATTGATTCATCAAGAAAGAAGATTACAAAAAACACCTGAGTCACAAATGGAATATGACAAGGTTTTAGAAGAATATATTACAATGGGACACATGACAGAAGTGCCAAGAGAGGAAATACATAAACCTTCTGTTTATTTACCACACCACGCTGTTATAAAAACAGAAAAGGAGACTACAAAGGTACGGGTAGTTTTTGATGCATCATGTAAATACAATCATGGGGTTTCTTTAAACGACGAACTGATGGTTGGACCCGTACTGCAGGAAGACATGAGAAGTATCTTGATGAGATGGCGCATGCACAAGGTATGCTTTGCGAGTGATGTCACAAAGATGTACCGAATGGTCATGTTAGATGAACAAGACTCAGATTACCATCGAATACTTTGGCGTCGCAACGGGCACAACTGCAATGAAGGAGCCGATATCAAGGACTATAGATTACGTACAGTCACATTTGGTACAGCATCAGCCCCCTATCTCGCTGTGAAGACATTGATGAAACTGGCAGAAGATGAAGGAGAATCCTACCCTGAAGCGGCTAGAATAATTCGCGAGGATTTCTATGTCGACGATCTGACTTCAGGCTCTGACACAACCGAAGGAGCAATTCAGGTCAGTCAGCAAATAATTGATATCCTGCAGCGTGGCGGTTTCGAACTCCAAAAATGGGCCTCTAATGATACCGAGTTTCTAAAGTCGATGGACATCAACAAAATCACCACAAGGGTGAACCTAGATATCAAATTAGATGGCATTATCAAAGCTCTAGGCCTGTCATGGAATCTTGGACATGATGAATTTCATTACCGATTACAATTGGAACCTATTTCAACAATAACAAAGAGAACCATATTATCAGATTTGCAAAAATTGTTTGACCCACTAGGGTGGATAGCACCAGCTATAGTACTGGCAAAGATATTAGTACAAAGACTGTGGCTGGAGGGAGTTGGTTGGGACCAAGAAATTCCCAAGCAACTGATAGATGAATGGAAATGTATTAGAGAAGACTTAAACAATGTTATTAAGATTAAAATCATACGTTGGCTAAATACAATCAGCACCGAAAGCAAACTAGTTACATTGCATGGCTTCTGTGATGCGTCAGAGAGAGCATACGCTGCTGTTGTATACTGTCGTGTGCCAACGAAGGATGGAATAAAGACACACCTCGTGGCTGCTAGAACTAAAGTAGCTCCTGTTAAATCAATTTCACTACCCAGACTAGAATTGAGCGGAGCAGTTTTACTATCAAAATTATTACATAAAGCTAGCCAAGCTATGAGAATACCAGCATAACATATATATGCTTGGACAGATTCAACAATCGTTTTAGCATGGATTTTAGGAGAACCGAACCGGTGGAAACCATTTGCCGCAAACCGCATTGTGGAGATACTAGAAAATATAAACAACAGTCAATGGTTTCATGTGCAGTCTTCTCATAACCCAGCTGATATAGCGTCAAGAGGTTTACCAATATCAGAATTACAGTACAACTCTCTATGGTGGAACGGACCTGCCTGGCTTGTGAGTGAACCTATAGAATTTATTAGACCTCCAACACTATCGACAGATATTGAGAAAAGGAAAACCATACTTTCCCACATTCAGGTGACAGAATGTGAAGAGAAATGTATTAAATATGAACAATTTGATTCACTTACTGAATTATTGAGAGTAATAGTTCACTGTAAGAGGTTTCTGAACATGAAAAGGCAACCGGAAAGACTACAAGTCTCAATAACCGTAGAAGAGACGCAATCCGCTTTGGATTGTTGCATAAGGTCAGTACAAGACGAGGAGTTTGCAGAAGAACTAAGAAGACTGAGAGAAGGGAAAGCTGTAAAGACCACAAGCACGTTAAAGTCATTAAACCCGTTTATAGATGAACGAAGTATCCTTAGAGTGGGCGGAAGGCTGCGAAACGCTGACACAGATGAAAACCTGAAACATCCCATTATATTAGGTAAGAAGAACCATCTCGTACCCCTAGTCCTGGCTGAAGCACATCTGAAAACATTACATGGTGGAATTAAAATGATGATCACTTACCTGATGAGCACTTACTGGATCCTTGGCTGCAAGAGTTTGGTGAAGCAATACGTACGCAGATGCCTCATATGCGCAAGGCAGCGTGCTGATACTACACAACAACTAATGGGTGACTTACCTGAGTCTCGGGTGACCGCAGCACGTCCATTTTCTCGGAGTGGCGTCGACTTTGCTGGCCCGGTGTATGTGTTGAACGCCAAGGGAAGAGGAACCAAGACTAGCAAAGCATACATCTGTATATTCATCTGCATGGCTGTCAAGGCTATACACTTAGAGCTTGTTAGTGATCTAACTTCTGATGCTTTTATTGCTGCATTTAAGCGTTTCGTTGCCAGAAGAGGAAGATGCAATGAAATATGGAGTGATAATGGTACTAATTTTGTGGCAGCCAACAAAGAGCTTTTTAAGATGTGGAAAGAAGCAGGTCTTGAAATGCCTGGGCACATCACTGATCAATTGGCGACTGATGGCACGCAGTGGCACTTTACACCACCATACAGTCCGAATTTCGGAGGGCTCTGGGAAGCCGGAGTCAAGTCAGTAAAACATCATCTTCGTAAAATTCTCAATTCGAATCTGACATTTGAGGAATTTAGTACAGTGCTCACCCAAATCGAAGCATGTCTAAATTCACGTCCTTTGACACCGATATTAACAGAGGTAGACACGATCGATGACATACAGGTCATCACACCTGGACATTTTTTAGTTGGAGAAGCGCTGGTTACTGTCCCGGAACGTTGTTATGAAACTGCCAACGTAAATCTGTTGAATAGATGGCAACATACTCAGAGATTGGTACAGACATTTTGGAAACGGTGGCAGACTGAGTATTTGACTCGACTTAATCAACGGCCTAAATGGCTAAAGAAGACACCAGAATTTGAAGTTGGTGATATAGTGCTTATGAGAGGTGAAAACATGCCTCCGAGTAAGTGGCCACTAGCACGAGTTATGGAAAAACATCCCGATGCAAATAATGTGACGCGAGTGTATACACTCCGTTGTAATGGTAAAATGGTTAAAAGGTCTATTTCAAGTTTATGTGCATTGCCTATTTGTACCAGTGATTAATGTGTTTATAAATGTCCATCCCACAAAATTATGTAAATGATTAACTTAACTTTGTCCTAACAATCACATGTATGTGTACCTTCTGACTAAGTGGTTAAAGTGTCATACAACAGCACATTATGTGCTATCATAAATTTGTTAGTAAAGGGACATATCAAGGCATGACAATGTCAACATATACCTACAATTGCATTTGTTGTTCAATTATTAGAATCATTAGTAGTTAAAAAAAATATATATTTGTGGTTTCTTTTCATAATTAGATAAGTTTCAGTTTAGTTTGAATTTCAAAACTGTTTGTTTGTTTGAGACCAGTATGTGCTTGACCTACCTAATGTTGATTCTTAGGATAAATATAGTGCACTCTTTGTTATTTTAATTTTCTGTTGGTATGTAATGTTCAACTTTCTAGAACGTTAAATATTTGTTAGTTTGTGCACCTATGTTTGCTGTAATGTGAATTTAAGAAAAGGGCTTACAGTCCTTTTGGTGGGCGGCATGTTCGATCTAAATACTTACGTTTCTTAAAATATTATTGTGGTAGGTAACACAGATTTTAGTGTCCAATAGATAATCGTCCGAACCACACGTCTTTCATTTTCTCACAAGAAAACCACGCAAAACAAAACCTTATTGTCTCAACAGTTATCATCACTCGATCTCCAATATTCAATGACATTTTATTTAACTATCTTATTTAAATATATTTATAAGTACAAAAAGGAGCCTTTAAAAAATTAGTTTAGGCTATACTATTACCAAGAATAACAAGTCCTTTTTATACTGATTGCAGGCGAACAGTACTGTAAATAATCAAGATTTTCTTTTCCTATTTCCAGATCGGGTGAATGGAACCGCAACAAGACATCAATATACGCTAGCGGAGACAGCATTTCATTTACTTGTGTTAATGTCAAGCTCTTGGTTGTCAGCTATTAAATTAAAATCCCTATTAATGTAAGCTTAAACATACTATAAGCAACTATTGCAATAATATGTTTCGGCTGAGGTACTACAAAGACAGCATTCCATTTACTTATGTTAAGGTAAAGCTCTTGGTTGTAAGCTATTAAATTAAAACCCCTATTTCTATCCCTATTAATGTAAGCTTGAACATACTGTAAGCAACTATTGCAATAATATGTTTCGGCTGAGGTACTAGATTCCTACCCCTTCAAAATGTAAGGTCAAACATACACGCATACTAAAAGTAACTATCATGACATTGTATGTTAGTATGTTTGAACTGAGGTACTACAAGGTAATGTGTATTGTACAAGGTAACAGGGACTTAGTAAGCTTCATATTATAGTAGTCTTACAGAGTTTATGCAACTGACTCATTTTAGGAATGTGAACGGTGGGTTGAATCTTACCATGGGTCCCCAAATGCAGCCGTCACAGTGTAGGAAAGCTACCGGTGGTTTGATCTTAATAAGGCAACCAGCGACATGCAGCTGGAGTAGTTTAGGAATGTGAACGGTGGGTTGAATCTTACCATGGGTCCCCAAATGCAACCGTCACAGTGTAGGAAAGCTACCGGTGGTTTGATCTTAATAAGACAACCAGCGACATGCAGCCGGAGTGGTTTAGGAATGTGAACGGTGGGTTGAATCTTACCATGGGTCCCCAAATGCAGCCGTCACAGTGTAGGAAAGCTACCGGTGGTTTGATCTTAATAAGGCAACCAGCGACATGCAGCCGGAGTGGTTTAGGAATGTGAACGGTGGGTTGAATCTTACCATGGGTCCCCAAATGCAGCCGTCACAGTGTAGGAAAGCTACCGGTGGTTTGATCTTAATAAGGCAACCAGCGACATGCAGCCGGAGTGGTTTAGGAATGTGAACGGTGGGTTGAATCTTACCATGGGTCCCCAAATGCAGCCGTCACAGTGTAGGAAAGCTACCGGTGGTTTGATCTTAACCCATATATGCGCGGAACTTTTTTTGGCACCGATTTTTATGATTTTCACACATGGCGTTCATTATTGACCCAAAACAACAGCTGTAGTGTTGATTTTTAATATTTAGTTCTGAAAGAAGGTTTTTTTCAGTGGGTCGAAATCTACCCCTTGCTCATATATGATCATAAAGTACTATGGAGAGAGTGAATAATTGAAATTAAACATCATTTATTGCAAATCAGTCTTTATTATTAACTTAATAGGTTTTGCCAGGCCCATATGTAATAAGGGACTCTGATATCATAGTTTAATTAACAGATAATAACATAATAATCATCATGCTTACAAAAAGAATTCAGGAAAACATTTCTCATGTAGATTTAGACCACACTTGCTGCACATTTTAATAGTTTTATTTTTACACACAAGGCACATCTTCTCCTGATCAGTGCAGATTGAATAATGTGCTGAGTTGTATGCTTTCTCACAGAAAGAGGTACATGCGTCTTCACTTGACCATGGACCATGGGTCCTGGACGATTTGGAGGTACCATATTTCTGAAGCAGCGTCCTAGCAATAGATCGACGGAAGTTCAGTGCATCAACATTTGCCCCGTATGATCTTGCGAGTAATGTAGCGTTATTGACTGCGATGTTAATTAACCACATCAAAATGGGGATGTACCACTTTTTCCCTTTGATAGCAATTCGATAAATTCCGAAATTGGCATTCAGTCTGTCTATACCCCCCATAAATTGATTGTACTGATGAAAAAGATTTGGTTGGTCAATGGATCAATTTTCTGTTTAGTAGCCACTGAATATTGGCGAGCTTTTTGAATGGGGTTTACTGTTACACTGCTTTCCACGACGCATTGGTTGTATAGGCAACTCATCATCGGCTCGAGCAGTTGTTTCAGCTGAGGAAAAATCTTTGTCAGGCCGACTCCGTAACTGGGTTCGTCATCTGGGTTCAGATGTTGTAGGAGCATGTGCCCTAATTGAGGAAGAAGTACTAGGACTGACCTATTGATGGTTGTATTGTCAACATTGCCATCACGTAGAACCATGACCATTTCCGCCGAAGTAAGTAATTGGTTTCGATTCAGCTTGTTTATATCAGAACAGTCTTCTTCTCCGGAGTCACCATCTGAGTCTATGCCGTTGCCAGGGGGATCAATGTAAACATCGATGCCCTGGACATCTTCATCAGTATCTAAGTTCTCCAGGACTTCAATTATTTCATTTACATTGAGCACTTGCCGAGACCTGAAAAATAAAATTTCAAAAACTTCAAGCATGGTATAAGGGCAAGGGGTCGTTTGCGACTCACGAAAATATTTCAATCGATTTCGATAAGAAAATGAAATATTATCTCTAATCTGTAATTAATATGCTCGTATACACACATTCAACTTACTATAAAACAATTTTGACTATAAAAAAACAATAAACACTCGAAATACTTACATTTCTGTGTGCACAACTGGAATTTTTTTCGAACAGTTTTCTTGTCTATACTTGCTTTATGAATTAGGAGTGGAAGTTGCGCCAAAGTAATAATTGTGCTGTTTCGTATGTTAACTTAGTTCTTTATACTCGCAATATATGGCGCTAAAACACATAATAGAACAAGTGCTCACGAGCTAGTCGTATTTTAAGTGAGTTAGTACCAGAGGCACGAAAACGACCCAAAATGCATATATGGGTTAATAAGGCAACCAGCGACATGCAGCCGGAGTGGTTTAGGAATGTGAACGGTGGGTTGAATCTTACTATGGGTCCCCAAATGCAGCCGTCACAGTGTAGGAAAGCTACCGGTGGTTTGATCTTAATAAGGCAACCAGCGATATGCAGCCGGAGTGGTTTAGGAATGTGAACAGTGGGTTGAATCTTACCATAGGTCCCCAAATGCAGCCGTCACAGTGTAGGAAAGCTACCGGTGGTTTGATCTTAATAAGGCAACCAGCGACATGCAGCCGGAGTGATTTAGGAATGTGAACGGTGGGTTGAATCTTACCATGGGTCCCCAAAAGCAGCCGTCACAGTGTAGGAAAGCTACCGGTGGTTTGATCTTAATAAGGCAACCAGCGACATGCAGCCGGAGTGGTTTAGGAATGTGAACGGTGGGTTGAATCTTACCATGGGTCCCCAAATGCAGCCGTCACAGTGTAGGAAAGCTACCGGTGGTTTGATCTTAATAAGGCAACCAGCGACATGCAGCCGGAGTGGTTTAGGAATGTGAACGGTGGGTTGAATCTTACCATGGGTCCCCAAATGCAGCCGTCACAGTGTAGGAAAGCTACCGGTGGTTTGATCTTAATAAGGCAACCAGCGACATGCAGCCGGAGTGGTTTAGGAATGTGAACGGTGGGTTGAATCTTACTATGGGTCCCCAAATGCAGCCGTCACAGTGTAGGAAAGCTACCGGTGGTTTGATCTTAATAAGGCAACCAGCGATATGCAGCCGGAGTGGTTTAGGAATGTGAACAGTGGGTTGAATCTTACCATAGGTCCCCAAATGCAGCCGTCACAGTGTAGGAAAGCTACCGGTGGTTTGATCTTAATAAGGCAACCAGCGACATGCAGCCGGAGTGATTTAGGAATGTGAACGGTGGGTTGAATCTTACCATGGGTCCCCAAAAGCAGCCGTCACAGTGTAGGAAAGCTACCGGTGGTTTGATCTTAATAAGGCAACCAGCGACATGCAGCCGGAGTGGTTTAGGAATTGTAACGTGATATTTTTCACTGTTGCTTATTGTTTTCTAATATAGATTTCTTTGTTCCAGAGCCACCTAGAGTGTCTCACGGGAACTAGGCATAATTTTTTGGCAGTGAAACTTCTAATCTTCGATTAGGTGTGTTCTAGTTCTCACACTCGACCGGCGGATGGCGCTGGTGTCCTACAGCATATTTCAATTTTTATAATTGCACTCATATATCATTTTATTTACAATTTAACAATAATAAATAAATGATACTTACTTTCTCAGAAATTGTGACATATTCGTGAACAAGTCATAATTATAATAAATGTTTGTCATATTTGGTCTAGTCGTGTCTGTGGCCATCAGCGGCTGATTAGTTTGCTTGTCTATGGGCCGCTAATAAGTTTGGTCGTGACCACCAGAATTTTGAGGTTTGTTCACGAATATTCGATGGATTCGGGTATAAATAGGCCTGCGCCGATCCTCAAAGGAACTTCTATCTCAATCTTCGTAGCTGTCTCTGAGTAAATAAAATCTGTGTCTATTTCTCGTAATAAAATTGTTTGGTGAAAACTTCGTTCCCAGATATTCTGGTAAGTCGTATTCCTCTGTTTATTTGGACACATTACGGGCCTGTATGTATATTCACGGCTTAAGAGTGGTCTGTTTTATACAGGGTCGCTGGTCTGAGCTCGTGTGCCCCTCTGAATCCGACCTGTCTTACATTTATCTACTGCGTGCTTCGTGGTACATCGGCTGCTGTGAGCTGCATATAGCGGAGAAAGGTCTACTCCGAACATCCCTGAGGCCATCCAGCAATCACCTAAGGCCAGTACACTGCCGCTGTGTGCCTATTACCTGTGTAGCCGTAGCCGTGTAGTACCATTTGTAAAACTTAGTACGCTTAGTAGCCTGTGCTAGATTTCACGTACCTGTTAATGTGTAGCTAGTGCTAAAATTCGTATGCAAATTGTGTGTTCATCTGCTTATTATCTGTGCCTGCTGTGTGTGTTCTTTCTGTCTCACACTTCTGTATTCTGTACCTGTCTGTCTACCTACTTATCACTACGCATCTTCTGTATTCTGTGCCTGTCTGTCTACCTACTTGTCTGTACATATTCTTCTGTCACCTGTATCTACCTACTTCACTACTATATATTCCTCTGTGTGTAACTCTGTGTTCTATTCTATCAAATATATGTGTGTACACCTAAACTACCAGCTGTTTTCATTGGAGCCCTAGCTTCCCTGTGCACGCACCTCTCTAGCTCTGTGGAGAAGGCGCCCTGGGTAAGAGTTCTGCATCAGCCCCTGAGCGAGCCGGTGAGTATCCACCTGACTAGGTCAGTGGTTACAAATTGGCTCCCAACGTAGTGGCAAGACTCTGGTACTACTCTGCGGTAGTCTCAGTCTAGTGTGTGTGCATAGGAGTCTAACTCTGATGAAAACAACCTGGGAATCCGTCTGAGACTTCCCAAGACGTTAATTGGTTGTGTTAGCAGCTGAACACGTAATTAATCTTCTTGTCTTTTTCCAGCTACCTACACCTGGGGTGGGAAAAGACGCCCAAAATTCTAAATTTCCAAATTAAAAAACAGCTGTGATTTTGGTAAGATTTTCTGATTTTTTTCGGCATACCCACTTTTTTTCTTTTTTGTTTTTTTTTTCTTTTTTCTTTTTTCTCCTCTTTTCTAGCCTGTTTCTAGTCTTTCTTGCAGATGTGCACATATATATTTGGACTGTAATATAATTTTTTTTCTGTGTAATAAAACCTAATAAGATTTTCTGTGTAACTACAAACTTTATAGAAAGTGTGTAGGTACCTTGCATTTTGAAAATTAACTTGAACTTTGTTCTCATAAATGATAGAAACTTTTAATTCTATTAGACAGCCTCTATTTGTATTAAATTATAGCAATCAATTTAAAACTTTAGTTAAATATCAAGCACCTTGTTGATATCTACTTATGAACCTCTGTTTTACATCTTGTATTTAAACCTTGTCTGTTTGACCTACATTGCAAGTTGTGTAACTGACTTTGCATTTGAGTCTAGACTTTAACTTTAGGGTCTTAATAATAGACACCTGTAACTCTAGTATAAATATAAATCATATTATTTAATTTGAAACCATTGTTAGATATCATACACTTTGGTGGAACTTACTTGTTATTTCTGTTTAATACTTTGTGATTGAACCCTGTCTGTGTCATCTACATTGTTACTTATTTAATTGTCGTAATTAAACTTTTACATCATGGCACAGATGCAAAAATATATAAACTATCTGAGAAAAGATGAACTCTCTAACGAGCTGGTTCACATAGGCATTTCAGTGGCACCTGATGCGACGGTGGCTGGTCTTCGGAGTGAGCTGAGGACGGCACACCGACTTGTCCGTCGGGGTAGCATCAAGCTGAAGGCGGTGGTCCCCACTGATGCAGCGGCGGAGCTTTCCATCTGTACGCCTAAGGTCTCGGAACTAAGTGAGGCCCTCCAGTCAGGTGACTTTGTTTCTGATAAGAATTGTCGCATAAGAGTAGCCTTCAGGGCGAACTATCTGCTAACTAGGCTGGCTCGTTGTGGTCTAGATTGTCCTGAACTGGCCGAACTTCGTGATAGGCTTGTGAAGATCGTCGCTGTGGCTGAACCCAGCACTGATTCTGAATCTGACGGGTCAGATGAAGGTGATGATGATTCGGGTCGTGACCGGGTAGAGTACACTTCACCTGCAGTGAGAGAGGACCGCTCGGTACGAGCTAGTTCTAGTAAATCTTGTTCCACGTCTGACAACATAGTGTATAGGGAACGTCCCGTTAACCTATGTTCTTTTAACTTAAAATATGATGGTTCCTCTTGTGTGCGCGTGTTTTTAGAGAGATTAGAAGAGCTTAGATGTGCACGGGAGGTCTCTAAGTCTAAACTCCTTCTGGCTTTCTCTGACCTGTTGGACGGACCAGCTTTGTCTTGGTTCCGTACAAATAGATCTAATTTCATCTCATATGAGGACCTTATTAGTGAGCTTAGAGATACATTCGATATTCCTGACTATGATTATCGTCTCAGAAATGAGATTAGACAGCGTAGCCAATCCCGCTCTGAGTCCTTGGTTAGCTACTTATGTACAATGCAGGCTATGTTCTCAAGGTTGTCGTGTAAAATGCCCAGTGAGGAACAGCTGGACATTCTCATGCACAATATTAGACCAGACTACATGAAGGAATTGGCCTTGCATGATGTCAACTCTATTGATGATCTGAGACGTCTAGGTAAGCGTCTGGAGCTTGCGCGTACAAGGGCGGACGCTTTCCGTGAGCCTATTCTGGACAAATTTGAGATTTCGTCTGATTTACACCAGCACAAGACCAAAGGCGTGCAAAAGCCCCCTAAGCAGGTGTCTGCAGTCGAGACGCCATCTACCTCCAACGAACGCAAATGCTTCCGGTGTGGCGAAAGCGGGCACGCTGCATACAACTGCACCCAGTCGAGAGAGTTGGTGTGCTTCCGGTGCGGTCTCAAAGGAGTCAAGACACCAGACTGCTCAAAATGTACTGGTAAGCCAAAAAACGCGTAAGCCAGGGCCTTATTGTGAACTCTATACATCACTCTGTATCTGAGTCTATTTCTGATAGGGTCCTGTTTACTAAACGGGATAACGATGTTAGACCGTATCTAGTTGTTAAAGTATTAAATTTAAATGTCTTAGGCCTTCTGGATTCCGGTGCCTCTTGCTCTATACTAGGAAAGGGAGCGCACCGTATCTTCTTGGAACTGGGTTTTGATCTTGAAAGTATCAACCCTGCCTTTCGCATTACAACTGCCGACAGCTCATATGTGCAATGTCTGGGTTGTATTTCTCTACCTATTGAGTATAATTCGGTTATCCGAGTTATCAAATTCTATGTTGTTCCGGGAATCACCACCTCCATGATATTTGGAGTGGATTTTTGGCAGCAATTTAAGTTAGGTGATAAACTAATTTCACAAAATATTAGTCTTGATGGTTTTAGTGACAATAATCCTATCGAGTCTGTGTCTCTTAACAGTGGCCTCGAGGATTACAGCAACCTGACTACTAAACAAAGGGGTGTAATCAACGAGATCATTGAAAAGTTTGACTCTTTGAACACGGATAAGGTGGGTTTAGGTCGGACTACACTTGAACATCATGTCATTGACACTGGTGACAGTAAGCCGATCAAACAGCGTTACTACCCGCTCTCTCCTCTCAAACAGAAAGCCCTGGAAGCCGAGTTGGACCGAATGCTAGAGATGGGAGTAGTGTCCCCGTCTCAGTCCGCATGGAATTCTCCAGTGGTCATGGTGGAGAAGGCGAACGGCGAACTCAGCTTGTGCTTGGACTCTCGCAAGCTCAACTCTGTGTCAAAAAGTGACGCCTATCCCTTACCGTACATTAATCAAATCTTGGACCATCTGAATAATGCTAAATATTTATCCTCTGTAGATCTGAGTGCGGCCTACTGGCAGATTCCGTTCGACTCTCTGCAGTCCGCCGAGAAGACTGCCTTTACAGTTCCCCGTAGGGGGCTGTTTCATTACAATACCATGTGTTTTGGACTCGTTGGAGCTGCCGCCACGATGCAGCGCCTAATGGACCGTCTGTTTGGTCCTGAGTTCGACAATAGGGTATTTGCGTTTCAGGACGACATAGTCTGTGTGTCCAGTACCTTTGAGGAGCATGTAGAGCTCTTACATAGAGTCTATCAGCGACTCAAGGATGCTGGCCTAACTATTAACATGAAAAAGTCTCACTTTTGTCGGAGTGAACTCAAATACCTGGGGTATTATGTGGACAAACACGGCCTTCGGACTGACCCTGGTAAAGTTGAGGTTATTCTCAACTATCCTACACCTACTAACCCAAAGGAGGTTAAGAGGTTTCTGGGAATGGCCGGCTGGTATCGTCGTTTTGTCAATAATTTCTCTAAGATTAGTAAACCTCTGTGTAAACTAACGTCTAAGAATGTTAAGTTCGAATGGACACCTGAAGCGGAACAGTCCTTCAATCTTCTTAAGTCAGCTTTGGTCTCTGCCCCTATATTGAAGATGCCTAATTTTGAGTTGCCTTTCCGTATTCTCAGTGATGCGTCCGCATTTTCAGTTGCTGCTGTGCTGACACAAACTCACGATGGAGTTGAACACCCTATCGCCTACTGCAGCCGTTCTCTCAACAAGAACGAGGTGAACTACAGCACAACTGAGCGGGAACTTCTGGCCGTGATTTTCGCCTTAGAACAATTCAGACAGTACGTCGAGGGCCAGAAGTGTACAGTCGTCACGGATCACTCCTCTTTACTGTGGTTCCATAAGCTGAAAAACCCTACGGGTCGTTTAGCGCGTTGGAGCATGAGGCTAAGTCAATTCGATTTTGACATTGAACATCGGAAGGGTAAAGATCACGTTGTACCTGACGCTCTGTCTCGTATAACGATTGATTCGCTAGATGCTGCCTCCTCCAAAGACCCTTGGTATATCCACACCATGAACAGTGTGCGGAAGAACCCTAGGAAGTTGCCGAATTTTGACATTCGTGACAACCTTTTATATAGATTTTCTAAGAATAAATACTCTCTGACTTCAGATTTCGACTGGAAGTTGGTGGTACCCCAGGAGGATCGCCTGTCCCTGCTCTCTAAGTACCATGATGACACACTTAGTGCTCATGGTGGTGTTTGGAAGACACACAAAAGGTTAGCCCTAAATTATTATTGGCCCAAAATGTACGAGGACGTCAAACAATATGTCGGGAAGTGTGAAGTCTGTAAGCAGTACAAACCCGTAAACACGTCTCGTCCTGGCCTCATGGGTAGCCCGAAGCGGGTGTCGAAGCCTTTCGAAGCTATCTCTGTCGATCTACTTGGTCCCTTTCCTACTTCAAGTAATAGAAACGTGCACCTGATCGTGGTCTCCGACTATTTTAGTAAATACGTCATGTTGTGCCCTATTCGGGTTGCCACAGGCGCTGTGGTCGCGAGATTCATAGAGAAGAGTGTATTTCTTGTTCATGGAGTATGTAAAACTATTTACATGGATAATGGTCCTCAGTTCGTAAGTAAGCCTTTTAAGGATCTACTAACTAAATATAATGTACCCAATATATACTATAACCCTAGGTATCATGCCCAGACTAATCAGGCGGAAAGAGCTATTCGCAATGTTGTCCAAGCGATCTCGTGCTATGTGAAGTCGCAACACAAAGCATGGGACTCGTTCTTGGTTGAAGTACAGTGCGCTCTGAACACTGCGGTTAGCGAAGCAACTCGCTTCACCCCATACTTTCTGGTGCATGGTAGGGAGTTCATTGGAGATGGAGTTCTATACAGGCAGTCAGACATTGCGTGCCACCCGGCTTCTGTCGCTGTGGACGATCCATCAGCCTTTGGTGTCAAACTGAGAGAAATACAACGCATCTACGACCAGGTGAGGAAACATTTGAACGTTGCCCACCAGCGTAATGAAAAGTATTACAACCTCAGAAAAAGGCATGTGGAGCTGAAAGTAGGACAAATCGTGTACAAACGCACGTTCTACCTGTCAAACAAAGCAAAGAACTTCACTTCCAAGTTAGCCCCTAAGTTCCTTAAATGTGTGGTAACCGCCAAGCAATCCCCTCTGGTATATCGGCTGTTAGATTTAGACGGTAAGGATCTTGGTGAGTACCATATCAAAGACATCCTGAAGTATAAGGAGGAGCCGTCTCCAGTACCTAATGTCAGCGATGTTGCCACTACATAGCACTGTTTATCTAGTCTATAAAACCAGCGCTATGTTATGCTTAATCTGTATAATATCTGTTTTCTCTCTGAGTATCTACGTGACTATAATTTGTCACATTGTAGGTTCCACCATACACCGTACCGAGTGTTTCTCTCTCATTTCGCCTCTCAATTCTCCACAGCTCCTTGTAGTTGTTGGTAGTGTTGGTGTATCTGCAGCGAATAAAGGGAACATTCATTTTCTTTGTAGGACATTTGACCCTAGCTATGTAACCTAACCATTGCGCAAGTCAGTGTATAATTAGGTGTGTGGGAGGAATGTTCTTTAGTTTTGTAATTATAGTTGTCAGTTTGTGTTTGAAATACCCAGCTGTTTATCTATATCTATTGTAAGCATTTTCTGTTTTCTTTGTTGTGTATTTCCAGCGTATCGTGTCCGCAGGAAATACTATTAAGGGGGGGGGGGTGGTGTAACGTGATATTTTTCACTGTTGCTTATTGTTTTCTAATATAGATTTCTTTGTTCCAGAGCCACCTAGAGTGTCTCACGGGAACTAGGCATAATTGTTTGGCAGTGAAACTTCTAATCTTCGATTAGGTGTGTTCTAGTTCTCACACTCGACCGGCGGATGGCGCTGGTGTCCTACAGCATATTTCAATTTTTATAATTGCACTCATATATCATTTTATTTACAATTTAACAATAATAAATAAATGATACTTACTTTCTCAGAAATTGTGACATATTCGTGAACAAGTCATAATTATAATAAATGTTTGTCATATTTGGTCTAGTCGTGTCTGTGGCCATCAGCGGCTGATTAGTTTGCTTGTCTATGGGCCGCTAATAAGTTTGGTCGTGACCAGCAGAATTTTGAGGTTTGTTCACGAATATTCGATGGATTCGGGTATAAATAGGCCTGCGCCGATCCTCAAAGGAACTTCTATCTCAATCTTCGTAGCTGTCTCTGAGTAAATAAAATCTGTGTCTATTTCTCGTAATAAAATTGTTTGGTGAAAACTTCGTTCCCAGATATTCTGGTAAGTCGTATTCCTCTGTTTATTTGGACACATTACGGGCCTGTATGTATATTCACGGCTTAAGAGTGGTCTGTTTTATACAGGGTCGCTGGTCTGAGCTCGTGTGCCCCTCTGAATCCGACCTGTCTTACATTTATCTACTGCGTGCTTCGTGGTACATCGGCTGCTGTGAGCTGCATATAGCGGAGAAAGGTCTACTCCGAACATCCCTGAGGCCATCCAGCAATCACCTAAGGCCAGTACACTGCCGCTGTGTGCCTATTACCTGTGTAGCCGTAGCCGTGTAGTACCATTTGTAAAACTTAGTACGCTTAGTAGCCTGTGCTAGATTTCACGTACCTGTTAATGTGTAGCTAGTGCTAAAATTCGTATGCAAATTGTGTGTTCATCTGCTTATTATCTGTGCCTGCTGTGTGTGTTCTTTCTGTCTCACACTTCTGTATTCTGTACCTGTCTGTCTACCTACTTATCACTACGCATCTTCTGTATTCTGTGCCTGTCTGTCTACCTACTTGTCTGTACATATTCTTCTGTCACCTGTATCTACCTACTTCACTACTATATATTCCTCTGTGTGTAACTCTGTGTTCTATTCTATCAAATATATGTGTGTACACCTAAACTACCAGCTGTTTTCATTGGAGCCCTAGCTTCCCTGTGCACGCACCTCTCTAGCTCTGTGGAGAAGGCGCCCTGGGTAAGAGTTCTGCATCAGCCCCTGAGCGAGCCGGTGAGTATCCACCTGACTAGGTCAGTGGTTACAGAATGTGAACGGTGGGTTGAATCTTACCATGGGTCCCCAAATGCAGCCGTCACAGTGTAGGAAAGCTACCGGTGGTTTGATCTTAACCTGTCAAGTGAGTAAATAATAGACACAATAGGTAAACAATAGACTCGCGGTGCGATCGCACCGCTTGGGATCTTAGACTTTAATAAGGCAACCAGCGATATGCAGCCGGAGTGGTTTAGGAATGTGAACGGTGGGTTGAATCTTACCATGGGTCCCCAAATGCAGCCGTCACAGTGTAGGAAAGCTACCGGTGGTTTGATCTTAATAAGGCAACCAGCGACATGCAGCCGGGGTAGTTTAGGAATGTGAACGGTGGGTTGAATCTTACCATGGGTCCCCAAATGCAGCCGTCACAGTGTAGGAAAGCTACCGGTGGTTTGATCTTAATAAGGCAACCAGCGATATGCAGCCGGAGTGGTTTAGTAATGTGAACGGTGGGTTGAATCTTACCATGGGTCCCCAAATGCAGCCGTCACAGTGTAGGAAAGCTACCGGTGGTTTGATCTTAATAAGGCAACCAGCGAAATGCAGCCGGAGTGGTTTAGGAATGTGATTTGAACATTATGTTGATTTATGTGGTGCTTCCACCGATTACTGATTTACAATCTTGACATGAATGAATTTAAGAATGAACGAATGGGTGTTATTGGGAAATTCAACTCCACGGAGTGAGCGTAGGGCGCGCGACAGCACCCGGAGCGAACATAGTGGAGTTGAATTCCCAATAACACCCTACTTACATTGAAAAACTAAAAGAAGAAAACCCTGAAAAATACGAAGAAAAAAGAAAAAACACCTGGAAAAAGTAAAACAAAAACAAAGACAAATATCAGATCTTATTAATGGTGAAAAAGAAGCTCGAAGACAAAAATGAAAAGAAGCTAATGATAAAACAAAAGAAAAGAAAACGCAAACAGAAAAGCTAAAAAAGGAAGAAGATATAAGGCGAAGAAGAGAAATCTATGCAGCTATACGAGTACTATTTCTGAAAGCAGAAAATACGAAACTTAAGCAGGAAAATAAAAAACTTCACGAAAAAGTAAACAGAATGATGAAAAGAATGGTTGTGATGAAAAAACGTATTTATAAAAGCAAAATATATATTAAAAATCTAAAATTTAAAAACCGAAATCTAGTCACAGCCACAGATAACGAACACCAATGTCAAAAGCAAGCAGGTTTGGCGAAGAGATTGCTGTAAGAGAAGAGGATAAAGAAAAAGTAAAGCGAAAAGTTTTCGAATTAAATGCGCCTTCTGAATCTTTAAAACGCCAGTATATCAATGCAGACACAAACAAGGAAAAACAGATTCTCAAAAAGGTGGTTAGCAACGATCTTTTAAAAAAGTATAGTTTGACTTCCAAACTGACAACGAATTTAGGATTGAAAGGACGCATTAGAAATGTCAATATAGTGACAGAAGTCAAAGAAAAAGACAATAACAAAGAAATTAAGGAGTTCTTTTTACGCGATGACGTCTCCCGTGCCACAGCAGGCCGAAAAGAATATAAAACGTTAAAAAGAGATAAACAACAGAAACGTTTTCTTTTATATTATATTCCCAACCGTTGGATCGCGACAGGAGCGAGCAAACGGCCGTGGTTTAATAGGCCTTGCAGAGAAGCTAGAGACCGCAAGCAATCTGCATATAAGGCTTGGACCACGGCACTTGCCAACAAGGATCCTAACATTGCTGAAGTGAAGCGGAAATTGAATGCCGCCTCGAGGTCCAGTAAAAAAGCTACTGCCAGGGAGAAGTTTGAGTTCATCGGTGGAATTGGCGAGCGGCTTACTCGTTACCCATCCGGTAGTCGAGCATTTTGGTCACTCGCCAAAGCTGCCGAGGGAAACTTCTGCCATTCCTGCCTTCCGCCGCTGCAAAAACTCGACGGTAGCCTAGCTCATGGCGCTAAGGAGAAAGCCGATCTTTTGGGTAATCTGTTTGCGTCAAACTCGACGATGAACGACGGGAATGCCGAGCCACCTATTATCCCCAACTGTGGTACTTTCATGTCTGAAATTAAAATCACACAACGAGTGGTCCGGCGGGAACTCAAGTCCCTGGATGTTCGGAAGTCGAGTGGGCCGGATGGTATACCGGCGATGGTGCTCAGGCACTGTGCCCCCGAATTGTGCCCAGTACTTACACGGCTTTTCGCGCTCTCTTACTCCGCGAGACAAGTCCCAGCCTCGTGAAACTGCATTCGTGCATCTTGTGCCTAAGAAAGGCGACAGAACAGACCAGTGTCCAACTACAGGCCTATTGCTATAACCACCCTTCTCTCGAAGGTAATGGAATGTGTGATTAATGCACAGCTCCTGGGATACCTTGCGGGAAACGACCTACTGAGGGACCGACAATATGGCTTTCGCCACCGTCGCTACACTGGTGACCTTCTTGTGTATCTTACAAACCGATGGGCGCAAGCTATCGAGAGTCGGGGCGAGACACTAGCGGTCAGCCTCGATATAGCAAGGGCCTTTGACCGGGTCTGTCACAGAGGTCTTCTTTCGAAGTTGCCACGCTACGGACTCCCCGAGGGACTTTGCGAATGGATTGCCAGCTTTTTGTCCAACAGAAGTATCCAAGCCGTCGTTAATGGCAGCTGCTCGGACCGCATGGACATAAACGCTGGTGTCCCACAAGGCTCCGTGTTGTCCCCGACGCTGTTTCTGCTGCACATCAATGATATGCTGTCTGATGGATCTATTCATTGCTATGCGGACGATAGTACCGGGGATACGTGTTACATGGGTCGTGCAAATATCCCTCAATTCGAGGTGGAGAAGAGACGCGAACAACTTGTGTCTGAAATCGAGACTACTCTCTCGGGAGTATCCGATTGGGGTCGACTTAACCTAGTCCAATTTAACCCCACTAAGACACAAGTTTGTGTTTTCACCGCTAAGAAAATCCCATTTATTATAGCGCCGCAATTCCTGGGCACACCACTTTCCATCTCTTCGAGTATTGGGATCCTAGGTGTCGACATCTCAAGCGACGTTCAGTTCCGCAACCATTTGGAGGACAAGGTCAAGCTGGCCTCAAAGAAACTTGGAGTGCTCAACAGGGCGAAGCAGTACTTCACTGCGGGGCAACGACTTCTGCTTTATAAGGCACAAATTCGGCCCCACATGGAGTACTGCTATCACTTTTTTGCCGGAGCGCCTGCATACCAGCTTGGCCCCTTCGACTCATTGCAAAGACGGGCGTTGAGGCTCGTCAACAATCCCATACTCACAGGCGATGTAGAACCTCTCAGCCTCAGAAGGGACTTTGCCTCGCTGTGTGTGTTCTACCGCCTATACAATGGTTTGTGCTCAGATGAATTATTTGACATGATGCCCACCCCTGCATTCTATCATCGCACCACTCGCCATAGGCAGGAAATTCATCCTCACACACTGCGACCGGAAATGGTGCACACCGTGCGTTTGGAAAGGAACTTCATCCCACACACGCTCAGGTTGTGGAATGAACTTCCTGCCGTGGTTTTCCCAAGCGACTACAATATGGGGTTCTTCAAGAAGGGTATTAGAAGGTATCTACAGGGTCGGTAGCACGATTGTGATGCCCTTGGTGATGCAAACGTCCACAGGCCACGGTAACTACTTCCCATCAGGTGGGCCGTGTGCTTGTCTGCCACCTAAGTGGCATAAAAAAAAAAAGATTCCATGAAAAATCTGCACGTAAAATATAAATCGGAAGGTGGAAAATACTCTTACACTACATTTACACGGTATAGGCCGTTTTACGTAGTAAATCCTACTCTCAACGATCGGGAAACTTGTGCTTGTATTAAACACAGCAATTTAATACTTAAGGCCGAAAAACTTAAAGCTTTTAAAATAATACCGAGTTGTAAAGTCAGCGATTTAGTCACGCTAGTACGTAGCAACCCTGAATCTAAAGAATGTATGTATAATACATGCTCATCTCGTATTTCAAAGTAAGTCCATTCCAGTTTCTCTTGATGATAATACCAATATCGTTAATATCACTTGGCATGAGTGGGGGTTAAAAAGCATGAGTATGTAAAGATTTTAAAGGTTGGTGTAAGAAAACCCATGACTACCAAAAAAGTTGGAAAAGATATTAAAAGTGGTACCATTAGCGAGCTAATTCAAACATTTAACAAAGAATTAACTGTTTTCAAGAAACACTATTACAATATTGGTCATCAGCATAAGGCTCTACAAAACTGCATACGTAATCTATCTGAGGATGAAATAGTCATAATTTATGATTTCTCAGAAAATTATGCTGTAAAATTACATAAAGAAATACAATCCGTTCATTTTAGTGGAAATAGAGAACAAATTTCTCTCCATACGGGAGTAAGTTATAGTAAGAACAATAACCCTACATCGTTTTGTTCTATATATCCATGTTGTGACCACGACCCTGGAGCGATTTGGGCTCACCTTTCACCAGTTTTTGAATATGCAAAACAAATAGTGCCTTCCTTAAAAGGTATACACATGTATTCTGATGGCCCCGCCACACAATACAAACAGAAGAAGAACTTTTATCTTTTAACGACTTTTTTAACACTTTGGATTATGCTTCTTGGTTCTTTTTTGAAGCATCCCATGGGAAGGGGTGGGCGGAGCAGTGAAAAGAACTTTGGATAATCTTGTATCTCGCGGAACAGACATTCCTAATGCAACCATCGCTTTCAAGAATTTGAAAGAATCGGAAAAAAAGGTGAAATATTTTTTGTGTCAGAGGAAGAAATAAGAAATATGCAACAAAAACTTTCCAAAGAGTTAATTGCGTTGCCAGGTACAATGAGGATCCATCAGATTATCACAACTGAAAAGCAAGGTTTTGTCGCATATTGAGACTTAAGTTGCTTTTGTGGCCCGAAAAAGAGTTGTTGTGCATGTTATAAGCCAAAAACTCATAACTTAATATCAACCCGTAAATCAGAGAGCACAACACAAAATAAGAGCGGGAAACCTAAAAAGACTTGTAAACGCATAAATAAAAAAATCTCGGTCAAACTCGTCTGACAGCGAGGATTATGACATTATTGACATTGATGGATTATGACTCGTCTGACAGATTCTGATGACAGTAGATACTATGAGGGGATGCTATGCTTGGAGAGATACTCGATGTAGAACTTGAAATTGATAATGAAATGACGAGGAATGAAGAGAAAGAACTTGAAAATTATGATGAAATGAAGATGAATAAAGAGAATGAACTTGATATTTATTATGAAATGAAGATGAATGAAGAAAAAGAACTTGAAATTGATTATAAAATGAAGATGTATAAAGAAAAAGGACTTAAAATCGACGATGAAATGAAGAAAAATGAAGACAAAGAACTTAAAATTGATGATGAAATGAAGATGGCAGAAGAGAAAGAACTTGACATTTATGATGAAATGAAGATGAATGAAGAGAAAGAAATTGATATTGATGCTGAAGTGAAGATAAATGAGTAGAATTCTCCTCCTTGTGAAACCTCAGTGAAAATATTAAGTGAAGTAGCAGTAAGAATGATATTAAATGAAAAACTGGAAATTTGCAAATAATACCCGAAAATAAAGTTGAAACTGAACCTAATGTTAGAAATCAAGGTTACCTTCAGGACAAGAAAACAGAAACAAACAAATGGGAAATAAATAATACTGTATTGATCAGATATTACATTAAAAAAATTGGAGATATTATATTGCTACAATTGAACAGATTGATAATACTAACAAAAGTTATAAGATTATTTTTTTCAAATGCATCCGTCAAAATAGTAATTTGAAATTTACAAAGCCAAAACTTGCCAAAGATATTGATATAGTACCACAAGATTGTATTATTAAACACGTTAAATTGTCACAAATATCGGGAAAACGTCAGGAGTTTGTACTAGCCAATGCGGATGACGCACTATTTTTTTAATAAAGGAAGCAATGCTTTTTTTTTTTTTTTTTTTTTTTACGTGCGGGAAATCCCCACGGATACCCGCCCCTCCGGAGCCGGAGGGGTGGGTTATGTCGGACTCGAACCGACTAAACCGCACGCCGTCTGTGGGTCGTGGTGCTAGGCCGAAGGTGAGGTTGTCTTGCGACATATCCCTCGCACCCCGGCTGACCCAGGGCCATCCCTTTCGGTCTGGCCCTCCTCGGGAGGTGGGGACCACGCCGTCCCCGACTCGACCCCGGTGTGGGGAGGCGCGCATCGTCCTACGATGCGCGCCGCCGCCGTGGCCTGCTTCTGCTAGGGTGACGGGTGGCTCCACCCGTCACCCTCAGGCCCGCGCTCATGGGGGGCGGAGGTCTGTAAGCGCCCTCCGACGCCCGAGCCGCCTTCGGGCGCGAGCAGCGATGTCAGCGAGTCTCTCTCGCTCACCGCGCCGCGCCCGCTCTGCTATCTCCTTCGCGAGCATGACCTGCTCGCAGAAAGAGGCGCTGGCCGCCCACGCATCCGCGCAGCGGACCATCGCCGCGAGCAGGGTGGAGAGCGTGAGCACTCTCACCCCCAGGGCCTGCACAAGCTCCCGCCTCGGCGTCTCAAACGCCGGACACTCGGTGAGCGTGTGCAGCCCCGAGTCCACGCTCGCGTCGCAGTGATGGCACTCGGGCGTTGGCTCAATACCCATCAGATGCAGATACCGCCCGAAGTAACCGTGCCCGGTTATCATCTGCGTCTGACGGTACGAGAGGCTCCCGTGTGGCCTCTCTAGCCACTCCCCCATGATGGGCCTTACCGCCGCAATGACGGCGTGCCCTGCGCGTGGTTGCCCAAGTCGTCGCTCCCACTCGGCCACCATGACCTGGTGGAGCCGGGATTTCTCGGCCCGAATGTCCTCGGGCTCGGGATCGAATCCCCGCTCCCGCGCCTCCTTTCGGAACTGGTATAGTGCCGAAAGGGCCCTCGCTTCCAGGATCCACGGTGGCGATCCGGCCAGGAGACTCGCCGCTTCGAAGGATATCGTGCGGTAACCCCTGATGGCCCTGGAGGCCATCGTCCTCTGCGCCGTACGGAGCAGAGGCAGGAATCTGGCCCCCAGGGTGTCCGCCCACACGGGGCACCCATATAGGGCCATGGACCGCACGACACCCGCGTAGAGTCTCCTGCAGGAGGTCCCTGGGCCCTTCAAGTTGGGCAACAGCCGACTCAGGGCATTCGCCGTGGTGACCAACTTGGGGCGCAGGCTTCGGAGATGTTGTCCGAAGTCCCATCGACCGTCAAGCACGAGCCCCAGGTATTTCAGCTGGGGCTTGATGTCGATGGGAGTGCCTCCCACTGTAAGGCTGGCTCCCGGGCCTGGCCTGCGCCGAGGACCATGAAAGAACATGGCCTCGGACTTGTGCAGAGCCACCTCGAGACCCAGCCGCCGGATCCGCTCGACGACTTGGCCAACCGCGGTCGTGGCCCTCAGGGTTGCCTCGCGGTGCGTAGCCCCGCTCACCGTCACCAGCGTGTCGTCCGCATAACACGTGACGGTGGCACCGTACGCGAAGTCACCGCGAAGCACCCAGTCGTAACCGATGTTCCACAGTAACGGCCCCAGGACCGATCCCTGTGGAACACCGCACGACATCTCACGCCTACCGACTCCGGTCGAACTCGGGTAGACGACGGCTCTCTCCGTCAGGTAAGCCCCGACTATGCGGCGGAGGTAGAGAGGCACACCGTGGTACACGAGTGCCTCCCTGATGCAACTCCAGGGCAAGGTGTTGAAGGCGTTGGAGATGTCCAAGGACACCGCCAACATCACCTCGCCCCGGGCAACCGCATCCTCCGCCAGAGTCCTCACACGCATGATGGCATCCACAGTGGAACGCCACCGGCGGAACCCAAACTGGGTATTCGCCAGGTCCGGCCCCACTCTAGAGAGATGCTCGACGAGGCGCTTGGCAATTACTCTTTCGAAGAGCTTGCCCACCTCGTCGAGCAGCACTATGGGCCGGTACCCGGACGGCTCGTCCGCCGGGCGTTCCTTCTTGCGGATGAGGACCAGTTTCCCCGTCCTCCACATCTTCGGAAACTGGCCCCGCTCCAAACATGCGCTGAGGAACCCTCTCAGTCGGGGTTCGAGACCGTCTTCCCCTAGAGCAAGGACCCACGCGCGGCCCGGAATGCCGTCGGGTCCCGGGGCGGTGTTTTTCTTGGCTCTCAGCCTTCGCACCGCCAGCTCTAGTTCTACCCAAGTGACCTCGGGCACGTCGTCGTCAATCACCGCACTGGGCGCCGTACTGGGTGCCGTAGGCGACCGAGGCGGCGGAGCCATCTGCGGCGGAACATGTTCCGCTCGCGCCGGGGACAGGGATTCCACCACTCCTCCGAGCAGAGCCGGTTCGAGCACCTGGGTCAGTGGAGGGGCCCGGGGGCGCAGCTTTTCTCTTACCATAAGGTAAGACCGCCCCCATGGGTCCCGCTCCAGCGTCTCCAGGAGCTCCCGGTAACAAGCGGCCTTAGACCGCTTGATCTCCGCTCGGAGGGCATTCCGGGCCTCCCTGTATCCCTCGTGAAGCTCCGCCAGTCGGGGCTCCGAATCTGCGGTACGGCCACGCCTCCTACGGAGTCGAGCCCACCGGCGGTGCGTGATCACGCAGGCTTGACGCAGCCTCGCGATCTCCGCATTCCACCAGTAGACCCGACGCCTCGGATTATAGGCTGGAGCCCTAGGCATACCCGCATCGCAGACCCGTGTCATGGCCTCCCGGAACCAGGCCGCTTCATCGTCTATGTCGACAGGCCTGTCCGGCGCAATGGCCCAGGCCTGTACGATGGCGGCCTCCAGGAGGTCCTCCCGATTCAGTCGCCCCAACACCCAGCGCGGCTCGCGTTGGGCCGATGTGACCGGCGCATCACCCGCAGGAGGGGAGACATCGAACCGAACGTATCGGTGATCCGATAGTGTCTCCACCTCCACGGCGACTCGCCAGTCCCGCAGGGAAGCAATGCTGTTTTTTTTAAATAAAACAAATTCATTTTCAATTAATTTTTTTTTCTACTTAGGTACTTTAATGCCAAAGGTTAGATACTACCTATATAAATACCTCACAAATTATAGTCTAAAAAATCGGATCACTCATATGTGGACGGAGATATGGGTGGAGAAACATACATACATACGTACAAATATATATATATCTACACAGAAGCCTTAATAGAGTATCATACGTGAATATCTTGCAATTCCAGTAATATTAAATACGTAGGTACGTGTTGAATTAGTAACCTCATTTTTTTAATTTGGTTAATAAAATTACCTTATTTTGAATATAGCCTTACTTTTATAATTTCCTGACATTTCCTGACGCAACAATTTACTGACAATTTCGTGACGTACACATATTAGTAAATGTGAATTGTATTTACAACAAACAATGGATGCCATGATCAAGTTATTGGATGAGCTGGGTTTGGGACTGTTCTCTAATAAGTCTACATATTGTGTGTTTAGTAGAGGTAAACGTAGGTTGTTACCTGTTCTAAAAGCTAATGGTCAATGTTTGGACCGCACAAAATGTTCTAAATACCTAGGTATGTGGTTGGACTTTGGTCTGCGGTGCCGTAGACATATAAATGAAACAGTTAACAAATGCTCCAAATTTTTAAATATACTAATAGTATTAGCAGGGAGTTCTTGGGGTATACACACAAAACACTTATGTAGATTCTATATTACCTTAATACGGAGAAATTATATTATATAATTTCTCCGTATTATTATATAATACGGAGAAATTATAATAGAATGGATTAAATAATAAAACCCATACCTAAAAATTTGAAAAAGTACAAATTCAAGCCCTTAGAGTTATTGGTGGATATATCAGAATCTCTTCAATACATGTAATGGAATCAGATTTATGTGTACCCCACCCCCTTTATATATAAGAAGAGAATACTTAGTCTATAAATACTGTCTAAAAGCTATGTCATGATCAAATAATGTTACAGTTAATATGATATCTGAGTTGCGTGCTTTGTGTAATATTAGATACTGGGTAAACAAAAAAAAAGCCCTTATTAACGAAAGTGTATAATAATATGGATAACATTAACATGAATACCGCAGATATTAATTGTATATCCAGTTTGGATGTGTGGAAATCAGCCCTAGAAATCAAAGATATGATTAAGACAGATCTAGAATGTTTAAAAACTGCTAAGGCTAATTACAATAGTGGCGTATTGCGGAATAATGTGCTAACAGAAATAAACACTGCATATCATGGATGGCATAAAGTGTTCACAGATAGATCTAAGGCCTCTCATGGTCTTGGAGCAGGATTCTTTGATCTACATTTGGGAAATAAATGTGGTTTTAAAATTACCTGTGACATATCAATAATGTTGCTGGAGCTCGTTGCAGTTTTACAAGTAATAAATTATTGCCTTAGTCAGAATCCAAATAAAATAGTGATCTATAAGTCTTCAGGCTTTTACAGCCGGCGTTGCATGTAGAATATACTGCTTTCGGGCTGTTTGGCTGTGGTCTATGTGAAACTTGCGTTCCAGACGTTTCGTCGATCACTGCGTCGACATCTTCAGTGGCATCAGTCGCAACTCAGCCGCCGACGAGGCAAGGTCTCCGAACTCGTCGTCGCCTGGACCTGCGCCACTGAAGATGTCGATCGCAGTGATCGACGAAACGTCTGGAACGCAAATTTCACATAAACCACGGCCAAATAGCCCGGAAGCAGTATATTCTACAAAATAGTGATCTTTTCAGATAGTGAAAGCGCATTACAACATATTGCTCGATGCATTTCTGACCGCAGAGGTGCATCGATAGCATATGAAATTTTGAAAGCCCCTTAGGGCCCTAAAAGCTAAACAAATATAATGTAAGCTGCAATGGGTTCCAGCACATATTGGTCTCTACGCGAATGAGGAAGCTGAACGTTTTTGCAGGATGGCAGCAGTGACCGGCACGCCAATTGGCTATGAACCTGACTGGTGCGAACTGACATCGAAATTCGAAGCTGACAGCCTTAATAACTGGCGCATTCATTTTTCTAATATAACCAAGGAAAAGGTTATCTGGTATAGGTCAGTACAGGGAGAACCCTCCTACATCCCGTGGTTTGAAAGTAGTAAGTGGAGCAAGAACAACATCAAGACCTTACTAAGGCTTCGTTCCAGGCATTATCCATCGGCAAAGTTTCCTAATGAAGAAAGCTGACTCTCCAAGCACCTGCACTTGCAGGGAATGCGATAAAATTGAAGATGTGCAACTTTTGCTGATGAAGTGTGTACGGAATGGGGCTGAAAGGGCCTTACTGATGAGTGAGCTGAAACTGAATGGGCTGGATATGGGTTGGGTGCAGTCTGTGCTGTCCGAGCCAACCTCCGACAAGGCCAAGAGGCTATGTCACATCCGCCAACAGTCCCCGCCAGTGAGGTTTAGGGTCTTGAGCACGAACAGTGTTTTTGTTTGGTATATGTATCGGTAGTATTTGTGGCGTAGCGGTAGTGAACGCAGCCGCTACGCAGGAGGCGCGGGTTCGATCCCCGCTCACATGCAAATATTTGTATGCATGAATATGTATATTTGCATTGGTCTGGGTGTTTCTATTTATAATATGTATGTATTTACAAAAAAAACGTATCTAAGTATGTTTATCCACATTCTAGATACTATAACACAAGCTAGTTAAGCTATGCTTACCATGGGTCTAGATAGCGTTGTGTGAAATGTTGTGGAATATTTATTATTATTATTATTATGTACAATAGGATACGATGGGGCTGATGTATCTAAATAGATTAAAACCCCCACAAAAAAAAACTAAAAAGACGGAAGCCTTGGTAGTAACAGAACTACAAATTTCTTGACATAAAAATCTAATAATATTTTGATCAGCTACACCCAGCATCACAAATACATACTAAGGTTGCAAATTTAATAAAGAAAAAACACTAAAAACTTTAACTGTTCATTAAAAGTGCTAATCTCTTTTAAATTATATTTTTATCTCCATCGTTTACTCCATAGCCGGGACATTGTTGACAATTTAACATAAATGTTCTTAAAAATATATTCTCGTGAATATTCTGCAAATGTTAGCGACTCCCATTTTTCATATTGTCCGAATAATTTCAGTCGCCTCACAAATAATTTTCTCTAAATATTTATTAAATGCTTTACTTCAACATATTTTCTAGACATTGGTTCTCTAGAGCTCGGAGCTAGAGTAAGTTTATGAACAAGGATTGAATTTATAGTGAAGTGTGAGCACCATGTTGTAGGTCACATTGCACTAGATGTTTAGTAAGTTCAAAATGTTATTACGGCAGTCTGAAGCGCCAGCCAAGTAGAAATTATAAGACTTTTGTTGGTTACCTTCAGTAGAAGGTGAGGATTATACTTATATTATCTCACCTATCAGAAAGTGGTGACAATGGTTCATCTAGGGGCTTGTGCCTCTCGATTTCTTCTCTGGAAGGAAACTCGCCAGGTCTTGGTATGACCAAGAGGGTGAGGTTGGCACTAGATCTGCCAGCTACGCAGGTGTACACGCCATGGTCACGAAGTGACACAGACATGATTCGAAGAGTACCCTGGAAAGTGAATTAATGTTATTTACATTTTACTCATACCTGTATGTGTACCTATTTCCGCAGGGGTAAATATAAGTGAGGATTTACTAATAGTTTACTAACTACATAACCAGATGGTATTTATAAAATGTATTGTCATATAGAGATAACGATAGATGGTGGATGGCGTAGCGGCAGAGAGTTCGCACATGGCAAAAATGTTACGTTTTCAGTGGTCTGCGTATTCCTGTATCTTATAGCTACGTATTTATAAATATAAAAAACTACCTTTAAAAAACCGACTGCAATAACTGAAAAGTATAAAATAACTTAGAGAAAAATAACTGAACTGTTTTGTTCGAAGTCGGTACCAACTTTGTTAGCTGTGTCTGAAGTACCACGTAGGCTTTAGGTCCTATTTTCACGATTAAAGGTCACCTATATCCGTTCTTATGCTCTTATCCAAATCTGTACCTAATTGCATCAAGATCGGATCAGTGGTTTAGGCTTGAAAGGGCTGCAGACTGACAGAGTTCCTTAATTCCTTTCGCAATTATAATATTAGTATGGATTAACCAGAAAGGTTAAATGCAAATAGGATGTTGCCAATCTGTCATCAAAGAAACTTCAAGTGTTTAACAGGGCGAATCATTACTTTGTAAGGCACAGGTTCAGCCCCACATGGAGTTTATAATTTATCGTGAAAAAGGGGGTAGAAGGGGGGAATAGGTTTGTCATTTTTCAATCGCACACAAAAGGGGGTGAATAGGGGATAAATAGTACGATTTTTTTTTCTAGATAGCCTCATGATATTTGGAACAAAGGTGTATTGGAGCTTCGGAATGGACATAGTCGAGCAACGAGCCAAATGTCGAAGGGAGTATAGAGGCGAGTAGAGATTTTTATAGAGGCAAGTGGATAGGCATGTAGAGGTCAAATAGAAAGTCGAATCGAGTCGACTACTGGGGCGAGTAGATATGCGACTAGAGAACCCAATGGAGAGGCGAGTAAGGAATCAAATAGACTGCAGTAGAGACTCGAGTAGAGAGGTGAATAGTGAGGCGAGTGGAGAGACGAATGTAGAGTGTACGAGTGTACCTGTTGCACATGTCACATCACCTGTGGAATCCCAACTAAGGTTGTGTATGTTGTGAGGTGTGTTTTTGCTTAGTGTACGGTGTTTAGTGTTTTATGGCTGATCCCCGCACAGCCGATCACGCCGTTGAACTGCTTCGTCGGCGTTCACCGTCAATCTCCACGATGTACCACACACACGTGCTCACTATTTTAGCGTCCCAAGACGTAATTGTACCAGTAACAGTTTGGTATACACTTCGCCCCGCGGAATACGTATATATTTCCCAAATTCGATGGCTGATTACTTTATAAATCTCAAAATATTGTCTCAACAAATCTGTATCTTCCAGATAAAACTCTGCTTCCCCCAGGAAAATTATAGAATGAATGATGTGACATAAATGACACTTCAACTGCCATCGAAACTTATGACTATTTTTGTTTTCTTATGGACACTAGTCTTTTTGGACCAAACAATAATGTAGGAAAGGTAAATTTTACGGCCGCAGTAACAGGAATCCAGTTCAACAAACTGGGTATGAGGTAGACGATGGAGCACTTACATAATAAAGTGCTATAGACTGTCTTCCTCCAATTTAAATTAGCACAGCACTTTAGAATGAATCCCTTTGAATCCATATTACTTTGCACAAAAACATAAACAAAATTTAGCACAAAGTTAATTTTAGAGTGCTATGCAAACTTTTAACTGAAGAATGCAATCATGGGTTGAAACTAAAAGCAGTTACATTCTAACGATTTTTGTTCTATATTCAACTTCCACTTATTTATAACCAAGTTTTTTTTATGTTACCTAGTTCTACTCTTTCCCGGAGTTAATATTTGTATGTGTAGATACTAGTGATCTATCTCGGTTTGACAAAGTTCGGGATTTAATCAATCTTCTCTTACTAGGATATCTGCCAATTAAAGGACAAGCTTTGAGCTCTGACATAAGAAAGGCTCCGAGACGCCTATATCCTCTATACGCTTGAACGCATAGCCTGACCGTCGCTCTTAAAGCTAAAAATGGACCCCCGAGCTACCACGTAAAAGCTTCGGATAAAATCGTGAACTATTTTCATGATTACGCCAATTCCTGTTTATCAGAAAAAATGTGTAAATACTTGCCTTCCTAGAGATCTTATATTTTTTGGACTTGGAGATGATCTGATGATCCTTGGCCCATTGTATTTTGGTTCTGTCGTATCCTTTGACTGGACATTTGATCTTGACTTGAGTGCCGTAGAAAATAGTTGCTGAACCTCCAATATTTACAGCCACCTGCGAAAAATTTGAAAGATTTGATGAGTTTCGAAGTATGTGCAATGGCCATGGCTGCTGGCTACATGCTGCAATCAAAACGCCGAGATCAATGTAAATCTATACCAATAATGAAGCTGAATAGTTTTTTTAAATCTTTTTGCCTTAAATAGCCCAGTTCCTGGGGAAAGTTAAACGTTATAAATAAAATGTCACAGTACCATTCTTAAGAGCTGAGCAATTAGAAAAAAGTTTAAACAGAAATGAGCAGGCCGTGCGACGGTTGGAATGAAACCGAGTATAGTGGAGAAACCGTGTGACACAGCTTGTAATAAAATAAACAAAATATATCGCAATAAAAATATAGTTACAAATTGTTTTATTTCAATGTGGAACATTCGCATTAACAGCTTTAATTTTGTAGTTGATTGAATTTGTTGAAACTTCTAATAAAGGTCGTCAAGAAAAATCGCAAGCCATATTTTGAAAAAAAAAAAACGATTTAGTAAATTTCTAAGCACTGTAGCCAAGCAATGCAAAAGAGCAAGTTTGTTTTGGGAAATAAACTTTTTAATTTATCTCGTGTAGGGTGTCGAAGTGTATAGTCGTCAACGATACACGTTCGCCGACAACATGAAGTGAAAATTTCCTAACTGATAAAACTTAATAAAGCATTCGACGACCTGGAAATTGAACCAACGACTTACAACTTTTTAGAAACACCACATGCATAGCTGGCGTACTAAGATTTAAGGTTACAGATGTAAAAGTTGTTATTCTAAAATAAAATATAAAAGCGCAGAAAAGTAAGTGTTTTTTGCCCATTTATAACTTTTGTTCTTCATTGTATTTTTTATGTTTACACTTGTAGCCGATGAATGCCCAAAATATATTTATTAGATGACTTAAAAGGCTGAATTTTAATTTTTGATTTGCTGTACACACTTAACGTTTCTATATACATGCCTGTTACTGAAATCAAGTACATCATGATTGTTTTGTTACATATCAATAATCTACTAAGCGACTTGCCTGCTTTTTGAGGTCATGTTGTATGTACTTTGAATCGACAAGCGATATTTCTGGATACGCTGTATCTGGCAGACAGGGTCTTGAATTGCAAGATATCGTGGCAGCTGGTCGCGGAGAACTGCATAGCGAAGCTGAACGTTCCACCACGTGGGATTGCGCCATTATTTGCTTGCATTCAACCTAAGTAGATAATGTTATTATTATTCATATTATCTTCGTCAAGTCTATATTGTGACCAGTAGCGGATTTACCAGTAGGCTGGAGCCTAGGGCGGCAGATTTTAGGGGCAGCAAATTTGGGCCAATTTTTTTTTGCAAATGTAAAAAATATCCTATCCGGGCTAAATTCTGATTATAGTCCGGGCGAAACCCGGAATACATTTAAAACCCAAGATGCTGCAGTTCATAGAAGTATGAGCTCCAGCTCTCCTTCATCGCGACTACCTCGTTTAACAGATTACTCCCGGGGTCTTTAACACAGTGCTATTTTTAATCGTGCGCAAGAGCCCCACAAATACTCGATAGTCTACTCCAGTCCGCTCCACCATCTCCTTTTCGCGCATTACTTACTCGCAGAAAAGGATGGCGGCAGCCACGCGCTCGCGCAACGTACCATCGCCGTGAACAAGGCGGTGAACGAAAGAACTCCCACTCCTAGGGTCACCACTTGGACCCACCTCAGTATCTCCCACACCAGGCACTCGTTCAGGGTGTGCTGCCCTGAATAGTCGCTCGCATCACAGTGATGGCACTCAAGCCATCACGCATGTGGACATTCATTCATGTGGCCTCTCTAGCCAGCCCCCTATGATGGGTCTTACCGCCGCTATTACGGCATACCCAGCGCGTGGTTGCCCAAGTTGTAGCTCCCACTCCGTTACCATAAATCTCTATTGAGCTGGAACTTCACGTCCCAGATTTCCTCATACTCGGGTTCAGGTCTGGTCTCTGTACGTCCTTTCGATATCGATATAGCATCAAAAGAGCTCTCGCCTCCAGGATCCACCGTAACGATCCGGCGAGAAGACACGCCGCGTCAAAGAATATCCTTAAATGATTATAAAGTCCTTTATCGTTACTTGTAAAATTGAGATTATTAAGAAAATACTTACTACAATACCACTACATAAGTTTTGTTAGTGAAATAGAAGCATTGATTTCTGTAACTAAATTAAAAAAAGAAACTATGAGAATAAAGGAAAACGAGGAATATGAGAGTTGAAGAAGATATGCTAAAAGGTAGTATAATTTTATTTTACTTCTCTGTGCTTGAAGCCTCCACCACAGGTTTTGGAGCATTTGGTCCAGTCTCCCGTATGCCAAGGCTTACTGCATGCAAACATATTGCAGTACAGTCGGTCTGGTAGTGGTGGTTGGGGACACATGCTGTTTGGAACCACCACTGTTCCCCCTCTTGTTACCTAGGTAAACGTAAAAGAGTAAACATTATTTTTCAAGTAAATATTAATATATTTTTTTAAATTTAGGTAGAATTCTATAAACATAAATGGCCTGTATGAAAATAAGCAATATATATATATATATATATATATATATATATATATATATATATATATATATGTATTGTATTATAATCTCACCTCAATTATACATGTGAATTTTCGAGTCTGTATGCCGATTCCGCATGATTTGGTGCACTGTGAGAAATCTGTGTAATTCCACCTGGGGACAAAATTTCACACTGAAATAATCTATAGATCATACCAAGAACCATCTAGTAAAAAGCAATAACTTTGGACTTCAAACTACCGATCCCACATCGCATTACGAAAGTTCTCTCTTTACGTTTAATTACGTTAAATGCAACATACCGATATCAGCTGTTAAAGTACTTTAGAGAAACGTCACACCCTGTTTCATGAACTTACAAGTTTTATGTATCTAAAGTTTATTTCCTTGGGTATGTTCTTCAGAGGCTCTCGTGACTTTATTACTTGAGCTGTATGCTTCTTTGCTGCCTTCAGTAGTATCAACAAAAAAGCTGATCACGCAATATTATAAACCAGTAACTTAGAAATCCCTTGGGTGACATTGAAAGTATGACGTATTGCTATTAATTTGGAAATTTGAATATAGTCTGATAATATAATCTATGATTATTTAATATTATATCTATGATTATTTTTGTAAATTGGTGAAGCCATAGTATTAACAAAAAATGGTGAATGGTTTATTCCTAATTTAACTCACTCGCAAATTATTATGATTCAATAAGGAAGGCTGAAAATTAAAAAAATAAAAGGTATCATAACTTACGTTCATTCTATGAAATAATCATATTATTATTATAAAACATATTTATTAAGTATAAAAGACACTGCATTACAACTATTATATCTAATTGTAATGCGATACAGCTGGTGTATACCCATAATGTATATTACTTATACTAACTAACTAGTTGTAACCATTTTGGTTTTTTGGTCTTTCTGTATGTTCAACTTGGCTTGGCCGATCGATTTAGACATAGCTCTCACTGGCAGATTGTTGATGCATAATATGTGATCAAAGGAACTTCCACAAGTGAAGTTCGATCAATGTTATATGATTCGCTTCATTCGAAGATATGATACAGATACCATGTAGTTTCCCTATTTATTTACTAGGTAACATTCGCACGTATTTTAGAGTTTTAAAACGATTTTTCGAATTAATAAACAAACTTCCGGTTTGTCCCCAACCTCGGTTCGCCATCTTGACTTTGACTCATTTTTTAGAGCATTAAAATATTTATATTATACATTGCAAAAGTTTCTAAATAAGGGCTCTAGGGTGGGAGGGTGATCATATCTTCGAATGAAGCGAATCATATAATATTGATCGAACTTCACTTGTAGAAGTTCCTTTGATCACATATTATATTTCTTCTCTTCATTCTTCAGATATGATACAGATACCATGTAGATGTTAAGAGCAGAAAGTTTTGAGATAAAGCACATTTATACCACTAAATACTTTTATTTTTTATTATTATAATTATTTCAATTTTGGTGTTTACAGTCAATTAACACAAAAAAAATAGATACAATTAAGTAGGTAAGTACTTTAAGTAACATAAAATTATATTTCTTTTCTTGTGATTTAAAACACTTATTTAATTATAATAATGAAGTATAATATATGCTTGTTTGATTACCTTATTATAGAAATTTTAAATAATTTTTATTTAAGTAAGGTACAATGTAATTTTTATTGAGAGTTTGCCGATAAGCAAACTGATCTTGCAAAATCACCTCTTAAAATTGTTCTTTTATAGAAACGAGCAAAGGTATTGGATGACTCAGTCCAACCTGCCGTTTTGCGTATTGCTTCAATGCTAACGCCGGCGAGGCTGGCGGCTGACGTAGACGCATGGTGCGTGCTGTGAGCGCCAAAGACACTGATGTCGCATTCTGATAGAACTTGTTTAACCCATCTACTTATAGACTGCGTTGTTGCAGCTTTATGTGGACTCTTGTACGTTAACAAGAGTTTACCTGTGTTCTCAGCCCTTAAGTTTCTAGTCATAGAAATATAATCTGAGACCGTTACGGCGGGACAAATGCTAACATTTTCCTTAAAATATGGAAGATATAATATTGGCTGATCTCTGCTAGGGGCAGATGTTTTCATAATATCAGTTATATTAATTGATATGCGATTCTCTGAAAAGGACATATTTTCTAGTTTGATAATGGAAAGCGTCTGCATTCTATGGGCCGTACAAATTGCAAGTAATATAGTAACTTTCTTCGTAATTCTTTCAAGTGAAAGACTGTTATTTGGGGACCATTTGGTGACATGGTTTAAAACTAACTGAGGGTCCCACGTGTTACTATACTTAGGGTTGGCTGGCCTCAACTTAAACGCCCCTTTAAGGAGTCGCTTTACACAAGGGTCATATCCTATATTATTTCCTAATAGAGCCAGAGCAGAACGGTGGGTATTTAAACTTCGCTAAGTCATTCAGATGAGGGTATTGAATCCCTCCCATTCGGTTGATATAACTGATTGCAGTAGTATTATCAATTTGTAGCAATACTGCACAATTACTTAAATCGCTAGCAAGAGATTTTAAACCTAAAAAAGCAACTACCAACTCTAGGTAATTGATATGGTACACTTTTTCTGTGCCTTACCATGGTCCACTAATTTTAGAATCATTACAGACAGCACACCAACCTGTTCGGGATGCATCCGTATAGATTTCTAATTCAAAATCAGACTGTCTCATAAAGTTATATGTGGATTCGATATTCGATGACCACCAAAAAAGGTTTTGAAGAATAATATTTGGTAAATTAATCTTACTTTCATAATTATTATTTTTAAGTAACGCTAAGTACTTCTGCCGTTCTAAAATCTTGGTATACAGTCAGCCGTACCTCATGGCGGGGCAAGCTGCAACCAGTGTTCCTATAAGTTGGGCAAATTCGCGTATGGTACAAGACGGTAATTTTAAAAATCTTGTGTTTAATTGTACAATCTTGCTACGTTTATCTGATGGAAGACTAATACTCAAGTCACTTGTATTATAAAAAAACCCAAGGTACTTGCAAGACTGTTGCGGTGATAAATTACTTTTGCTGGCAATTAAGTAATTTTAACGTTTCGTTAACGTTACTAAGACACTGGTCGTACGTGTCACTTATACACATACTGTGTGTCATCCAAATAATATACGGATTGAAAATTACGACATCTTAGATGAGTCATAACTTCTCTCATGATCTTAGTGAAAACACGAGGAGCTACACATAAACCGAAGGGTAAAGCGCAAAATTGATACACAAATGTTTCAGATGTGTTATGGGGTTTAAATTGAAATTTTAAGTACTTGAGATGTTTTTTATTTATGGGAATCAAAAAGTAGGCATCTTTTAAATCGATGGTAGCTAAGTATCCATCGCGTGGTATCAATTTGTATGCAGTACGATAATCTTCCATTTTAAAATGGTCGATATGTATTAATTTATTTAAAGGCTTTAGATTAAATATAAAGCGGTTGTCGCCATTTGGTTTAGGCGTGAGAAATATTTTTGAAATAAATTGATCTTGAGTCAATTTTGTTTCTGAAATAGCTCCTAATTGTTTTAAATTGTTTATGGCAGCTAACATGTCATGATTCTCAGTACAAGAAAAGTTATTTTTAGGTATACCCATTTTTGATCCAATCAAGCACTGTCTTATTGTTTGTAATTTTGAACCAACAATCATAAAAGTGGGTAAGTCTACCCGCATGTACCTCTGCTAATGCCGACTCGGCGCCAGAGCACATGGTTTGTCTGAAGTCGCAGCTCGTGTTGTTGCGTTCGTATACGGTCGACGAACCGTCGAAGCCGGCGGGTGCCGAGGCGGCGCCGCCCAGTTTCCCTGATAGGACGTACTGGGCCGAGGGCCAGACTGAGGGGCCGCGGGTTTAGGCTTGGGTACTGGCTTCTTAATTTGAAGACCCTGTTCTTCGACGGCTTTGGCTGCTTTTATCTTTTCAGAAAGTGACGAGCCAAATAGTGTTTCATCCCTTTCGGACTCGTTAATCATGTGTACGGTAGGCTTATCTAAACTAGGCATGATAAGTTTTATACGATGAGCGGTCACTAGGTTATGGGAATCGCATAATATTCTGCAGCCGTTACTTAGGTGCTTCATGGCCGGGACCTTATCGTCACTCGTCAACAAAATACTCATACCTCTATTGATGGCACTAATTCCTTGGCCCAGTTGCTGTTGCGAAGTGGCGATCGTTTTGTCGCGGTTGCGTACCAAGTCTGGCACAGCAGCCGAGATCTCAGCTTAGGCGCTTGTAATAACTTACATTTATTGGGTACTAAATAATCTTTCATAATCTTTTCTTTAATTTCTGCTGGTATGCCTTTTCGCAGTAGAGGCATCCATAGCTTCGACAGATTGTCGTGAATTTCTTCTCCATATTCAGGAAAATCAGACATGGTTTCGCCTAGCGCGGATAAAAGGTCTGGTTCTAGGCCATTGTTAGCGATAGCATCGTCTTGGTTAGAGACTGGCTGGTCCGTGTTTGGTTCGCAGTCGAGAACGGGATCCATAGTCTCTGCGCCGGACATCGCGTCTGATGTCGCTGAAGTGGGATCCAAAATAAATTCACCCTCTTTTTCAGGAAGTCTTAACTTTCATGGCCTAAAAATATTAATTGTAAATTATTATTTTTCTTTCTTTTTTTTTGTAAGTATTTGTTTGGAAGAAAAACTTTGTGTTTTGCAGATAAAAGATATAATCTATTTAAGAATGTTCTTAATTTCTGCGTATTGTCATCATTGTAAACTCGCAGTCTACCTCAAAGCAAAAAAAAGTATAATAACGAAAAAATTCAGTTATAAAATTTGGAAAACGTGTCTAAGTTACTGACCCGCAGTCAATCACTTCACTTAAAAAAAATAATTATTTAAAAAATTTAAAAAACACGATTGCCCAATTTACTAAGAACTAAAAAGTAAAAAACAAGAACGAAATAGATAAATAAAAATATCATTGCAGTCGGGGGACAAACAGAGATTAACAAAGTTCCAGAGAACTGTCGCCCGACTGCAATGAAATTTTTATTTATCTGTTTCGTTCTTGTTTTTTACTTTTTAGTTCTTAGTAAATTGGTCAATCGTGTTTTTCTACGGCCATTTATTTAGTTAACACTTTGTTGAAAAAATAATCAATCACTCCACTTAAAAAAATTAATTATTTAAAAAAATAAAAAACACGATTGCCCAATTTACTAAGAACTAAAAAGTAAAAAACAAGAACGTAACAGATAAATAAAAATTTCATTGCAGTCGGGGGACAAACAGAGATTAACAAAGTTCCAGAGAACTGTCCCCCGACTGCAATGAAATTTTTATTTATCTGTTTCGTTCTTGTTTTTTACTTTTTAGTTCTTAGTAAATTGGGCAATCGTGAATTTTAATTTTTTTAATTATTTATTTTTATTTTCTACATTTTAGTGACTCTGTAAGAGATGTGTGGGTGGAGTAGATAAAGACGATGACGTCATTGACTCTTGCGAACCTATGCTTCACAGGTTTGCAAGAATGCCCTCGCTCGCTGCTTGTGTGTGAGTTTATTCACGCTTACGGTAACTAGCGCTGGGTAGCACTGGCATGCTCTATCAAATGAATATTTGGTAGATTTCTGAGGCGATTTAACTCTTCTATAGAATTCTTATCGTGGGGCTTGTGGATAGATATTCGAGGGTCTAAAACGCTGATTGCCAAGCCATCTAACTATCTTGCGCGACTTTTTTTCGCAAGAGTAGTAAATACAATCGGGGACCTGCTGTATAAGATTTTCAAAATTTGTGTCGTCAAAAACAAGCTGCCTTCGGCAACGATAATCTCGTTGCGATGCTTCAAGCCTTTCTTTTCTTGAAGAAGGAGTCTCATTTTGACGTGATAGTGCAGAGTATTCTCGCATTTGAGTCAACCCTTTCTCCCGCGCAGAAGGTGATTCGAGGTCACGCAAACTTGATGCGTGATCTCTTATCTGAATCAATCTTTTGTCACGCGTAGACGGTGATTCAAGTGCGCGCATTGAGGATGCGTACTCTCGCATCTGCGATAACCTCATCACATGGCTAGTCGGAGATTCTTCATTTTGGGATCTAGCAACTAGCGAACGATGCCTAGTACGCATTGTTTTCTGTTGTCCCAAACTACTGCGCTGCATTTTCAAGAAGAGAAGCTTGCTGTGAAAGTCTCCGTTTCTCGTCTGCAGAGAGCTGAGAGTAATCATTTCTCATTATCTCTCTCAATTTTTTTAAGCCTCTGTTGACGAGTAGGCGGAGATTCTTGTTTCCGCTTATTCGCCGTCTGGCGAGCTTCCTCGAAAGAGCCGTTTTAGTAATTTTTAATATATATTTTTTTTATACCACTTAGTGGCAGACAAGCACACGGCCCACCTGATGGAAAGTGGTTACCGTGGCCTATGGACGTGTGCAACACCAGGGGCGACGCACTCGCGCTGCCGACCCTGAAGAAACCCATATTGTAGCCGCTTGGGAAAACCACAGCAGGGACTCGTTCCACAGCTTGAGCGTGCGTGGGATGAAGTTCCTTTCGTACCACACGGTTCGCACCATTTCTGATCACAATGTGTGAGGATGAACTCCCTGTCTATGGCGAGCGATGCGGTGATAGAAAGTAGCTGTCGGCATCATGTCAAACAATTCATCTGAGCACAAACCATTGTATAGGCGGTAGAACACACACAGTGAAGCAAAGTACTTCCTGAGGCTGAGAGGTTCCACAGCGCCTGCGAGTATGGGATTGTCGACGAGCCTCTACCTGTCTTTGTATCGATTCAAAGGGGTCAAGCTGGTATGCAGGTGCTCCGGCAAAAAGGTGACAGCAGTACTCCATATGGGGCCGAACTTGTGCCTTATAAAAAAGGAGTCGTTGCCCCGCTGTGAAGTACTGCTTCGCTTTGCTAAGCATTCCAAGTTTCTTAGATGCCAGCCTCCAAATGGCTGCGGTACTGGACGTCGCTTGAGATGTCGACGTCTAGGATCCCAATACTCGAGGAAATGGTAAGCGATGTACCCAGGAATTGCGGCGCTACAATAAATGGGGTTTTCTTAACGGTGAATACACATACTTGTGTCTTAGTGGGGTTGAATTGGACTAGGTTTAGTCGACCCCAATCGGATACTCCCAAGAGAGTAGTCTCGATTTCGGACACAAGTTCTTCGCGATTTTCCTTCACCTTGGACTGAGAGACATTTGCACGGCTCGTGTAACACGTGTCCCCGGTACTGCCGTCCGCATAACAATGGATGGAGTCATCAGATAGCATATCATTGATATGCAGCAGAAACAGGGTCGGCGACAGCACAAAGCCTTGTGGGACACCAGCGTTTATGTCCATGCGGTCCGAGCAACTGCCATCGACGACAACTTGGATACTTCTGTTGGACAAAAAGCTGGCAATCCATTCGCATAGTCCCTCAGGGAGTCCATAGTATGGCAACTTCGTAAGAAGACCTCTGTACCAGACCCGATCAAAGGCCTTCGCTATATCGAGGCTGAACGCTAGTGCCTCCCCCCGACTATCGACGGCTTGCGCCCATCGGTTTATGAAATACACAAGAAGACTGAGCAACGGTGGCGAAAGCCGTGCTGTCGGTCGCTCAGTAGACCGTTTCCTTCCAGGTATCTCAAGAGCTGCGTATTAATAATGCGCTCCATAACCTTTGAAAGTAGGGAGGTTATAGCAATAGGCTTGTAATTGGATGGGTCGGTCCTGTCGCCTTTCTTAGGCACAGGATGTACGAACGCAGTCTCAAAAGAGCTCGGACTTGTCTCGCGGTATAAGAGAGCGCGAAAAGGTGTGTAAGTACTGGGCACAACTCGGGCGCACAGTGCCGGAGCACCATCGCCGGTATGCCGTCCAGCCCACTCGACTTCCGAACATCTAAGGACTTAAGTTCTCGCCGGACCACCCGTTGGTGATTTTTACTTCCGGCATAGAAGCACCACAGCTGGAGAGAATAGGTGGCTCGGCATTCCCATCGTTCATAGTCGAGTTTGACGCAAAGAGATTACCCAAGAGTTCGGCTTTTTCCTTACCACTATGGGCCAGACTACCGTCGGGTTTTTGCAGCGGCGGGAGGCAAGACTGCACGGCTGCCAGATGGGTACCTTGCAAGCCGCTCGCCAATTCTACCGATGAACTCGAACTTAGCCCTGGCCGTTGCCATTTTACAGGACCTCGAGGCGGCATTCAATTTCCGCTTCACTTCAGCGGTGTTCGGATCCTGATTGGCAACTGCCGTGGTCCAAGCCTTATACGCAGATTGCTTGCGGTCTCTAGCTTCTCTGCACGGCCTAATAAACCACGGGCGTTTGCTCGCTCCTATTGCGATCCAGTGGTTGGGAATATAGCACTCCATTACTCCATATTATACTAATTATGTAATATTTAATAACGAACGGACGCTAGATGGCTGCTCCCCTGCGTTACCGGGCAGGCTACCGTGCCAAATAGGTGTCTGCAAAAATATACAACAACAATAACATAAGCCCGAAGGCATAGTTATATTGTTTAATGGGAGTTTTAGCCAGCTAAGCAGTTACCGCCTTCACCGCTTGGAAGTACTCCCAGCTTATGATATAAATGTTGTTGCGTACAATTTCTCTTGCTCTCTGTGTTTAAATAATGTTTTGCCATATACACTAGATTAAGAATAATAGGTTCAGCGTTCTAGAGTCAGTTAATTAAGTGTAGGTAGTTGTTATTAATACAATTTTCAACTTATTTTTTTAATATCATTTCTCATTTCAAATTACAAAGAAACACATAAGTTGCATATATATTTGAAATTTTATTTTTAAATCCTTCATTTTGATACCCCACTCGACAGGTTTAGGAAATATTTTTTTTCAACATCTGTTTTGGCTCCTTAATTTAACTTTTTTTTTTTGTTTTTCATATTTTTATATAGCCAGTGTCACTCGGGTTAACGCAAGGATTCTAATGATACCCCACACATGTAAATCGGTACAGGTATTCAGGAGATATGGTGGCACAAAGAAAGTCACATACAAACATACGTGAACCCTAAACACAATACTCTTTTTTTGGGTAGTCGTGTAACAATACACTCCTTTTTTGGGTAGTCGTGTAAAAAGTAATTTGTATTTACCTTCAATCTCGGAATCCGAAGATGTATCCAACGGAGATATGATTTTTCTCCGCTTTTGTTTTTCTGTTAGCTTTCTAATTTTACGTTCATAACGATCAATACGTGACTGTGCGCTTCTTTTTGGCATTGTCAAGCTGGAAAGAGTGTGCGTGCGAGTGCTGAGCACGAAACGGGAATGGGTCAAAGTCAAGATGGCAAACTGAGGTTGGGGACAAACCGGAAGTTTGTTTATTCAATTCGAAAAATCGTTTAAAAACTCTAAAATACGTGCGAATGTTACCTAGTAAATAAATAGGGAAACTACATGGTATCTATATGATATCTGAAGAATGAAGCGAAGAAATATAATATATAGGTATTAGGTTTAGTATTAGGCGTATAGGTGTCTATGTTAGAAAAATATTAGGGCTCCGCACGAAAAATAACCCAGGTTTAAACCAACGCAGTCTCCCGTGACTTAGCACTTACAGCTAGTATACTAAATCAAAGCACAAGTTAAGTTTTGAATTGCGTAAATCAGATTATGATTTATTCAGTTCAGCATAGAGTGAATTTTTTTTTTTTTTACGTGCGGGAAATCCCCACGGATACCCACCCCTCCGGAGCCGGAGGGGGAGGTTATGTCGGACTCGAACCGACTAAACCGCACGCCGTCTCTGGGTCGTAGTGCTAGGCCGAAGGTGAGGTGTTCCTCGCACCCCGGCTGACCCAGGGCCATCCCTCTCGGTCTGGCCCTCCTCGGGAAGGGGGGGACCACGCGGTCCCCGACTCAACCCCGGTGTGGGGAGGCACGCATCGTCCTACGATGCGCGCCGCCGCCGTGGCCTGCTTCTGCTAGGGTGACGGGCGGCTCCACCCGTCACCCTCAGGCCCGCGCTCATGGGGGGCGGAGGTCAGTTTGCGCCCTCCGACGCCCGAGCCGCCTTCGGGCGCGTGCAGCGATGTCAGCGAACCTTTCTCGCTCATCGCGCCGCGCCCGCTCTGCTGTCTCCTTCGCGAGCATGACCTGCTCGCAGAAGGAGGCGCTGGCCGCCCACGCATCCGCGCAGCGGACCATCGCCGCGAGCAGGGTGGAGAGCGTGAGCACTCTCACCCCCAGGGCCGCCACAAGCTCCCGCCTCGGCGTCTCAAACGCCGGACACTCGGAGAGCGTGTGCAGCCCCGAGTCCACGCTCGCGTCGCAGTGATGGCACTCGGGCGTTGGCTCTATACCCATCAGATGCAGATACCGCCCGAAGCTACCGTGCCCGGTGATAATCTGCGTCTGACGGTATGAGAGGCTACCGTGTGGCCTATCTAGCCACTCCACCATGATGGGCCTTACCGCCGCAATGACGGCGTGCCCTGCGCGTGGTTGCCCAAGTCGTCGCTCCCACTCGGCCACCATGACCTGGTGGAACCGGGATTTCTCGGCCCGAATATCCTCGGGCTCGGGATCGAATCCCCGCTCCCGCGCCTCCTTTCGGAACTTATATAGTGCCGAAAGGGCCCTCGCTTCCAGGATCCAGGGTGGCGATCCGGCCAGGAGACTCGCCGCTTCGAAGGATATCGTGCGGTATGCCCTGATGGCTCTGGAGGCCATCGTGCTCTGCGCCGTACGGAGCAGAGGCAGGAATCTGGCCTCCAGGGCGTCCGCCCACACGGGGCACCCGTATAGGGCCATGGACCGCACGACACCCGCGTAAAGTCTCCTGCAGGAGGACTCTGGGCCCTTCAAGTTGGGCAACAACCGGCCCAAGGCATTCGCCGTGAGCACCAACTTGGGGCGCAGACTTCGGAAATGCTGTCCGAAGTCCCATCGACCATCAAGCACGAGCCCCAGGTATTTCAACCGGGGCTTGATGTCGATGGGAGTTCCTCCCACTGTTAGGCTGGCTCCCGGGCCTGGCCTGCGCCGAGGGCCATGAAAGAACATGGCCTCGGACTTGTGCAGAGCCACCTCGAGACCCAGCCGCGCATAGAGTGAATTAGTTAAATAACTTATATCCAAATAAGCGAGTCCGGTTGTTGTCGGAATGAGTAAGCGAGCTGCACTACTAAGTTAATCATCACCTACATATATATATGTGTATATTTCACTATATAGGTATATTTCAATATTCGCACGGATTAGGAGACTAGTTTCTCTATTTCTATCACCTTTTCTTCTTCTCACTTCTCGAGTTTCCTTATGATCAGGTAAACAAACCGGGATTTTGTTTAAGAATTTAAGTTAGATCAAATTTGTGTACTTACCTTGGTGGACAAGGGTGAACGTTGCAAGTTCTTACTCTATTTTCGGGTTTAGTCCGAGGGTCACACATGCCTGGAGAGGCGATCTTTTCGTCTTCGTCCCGAACGCATTGTATTATCAATTCCTGTGGACAAGTCAGTAATGTAGCTATAAATATGATTGTGACAATTCAAAACAGTTTTTGTTTAGAACCTTCTTCTTTACTTGTTTGTTGTTGACTTTCAGTCCAAATACGAAACTGCCAAACTTCAATATTGTCCGTAAAACGACTGCCATTTTGACCTCTGTCAAAAGACCCATTGGAAATTTTAATGTTCTGTTGGTATACCAGATTGTTGGAATTTTTAGGGGTTCGATTACCCCCTAACGAATAACACAGATGTGATTATTTGGCCACTAAAGAACCTGAGAGTAAGTCGATTAAAACTCTATAAAAATCTTGCTGTTATTGAATTCATTGAATGCAGCTATTATTTAATTCTAACTGACTAGTGGTAATCAAATTTAATTAATTGCAATTGTGTAATTTTTTGCCTGAGAAATAGTTATAATTACCTGAACTCCACTAAGACAAGATGCACTGCAGCTATCGTACCCTTTTTCCTTCCAAGAGTACGATTTTCCAGGTTGTCCGGAGGCTGCTGCTCCATAACTTGATGTTCCAAATGATAGCAGTAAAAAAAAACAAATTATATATAACACTTATTATAAATATCATAATTGATGATCAAACGAACTTCTGGAAGTGAAGTTCGATCGATATTATATGAGTTGCTTCATCCAAGGATATAATGATTAACCACGTAGTCCTTTTATTCTACAAGGCATAATCGCACGCTTTTTAGAGAGAATCGAATAATCGATTCCCTATACTTTTTTTTTTGTATATCTTCTATATACTTACCCCGTCACTATCGTCCGACCGCTCCTAGCTCATTTCTTTAGAGATAAGTCTCAATAAAGATGCCTATTCTGTTCCTATCATTGGGCACGTGGTGGGTGGGTGTTTTATATCCTCGGATGAAGCAACTCATATAATATCGATCGAACTTCACTTCCAGAAGTTCGTTTGATCATCAATTATATTTCGTTGCTTCATCCTTCGGATATAATGATTAACCACGTAGATGTTTAGAGATTAGAGGTTATCAAACCTGGGTAAATGTAGGTATTATGTTTGTAAGATAAATAATACAATGTTTACAATAGGCAATCTTTATTTAACTCAGTAAAGGAACATAATATCACTGATTTAGAATTAATCAAAGATAAATCAAAAACAAGTTAACATTTGGAAATAAACTAATGTAACCAGAATTAACAGAAAGTAATGTTCATTCTATTACTAATATTAAATAGACCCAAAATCACGTCAAGTTTTCCTGATCCACAACGGAACATAATATAGATAGAGGAAAAGCTCCTTCCGTATTTATCGGACGGTTGTAAAATCTGGCGAATGTTAACGATGTATTCGTCCAACCCGCTGTCTTATGTATAGTATTTAGGTCTACACCTGCAGAGGCGACGGCTGATGTGGACGCGTGGCGCCTGCTATGAGTGCCGAACGTCTTCACGTCAACGCCACTTTCAGTCAAAACCTGTCTCAACCATCTGCTAATGGTTTGAGACGTGGCCTTATTGTGAGGTTTTTTGAAGGTAAGTAGGAGGCTATCTGTACTTGCTGGTCTTAAACCTGCAGTAACTGTCAAATAGTCTTTTATGGCTGTAGCCGGGAAAATCTTTAGATTTTCTTTGAAGAATGGGAGGTTTAAAACCGGTTGTTTTGAAATTTTTAATCCAGAAAAAGATTGAACTATATTGGAAATTTTTATAAGTGATGGGGTCTGCACCCTCTGACCCGTGCATAAGGCTAGCAAAATTGATCCTTTTTTGGTAATTTTTTCTAAAGGTTTGATTGAGTACTATTTGTGGGTCCCAGGTGTTGCAGTATTTCGGTCTTGGTGGATTTTGCCTATATATTCCACTTAGTAAACGCTTAACGAGATCGTCTGAACCTATATTATTCCCTAAGAGTAACGATAGGGCAGATCGATGACAATTAACAGAGCCATATGTTGCGCCCTTATTGAAAATGTCTACTAAGAACGTTATCACGGATGCCATTTTGAGAACAAAACTGCCACCATAGCCTGTATGAGACTTCGTACTGTTTCATGGTGTTTGGGGAAATCGAAGCTAAAATTAAATCTAGTGCTATCGAAGGAGTGTTTCGTTAGGCGAAAGCCGTCCTGAGAGCGTTGCGGCCGCCAGGATAAGACGATTGGACAACGGATGGTGCGACCTGAAACGGGAACGTAAAAGATCACGGTTAGGTATAAAATAAATGATTTCTGAAACGACCATACTTTTGAGCAGTGGAAACCATGGTTGACCCGGCCAATAAGGGAAAACTAATATGCCCGTTGCCGAGTTGTCCAAGATTTTTCGTAAACATTTGAGTATTAACGCAAAAGGAGGGAACGCGTAAAAGAAATAAGGGTGCCAGTTCACTGTGAAGGCATCGACAGTTAACGCATCTGGATCCGGTTTCCACGAGATGTACGAGGGACATTTGGCATTGGTTCGAGTGGCGAATAAATCGATGTCGGGCTGACCGAGTTTCTCAACTATAATTCGAAACGCCTTATCCGACAGTTCCCACTCGGTATCCACGTTGATCTTCCTAGACTCTGCATCAGCTTGTACACTATCGCGAGTATTAATGTAGGAAGCGAATAGAAAGATATTGCGTTGCTCGCACCACTGCCAAATTTCCCTTGTGAGATTATTCAGGTGTGGAAACTGAATTCCTCCCATCCGGTTTATATAGCTTAAAGCCGTTGTATTATCAACGCGTAGCAATATATTACAGTTAGACATGCTTTTTGCAAAACACTTCAGTCCCATGAAAATCGCTAGCAGTTCTAAGTAGTTTATATGAAACGACAATTCGTCGTCTTTCCAATTGCCATTCACTCCTGAACCATTGCAATAAGCCCCCCAACCGCTTCTGGAAGCATCTGTGAATATTTCTACTGCGTAATTTGGATCTGTTCTCATAAAATTATTCGCGGTTGTAATATTTGTTTCCCACCATTGTAAATCCGGTAATATAGAATTATCTAATTTTATTTTAGTCTCATAGGATTGATACTTCTGAAGGGCTAAGAACTTTTGGCGTTCTAAACCTTTTGTATAGAGCCATCCGTATTTGATAGCTGGACATGCAGCTATTAATACGCCAATTAATCGAGAAAACTCTCTAATTGTGCACTTAGGGAGCTTGGAGTACTTTTTTACTAGCTGTAATATGTTGCCACGTTTGTCCGATGGTAAATTCAAGGATAAGTCAACGCTGTTAAATATGAATCCTAGGAATCTACAAGATGTTTGAGGTTCTAAGACGCTTTTTTTTAATTCACAATAAACCCCAGACATTCCAGAAGTCTCTTTTACGTTTTGGTGGCATTCTAAATACGTGTCGCCGATGCAAAGTAGGTCATCTAAGTAGATGACTGATTTGTGGCCATTACTCCTATGATGGTTAGTGACTTCTCTCATAATTTTGGTGAAAACGCAAGGTGCAACAGAGAGACCATAGGGCATGGCGTTGAACTGATAAGCATTATCGTCATTGTTGTCAAAGACAAAACGTAAATATTTGCGGTGTTTTTCAGCTACTGGTATCAAAAGATACGCTTCTTTTAGATGTATGGTTGCTAAAAAACCCCCCTTTGGAATTAGTCTTCCTGCAGTTCTGTGGTCCTCCATTTTAAAATTGCCGGTGTGTACCTCTATGGATGTTGGTTGGCAACACGATGCCTGGGCTGGGTCGAGGCTGGCGTCTTCGCCGGTGGAGCTGGTGGAGCACTCCTGCTGCTGGCTGGAAAGATCTTCTTCGACCCCCCTTCGCCCCCCCCCCTGCTCGACGATGGGTAACGAGGAGGGCCTCTCCAGTTTCCCTGCGACCGGAACTGGCTAGTCGATGGTTGAGGCAGACTTCTTGATTTGAAGGCTTTGTTTCTCTATCGCTCTTGATGCCTTTATCTTTTCGGGAAGTTTGCTGCCAAAAAGCATGTCGTCTCTGTCTATTTCTTGAATAATGGTCAAGAATGATTTGTCTAACCCGGGAGTAACGTACTTTTTTGGGGCTTCAGTTTCTACGAAATGAAGATCACACAATAGTCGACAGCCGTCACTCGAGTGTTTTACGGCTGTGAGTCTATCTTTGTCACTTTTGAGCAAAAGTTCTAATCCTTTATTGAGGGCAGTAATCCCCACTCCTAACTGCTGCTGAACGCTTTCAATTTTTGTATCGTGGTATCGGGCTGAATCCGATACAGCGGCCAGGATTTCTGGGTTTAATTTTGGCGCTTGCAGCAAGGGACAGTTTTCAGGCACTGGATTCTGCTTGAGTAATTTATCTTTGAGGTCTTTATCCATGCCCTTTTTCAGAATAGGTATCCATAGAAGTGACAAATTTTCATGTATTTTATGTCCAAACTTGGGAACGTCCTCGACGGCCTCGCCTAAGGTTGCGAGAACATCTGGATTCAGCTCCTTCGCTGTGATAAGTTAAGGTTCGAGTGAGAGGCACTATTTGCGCAATTTTGTTCACTATCGACGTTCACAGATGGTGAACTAATCTCCTCAATGGTATTCATTGGATTATCTTGTTCAATTTCTAAAACAAATAAAAATGATTTTATTGAGGAGAATATTTGATAGTATTGCTCGTATATGCCGTGTTAACCTCGTGGCTTTAAAATTCGTCTCCATTTAAAGGAAGCATGCTACTTAAATGACCAGTCCATATTATAAGTTGACTCATAATTGAGTCGGGTACACCAACGTGTTAACACACGGTTAACCATTCGGTATAATATGCAACGCTGTGTTGGCACTCGGACAACCTCTGCGTGCTATTTTATAATTGGAAATATAATTACTAGGATATCACTAACACTGCACCAAGTTATAATAAAAAGAACTCACCTGAATTATTTTCATCTGACTCTCTTAGATTAATTTCTAACAGCGTTTGGAATCCTTTGACATTTTGAAAACAAATTTCAAATCTATCGATATTGCCAAAATTGTTTGTCGCCGCTCTAGCGTTAATGTAAAAGAGTTAGAGTGAGAGAGATAATACTTCAAAGTAATATCAACCGTATTCATAACTATTTAGGTTTTAAATAACATTCTTAAACTAAATAGACATCTGTTGGGGAGTAGTTGAACTTTTTCGTAAGAGAGTTAGAGTGAGCTTCTCAGTTTCATTCAGATACAAAACGTCGTAAATTCCTTTTTTTATCTATATTAAAGTTATCACTAATACCAATCAATAAGGTATGTTTTCGTTCTGCAGTGTGCATAATTTAGGGTAATTTGGTGTTAAAAATATACGACCAATCAAAATAATTGTTTACTAGTAGTGCAACGTATTATTATCTGGTTGTATGTGTGAGTTTGGCGATATTGGTTCTATTGAATCTGTCCTATCCACGGAACAGAAAAAAACAGTGGAAGTGTGAAGTAGGCGAGGCACGCGTGTCATTCTTATGCGAAGATTTGCAAGACCTTATAATTTCAACCTTCAGTCGTATCTGAATAGAATATAGATTATTTATTTATTTGCATGAAATGTAGGTATTACATGAGGTGTTACATTTTAACAATAAGGTTCCTGATACATTCTACCATTTAGGCATACAAATATTAAAAACATGTTAATCATGCACTTAAAACAAAGAATTTAGTCAACACATAGTCAAGTAAAGTCCGATTATAGGTTCAAAGTACAGTCAAAATATAATAATGTCAGTTCAGAATTAAAGATAAATTATTTGGTTATTTGCATTTTAGTTTGTGTCACAAAAATAAGGTACATTATTCTAGGTTGGTATCGGCTTGTCATCCAGGAAGTCCGATACCGAGTAATAACATTTGTTTAGTAACATAGCGGTTAAATTCTTTTTGAATATTTTTAACGGATGTTCTCTCATACTGCTTGCTAACTTGTTGTAAATCACAGGAGCCATGCCAATAACACCTTTTTGTAATAACGCAGTATTAAAACCCCCAGTGCATAATCGATTCTGGTGTTGAGATCTCATGGGTACAGTTCTTATTCTAGTTTCGCTGACTGTTCTAAATAGATCAGGGTTGTTTTTACGAACAGGGAAATTTCTAGAATATACAGGCATGGAAAAGTCAGCAGCTCATTGGCCCTGAACATTGGCTCACAACTGTCTGTAGTTTTCAAATTGAACATAGACCTTATGCAGCGTTTTCGAGATTTAAAAATGGCTTCTCTCTGACCACAGTTACCCCAAAATATGATGACGAAACCTTAAAGTTGATAGTACGAGGCCATGGTATGCTACCAGTACTAACAGTACCAATATTTACTTTTTTTGTTAAATTGAAAAGTACATAGGCAGATTTGCTCAGTTTGTGACATATGTCCTCAGCTTGAGCACGCCAGGTCAACTGAGAGTCAATGCTGATTCCTAAAAATTTTGTATTGTCAACTGTTTCTACTGTTTGATTATTATAGTGTATATTTAGGTCGTCAGGACGTAGTCTCTGATGAAAATGCATTAATTTTGTTTTATTTGTGTTAATTTGAAGATTATTTTTATTCAGTCAGTTTACCATAGTATCAATCGTTTTGTTTATATCACTTTCATATTTTCCTTTGTCTGTACATTTAATTAGTGCCGTACTGTCATCTGCAAATAGGACCATAGGGTGATTTATTTGGAGGGGAAAGTCATTTATATACAGTATAAATAAAAGAGGCCCGATAACACTTCCTTGTGGGACGCCATATTCAATAGTACGGGAGGAGGATACATATTTTTCTTCCCGTTTAGTCTTTAGGCATATCCTATCAATTTCTGTGACCTGAATCCGACCTTTTAAATAAGATTTAATTAAGTTAAAAGCATTTCCTCTGATACCGTAAGCCTCTAATTTATCTAATAATAGCTCATGTTTTACGTAATCAAAAGCACTGGACATATCCGTATATACGGCACATACAGGAGTTTTGGTATCAATATTTGACATTGTCATTTTTAATAAATTAAAAATAGCCATATTTATGTTTTTATTTTTTCTAAAACCATACTGTTCGTTGCAAAGTATATTATATTTGGTTAGAAAACTATAAATTGACGCATAGATAATTTTTTCTATTATTTTGGAAAAGACCGAAATTAGGGCTATTGGACGATAGTTAGACATTTCTTCTCTACTGTTTCTTTTATGTATGGGTTTGATAATCACAGTTTTCAAAACTTCAGGAAATATTCCTGACGTTATGCTGGCATTAACAATGTGAGTTAGGGGATTGGCAAAACAACCACACACAAATTTTACAACCTTTGTCGATATGCAATCGTATCCAACACTTTTTTTGTTTTGCAAAGATTTTATAGCATTTATTATATCTTCGGGTGCAACTGGAGACTAGAGATGCAACGGATATTCGGTTGCTATCCGGTATCCGGCCTATCCGGCCATTATTTTACTATCCGGCCGAATACCGGATAGTTGCGCACTATCCGGCCGGATACCGAATAGTGATTCTGTTTGGTATTTAACTTTGAATAATGGTTAGTATACAAGAAAATAACAACAAATTAATAAATAACAAATTCACAATTACGTATACACTACTACATACATTAAACACAAAAAAAACTTATCTATTCTACAAAATAGGCGGGTGCACATGTACTGCATACGAAATAGTTCCGTACACTGACCTAATAAAACACGTTCCTCGCTTAGGAAAGGGTCCGCGCGAACCTACAATACGTAACAGGTTGAAACCTGCACGACGCGCCCGCCGCCAAACTAAAATGTAGGTATCGTTAGGCCGGCCGAATATTCGGCGGCCGGATACCGGATATTCGACCGGTGATCAGGCCGAATATCCGGTATCCGGTATCCGGCCAAACAACTATTCGTTGCATCTCTACTGGAGACATAAAAATGGAATGCAGGTTATAGTCTATTGGCTTTAGTCTTTCCGGTAAACTAATTTTTGGAATTTCTGTTATCTTGTCAACAAAATAGTGGTTGAAGGATTCGGCTATTTCTTTGGGATCGGTTATAGTCGAACGTTGAGTTTGTATCTTGGCAATGGGTTCTATAATTGTTTTGGAATTTTTTATTATTTGCCACGATGTTTTTGATTTATTATTTGAGTTTTGAATTAAATGATTATTTTGTGCTCTTTGTGTCAATCTTATTATTTTTCGGTATCGTTGAGAATATGCCTGAAAGTTCTTTTTATTTTGTGCAGTCGGGTACAGTCTTTGTTTCCACAGTAAATACCGCTGTTTTTTACTACACGCACGGATTCCACGTGATACCCACTTGATAGATTTTTCGGGGTTGACTGTAATCATCTGAAAGGGAAAGCATAAGTCGTAAAGAAGTTTGGAAAGGTCCATGAAATTTTGGTATGCTATGTTAGGGTTCTCAGTTTGGTATACATCTGCGAAAGTTAGACTTCGAAGGTAATCGTTGAATTTATTTAAGTTATCAATCGAAATATCCCGTACCTTTTTCCTCCAAGATTTTAGGTGGTAAGACCTATTTACTTTGATTGTTAAAATTTGGGCAGTGTGGTCTGAGAGGGCCAAGTCAATTACTTCTCAATTTGTTGTCTGTCGTAAGTTATGAGCAAAATTGTCTATGCATGTACCACTAGTTAATCTAGTGGGCTTGCTGACTTGCAGTTTAAGGTTGAAGGCCAAGAGAAAACATTCAAATTCCATAGCAAGCTTATTTCTTATTAATCTATCTATGTTAAAGTCACCGCATATAATTATTTTATTTTTCTTGTTACCACAAAGTTGTTTTAAGATTAGGTTTAGTTTTTGATAAAAAATATCTATGTTACATTGGTAAGGAGTTCTATATATACAAACAATTATAATGTTTTGTCTAGTTAACTTTATAGCACAGCATTCAAACATTCCTTTCACAGTGAATCTCCTCATGTCTGTTAATTCACAGTATTCGAGACTGTTCTTAACCAAAATGCAAACTCCACCCCGATTGGAATAAGGATTCGTGACCAGACATAATGAAATGCTCCGTAATACACAAAACGTCAATATTTATTTTTTTACTTAGCAAAAGATTCTGAATCGGACTACTAAACAAAGCAGATAGGTTAACGGTTCATCCGTTAACCTATCTGCTTTGTTTAGTAGTCCGGCAATATTTAAATGCATTATATTTAAGTGGTCAAAATCGAAAAAAGTCAGAGCTTCCAGACTTGGGAGAGTCCTCCAGAACTGGGACCTCATCATTTCTTATTACATTAGTTTTCGATATCGTCGTCGTCTTGTTTAATGCTTGATCATATCTTACACAGTGATGAACATTCAACATAATATTTTCCATTCCATGATTGTTTACTTTACCATTGTACCGTAGAAACATGGTGTGGTCGTTGCTTAGTTCCAGATTTGAGTCCACTAAAGTAGCGTAGTTGTATGTCTGAACATCTACACTCAGTAGGTTATTAAACTTTTCTACTCTCCAGTTAAATAAAGTAGAATAGCCACTATAGATATATTTTATTTTATTTTATCGTTTTAGGAAAACTTACAGCTAAAAGATAACAATAGGTAAATTCATATAACATAGTGAAGGCCATTTACAAGTTTTCACCAATAACATTATTTTTTTTATTATAAAAGATTCAAGGGCAACATAATTTTATGGGCAGTTTTACATTTAGACAAAGTAGATAGTTATATTAAGTACTAACAAAAGCAATTTACTAATGCATGAAGTAGTGGTCACATAATGCTTTCTTCACTTTAGAAACACTAGTGAAGAATAAATCCATGTCAACATCCCGACATGCAGCATTGTACGTACGTCAGGCTCGTAACAGGTAATAATTTTGTCTGTAGGTAGTTCTTGCCATAGGAAGATGCAGCAAGTTTGGCTTACGTAGAAACAATGGCGGCGCGTAAAAGCCTACCTTGTTTACCAGGTCTGGTGAATCTACTGTTCCATTACAAATTGACATTAAGAAAGTTAAGTCCGCTATCCTACGACGCTCAATTAGAGGTAAAATGTGAAATTTTTTACAGCGAGTTTGATAATCAGGCAGATAGCAGTTTGATCGGAATTGAATGTACCTTAAGAATTTCCATTGTATACCTTCAAGACGGTCATTATAGGTGTTATAAGTCGGGTTCCACACTTGTGAGGCATATTCAAGGATACTACGAACGAAGGAACAATACAATACTTTAACAGTTTTAATACTATTAAAATCGGCTGAGATTCTTAGAATGAAACCTAGTGCTTTAGTGGCTTTGCTAACAGTGTTATTAATGTGTAAGTCAAAAAGAAGTTTGCAGTCAAAAGTAACACCTAGATCTTTGACAGAATTAATCCTGGTTAGAGGAGTATCTCGAAGAGTGTAGACGAAATCAATAGGCTGTGGTTTACGCGTGAAAGTGCAAATGTAGCACTTGGACACATTTAAGTCGAGCTTGTTCACCATGCAATAATTCTGAAATCGGTCCAAATCCTCCTGCAAGAGCGAGAGCATCTGCGAGAGTGTTTATCTGCTTCATGATTTTCATGTCGTCGGCGTACAGTAATATTTTGGACCATTGAAAACAACATGCTACGTCAATGATAAAATGTTGAACAAAAGTGGTCCTAGAAGCGATCCTTGGGGCACACCCGAGGGGATGCGCTTTACTCTTGATGAGTATCCATTTAGCACTACTGTCTGGCACCTGTTTTCTACATACGATGTAAACCATCCTAAGAGATCGCCCCGAATACCTATAGATGACACTTTGTCCATAAGTATGCTATGATCTATTTTATTAAAACATTTGCAGAAGTCCGTATATACAACATCCACCTGGGATCTTCGTGACATGGAATCAGACAGAAAATAGCTACATAGGATAAGGTTTGATGTAGTCGACCGACCCTTTAAGAAGCCGTGCTGGTGTTCACTGAAGTTTTAATGCCGAGTAAACCTATCTGTACACAAATGTTTTCCAAAATTTTAGCGAACACACACAACTTAGAAATTGGCCTGTAATTTTCTACAGCAGTTCTTGATCCTTTTTTTAAAGTAGGTGTTACATATGCGGACTTCCAAATAGCAGGAACTCTTTCAGTAGAAAGGGAGCATTGGAATTTTATTTTATTTTGTTTCGTTTCGTTTCGTTTCGTTTCGTTCCGTTTCGTTTCGTTTCGTTTCGTTTCGTTTCGTTGCGTTTCGTTTCGTTTCGTTTCGTTTCGTTTCGTTTCGTTTCGCTTCGCTTCGCTTCGCTTCGCTTCGCTTCGTTTCGTTTCGTTTCGTTTCGTTTCGTTTCGTTTCGTTTCGTTTCGTTTCGTTTCGTTTCGTTTCGTTTCGTTTCGTTTCGTTTCGTTTCGTTTCATTTCATTTTATTTTATTTTATTAACAAGACGAACACAACAGTTTACAATCACATCAGGTAACTTAAAAACTAATACATAGGTTTTGTTCCTGATTTAAACCAGAAAAGTGTACGTACATCTTGATCAAACAACAAACAAACAACAAACAACCAATGATAATTATAAAACATGAGCTGTAGTAAAATAATTATAACAAAACAAAAAAAAAGTCTAATACAAAATGAAAAATTAGAAAACAATCTTATAATGTTGTATTAAACAAAGACGAGATCAGTTGAGCGTTTGAGAACTTCTTTGACAGTTTTTTTAAATGGCAAGTGCCGAGAATCAAAAATATCTATTTCTATTCCAGCATTAATGAGGTCATTGTACAAACGAGACATCCTGGTTATTGGGTTGTAATATGAAGTGTTGTTTGTGTGAATACCAAGGATAAAGGTACGAATGTGTCTAGGGTTAGGTTTAATATTAATATCAATATGAGAGAGTAGGGTAGGAGAATCAAGATAAGAGTGCAAAATTTTGTGGAAGCAGAATAAGTCCAGCTGCTTACGCCGCAAACTGAGAGATGTAATACCAAATCTAGCGAGTCTATCATCATAGGATGGCATGTTACGTCGATTGAAACCTAGTCTGAAAAGGACAGTTCTAAGGGCCCCACGTTGTACTGCTTCAATAGTATCGATATGAACTTGATAATGCGGAGACCATATTACCGAGCCATACTCCAGAATGCTTCTAACGATGGTGTTGAATAGATGGATAAAGGATGACGGTTTTCTGAATTTTTTCGCTGTACGAGTTATGAATCCGAGAAGTTGGTAAGCTCTGGAAGTAATATGGTCATAGTGGTCCCTAAAGGTCAATTTAGAATCAAAAAGTATACCGAGGTCCCTAGCAACCAATTTTCGCGCAAGTTTATGCCCAGTTATGAGGTAATCAAAGTTAATTTTACGATGTTTGTTAGTAAACGACATAACAAAGCATTTACCAGTATTAAGGAACATATGGTTAGCTAGGCACCATTCAGAGATAGTATTGATGTCTGCCTGCAGAACATTACAGTCATTTTGGTCAGTGATGCTATTGAAGATTTTTAAATCATCTGCATAAAGCAGACATGGACTTTTAAGAGACGTGATTAAGTCATTAATGAAGAGGATAAAGAACAACGGACCCAAGTGTGATCCCTGAGGAACGCCAGACGTAATTGTAACAGGTGATGATAGAAAACCTTTCATTATAACAAGTTGACTGCGGTTACTAAGATAGGAGCTAATCCACCTCAACAAGTTGCCGTGGATACCATAGGCTTTAAGCTTGTGACAGAGTGTATAATGATTAACCTTATCAAAGGCTTTTTGAAAGTCCGTATATATTGAATCTACTTGCCCTCCCCTGGCAAATACAGAGCAGAGATATTGCTTGTATTCTAATAAGTTGCTAATAGTTGATTTGTTTTTTACAAATCCGTGTTGTTTATCAGAGATTATAGGTTTGACATGAGAGTATAAGTGATCATAGACCACACTTTCAAAGACCTTTGCACATGTGGATAAGATACTAATTGGTCGATAGTTGCAACAGTCTGCGGGATCACCAGACTTAAGTATAGGAACAACATGTGCCACCCTCCATTCATCAGGAAACACACCAGTGTCTAATGACCATTGAAATAATATTAAAAGTGGAGTAACAAGTTCGTTGGCGCATTCATTGACGAATTTAGGTGGCATTCTGTCAGGCCCTGAACCCTTGTTTGAATCTAAATTTAGTAGTTTCTTAAGAATTTCTGATTTATCCAGCTTTATGCTACATATTGAGCCAATATTAGGGATATTGAGTGTAGGTTGAGTAGAAACGATAGGGGGCTCAAAAACGGAACAGAAGTATTTTGACATAAGTTCACATGCTTCTTGACCATCCTTGGCTATATCAGTACCAAGCCTCATGATATTAGGGATACCATTTTTGTTGCGTTTTCTGTTGTTAACGAAATGCCAGAAAGCCTTATCATTAACAAAAGACTCTCTGTAGACGCGACAAATTCCTGATAGCAAGTGGTTATCATGTCCTTAGAACGCGTGCGAAACATTGCAAATGTGTCATAGTCACGAGGATTGCCAAACGTTTTGTAGCGTTTATGATACTTAAGTTTATCCAAGATGCAATCGATTAACGCTTTAGAGTACCATACTGGATAGTCCCCGTAACCAGATTTGGAAAGAGGTACGTGTTTGGTTATAACTTCATGAAGTCTAGAGTAAAATATATCAAGGGCCATGTCCACATTTTCGTTGTCTCGGAGTAAAAGTTCCCAATCTGTTTCTTTAAGTTCACAACGGATCTTATCATAATCAGCTTTATGATAATTAAACCTTAGGTTCTTTTTAGGAGGTATGTAAGCATTAAATTGGGGCAATGTTATTTCTATTTGCAAAGGTGGATGATGACGGTCTTCTTTGGTGAGGGTGTCTGCTCCATGGAGTTGTATACTTTCACATTTATTAGATGGAACAAGATCGAGCAGGCGGTCTCTAACATTAGCTATATTATTAAATTGGTAAAGGTCGTATGCAGCAAAAACATTGCAGAATAGTCTGCACTTAGTATCTTTAGGATATCCTGGCAAAAATGTATTATTATTAGTGTGGTGAGGAGACCATTCAAGACTGGGCATATTACAAACACCCACAATCAATACAAGGTCGTTATTGTCAATGTTGCCTAGACACTTACTCAGATTTACATAATAAATGGTGAGCTTGGCAGCCGATAGATCGGGAGGAAGGTAACAAAGGTTAATGTGTATGTTAGGATCAGTTTGATTGGAAGGTATAATTGATAACCAGATGTCCTCAAGTTCACACTCCCATCTCTCACGACGCATCACATTCAAATGACTCTTGGCCGCTATCAAACTTCTACCTCCTTCAGTTTTACTACTGGATGATGTCTCTCTATCCCTACGGAAGACACAATACCTATCATCGAAAATTTCATTATCAAACACTCCTTTGTTTAAGTTCGTCTCAGTCAAGCAAATCACATCGTAAGAACTATTTAAAACATTCAAGTAAAGTTCGGTTGTTTTAGAACGTATTCTGTTAACGTTTTGATAGAAGACTAACATCACAATGAGTCAACAGATCAACCAAACAGCAAAAAAAGAAAGAAAACCACAAAACACTGACCCAATTATTAATCACCGGATTTAAGGTTACCCAGTATCGACTTGTCCTTAACGTGGATTGCCGGCTCGGTGTCAGTCTTGCGCACGAACACGCGCCCATATCTTGTCCAGACGTAAGTATATCCTTGTTCTTTGGCAAACTTGCGTGCCTCATAATGTAGCTCTCTACATACGGGGGATAGGTGCTCGGAGACGTAGATACGTTGCGGAGGTCCGAAAATCTCGAGTGAGCTGAAGGGCGCCTTAGGGTTATCCTTATTGTAGCGTTTAAATGCTGAGAGGATGTGGTCACGCTGGCGTTCAGACTGTAAAGTCAGCAAAATCGTGCGAGGCCTGTCAGAGTTCGGTTTGACTTTAGCGACCCTTCGGACACTACAGATTGCGTAGTCAGCATCAGGTATCTTCAAAATGTCGCACATTTTCTTAGCTAGGCTCAGCACGTTCTCGGATTTCTTTTCAGGTACAGCTTGTATCTCAAGGTTGCAGCTCCTGGATACCCTTTCTAAGGTCATCAGCCGGCGGTTGAGGTCGATAGCATTTGCTTCAAGTACTGAATTGCGCTCTTCCAATGTCTTGACATAGTCGTTAACTGAACGTACCTCGTCACCAAGATCCCTCTGTTTTGCAGCTAGGTAGTCCGTCGTTTTAGTGAACTCCGTATCCAGGGTACGCATGGCTTCACTAACATGCGTATTTATGACTTCCTCAAAGTAGCTCTTGATTTGACCAAATTTTTGATCAAATTTTTGATCAAGTTTGGCGTCCAAGGATTTATTGAGCAGGGCTTCGAAACGATCATAAGTTATGGAATCGCCGTCGCTCCTGTTTTCCTCTTTACGTGGTGGTATATCAATGTCGAGTTGGGATGTCGGAGTGGGACTCGCGAGAGACATTTGTGACATGTCAAGTGTAGATTCATGCTGTACAGGGGACCCAGGTCGAGAGCGAAGCGTGATATTGTTACAACAACGGCAACACCAGGCGTATCCTTTAAGATATTTATTGTTGTAGTCTTCAAGATTCATACCACCGCACCGGTAGTGAAATGCTAGACTACATTTACAGCATGTAGATAACAGACCTTCTGCAATGGGACGTTTGCATTCAGTGCAATTCATTTTGACGTATAAATCTCACAGAGACAGGTGAGCGAGGTTAGAACTCAGCCTACACAGTACTTTACTTATCTGTGTCACAGTGGCCGCTAGGAACAGGTAGCGACGGCGGCAGGCGATAATGACCCGTCTGCAGTGAATGTAACCGCTAGAATCCTTTGCACTTTGCACTAGCGGGCGATCACGCGCTGATCCAGGTGATTTAGCAAACGCGGGTTCTTATTAGCCAAAATCACAATTAAAACAGTATAATTCAGCACAAAATAATTATCACAGTCAATGTGGCACTGTTCGCATAACAGATTGTTCAATTTGCCGCAGGCGATAATGACCCGTCTGCAGTGAATGTAACCACGCGAATCCTTTGCACTTCACTTAGCGCTAGCGGGCGACCACGCACTGATCAGGTGATTTAGCAAACGCGGGTTCTTTTTAGCAAAAATCACAATTAAAACAGTAGATTCGACACAAAATAATTATCACAGTCAATGTAGCACTGTTCATATAACACATAGGTCAATTTTCTCCCAGAAATATAGTGTTTTAGCACGAAAATAGACACAAAATATCGGAGCAAAAACAACAACGTGGTTAACAGCTTGACGTACAGCTTTAGATGAATTGAGAGTGGTACAGTGAGACTTAGTGCGCAGTTAACTATGAAAGCAGGAGGTATGTTGTCTGGACCTGAAGACTTGTTCAGGTCAACCTGCTTCAGTAATCTACCAACCTCCTCCCTGTCCACCTCAATGGACCCAATATCCGAGCTCCCATAGACAGCGTCGCAGCGGTGAGCTGTTACTGTTAGTGCTTGGTTCTAAAAAATTAGAGTAAAAATAGTCACTAAACATGTTGCATATGACATCACCGTCGCCAGAAGTCCGCTGTCCGTATTGTAAAACAGAGGGATAGCAGTTGGAAAGCTTTTTCGATTTTACATATGCCCAAAAAGCACGAGCATTACGATTTATGTTAAATTCAATCTTAGAAATGTAATTTTCGAATGACTCCTTTTCCAAGTCTTTTTTTTACTCGCTGTCTTACGATAACGAAAGAGTTGTAATCCGAAAGGTTCCCATATTTTTTGAATTTTGAATGATATCTACCTTTTTCCTTTATCATCTTAATCAACGATGAATTAAACCAGTTAGGAAATTTCGACTTTACGCTTACAGTTTTTGATGGTATATAAGTGTTACGTAAGTCGTTGATAACACCATAAAAATATGCCACAGCCTCCTCGAGGATCCTACTGTTCAGTTCGTAGTCCCAGTTCCTGGAATCCAGCTCGTGCTTTATGCAATCATAATCACCCTTAATTTACAGGTACTGTACGTGAGGCCGAATTGGTAGACTATGTAACTGAACAAACTCGAATGAAATGCAAAGTGCCCTGTGATGGCAATCCTCGCCAACAAGGGGATGATCAGAGTGAGTAACAAAAATATCATTATTACATAGTACAAGATCCAGCAACCTGTCGTTATCATTATGGTAGCCGTTATATTGCGATAAGTTACATATATTCAAGCTGTCGATGAAATTTAATTGAACATCACCCTGCAGGTTATTCGGACTGAGGGAAACGGTGTCATTCGATGGACACCAATTTATATTGGGCTGGTTAAAGTCACCTAATATCAAAAATGTGTCAGCAGGTTGGTTAAGGACAATATCAACTAGGTTATTAGTAAAATTAGTTAACTGAGCTGCTAATGTATTCCCTAAGTTTTCGTTACATATATATACAACACAATGTGTATTTTGTAAGAAACTTTCGGCTTCTTGTGACTTACGGTAAGGGTAATCCACAGGTCCTCTGCCGACGAGCACCATTCACTTCAAACATTAGCCACTAGTTCCCTTTTGACAGCTATTAAAACACCTCCCCCCAGTTCCTGATTAGTTAATGCATAATTACGATCTCGTCTCCACACAAGATATCGATCGTCAAACAATTCCGAATCTGATATCCTCCCGAGCAGCCACGTTTCCGCGATGCAAATCACATCATAGCCACCAATGCACACATTTCTGTAGTGATTGAACATTCTGATAAAAAATGCTAAGAGGCGCCATCACGAGTGTTATAGAAGAAATAACCACAAAAACAACAAACGTGTAAGGTACATTCAAAGCGAAGTGGGAGAATATTGTTGTGTACTGGGTATGTGGGTATACAATAAACAGTCTGCATTGAGCTGTCGTGTTTCGTTGACGTGCCCCTATACATAACACTGGCGACGAGGAACACTTTTATTAAATATCTACCTACTTACGTGTGTGATTGCTTATATTTATAATATTAAAAAAAATGCCTATAGGACGCATTGAGCCCTACAGTTTGGGAAATGCCAATTGGGACGCTTACGTTCGACGCGTAAATCAATTTATCATGTTAAATAACATAGATAATGTGTTAAAACGGTACGGACGGTAGTTGGCGCGGAGTGCTACGACCTTATGTGTGACTTGTGCGCTCCTAGCACCCCGGAATCAAAATCTTACGACGAACTGGTAAAATTAGTGAAGGAACACTTGGAACCGGAGCGGTCGGAGATAGCGGAGAGGCACATTTTTTCAAATTAGATCTGTCTAACGCTTTTCAACAGTGCATGCTGCATGAGGATTCACAGCCGATGACGGCGATCACAACACATGTAGGAACATTCGTTTATCAGAGGGTCCCCTTCGGGATAAAATGCATTCCTGAAAATTTCCAGAAGATTATGGAGGAAACATTGAGCGGATTGCCGTCAACGGCAGTGTTTGCCGACGACATTTGTGTGACGGGTACAAACCGGGCTACACATATGTTTAATTTAAAAGCCGTACTTCAAAGGCTTAGTCAGAGTGGCCTAAGAATTAATTTTGCGAAATGTCAATTTTTCAGAGATAGTGTAACCTATTTAGGGTATAAAATTGATAAGTTTGGTTTGCATACCGATCAAAGAAAAATTGAGGCCATTGTAGCTGCACCTACTCCTACCAATGTTACTCAACTTAAAAGTTTTATGGGACTCGTGAACTTTTACTCGAAATTCTGTATAAATATGAGTGACATACTCAGGCCACTTTATAGTCTTTTAAAAAAATGTGTTAAATGGGAATGGTCAGATGATTGTAAGAAAGCTTTCATAAAGATAAAAAATGTTTTAAGCAGCGCTCCTGTGTTGGCTCATTACGATGCTAGTTTGCCACTCATACTGTCAGTGGACAGCAGTTCTTATGGCGTGGGCTCCGTGTTGACGCAGCGGTACGCGGACGGCACTGAAAGGCCAGTTTGTTGTGCTTCGAGAACGCTCAATTCGGCTGAAATGAATTACTCGCAAGTTTTGCACCGTGTGTTATTTAATACTATTTAATAGAAATATGCCTTACTGGGCCATTTTGCAGTGCACAGATGATAGTAGGACCATAAATATTCGAAATGGAGTTCTTTTATAGCATCGATAAGTCAGGATATAGCAGAATTTATAACAAATCTTATTGAAATGCAAAGAAAAAGAAAATTAACCTTACCACATATCAATAAAGCTTGTTTTTGATTACACACAATAGACATGTCATTCTAATTTATTCTAGATCTTTCTTCGCTATTCATTTAGTGATGTAGTCAAAGTTTATCGATATCTACTTTTTTAGAAACATTTATAAACTTTTGTCAAATGGTTTTTGTGTTTTTTTTTTAATAAATAAAAAATATATATCAAATATAGATAAATATCACGGAACATTCTGAACACTTCTGCATACCCATTCAAAGGATACGGGCGTGATGTTTTGATGTGTACTGGAATAGATATAGCAATAATATGCGTTTGCAGCAACTAGTGCTGATTTCCTGGTATTTATTGAAGAGTTTCGTGGTCTCTCTCTCTGAAACCCTTTATCGGATCTTAACAAAAATTAAATGGTCTCATTTTGGAATAGTCTTCTTTCGTGTTCGAAAAAAGACTTGCAAATTCGTCTACACATGACGAAGCTATGCGCGTACAAACATACAAAAATATAAACTTCCGAATTGAACAACTCCAGTTGGATATTTTCTAGTTCATGGACGCGGCGCAACATGCATACGCGATCAACAAATATATTTTGGTGCTCTACGTTTTTCTCATTTTATGCAAATTAAATTAATTATTTCAAAGAAGTCTATGAAACTGCTCGTATATAGTCTTAAAACACCCGTCTCATATTGTAAAATACTCGCACTCGTATTTTAAGTATCCTTAAAGCGATTTCACATTTTCTGATATTGGGTGTCTGACGCCGATAGCCGTCATTTGCTGTTTTCACATATATTCAATAAAATCGGTCCGATTCGGCCATTTGTTCGATCGCACAGACTCGATGAAAAAAAGAAAAAAAAATCCTAGCAACTATTTTCAACGTAGTATCGAGTTCTTTTTCTACTTTATTTTATTTCCTGCGATATCGGAGCCGACACTAATATCGGATATCGGATACACCGGATAGTATGAAAACGCTTTACAGTTACATAATTTTAAACAGTTACATAAAATGTCTACTATAAATGGACACTTGTTTTATTTCAATTAAATAGGTACATACGTAGTTTCACGTCTTCATACCTTTTTAATCGTTAATAAAAAACAGTTCAACTTCTGTTCGTAAAGCTATAAAATCCCTCTTTTTTTAGTACTCTTAGATTAAGCACACTGTCTCGTATTATACTAAGCGCAAAACGCCAGTCTTCGCATGTTTCCTAGATATGTCGAGCGCGTGTGACCTGGTTTCTTACGACATTCTATGGGAAAAGCTTGAAAAGGCTAGGTTACCGCCAGAACTTATTAATATCTTCAAGTATTGGTACAGAAACCAGGTCAATAGCGTGAGATGGGGAGGCGCACTATCTGAACCATATGGATTGGAGTGCGGGGTGAGGCAGGGGGGGCTGTCCTCGCCTACGCTCTTCAATCTGTATGTGAATGATTTAATAGAGGAGCTCAGCGGCGCCAGGATTGGTTGTTATATGGATGGTGTCTGCGTCAACAACATCAGCTATGCGGATGACATGGCGCTGCTGTGTGCATCTGTCTGTGGTCTGCGGACTATGGTGGCCAAATGTGAATCGTACGCACTCTCACACGACATGGCCTATATGTTAAGAAGAGCCATGTTATGGTTTTCGGGGGCGGGAGCAAACGATATGACCAAATTCCACCGGTTTTATTAAATAACCATACATTACAAAGAGTGTTTAAGTTTAAATACCTTGGTCATGTATTGGCTTCCGACCTCGGAAACGATGATGACATTGAGAGGGAGCGGAGGGCGTTGTCAGTGAGAGCGAATATGCTGGCCCGCCGGTTTGCGCGGTGTTCACGAGACGTGAAGATAACACTTTTTAGAGCTTTTTGTACCTCTTTTTATACGTGCAGCCTGTGGGCACAGATTAATAAATAGTTCTACGAACAGATACATCACTCCCATACAAAAGCGAAAATACCTACTCTATATTAACCTACAAAATTTTAATAATAATACCTGCTGCACAGAACGAGCAGAATTGTACCTTAAAATCGCGTGTATGGAGTCGAGACTGTGTTGCCCGCCGTGCGATTGACGCCTTCGTGAGAATGCGCTAGGGTTGTACCTATGATGATTATTGTAATAAAACGAATGTTACGAATCAATCATGTTTTTTATTAGTTAATCAAATATGTTTTAGTTTTATATAATGATTTATTTTCTTTTTCCCTTCTCGAAACTCTCTGTTGTTAAATTTTAAAGTCGAAAATATTCTGAATCTCGTAAATAATTTTAATAGATAATCAAAAGGAAAACAGGGCCAAAGCGACGGAAAATCGACGGTTCTTAACATTTGTACTACGGTGCTACCAGGCCGATTCATTTCTTAATGAATTTTTAAAATTAAAATTATATAAACACATTTTTTCTAATTGTTCAATATAGTTATTGAATGCTTCAGACGGGACTTTTAGCCCGCCATGAAAAGAAGAATCTTTGTTATACGCTTTAAAATGAGTGAATTGAGTAGTTTCGTCAACATTCGGTTTCTCCTGTAGCAAAGAATTGAAGCTTGTACAATTATGTTTTTTACTACACTTATATAATAAATATCCTGATACATAAGTTAAGGCATTTTTTGAAGGCAAATCGAATTGGTAATCGGTTTCGCCGTTTAAGGCAATAGCTGAAGGTGTTCTTGCCTCGTGTGCTGAGCCCGATTGGGATCGTTCAAGAAGTAAGGTGGTATCAGACTTCTGAAGCAAGTCACAAATATCTTCTTGGCAGTTACTAGCACGTGAATTTTGCAACATATTTCTGAGGAATAACTTGGAAAACGCTCTTGTGAACTGGATAGGAGTGGGGTCTCTGCAGTTGCCTCCCTGCTGTCTGACAGATCCAAAGAAGTTTTCCAGGCAGTCTTGGTTTAAACGTCGTGTAAATATAAATTTTATTCCCTTTTCCTGTAAATCTCTGCTTAACATTGTTACTGATCTAATAGTAATTTGAATGTTTTTAAAAGTTTGAATTTGGTTCGTTTTATTTCTTCCTGTCTTTTTGTCTATAGCTATAATTTTCTGAAACATTGCTGCAGCTTCTTCCAATAATTCAATCTGATACTGTTTCATCGAAAATGCTTTTTGATATTTGTTAGGACATGAAACTTTGCTTGAGTTTAGGACATCAAAAATGTTATTGATTTTCTCTATAAAGTCTGCTGTATAATGAGCCTCTTCTGGTAAGCTATGATCGCTGACAAGAACGGTAATAGCAGCAAAAACCGATCGGCTGAATATTTGGGCCGCGTACTTTACCCGCATTTTTTGATAATTGTTGGGATTAATATGTTTCTCAGTCACTTTAGGAATCAAGCGTAAGTCTTTTTGCTTTTGTTTAGAATATAATTCTTCAATGTATTTCCACGAAATTCGTTTGCCTTCATAAATAAAATCGTTTGAAAGTAGGTTGTTTCTGATACACTTTATCAAATGCGGAACATCAAAAACGTAGTAAATTTTTCTATCTTGTAGCAAGAAATACGGCTTTTCGGATGTGACATTTTTTATTTCTTTGGCATATTTAGCAAAATTTGAGCCTTGGTCTGAAACGATTTCTTGTACTTCTATCCCTATGTTAAACAATTTTAAAATCACTTCATTCAACCACTCTTCTAGTTCTTTATAATGTTTAGGTGAAGCTAACAAGGAATATGCAATATAGGTTGTTTCCAATTTTCAACTATACCTCGAAGCATTATTACACAGCCATGTGAAGCAGCTTCTTTGCTGACTTTACCATTTATGTTATGTAAGCCAATTAGTTCATCCCACTTACTATCATAATATAAGTGCCGTTTGAGCACCATTTCGTCTATACATAATGTGCAATATTTTGCATTTTTTGGCAAAGACTTTAGTTTTGCTTCCAAAAAGTTTAAAATACGGTCTTCAAATTTAGGGGGAATAACCATATTAAATCGTTGGAGGGTAGATTCACTCGGGAGATGTAAGAATGTTTTGAGACATCGGTATGTTTGAGGACTGGAAAAGTGTAAATTTAGCGCAAAAAGTTTGAACTCTGGATCGTAGCGGTTTCCTTTAGACTTGTTTTTCAAATTCTTTTGCCACTCAAGTAGTTTGACAAATCTTTTAGATATTTCATCTTCAGAACCGAAACTAAAATTTTCGTAGCATTCAGATTCTTTTGATTGGATTTCTTTTTTTATTCTATCTAATTCATGCCGAAGCTTCCTTCTTTTTTTTTCTGTCTCCTTATGTTCTACTCGAAGTCTACGTTTCCTGGGTGTATCAGACGAAAGCTTTTGTGCTGTTTGTGTAGTATTATCGCTAGCGTTGTCTGACGTAGTTTGAACACATGATGACTTCTTATCAGGACCCTTAATGGTAACTGCTGATAAAACGTTGATAAATGATTCTTTCGTTTGAGTCGACACATTTTTACAGTCTTCCTTAGAATTGAGGTTGGAAGTACTTGGTTGATTTGGTAGTGATTTTGTGGGTACCGCGTCAGTTTTCAGCTGTGGTACGTACTTTATCATAGATTTGTCAAAATGTAGCGAGCAAACAAAATGACAAGCGGGCTTTGTTTGAGTTGATAATAAATCAGGCCTTCCTATTATTTCAAGCCATGTACGGCGCCTGAAAAAAAAAACGTTTAAAAATAACATTTTTGAACTAATAATGAAATAAATGAATTGTGAGTTAGGAATAACTAAGCTTTTGTATTCACTATAAATAATAATACATATAAGAATTTCGCGTTAAGTAGTTTCAATTAAAAATTACGGACGGACGGACAGACAGACAGACAGACGGACAGTAAAGTCTTAGTAATAGGCTTCTGTCTTTCCCCTTTGGGTTCGGAGCCTTAAAAAGAAAAGAAATAATATCTATTTATTTATAGGTCATCAAAAATGATATTGATGTTTCAAGTAAAGTTACATGTTATTTTGTTATTCGATTAAGAAAGGGAAAAAGAATCGACCTCGGACGGGACTCGAACCCGCGATCTTTCCCTAACAGGGGGAACGCTCTGACCACTAAGCCACCGAGACACGTACGAAGCCTATCCAAATTCCCTCATACAACCGTCTTAAGGGCGACGGTGAAGCCATCTACCGACATTCATACGAACATCGGAATCAATGAATGATGTTATATACAATAATTTTTAAACCAAAAAAATTGAATGAAATTTTAAAGCATTTATTATGCTAACTGTTCAAATCGATTAAGAAAGGGAAAAAGAATCGACCTCGGACGGGACTCGAACCCGCGATCTTTCCCTTCCCGTCCCGTCCGAGGTCGATTCTTTTTCCCTTTCTTAATCTGTTGAAGTCAGTTTGTTTAACCATTGGTATAAAATTACGAAATAATTTACAGTAAATATCAAAGTAATCTAATTAACGGACATTACCTATTGCGTAAGTACCTATTACGTAACTACAGTATTAAAATTCTTAACCTATAAAACAACACTTTTATAATAGGTACCTACCTGACTCAAAAAACTCCTTAGTTTACAATCTATATACTTATTAAGTACCTACTTCTTCTATCGAATCGATGGCGCTTCTACTCTCAAATTCTGATGACGCGGACCTGGGGTGTGAGTGTGGAGTAGCTCCACAGATCATGGCCCACCTGCTAACGTGTGCTATATGCCCATCTACCTATACACGGGATGACCTAATAAGTGCCTCCGAGAACGTGATCCAGGGAGGTATACTGGGAAAACAGAATTTGAGAGTACCTACTTATGTTCAAGAAATAAATGGTGACAACATTCATCTAAATAAGATTTAAAATGCCACTCACCTTTCTTCGTCTCTCGGCAATGAAAAAAACGACAAATTTGGATTTATTTTTTTACTTTTACACCCATCCACTGCACAATAGGTACGTGTCGACATTTCGAATAAGCGCGGGACGCGTGCGGTGCGATGCGAGCGCTTGACGTTCGGCAGCCCTCTGACAGTTGGTGTCGTCGACGACTCACCGAGCGGTAGGTGTATAGCGCGCGACCTTGAGCGAGTGACGGAGGCCTGCTGTGGGCTAGATATACTCAAAAGGCTTACAACGCCCTTCGCGTGCAATATAATAATGCGTTCAAGGTGCTGCTGGGGCTGCCGCGCTTCTGTAGCGCATCAGGGATGTTCGCAGAGGCCCGCGTGGATTGCTTTTACGCAACCATGCGTAAGAGATGCGCGTCCCTGGTGCGCAGGGTGCGAGGGCGGGCAACAGCATCTTGACCATGATTGCGAGAAGACTGGACAGTCGCTACGTAAACCATTGCTGTGCCATAGCGGGGGGGATGGTGCAGGAATGGCCGTCGTAAATATTTGTACCTACATTTACTTTACTAACATAGAATAAGTAATACTAACAAATAATGAGCCTTTGTTGCTTGAATATAAATAAATTCATTCATTCATTCATTCATAATTACTAACAGCGTTTGGAATCCTTTCAAATTTTGAAAACAAATTTCCAATCTATCGATATTGCCAAAATTTTGTGTCGCTGCTTTAGCGTTAATGTAAGAGAGTTAGAGTGAGAGAGATAATACTTCAAAGTAATATCAACGTTATTCATAACTATTAGGGTTTTAAATAACATTCCTAAAATAAATGGACATCTGTTGGGGAGTAGTTGAACTTTTTCGTAATAGAGTTAGAGTGAGAAGCAAGTTTCATTCGGATACAAAACGTCGTAAATTCCTTTTTTTATCTATATTAAAGTTATCACTAATACCAATCAATAAGGTATGTTTTCGTTCTGCCGTGTGCATAATTTAGGCTAATTTAGCGTTAAAGATATACGACCAATCAAAACAATTGTTTATTAGTAGTGCAACGTATTATTATCTGGTTATATGTGTGAGTATGGCGACATTGGTTCCGCTATTGAATCTGTCCTATCACACTTCTAACAGTTTTTTCTGTTCTGTGGTCCTATCACACTTCTAACAGTTTTTTCTGTTCTGTGGGTCGGACGATAGTGACGGGGTAAGTATACCATATACACAAAAAAAAGTATAGGGAATCGATTATTCGATTCTCTCTAAAAAGCGTGCGATTATGCCTTGTAGAACAAAAGGACTACGTGGTTAATCATTATATCCGAAGGATGAAGCAACGAAATATAATTTTTATAATATAAGGGTGTGTTTTCTGTCAAAAAATAATAGAGTTTGTTAACAAAATAGTAGATATACCGCCAAAAGAAGACAATAAAGGACATGTAAGGTTTCTTCTATATCATAGAAGAAACCTTACATAGTTCCTTCTAATAAAAAAAAGATTTTCTGATATATTACTCATCGCTTTAAAATAATTATGTATACCTATGTGCTTACAATAATGAAACTCAAGACACCTCATCGTGACACATAATCAAAACAACATATTATATAGTCATTTCAGTATATCAATAGATACTAAACTTATCACTCAATTAGTGTTCAATGCATACAGTGGCCGTCAGTAAAGCAATAATTTCTTTAGAAGTGAATATAAGTGAACCAGATGATTTCAACTGTCAAGAACTTCACAGTTCAATAGAAGAAGTTAATCAAAATAAAGGATATAAAGATTTTGAATACAAAGTGGACTGTATAGGTGGTAAAGGTGGAACAGAAGTTATCAACAATTTTATTTCTCTGCAAAATGTTTTGGAAGGAAAACAAAAGTTAGTGCTACCAGAATGTTGGTTAGTTAACACCGAAAGGAAAAATGAAGTAATTATACTGAACGATTTGAAGAACGAGGATTTAAGCTCGATGACCATTTATGGCCGCGGTATTCTGTAGGGCGGAGGTATTCCTCCGGGTAATACGCGTACAGACCGCACGCGTTTTTTCTTGTGTAGAGTAACTTCGATTTAGTCGTTGGTGTTTATATTATTATTGGTGATAACGTTTGGTATTTATAATGGAAGAAAATAGTAACGAAGGAGAGGATTCAAGTGACACGGAATTTCTAAAAGAACTTGAGGGGTCCCCAATAAACATAACATCTATGGAAACTGAATGTGGATCTGGGAAAGGAAGCGCAGAGAAAAGGAAGGAAAGGGAAGATGACTTTATTACTGTTATGAGAAGGAGATCAAAGCGATTGATTAGGAGTAAATCGTCGGACATTATATATAATGAGGGGGTAGATGAAAATAAAAATGATAAACAAATGGAAGAGAAGGCAATGTACGAGGTATGTGTCACATTTTTAGAAAGTTTGCCAAAACAAATAGCCTTGGCAAAGTTACTTAAATCTGAGAACATTTGTGGTATCACTAGAATTAAATATAAGAGTTTTAATAAGGTATTGATACAATTTCAAGGTCAAGAAGATGCTAATAAGTTACTAGAATGCCCAAAACTCACAGATATGGGTTTCCGATGTCAAAAAATAAATGAAATGTCATTCTCTTATGGCATTGTAAAAGGGGTGGACATAGATTTGCGTGATGAAGACCTTAAGGACATTATAAAATGCGAAGTAGAAATTATATCTATTAAACGAATAAAACGCATAAGCGCTGAAGGGAAATGGGTAGACAGCGAATCTATTCGTATTTAAAAAATAATATAGTAAAGTGTAAAAAAGTACACCAATCCATGTTATGGAAAGCGAACTAAATTTAATGCCACTGTTTTTGAGAAGGCAATACTTAGCTTATAAATATAGTGTGAAGATGATATCTTGGAGTAGGAATCAAACTGTTACCCTAGTCTCTATCTTAAGCGACCTTTCTATTAACAGGTATTGGGCGAATAAAAGAAAACCGCTGCTTATAAAAACGTTCAGAGATGTTAGTCAATTTAATATTAAGACATCCCAACTTCTGGGTATGTTTTCTATGGATTTATGGGTAGCAAATATCGAAACCACAAGATATCTTAGAATAAGCTTGGAATGTATTCAATCCCCAAAAACTTATTACGAACCTAATTTATTATTAAATAACGTAGTAGCTGAGTTAAACAGCACTTACAACGAATGGCACAAAATATTTACGGACGGGTCTAGAAGCGAATGTGGTTCGGGGGCTGGTTTCTATGATCAAAGTTTACACTATGGAGCTGGTTTTAAAGTTAACCGTGAGGCATGCATAATGTCGCTGGAGCTGATTGCAATACATCAAGCTTTATCTTACGTAATCAATAAAAATTTATACAAAATTGTTATTTTTTCGGACAGTAAGAGTGCTTTGCAGCATATGGCTCGATGCGTCTCTGGTTCCAGAGGTGCATCGATAGCCTATAAGATCTTAAAAACTATTATTTTATTAAATAATTGTGGTAAAGATGTTAGATTGCAATGGGTTCCAGCGCATATCGGCCTTACGGGAAACGAACAGGCAGACCGGATAGCTAAGTTAGCAGCTTTAGACGGTGCTGATTTAAATTATCTACCTGATCATTGGGAATTAGTACCAAAACTTAAAAAAACCTGTTACGAGGAGTGGGTTTCATATTTCAACCATACGTCTGCGGAAAAGGGTATATGGTATAAGTCGATTCAGGCTGTACCTCCTCAGTTAGTTGGTTTGATGACGCTCGATTGAGCAGACATTATATTAAGTTAGCCTTTAGAGTTAGATCTGGTCACTATCCATCGGCAAAGTTTGCATATCTGATGAAAAAAGCGGATTCGCCTAATTGTCCTGTATGCCATAAAATTTAAGATGTGCAACATTTGCTGATGGATTGTAAACGGAATAAAACCGAGCGCGAGGCTCTGCTCCATGAATTAAAGGTAAATACTCTTGATGTGGGTCTAATTCAAAGTATTATGTGTTATCCGACTTCCGAAGCAGCCCAAAAATTATGTCACCTGATTACAATAGTTCAGCAATGATTCGATTTAATAAATGTAGCTACCTAGACTATAGCAATCATTGTAAGACTGTGTCCACTATGAATTAAGGTACAATGGGGTTGACATATCCTTACTGGATCAAAACCCCAAAATAAAGCTCGATGACAAACAGGCAAAATTTGAACACTCGAGTTTTGAACAGATAATCTTAGTAAAAAGTGAAATGGCCAGATTTCATGCCTTATCCTTTATTTAAGAAAAACAAAAACCAGACGTATTTGATGAAGTTAGCTCCAAGGAGCATAAAACAAGCCAGAATAATATAAAGCAGTTGCAGGACCAAGGCACTCTAGTGCAATCTACTATCACCGATTTAAAATCACGCGTCAATAAAGTTCGAGCAAAATGCTCGGTGCAAAAATATCGAGATACAATGTGTCCTCGAAGAAAACCTCATTACCATCGTAAAGGAGCTGGGGAAGGCGGTTTCATGTGAAATAAAAGATGAAAATATCATCCTATCCGAAGAACTGCCAAACTTAGCACCGAAAACACGCGTGCGCGGTCCATTGTTGTTGAGTTCAACAGCATAAATAAGCGCGATCAGTTTCTGGTGGCGACTTTCAAATATAATAGAAACCCTACCCAACCCTACGGACAAACTCAACAGTTCGCATGTGTGATGCAAAGGTGCCAAGCTACCGGTTTACGTTACTGAACATCTATCGCCTGTCAACAAATCATTACACGCAGCAGCAAGACAAGTAGCAAAGGAAAAGGGTTATAAGTTCATGTGGGTCAGGAGTGGTCGTAGTTTTGTACGAAAAAGTGAGCAGGATAGTATATTATTGTTAGGGACAAGAATATATTAGACAATCTAAAATTATGTCTTATGTTTTTGATTACTTTCTCTTTGTATACTTATGAGCTCTTGAGTAAGAGATAAAAAAAATCAAACATTTAAAAATGTATTACCAAAATAGTCGTGGCTTGAGAACTAAGACATTTGTTTTACCGGAACTTGGTCACTAGCAATTACGATATTATTATAATAACTGAGTCTTGGATAAATTGTACACGATGTCACGATGTATGTTCGCGATAAACTCCGAAACTACTGAACGGATTTTGATAAAATTTTGTTACTATTTATAATATGGTCCAACTTAAAAGATAAAATAGTTTTTATCTTAATTATTGATCTCAATATTTATAATTGCAAATTAAATGTTTATTATACGACATTAGTGTGTACTTATCGGTTAGTTCTATAAATTCCTAATAGATGGCGGTTTAGCATCTAAGTTGCACAGGTATCCGGCAGATGGCGTCGATAAGATAAGATATTCTTTATTGTACACCATAAAAGTATTATACGATAACAATTTTTATAGGTATTATGATGCACAATAGGCGGCCTCATCGCTAACACCGATTTCTTCCAGGCAACCTTTGGATAGATAGAAACAAAAGAGATGATAGAGTAGCGTACAAATATTTTTAAAGAAGGAACAATGATAAATTGATTAGATGTATAACAAGTTATATATCAGTCAGTAAACATATACTAGATAGTATGTCAATAACACAGTACACCTATACAATACATAATATTTACAATATGCTTATATTATTCAGTATCCATATAGTATAATACACAAACGTTTTAAGTACACAAAATTACATAATATAGCTACTCAAGGGAAGATAAGTAATGATCTTTTAACATTTTTTTGAACGACTCTAGAGATTGTGCTTTTTTTCTATGTAGTGGCAGTGCATTCCACAGGCGAACTGTCTGTATAGTGAAAGATTTATCGTAGAAACTTGTATAGTGCAGTGGCATTGCAAGTCTCAAATTCTCCAATATCTCAGAAATCTTGTATGTGTGTCACCAAGGAACTTGAACCGTTCTTTAAGATAATACAGTACAGGGATTAAACAGTACACTGTATAATAAAGAAAGTATATGAATATTCCGACGAAGGCGAATAAAAAGGCGATTTAAAAAATTCTTTCACCATTTGAATGCTATATTATCACTGATTAATATAGGCTATTTTAATTGCAAGAAAAACACTACGCGATAAGTGACATCCACGCAGGCGTAGCCGCGGGCAACAGCTAGTTATAAAATAAATTAAAGCATTTTCATAACATGGCAGTTTTGTTCCTTGCACTTACCTGTCAGTACCACCACCAAATGATGAGACACTTGAATCTCCGATAAAAGATCCGCAAGCCATAGAGCATGGTTCCAAAATACATCGTTCAGTTAGCTCTGCTGGCTTTTGTCCATGGCATCGGTGGTCTGGTAGAAGAGCGTGTGTCTCGCTTAAATTTAAGTAAAACGCGCAGGTAAATGCTTTCTTCCTCCAACCTTCTCCACATGTCACACTACAGGGTCCCCAATCGTCGTCTATGAGGAAACTGTTGACAAAAAAATTTGATAAATTTGGGTAATACTGTTTGATTAAATACATACATTTGGACTATAAAATAGTAATTATAATAAAAAAAATTTTTTTCGAAAACTGCTTTAGGTGAACTAATGAAATTCATATTTTAACTTAAAAATTGCAATTAAGATATCAAATTCGAATTTCGAATGAAATAATTATACATACATAAATACATATAATCACGCCTTTATCCCCGGAGGGTTAGGCAGAGGTGAATTAACACCCACATTTCACCAATCTGTATTCGGTCCCACGTAATAGGGGGTGAGCCTATTGCCGTATTCCAGGCACTATTGTTGACTCAAGCCATGCATCTGAGGCTGAGTCAGGGCTGTACATATCTGTCTTGTGTAAGTTAATCAGCCCTATCCCTAAGAAAACACTAGACGACAAATATCAAATAATTTACTATATGAAAGAAAACGCTAACAGATTACTAAGAAATAAAAAGATTAAAATTTTATATTGAGTTAAAAAGTTTAAAAATAGGGGATGAAAGTTTGTCAGTTTTCTAAGATATCCTGTTGAAATTTGGTACAGATATAGTTTAGAGCTTGGGAACGGACATAGGCAACATTTTCTCGCAAAAAAGGGGATAGAAGGGTGGGAATATGGCTGTGGGATGAAAGTTTATATGAAAGTATGCCATTTTTGAAGATATTCTGATGAAATTTGGTACAAAGATAGATTATAACTTGGGAACGAACATAGACCATTTATCGCGAAATATGGTGTAGAAGGGAGGGGTGGCATAGATGCATGGGAATGTAAGTTTGTCAATTTTGAAGATATCCTGATGAAATTGGTTTAGAGATGAATTAGAGCTTGGAAACGGACAAAGGGTATCTTTTATCGCGAAAAAGGGAGAGAAGAGGGGGAGGGGGAATAGGGCTAGGGGATAAAAGTTTGACATTTTTAACGATATCTTGATGAAATTTGGCATACAAATAGATTAGAACTTGGATTCGGATATGGCTACCTTTTATAGCGAAATAGGGGTTATAGGGGATGAAAGTTTGTTATTTTTAAATATCCTTATGAAATTTGGTACAGAGATGGATTAGAGCTAGGGAATGGACATAGGCTTTCTTCACGAAACTTTAGGAACTTCACGAAAGGGGGCAGAAAGGGCGATTAGGGTTAGGGGATTAAAGTTTGTCATTTTTCAATCGCGCAAAAAAAGGGGTGAATAGGGGATAAATAGTAAGAATTTTTTTTGGAAATATCCTCATGGAATATGGAAAAAAAAATTGATTAGAGTTTCGGAACGGACATAGTCGAGTAACGAGCTTAATACAGAAGCGAGTGGTGAGAGGAGTAGAGATTGTTATAGGGGAGAGTGGATAGGCGTGTATAGGTCAAATAGAAAGTCGAGTAGAGTCGACCACAGGGGCGAGTAGATATGCGCCTAGAGAAGCCAGTGGAGAGGCGAATATAGAATCAAATAGAGTGTAGTAGAGAGTCGTGTAGAGAGGTGAAAAGTGTGGCGAGTGGAGAGACGAATGTAGAGGCGAGTAGAGATCGAATAGAGAGTTAAGCTGTTAATTTAAGTAGAGAGGCGAGTGGGGAAAGTCAAGTAGAGAGTCTACTCGCCTATGTCCGTTCTCAAGCTCCAATATACCTCTGTACCAAATTACATCAAGTTCGATTCAGTGGTTTAGGCGTAACAAACAGACATACAGACATACAGACATACAGCCATACAGACATAAAGAAATACAGCCATACAGCCATACAGACATACAGACATAAACTTCATGCAAGTTTGATGTTGGGAAACTAGAAAGTTTGATTCAAGCTTGCCACAAGTTTACTTACTTATTATAGCAAGCTTGCTGCAAATCTGCTAATTTGATAAATGAGGCTTGCTGCAAGTCTGATGCAAGATTAAATTACTATCTGGGATAGGATTCATACTTACTTACAGCTACGGGGACTAACGACTATTTGCGGTAATTTAATCGGTGTAATATTTCGAATGTAAATAACGCAGGGTTATTTTGACCCCGCTTGCAAATATAATTGTGAGAAGAAAGATTGCGATCTTCTCAGTATTATCAATTTATAATCGAAGTCATTGTTGTACATAGGTCACAAAATAAATTGTCACAAAACAAGGTATGTGTAAATTTGCCACAGTTTTATTTTCCTGAAGATAATTATTCATACATATGATTTTACGTGTAAAATTAATATGATGAATGTTTGATGATCTATAAGTAATTCATAGATATAACATAAAATATGCTGTTAAGTCCAATCAATCGCAATGCTTCGCAATGAATGAAAATAAAAATTCTAACTATTGCCAATCTGCCTCCACACTGAATAAACATAAAAACGATGCAATACTTACAAGGCGTTCGATAGATCAGGGTCAGCCCGACGAGGTGGATACGGTTGGATCAGCGGCTGAGTATGATATACTACGCCTGGCAGAAGATCTTCTTTTTCATCCTGTGAGAATAGAAAATATAATAATTACATCATAAACGGACTCTGGGAAGAATGATGAGACGATGATGATGAAAGAATACTAGATATTATTACCTCAGGTTCATCAGATTCTCTGTAAGCAGGGCAGCTGATTCCCGTAGAACATGGCCTGGATATATCGGGTCGAGATGCTGGGTCACAGCCACCACCAGCCGAAGTGCACTCCGTACCAGGAACTTGAAAACCTTCACCACAAGACACTGAGCACTGATGGACAAAAAAAAGTGATTAATTTTATTTATCTTCAATGAAAATATAAATAATGTGGAATAGTACAAGTATTTTCATTGAAGACGTGTAGCAAGTTCCATCAAGTGCCATCAATCAACAGTATAAGTAATTGAATGAAATTTTGAAGCATTTACTATGCTGACTTTTCAAATCGATTAAAGATAGGAAAAAGTGAATGCCCAGGTGGGACTCCAACCCACGATCTTTCCCTTACAGGGGGAATGCTCTGACCACTGAGCCACTAGCTTTCAAATAGAATGCGGCTTATTAAGAATAGTACATTACTGCCGCGGCCACCAATTGTAGTGTTGCCGGACGATCGTGAAGTATGCGGGCTGAGGCGCAGCCGAGGCACGCATTACGGAGTCCGGCAACGCTCAGTTGTGGCCAAGGCTTGTATAGTGCTTTTCTCAAACAATGCGCGGAAATTAAAACTAAGTAGTATCTAGGCAGAATTTTTTAGTTACCTACTTTTCAAAATCAATGACGAACAACGAACAACAGTAATTTTTCACGGCGAAATGTTCATTTGTTTTTTATTTTTCTTAATAAACAGCATTCTATTTTCAAGCCAGTTCTATATTTAAATAACGCCTTGGATAAGTTACATCCTTGGTTGCCATGGTTCGGAGTAAAAGTTGGTTCCATTTTTAAATTACACGACAGATATGAGTTTACATAGTAATTTATTTGGCCGCTAAAACACGACAGATATGGATTTTCATACAACTTTTGCTGGCCGCTGTTCGCATGTACAGCAATTTCGATTTATCTCGAAGAAGGTTGTCAAAATAATGTTCATATTTCCAAGCATGTTTGAGAAAAAATAATAAACAAATGAACATTTCGCCGCGTGAAAAATTGCTGTTGTTCGTCACTGATTTTGAAAAGTAGGTAACTAAAATGTTCTGCCTAGATACTACTTAGTTTTAATTTCTGCGCATTGTTTGAGAAAAGCACTATACAAGCCTTGGCCACAATTGAGCGTTGCCGGACTCCGTAATGATCGTCCGGCAACACTACACTTGGCGGCTGCGGCAGTAATGTACTATTTTTTTTTTTCATAAATACATATGTTTGCCTCTTCCCCCCGGACCGCGAAAGTGTTTAGACATGTGCACGTATAATATTTGAATTTATTAATTCGTTTTTATTCGTAAAAAACCAGTTAAAATATTGAGTAAAGTACTAGGCGCACATAAAGTAAAAGAAAACGCAGAGTGGTGGTACGAGACAACGACTGGTGAAACAGGTACTTCTTTGTTAGTTACACTGCAAGATTGTCATCTGTCAGATTGTCACCTGTCAGATTGTCATTTGTCATTAAAAATCACAACAGCCTGTCATCTGTCAAAATAACGTCACATTGGATTCTTCAATACTTGTCAGAACAAAATAATAAATAAAAATTGTGGGAAATTCAAACGAATTTGGTAAAATCTGCGATTGATAAATAATGTCTTCTCCTATTAATAAATCTGCATCTGAAACAAACCTAACTGGAAATAGCTCAATAACCTCACATAATTATGTTTTCCAACGAACTAAACGTAGCAGAGAGGATTTAGAAATTAGTCAGCAATTGGACAACTTTAAGGAAGAGATGAGAAAAATGATGCATGAATTGTTAGTAAATAATGTGCAGGAAATTAAACAGATGGCCGCAACTTTAAAAGACATTAAACAAACGAACATAAATATAGAAAACTCAATGTCTTTTGTAATGGAGCAAAATGAAAAGCTAACCAAGAAAAATACTGCATTGGAGAACCAGGCATTAGAAGACAAAAAGAACATTAAAATCTTAGAAAATAATCTGGAGGAAATGCAAACTGGAAGCCGCAAATGTAATTTTGTAATAAAAAATGTGCCCAGAAAAAACCAAGAGTCTAAAAACGACCTCATTGAAATGGTCATGAACTTATCCCAGAATATTAGCTGTACTATGACGAAAAACGATATAAAAGATATCTACTGAGCTCGTGGAAGCAATACTGAGAAACAAAATAATCCCATCATAGTGGGAACCAGTACTACAATATTGAAGTCTGAAATAATAAAAATGGTAAAAGCCTTTAATGTTAAATACCATACTAAACTATGTTGCAAGCACCTAGGATTCAAAACCCAAGAAGATACCCCCATCTTCCTAGGGGACTTCTGCACTTCCTTGCTCGAGATCTGATCAAAAAGGGAACTTACAAATTGTGCTGGACTGCATATGGAAAAGTGTATGTTAGGAAAATGAACAGTCGCCTGCTGTAGCTATTTACTGTAGCTGTAGCAACAGGTACATAAACTTATGCTAGAATGACTAGATGAAGCAGATTGTTGCCTTTTTCAATTGCAAAAAATATTTGTGCATCATTTCCTATTTCACCAACCTATTATTGTTTTCTGCATGATATATTGTGAATTATTGAATTTCACTCTTTGTTATTTACCGTAACACAGCCTTATTAGTGCTTCCACTAGTAAACCCTACAATTAAACTACTTCACAAACAACAAGAACAAGTATATTTTACAAATACACACCAATACACATACACATAATAAAAAAACATTATATTTACTATACACACAACATGTCTGTCATTTATGCAAAAAAATTACAAAAAACATTAAATCTATAACCTACGCAAATAACACCAAAAGTCAAAACCCCGAATTACTTAATCTTAAGACTTCATCTATTGACTCAGTCAATTTAGTCAATGAATATTTTGTAAATGTCGGTATGCACCTAGCTCAGCAAGTTCAGGGTAACGGAACTAACGATCCAAATTTACTACGTGACTTACCTACTCAAGTGAATTCTTTGGTAATGCTTGATACTGATCCCGATGAAGTTTGTAGAGTACTGATGAGCTTAAAATCTAGTAGCGCTCCCGGATGGGATAATATCTCAACAGAATATTAGAAATAAACTAGAAATGAAACTGTCCCATTAATAACTCACCTCGCTAATCTTTGCTTCAGAAAAGGCATATTCCCAATCCAACTTAAACAATCAATTATAACTCCTGTACATTAGACTGGGAATAAAAATGATATTAACAACGACAGACCTATATCAGTTCTACCAGCTTTGTCCAAAATATTTGAAAAATTGATGAATAATAGGCTAATCAAGTATTTAAACGAATATAGTATATTATCTTCCTCTCAATTTGGTTTTCGACAGGGTATGCCAACTGAAGATGCAGTTACTACACTAAGCTCTATCGTGACTGAAAATCTGGATAAAGGAAATAGGTATTTAGCTGCATTCATTGACTTAAAAAAAGCTTTTGATACTGTATCTGTCCCAATCCTGCTTAAAAGACTAGAAAAAGTTGGAATCCGGGATAATGAGTTGAACCTTTTTGAAGACTATGTATCGATGCAAAGTCAAAGGTGGGTAATTGCATCAGCAATGAGGCAGGCATATCATACGGCGTCCCACATGGTAGTGTACTCGGACCTACACTATTCCTGATTTATATCAACGACCTCTGCAGTCTGCAAAATCCCCAACGCGAGAATCCTTTCTTACGCCGATGATATTGCTCTGGTCTGCTATGGTAGTACGTAGGTACGCGCATTGCTGAAGTGGACATGTCAAAAATAGCTCAGTGGCTAAATTTTAACCTGCTTACACACACAAAAAACTAACTTCTTATGTTTCTGCATCCGTAAATGCACGCAGCCGAGAGAGGATTTTACAGTCAGAATACACTCCTGTGGCGATGTACTAAACTTAAACTGTGGATGCCCTAGCATTGGGAAAGTCTCACAAGTCAAGTATTTAGGTATTGTGATAGGTCAGAGATTATCCTGGTATCCTCAACTTGAGCAAGTCTCAAATAAGATTAGAAGAGCTGGATCTTCAAAACATTAAGATATGTAGTACCAAAAAGTGATACTACTAAAAGTCTTCTTAATAATATATACACTTTTGGTTGGGTTCCTCTAAAACAACCCATGCGGGAAGAGCCACCCATGCATTTGCTCTGGCGCATGGCCTGACCCAACTGGTACACGAATTTACTAGAATACCAAAAAGGTCGGACCATGAGCCCTCTCTGCTGGACCTTCTGCTGACGAGTCGCCCGGACCAGTACAGTGTTTCGGTGAGTGCCGCTTTAGGCGGATCCGACCATAGTCTGGTCCGTTCCAAGGTGCCCATTAAAGCGCCACCACGACCCGTACAGGGGAAACGGCGTCTCTGGCACTACTCGTCAGCGGACTGGGATGGACTGCGTGACTATTTTGCATCCATCCCGTGGGTTGAACGCTGCTTTGAAGGTAAGAACCCATCTGAGGGCGCAACTGCTGTCGCCGGTGAGATCAGTCTGGGCATGGAATATTATATCCCCTACACTGATGTCGCCGGTGCCCGCAGAGCCCGCCCCTGGTTCGGGCGCGAGTGCGCGGAGGCTGTTAATCATAAACAGTCCGCGTACCGCGCTTGGGTGAGGGCGCGCGCTACGTGCGATCCTAACGTGGGCCACTTCAAGGCGGCGTACAATAGAGCCACAAAGGTCTGCAAGAGGGCTTATATCAGAGCGGATGCCCAGCGCATAGCGCGGCTTGGTGAGGAACTAGTAGCGCATCCCACGGGCAGCCGTGGCTACTGGCGACTGGCCAAAGCCGTGCAAGCCAACTTCTGCCAGCCTTCGCTGCCGCCGCTGTGCAACCACGATGGATCCCTGGCCCATGAGTCGCAAGAGAAAGCAAATTTGCTGGCCAATCTCTTTGCGGCCAACTCCCGAATCGATGATTGTGGCATGCAGCCACCGACACTACCGATCAGTGACCATGCAATGCCTGATATTCGTATCAGGCAACACGATGTCCGTGCAGTGCTGCAGTCACTCGGTGTCCGGAAAGCCTGTGGTCCGGACGGTATTCCGGCAGTGGTTCTACAAAAATGTGCAGCGGAGTTGTCTCCAATGCTTGCGCGGCTGTACCAGCTGTCCTACAGCTCGGGTACAGTGCCTTCGGCTTGGAAGGAGGCGAATGTACAGCCGATCCCCAAGAAAGGGGATCGCTCAGACCCGACTAACTATCGACCCATAGCCATCACCTCAGTGCTGTGCAAGGTGTTCGAGCACATAATTAACAAACAGCTCATGCGTCACCTTGAAGATCACTCCCTAATTAATGACCGGCAATATGGCTTCAGGCCGAAACGGTCAACGGGTGATCTTCTGGCGTATGTTACCCATCTTTGGGACATCTATGGACAAGCACGGCGAGTCACTGGCAATTGGTCTTGACATCGCCAAAGCTTTCGATAGAGTCTGGCACAAATCGCTTCTTTCCAAGCTACCAGCCTTCGGTCTGCCCCCTAGACTATGCAACTGGGTTGCTAGCTTCTTGCAGGATCGCCGTATTCGCGTCCTTTGTGATGGACGCGCCTCGGAGTTCTTGCAGGTAAATGCTGGTGTGCCGCAGGGGTCCGTCCTGTCCCCTACTCTCTTTCTTCTGCATATCAATGACATGCTGTCTACCGGCAGCATTCATTGCTATGCAGATGATAGCACCTTGCACAGTAGTTATCATGGACGTCCTGCGGATAAGCAGTCGGATATCGCAGATAAAAGGCAGCTTCTTGTCACTGAGCTTGACCGGATCCTGAACAACATTTCCCAATGGGGCTCTGAGAACCTGGTCGAGTTCAATGCCAAGAAGACACAGGCATGTGCGTTCACAGCAAAGGTATCTTCTTTCCTTCCCCTTCCCACTCTTCAGAGCACTCCACTGCCACTGCAGGACAACCTGACTATCCTCGGTATGGATGTTCGCTGCAAACTTAATAACAAAAACTACATCGAGAGTATCATCAAAACAGCCTCGCGTAAACTCGGAGTCTTGAACAGAGTGAGACGGTTTTTCACGCCGGAGCAGCGGTGTCTTCTATACAAGACCCAAATTCGGTCCTGCGTGGAATACTGCTCGCATCTCTGGGATGGCTCCGCAAAGTACTTATTAGATGCTCTCGACAGGTTGCAGCGACGTGCGGTCCGCATTATTGGGAATCTCGAGGTCACAAGCATCCTTGAGCCTTTGCAGATGCGTAGAGATGTTGCATCCTTGGCAGTATTTTACCGTCTCTACCATGGTGAATGTTCTGATGAGCTCTTCCAACTGGTCCCGCCCTCTCCTTTCCTACATAGGACAACACGAGCAGGGCTTAGATGTCACCCGTATACGGTGCAGAATATTCCTTCAAGAACCAAGCGGTTTGGTGACTCCTTTCTTTGTCGCACCATTAAGACCTGGAACTCCTTGCCAGCTCACGTGTTTCCTTCTTCCTACAGTCCCGGGTCCTTTAAGCGGGGCGTGAAAAAGCATCTGTTGAGGCCGTCAAACTGAGTGCCACCATTGTTAACATGGTACGTGTTTGTAATGGTGACCCTCTTTTCTGAGACTTTGCCTTCAGCTTACCATCAGGCGAGGTGAAGTCAAATTGACGTGTCCTACATAAAAAAAAAAAACTTGTGGACACATCTATTGGCCCACCTTGCATTTTAAGTTTCGTTTAGTCCTAGCTAAAAATTTATATTAGGTCGAGCAAAACGTTTTTATGCAGTTTTGAACCACGCACATTCATAATTTTATTCAATAGTTTTTATGATTCCCTAGGTTAGTTAGAGACCCTAGGTCTGAGGCATTAGATTCATGTAGAGATAAAAATTTTAGTGACAGATAGTTCAACACAGGTAGGAAATATGTCGGGAATAGATAGAATATTTAAAGCACTGCGCATGGTGCTCGAGTTCGACGGAAACACAAATGTGCTCACCAGATTCATAAGATTATGTGACCAGCTAGTAGCTACATATATATCGCCAGAACCCGGGCAAGAATTCATAAATTTGGAGTTAATAAACGGCATACTCAATAAGGTCACGGGACCTGCCATCAGGCTAATTAATACTAATGGCATTCCTGAAAATTGGGCAGGCATCCGTAGAGCGCTTGTGAATAACTTTTCTGACCAACGCGATGAGACCTCGCTATATAACGACATGGCACTTTTAACTCAAGGCACATCCACACCCCAGGAATATAACGAAACTTGTCAAAATTTATTCGGGACTATCATGACTTATGTAAGTTTACACGAAACTGTTAGTACTACTATAGAATCCAAACGTGCGCTTTATAAAAAATTAACCCTTCAGTCTTGTCTACGGGGCCTTCGCGACCCTCTTGGCTCACGTATTAGATGTATGCGTCCCGAAACGATAGAGAAAGCACTTGAGCTTGTCCAGGAGGAAATGAATACCCTCTACTTACAGCAACGCAATGAACGCCTCCCAGATAAAAAGTTACCTTTGCATTTAACTAGTAATTCAACTAAACCAAGTGTTCCCGCGTCGCAGTTTGCAACCATGGCTACGACTAAACCGTTTAGCTTTAATATGCCTGGTCCTTTTCGACCAGGTCCTGCAATGATGTCACCACGTCCTTTAGTACCATGGAGGCCTAATACGAGTCAGGCGCCACAATTTTAGGGCCCATCGCGCACTCAGCAAATGTTTGGTGCACAACCGTCAAACTATAATCTGCAAAATAATTCATTTATATTTCAACCACCTAAAGGGCCCAATTCGAACGATAAGCCGAAACCAATGAGCGGTGTTTCACACTTCGTATCAAGTCCAATGCCGTTCTGTGGTCACGATTGGTCTAGGCAAGGAAACCCACCTCCATCTAACTATTTTAAAGCTAGGGAGATGAATTTCAACGACTGTTACGATTATTCCTACGAGTATGAACCTTACAATAATCTTGAGATGTATCAGTATGATTGCAATGAATATCCTGAGTCTAACTATTATTACGACATGTCTATGTTTCAACAGCCAGAATCATATTCGAACGTAAATTTTCCCTGCCATACGTCCAAATTTCGGACCCACCACTAAAATTACTCATCGATACAGGAGCAAACCAATCTTTCATTAGTCCTGTAGCTGTAAAAAGGTTTTACCCACATTTGCCGTGGAACTATGACCCTTTTGAGGTCACTAATGTGCATACCACCAGCCGAAATGAATATTCAATTAACTTACCGTGTTTCTCGGATTTTAATGAACAAAATTTCTTAATATTTTTCATCTATACGTTTCATGATTTCTTTGATGGTCTGATCGGGCTGGACCTCTTAAACGAATGCGGAGCGAATATTGATTTGAAAAATAATAGGTTAATTACAGGAAACGCAATTAATCCGATAGCTATGTATAATTCACGTAATTGCAACTTATATGAGAATATAATCCCGGCAAACTCTTCCAAATTAAGTAAGTAAAAGTTTCTGTCAATATTATGGACGGTAATGCATTAATTCCCGAGCAAATTGTTTCAAATTGTAATGTTAATGAATTTGTTACATATATTAAAGGAAACCGTGGTTATATAGAAGTGTTTAATCCGACATCGAATGATCAAATTTTTTCCATGAGCGAACCGATTAGAGCAGAGTTGTTCAATATCGAGTGTACGAGTACTAAACAACCATCATCATTACGCGTTAAGGAAGTGTTGTCCCGTTTACGAACAGATCATTTGAATGAGGAAGAACGAATTAATTTAACGTCTTTGGTCTCCCAATATGCAGACGTATTTTATATAGAGGGAGAGCCGATTACTTTCACCAATAAAATAAAACACAACATACGTACTATCGATGAACTCCCAGTTTACACAAAGACATACCGGTATCCATTTATACACCGTCAAGAAGTACGTGATCAGGTTTCAAAAATGCTAGAGCAGGGTATTATCCGCCCTTCAGAATCCGCATGGAGCTCGCCTATTTGTGTGGTTCCAAAGAAAGCTGATGCGTCCGGTAAAGTTAAATGGAGAATAAACTAACTTTTAAGCTCTCGCGTTCCATGATATATAATTTAGAAAACTGGAATTAACGCGATCACGTTATAGGTACTTATATACCTTTGATTGCCTCACGTTTCGACCAGGTTACACCGGCCGTGGTCACAGGCTGACTGGCTCAGCGGTGGACGCCCGCCGTCTCCGAATCCGTGAGGTAGTAGGTTCTTCATCTACCCGCACATTTTCAATATTTTCTTTTCGCTATGTACCGTCACATACCACACTCACAGTGTCCCTATTACGTAAGCAAACTGTCCGGTGTCTATCCGACTGCGTAGAAAAGCGAGGTTGTATGTTTTTCATCACTAGATTCCATGTTGCAGATAATTTAAAACCATCTTCCCGATTGAAATTTTTATGTTTTTTTATTTCAATCGCTTCACGTACAGCTCTTTAATAAAAGTGACGTTCCTTGGAGAGGACTTGCGTATGGTGAAATTCAATCCATCGCCGATTTGCTCGTCTGGCGATTCTTTACAGCTGCGATGTGTTCTTTGACCCGTTCAGCATTAGTCCGCTTCGTTTGGCCTATATAGGAACTACCGCAGCTGCAATCTATCTTATAGACACCTGGACACTGTAACGGTAAGACATCCTTCGGTGTGCCCACGATGTTGTTTACCCTTATGCCTGGTGTAAACTGTCAGGATGGAGTATGTTTTTTCACACTGAGCCGACTTTGTCCGTTACTCCCTTGACATAGGGCATATAGGCTGGCTGTCTGCTCACCTCTGGACGTCTACGCCTCACTGCCTGTTACTTCCGTTGTTCTTGAGTACCTCCTGAACATGATCCAGCTCTCGCTCCAGATGTTCAGGGTCACAGAGATCATACGCTCTATTCCTGAGTGAGGTCACAACGGATTGTAGGTGTCGGGGATGGTGATGAGACGTGGCTTGTAGGTATCTGTCCGTATGTGTAGGCTTCCGGTACACACAGTGTGACAAGGACCTATCTGATCTCACGGCTACTTTTACGTCTAAGAATGACAACGACCTAACTGTCTCCATCTTATACGTAAACTGTAAAGGGCTGCTAGTCGGTAATAAAGAATACGGCAGATTATAGAATTAAAATTATCTATTTATTCCTCGGACCAAATAATGATTACAAAGGAGCGAAGGAGCACACGCGATGGCCGTTAATCGAGTACTAAATTCGTTGTAATAAATTACTGCCAACTAAGGTAAAAATGCTTAGTCGACAGACAGTGTACGGTTGCATCGTACATGCTCCCGGGCCGAGAGATACAAAAGATTACACTACTTCTGGGATAAAGCGACATTTTTTAATTATAGTGGATGATGTGGCTTTATCCCGTTTGCCCTGGGTATTTTCACTAGTATTCACTTCAGGCTGACGGTCAGCCGTGCTCTGCTTTCGCGAAAACACTACACTAGACACATCTGTAGATACATGCACTGAAGAAACTGCTCGCCTTCTTCTCCACAGGAACCATGCTGTTAAAATAGCCGCTACAGCTAATAATCCGTAGCAAACAACATATTGATGAACGTCATGGGAAGATAAAGTGTCATCCATGTTGGTATTGGCGGATTTCAATTGCGTTATGCGTTCTTCTAAATCAGCTAATGAGGTATTCAATGCGTCTGAGTAGTCCGGGTAGTGGCTTACTGAGATGTTAACTATATGGTTTAGTTCATCTATCTGTGGGGCTGGAAGGTCGGGTTTTATTCGAATGCTATTGGCTAAATTAGCATGGGAGTATAATGTGAAATCCGGTGATGGTATCCAACAGGGTGCCTTGGATACTTTTAATGTTTTGGATTAAACTGATAGCTGAGATCGTGGACAACGTGAAGTCTTGAGTCCTCTCTAGACTTTCCACCTCTTTCTTGATAATTATGGAAGCGTTATCCAATTGATTCAGATGTTTATTTATCATCTTGTGCTGTAGTTGTATCTTCAATATGTTGTATTCAGCTTCGATGATAGAGGTCTGATTTCGCAACAGAGAAGACAGATGTCGCTAGTTTTGTTTTACTAATAGAATATCTTTCCTGTACTGCTCTGCAAATCGTTCGTCCAATACTCCAAACAAACTGTTAGCCAGGTAACCAACACCATTGATTAAGCCGCGACGCTGTCGGTTGTGAGCACTAAAGTGTTGATTAAGCATGAGTTTATTGTAGTGCTATATTTCCCTATAGTCGTGATTTAATTGTAGTATTATAGTACTACAGTGGCTTTGGTTGTTCAGGTATGAGCAGAGTCTCTCCAAATACTGCAAAAACGTTGTAGCTGCATCGTTTCCTTCCCAATAGGGTCTCATATCATAATACACAATTAAACCCCATTTATCTCGTATAACTTGCATATTATCTATAGATTCAAAATATAAGGAATTGTTGCTGGATAATTCTGATATATTGAACGCTGCTTGAGAATTTGTAAATAGTGACATGAAAAATATTAATGAAATTGCAATGTCTGCAAACGTGGACCTTTGTATACATGCTGCCTTTTGCGAATTGAGGTCCTTTTTTGTATGCTTTTGATGATCATTGAGCTTATCTTCCGTATTGCCGGAGGCAGTTGATATAGGAAGTTTCAAAAGTTTGACCACAGGCCGCTTGATAAGACCTCCCTTTGTCTTTAAGGTTACAACACGCACCAAGCCGTCTTCACCTTCATGTAACTCTACTATTCTGCCCATCATCCATTTTCCAGGAGGCAGATTGTCGTCCTAGACGGTAACTAAATCTCCAATGTTCAGATTACTTTCAAGCTTTCTCCACTTAGTTTTTACTGAGAGCTCTGTTAGATATTCCGCTTTCCATCTCTTCCATACATCATTCACCAATTTCATTGACGAATACCATCTAGTTCGCGCGTCTCTTTCCGTATCTATTATATCCGTCCCACTTCTGCCTATCAGAAAATGTGCCGGAGTAAGCACGTTCAAGTCCTCTATATTTTCGGATAGTGCACATAGAGGCCTACTGTTCAGACAAGCCTCCACTTGTGCTAAAATAGTGGTAAATTCTTCGTAAGTAAGCTTCTGGTCTCCAAGAATTCGCTTAAGATGATGTTTTAAGCTTCTTACGGCTCTTTCCCAGTAACCTCCACCGCTGGGCCAGGATGGGGCATTAAAATGCCATTTGATGCTTAACTCCGCCAACTCAGCAAAAAAAAATTGAGTCGTATGAGCTCTTGAAATCGTGATAACTCTCTTCTAACATTCTATTCGCTCCGACGAAATTCGTCCCATTATCACTATAAATATGCCCAGGCGCTCCTCTTCTAGCTGCCATTCGACGTAGCGCTGCTAAGAATCCAGAACTGCTTAGGTCGGATACAAGCTCTAAATGTATAGCTTTGGTCGCCATACAAATGAACAGTGCAATGTACCCCTTTGTTATCTTAATACCTCGTCCCTTGTTGCATTTTACCTCGACGTAACCGGTATAATCCAGATAATCCAGATCCAGATAGAATGGGGGGGGGGGGGGCAGGGTTGCTTCTAGCTTCAGGTAAGTCTCCCATTAATTGAGTATGTAATTTTGGATCGTGTTTTCTACAAGTAAGACAGTTTCTCACTTCTTTCCTAACAGCCTTGCCGCCACCGATTATCCAGTATTTCTGTCTGAGATAAAATAAAGTTAAGCGAGGTCCACCATGAAATGTTAATTGATGAGCTTGCTGTATTATTAGAGTAGTTAATCTAGATTGATAAGGTAATATCGCAGGATGTTTCATTTCCATACTCATATGTGATTTACTTAAACGGCCGCCAACTCGTAAAATCCCGTCCTGATCAAGGAACGGGTTCAATTTTAATAAATTACTTTTGCTACCTAGTGTATTATGATTCCTTAATACATTTATTTCTTCAGAAAACTCAGCTCTCTGTACATACTTTATTATAAGTAAATTAGCCTTTTTCAATTCGCGTAATGTTAGAAATTCGGGCAGATGAAGACCCTTGTTTGTGTTCTTAGTAAATTTTATCGTTTTAATCGCTCGCAATACCCAAGCTAAAATGTTAGTTACCTTGCGAAACGAGCTATGTTTCAATAACAGCTTTTCAATAATGCTATCCGCGCTGGTTTGTTGAATGGAATTCGCTGTGCTTGCAGAAAACTTTGTTTTTGTCTCTTGATCAGTAGTATAAATAGTGATCTCGGTATCCATTTCACGAAAAGATTTGAATGAGTGTGGCCCGTGCCACCATAGCGTTAGATTTATCAGTTGAGAAGCTGACATTCCTCTGCTAGCTGCGTCCGCTGGGTTGTCCTTAGAGGTAACATATCGCCAGCAGCCGGGTTTCATAATCTCTGTTATAATTCTCGTTCTGTTTGCAACGAACGGTTTCCAGCGGCCCGGTTCGCCTTGTATCCATCCCAAGACCACCATCGAATCCGTCCATCCGTAAATGCGTATATTTTGACCGCTTAAACTATTTATGACCTTAGCCATTAACTCGGGCTGTGTGACAAGAATACACCGCCACTAACGCAAGTATTCGCGCGCGCTTTGTGAAAATAAGAAAATAAAATAAAATACACTATTGGATTACTAAATACTTAATTAATCGTAAAATGGGGTGCCAAAAGTGTAGAAAAGTGTTATCAAAAAAGGATCTCATTTTATATGCCAAGGCCAATGCCAGGGAACTTTTCACAGAAGCTGCGTGAAAGGGTTAGCCGCGGAGTTAAAGGCAGGTAAAAATCGTATTTACTGTAACAACTGTGAAGATGACGAGTACGAGAGTGAGGGGCAGGAAGAGGAAAGTCAAATTTCTGACAAAATACTCAAAGAGATCCAGAAAAACGTTCGTGTGATACCCGGACTCAAAAAACAGCTGGAGTCTATAAATGATAGTATGTGTTTGCTTCCTGAAAAATATGATATTCTACTAGCCGAGCATGAAAAGTCGAAAGAAAGAATTCAAAAACTTGAAAAGACGGTAGAAAGTGTGAATAACAGATGCATATATATGGAGAAATGTAATACTGCGCTAGAACAAAGACTTCATGAGTACGAAAAATCTACACGTAAACACAATATTGAGATTGTTGGCATCGAACAACTGCCCGAAGAAAAGTTAGAAACCATTGTCAATAAAATTGGTAAAACACTGAACGTGAGTTGTGATGACGTAGAATGGGTCAGGCGAAGCCATCCACGAAAGCAAGACACAAAACCTCCCTCCATAATTGTAGGATTTAAAACTTCGGGCACCGAGTCTCGAAACGCTTGGCTAGCACAACGTCGTAAGATATTAGAAATAACAAGCGACAAAGTAACAGGCGGGTTGAGTACAAGTAAAGTTTACATAAACGAGGATTTGACAAAAACAACCCGGACCCTACTTTGGAATGCCAAGAAACAATTACATGCTATATATAAGTACATATGGGTAATTAACGGTAAAATACTCGTAAAGAAAAATGAAGGTGACAGTTCAGTTTGGCTGCGATCGCAAAGTGATATCAACAACCTACTTAAAGCTAAGATATAACTTACCTTTAGTATAGTTCTTCATAGTTGTAAGTGTAATTATGTTACCTAAAATAATTAAAATTCACGGTCATAGACAATATTATATCTATTACAAATGATGAAACTGACGCAATGGAGGTAGAAAGCTTGAATACATGGTTAACGACACTAAAAACACAACACGACTTCTGTATTTTACATTTAAATATTAGATCCTTAAGAAAATACTTTCACCAACTAATGGTAATCTTAGACAGTAACTTAAAACAAATTGATGTACTAGTGATAACAGAGGCGAATATAAATTTTTCGGCATTAAACTTTTACGAAATTAAAGGTTTTAATATGCATAGTTTAACTCGCACTCAACGTGCCGGTGGGGGAGTGCTTGTTTACACACGAGACGCCTGGCCGGCTCAAGCGATTAACACTGTGCATTCGAGCCAGATGCAGGCGGCAGAGTGTGTTTCCATTGTACTCGATGAGGAAGACAGGATCCCAACATATATAATATCTATTTACAGACCCCCGAAAATAAGGTTACGTATTATAATAACTACAGTTATTTTAACTATTTTCAAGACAACTACGGTCAAAAAAACTACTGTTTAAAACACCTAAAGATCGTTTCACATATTTTTGTAATAACTACTGGTCGAATCAAATAACGGACGATTCACCTACGGTTTATTCAACTACAATTAATTGTGCTAAGGTTGATTGAACTATGTATGAAATACCTAATAGTCGATTCGCCTACGGTTTATTGATACTACTACTTTGTCACAGAAATTTACGTTGTTGCAAAACCGACTTCATGTAGTCTTGTCTGTCAAGGTCGACGGAGCCCCGCTACGCGGGGCTCCTGCTTCTGGGTGGTTTATAAAAAAATAACCACGAAGGCCTAATGCGGGAGCTTCGCTACGCTCCGCTCCCGCATTAGCCTTCTAACCTAACCTATCCTAGTCGGGGTAATCTGAGTCGGGGTGTTAACGATAATGACGTTTTATTAATAATTTAATAATAAAATGATTATTTCTGTCACAAAGTAGTAGTATCAATAAACCGTAGGCGAATCGACCGTTAGGTATTTCAAACATAGTCAACATGTCCAATATCTTAAATGAACATTATATTAATCGTCCGTTAGTTCAAATAATTTTAGTTTATTCGAAATTATGTGTATGAACCAGTAGTCGAGTCGTCCAATATGCGTTATGACCATATGTGAATCAACCGTAGTTATCTTGAATATAGTTGAAGTAACTTTAGATATTATGATACGGAACCGAAAATAAAGAAGAAGGACAAAATTAAAAAATTTTTGAGTGAATTACGGTTTTTTTAGAGGGTATATCAAAAAACAGCAAATTAATATTGTGCGGGGATATTAATATAAATGTCTTAAAGTGTCATGACTGCAATGTTATTGAATACGAAAACTTATTAGCTGAATTTGGTTTAGTAAAGTGTATAAATAAAATAACCCGAAGAGAAATTGTTGACGGACTTGTCGTAGAATCTTGCATAGATCACATTTGTATACGCGCACCTTTAGCACGGATTAATTCAGCAGTAATCCAACACAAAATATCGGATCATTATCCAGTGTCAGCCGTAGTGAATTGGAACTGCGCTCCGTCTCCTCAAAGTTCAACTATGCCTACATCTAGCTATCGTGTACTAGATAATCGTATGGTGCGAGAATAATTATTAAGTACCGACTTTAATAAGTTAATGAGTATGCAATTCCCCACAGGATTGTACCACTCTCTTCGGCAAATATTCGATGATATTTATAACAGTTGTTTTAAGACTATAACAGTCCGTCCAAGTCTCAGAAATAATAAAAGCTGGGTGACGGCAGACCTAAAAAACTTAATAAAAGAGCGAGATAGATTATTTACAGTATGGAGCAACGATCCAAATAATATGTTGAAAAGATTAGAATATACCAAATGTAGGAATAAATGTTCGAAAATGATTCATAAACGTAGTAATGATTACGATAGGCAGTGTAATTAATTGCAATAAGAATATTAAAAAGATATGGGACAGAATTAATGCATTGTTAGGGGAAAAAAATCACACGGTAGATGAACATATACTGTCTAATATGAATAAAATAGGAGATACTCAACATATAACTAATCGATTTGCAGCTACATTTGACGAGGAAATAAAACAGATTATATGCGATGTCAAGCTGTTGAATAGACACGACTATGTGAAAAATGCTGATAGGTGTATGAGGTGGCAACCGATTACTGATAAACAGGTCGGGCAAATAATAAAAAATATGAATGTAAAGAAATCACCAGGTAACGATGGGATCCGAATGTCAGATATAAAACTAATAAGTGACAAAATTAGCCCGGTATTAGCACAGTTGATTAACTTATCTATTAAAGAACATAGATTTCCGGACCAACTTAAAGAGGCAATAAAACGTCCAATTCATAAAAAAGGCGATAAGAAGTCCTTCACAAATTACAGACCGATAGCAATATTATCTAGCATTGACAAAATCATTGAAAAGGGCATTTTGAATCAACTAGGTACCTACTTACAAACTAACAGTATTTTAAATAAGTCACAACATGGTTTTCAAAGAGGTAAGAGTACCAATACATTACTTTCCAAATTCACAGATGAGATAAATACATACTTAAATGATAAAAAATTCATTATTGCCATATTTTTCGATTTCAAAAAAGCATTTGAAACATTAGAAGTAAGTACATTATTGCAGGCGATTAAGGAGTGCGGAGTGGAGAAGCCACTAAACGAATGGTTTGGAGACTACCTCACTTCACGCTTCCTATCGAGTGAAGGTCGGGAGCACGCTTAGTGAGGTCAAGCAGGTGCGATGTGGTGTCCCTCAGGGCTCCGGATGTGGACCTGTGTGCTACTTAATGCATGTAAATAGCTTGTGCGGAACATTACAAAATTGCACAGCACATATGTTCGCCGATGACCTTTGTGTGCTGCGCGCGGGCACCGACTTGGCTGAAACGTGTCGACTAATTCAACAGGACGTGGATGCAGTACTCAACGCTGACAAAACAAAGCAGCTGATCATACATTCTCCCTATTTACCAGTGAAAGACTCCCCTTACTCACTGTTCACTCATTCATATGACTGTTTTCATAACAACCTGGTCGATTGTAGCTGTAAACCGATAGAGAGAGTAAAGTGTGTAACCTATCTGGGAATGAAAATTGACGAACACTTCTCCTGGTCAGAACATGTTGACTACATATGTAATAAGCTCAGAGCTATTTTAAGCAAATTTAACCATTTAAGTTATAAAGTTCCCCGTGGTACTCTAAAATTGCCTTTGTTCCCGTTGTGTCACACCATTTTGTGTAACACTGTTACCCATTGGTAAAAAAATTACCGATTAGTAACACTGTTACTCAATGCCACATTTTTTTTTCCCTTTGAGTGACAGTGTTACTCAACAGAACGCTGTGTTCCTTTTTTTCCCTTTGAGTAACAGTGTTACTCAACAGAACGCTGTGTTCCCATTTAGTTCCACCGACAGAACGATTAAATAATGAGTGAACCGACGACAAGGTCGACGGAGCCCCGCTACGCGGGGCTCCTACTTCTGGGTGGTTTATAAAAAAATAACCACGAAGGCCTAATGCCTTCTAACCTAACCTATCCGAGTCGGGGTAATCTGAGTTGGGGTGTTAACTATATTGTAAATTGGTGAAAGATTCTGTCGTCGGTTCACTCATTATTTAATCGTACATGTATATAATAAATAATGATTTTACACTAGAATGTGTTACTTAATGGGTAAAAGTATTTTGTTGAGTAACATTGTTACTCAAAGTGAAAAAAAATGTGGCATTGAGTAACAGTGTTACTAATCGGTAATTTTTTTACCAATGGGTAACAGTGTTACACAAAATGGTGTGACACAACGGGAACAAAGCTAAAATTGTTATACACAAGCTTGGTGGAGTCTATCCTGGACTATGCGCTCGACTGTTATGGACTTACATACAAAACACATATAAATAAGTTAGAAAACTTGCAATTGAGATTTATTAAATTACTAGTAGACTCAAAAACTAAACATAAGTTTAGAGACGATTACTATATGCTGTTTAAATTATGTAAAATACTACCAGTCAGTGAGAAATATAAATACCTACTTGCTACTAACAACCATGGCAGTCGAGAGCATGATCCAGCGCGGACCTGTTACTTAGATAACAGGTACAACACAAGAGCAATGACAGCGGGAAAATTAGTAGTACCCAGGGTCCATAATATGTATGGTGATAGGACCTTAAATAAAATAATTCCTTACATACTAAACAGCTTACCGGTTGATATAAGAACTGAAAAGAGAAAAACGTTGTTTAAAGTGAAATTAAAAAAAAAAATTAATCGACTCACTGCCATGAGTTAAGTTAACACAGTTAATTTATGTATACTTCATATAATAATATATTGTCAATAGATATGCCTAGATGTTATTCCTGATCCCACAGTCAAACCGTTTGTACGGTTTTGTGGGACAATGTATTAGTTCATAAGCTGTATATGTACTTATATAAAATAAATAAAAATAAAAAAAAAAGCTCCACTCAACTCTAATTTTGGCAAGGAGATGCTTTTGGATATAGGTGCTAGTCGCGCCTTGGCAACAAGAAAAATGAGCAAGCTATAAACAGCTTGCTCATTTTTCTTCCGCTGACATGCGTAAATAACCGCTGCGTAAACTTTGATGGATGCATCACAATATCCGTGGAGTTCAATGACCTCGTTGGGCTGACATCCTATCCAGCGCGGTATTTCACATTGATTAATATACGCCATGTCTTCACTTATTGCCACCCATTCCCTTTTTATGCCTTCCGGAACTTCTTCATCCCAACTCATTTTGTTCAATCATAGATTCTGAAATATTAGCTTTAATTTCGTAGTTACGGGTGAAAACCATCCTAAGGGGTCGAATACTTTAGCTATCTCGGATAAAAGTAGTCGCTTGGTAATTTTGACGTTTAGATTAGCTGTGGTATATTTAAAAATAAATTTATCGGTGCTAGAATTCCAATGTAAGCCTAATGTTTTAGACGTACTTTCAAATTTGAAGTTAAAAGTGACTCCGGCAGGGCTGGTGTTGTGTTCTATATTCTTAAGAAGATCTGGGTGATTTGAACACCACTTCTGCAAAGTAAAACCTTCTTAATAGTTTGTTTAACTCTTCGATGAGCTGCTGTCCATCTACAATGGTGTTAGACCCGTGAAGTATGTCATCCATGTAACAAGAGCTTTCTAAGACCTTAGCAGCCACCGGGAAGTTAGATCGCTCATCTAAAGCCAACTGCTTAAGAGTCATCATAGCTAGGAAAGATCCTGGCTTAGTACCGTACGTTAGAGTAGTGAGTTTATATGTTTGCAGCTGGTGATCCTGGTTATCTCTCCATATAATTTGCTGATATTGTTGATGGTCTTCGCACACCATGATTTGCCTATACATTTTTTCAATATCAGATGTAAAGGCATACCGATACTGACGCCATTTCAGTACCAATTCCTGAAGATCTTTCTGTAAATTAGGACCTTTAAACATAAGATCATTCAAGCTATATCCACTAGATGTCCTTGCTGACGCGTTAAATACGACGCGTAACTTTGTCGCAGTGGATTCCGCTCGCTGCACGGCGTGATGCGGTAGGTAACATGATAACCGATTGTTATGATTGCTGTGACTCGGCACCATGTGTCCTAAGGCTATATATTCATGTATGAACGCTTTATATTGTTCCGCTAAAATTGGATGCTTATTAAATTTTAGTTCCAAAGCTTGGAACTGTGCTATTGCCATTTCCTTAGACGAGCCTAAATTTTCATTTATTTCCGGTTTCAATGGCAATCTTACTTCGTATCGCCCGTCCTCTTGACGTTTTGTGGTTGCTGAATAGAAGTCAACACATTGCTGATCTTCAGCTGATAAGCTGGATTTTTCGCTAATATCCTCAATCTCCCAGAATCGCTGTATGTTCTGGGTATCATTGACGACTACGTTGCATTGATAAGATGGCACCTCACCGCCGCCGAGTATTATCCAACCAAGCTGTGTTTCTTGTAATACTGGTTGCATGCTTTCTCCTTTTATCAGTCCTCCCAACAATATCATACTGTAAACTTGAGCGCTTAATAGTAAGTCCACTGGACGGCTACGGTCAAAGTATGGATCAGCTAAAATCAGATTGCCCAAATGCGACCACTTCGATGCGTCGAAGGATTTAAGTGGGATATTTCTAAGCACTTTATTCATAACGAGTACATCCGTAACATACGAAAAATCTTTGTATGTGGAAAAGCAGTTCAGTGTGACCACACCATTACAGTTATTTTCTTTCTCTCCTATACCAACGATTAACCCGTTGAATTTTGTTCGTTGTAGGCCTAATTTTTTTGCTGCACTCTCCTTTATCAATGAGACTTGTGACCCTGGATCTACTAGGGCTCTTAATATGTGATAGGATCCATCTATTGCTGCTACTTTAACTAAAGCTGTTGCCAACAAGACCTCGTTAGTAGCAGGATTGTCTTGTGAGACATGCGCTGTTATTGGTACATTGTCTTCAGTTAAATTTGACTCGCTTAATGTCGTCGCTGCAGTATTCGATTGCGACTTATTTTTCGAGCTAAATTTATTTTTAAATAATTTTGCTATAGTATTTAATTTAGCTTCGTTTTGCAATCGTAGAAAACTTTCGCAATTATACAGGGCATGTTGTTTACCGCAAAATTGACATTTCATCGTGAACACGTGTAAGGCTTTGGAATAAGATTCTTGTTTGTTAAACCTGCGGTCTAAATTATTATTAGAACGGTTTAGCTTTGGATTTTGAAGGGAATGACTTGATGATTGCTGATTGTTAGATTTGGCTGTCACTTGGTCTAGCTTGCGACGAGATGTTTCCCAACAAGTGAATTTGCTCTCTAGATAGCTCAAAAAATCTTGCAACACAGGTTGTTGCTTCTTATTTTTCAGTGAATCGTTGTAATCGTCGTAAGTTTCGCTGTCTAGCTTCTGAGACAGTAAATATACGAGAATCGGATCCCAGGTACTGATGTCTATCCCCAAATTCCGTATAGCATATATGCTTTCTAAGGTTACGTCGTGCAATTTTTTGATATGGCTAAACGATCGCTGCTGAGTATTGGGCAGGCCTAATAGGCTATTCATTAAAGATATAAAAATAAGCCTTTCGTTATTGTACCGATAGTTGAGAATTTCCCAACAGGCATCGTAGTTTTCGCTACTGATGGCGAGATGCTGTAAAAGTTTTCCGGCTTCCCCTACCACCTTTCCCTTCAAAAATTGGATCTTTTGAGCTTTAGAAAAGTTAGGGTTATTGTTAAGTATTTGTTTTGAAAGTCCGACCAATACCTCTCTAACAACTCTAATCGCCTATTAAAGTAATCATCTGTTTTTCTATCGGCGCTATCTTTCTTGATGTTGATCTTCTTCTTTATTTACTTTACTTTATTTTTACTTTACTTTATTTCTTCTTTATAAACTCGCTGAGTTCACATTGCTAGCTGTAAAGTTCCTCCATTTTGCTGTTAAATAGCTACTTAGGTTAAAGGAAAGATCTTACTTGTAGGTGGCTGTTATAGCCGCTTTGAAGCTGAAACTGGACGCCAACGTCCTTGCTGCTATGTGCTAGAGCTCCCGCCCTACCGCTAGATGCTAGTGCCACTGCTTGGTAGCGATGCTGCTGCTGGATAGCGGTAGCGCTGCTGAATAGCGAAGCTGCTGCTGGGTAACGGAGCTCTCACTATGTACCGACTTGCTGTTGCTAAAGCTGCTGATTGTATCGTGTCTGAGACGCTGAAGAATCACAGATGACGGTGAAAGTATTCGCTGCTAGGATTTCGTTTCTGTACGCTTAGTCAACCACGAAACCACGTTTACACTTTCCACGTGACACTGTAGTTCAATTCTAGTTCGCCTAACCGGTTCACTCACAAGTACCTAATTCCCACGTCACTCCTGAAGATACAACGAAACTAGAACTCGCGAGATCTTGGCCGATGGCTTCGAAGGACCATGTAAAAAAGGGCTGCTAGTCGGTAGTAAAGAATACGGCAGATTATAGAATTAAAATTATCTATTTATTCCTCGGACCAAATAATGATTACAAAGGAGCGAGGGAGTACACGCGATGGCCGTTAATCGAGTACTAAATTCGTTGTAATGAATTACTGCCAACTAAGGTAAAAATGCTTAGTCGACAGACAGTGTACGGTTGCATCGTACATAAACCTTATCTTGGGATGAACTGAATTAAGATGTTGTATATTTTGATCCACTTCCTGTTGACTTCCCTTGACAATACTGAAAATGTCATCCACATATCGCTTCCACAGTCTGATGGTCTTCGGCCCAAGACTCGGGGCCTTTTCTTCAAAATGTTCCATCCAGATGTTGGCAAGTACAGGAGCTACAGGAATTCCCATTGCGATACCATCTATCTGTAGGTAATGTTGACCTTGGAAAAGGAAGTAATTGCCATCTAGACAGTGCTCAAGTAGAGCAACATAGTTAAACGGCAGTTCGTTGTCACTCAGTAGATTCTTTACGACGTTCAAGCATTCTTTTATAGGGACATTGGTGAAAAGAGATTCCACGTCAAAGCTCATCATGATGTCATCTGGTTCTAGCTTGAGATCTTTAATGGTCTGTATAAAGTGCCGTGAGTCCTTCACAAAAGACGGTGTTCTGCCTACCAGTGGTTGCAATACTAACGCAACGTACTTCGCAAGATCGTAAGTAGGAGATGATATTTGACTTACAATTGGCCGCAGTGGCACGTTGGGCTTATGTATTTTTGGTAGACCATACAACTTGGGTGGCTGGTGTGACTTCGGGGTCTAACGGGAATTAACGCGATCATGGTATGGGTACTTACCATACCATGATCGCGTTAATTCCCGTTTTCTAAATTATATATCATGGAACGCGAGAGCTTAAAAGTTAGTTTAACAAACCGATACGGGTCGGAAATTGTGAAACAAATTTGCCAACTAGAATTTTTACGTAGAAAACGAGTGCGAGTGGAAAAATCGTTGACATATCTTTTGAAGTGTCGCTATTGGGACATATTACCTACTTGTGTGCGTATTAGACCGCGTAGTGACATCGCATTTTCTCGTAAAATTCTGATCAATGCGAGTGTACGCCTGCTTAAACAATTAATTCTCAATAAATACAGTGAGTTAGATAGTAAACAGCGGGAGTTATACGCGTTGCAGTTACAGTGTAGTGGTAATCTATCTAGAACGGACTATGATGTGTGTGATCGGGTTACGTTTATGCAAGCCAGCCATACGTATGAACTATGCAACGCGAACTTCGAGCGCAAGTTCACGAAACAATACAACCGGCGGTATGCAGAAAATAAAACGTCACCTAGGGTACCGTACCAAACTAAGGATACTGTGATTAACCTGTTAAATGTGAAGTTAGATGAAACTACGGTAACCTTCCTGGCCAAAGGTATGAATTTCGTTCCAACGCCTAAGCGAATACCGTTTGAGAATATAATCAGTAGTGTTGAGGAATCGATTTTACGTAATAAGGTGCCACCCAGCGATGCCGATACACTCAGACAGGATGTTGCGGTGATATTACGACTATCGAAGCTCCCGGCGAGTAACATCACTATGAAAGAGCGTCAAGCACTAAAGGACATTAGGGATAACCCGGACATTTTGGTGCTTAAGGCCGAAAAGGGAAACGCCACCGTAGTGATGAACACACTTGATTATCAAACGAAAATTCTCGAACTGTTGAGTGATGATAAGGTTTACAAACCGGTATCATACAACCCCACGGCCAGAGTAGCGCGCAGAATACGAGCTCGTATACAAGAAAACGAGGACCTCTTTCGGAAGATGAGTACAGTAGACTGTTTTCGCCGAAGTCACACCAGCCACCCAAGTTGTATGGTCTGCCAAAAATACTTTTCTTAACCTTTCGAGTACATCAATAAAAATTTTATTATGAGAATTAAAATTTCGCCCAAAAATAATTAGGTCATCAAGATATACAAAACATTTGTCATACGTCAGACCAGACATAGCAATTGACATTACTCTACTAAAATTACTACAAGAAATTTTAAGTCCCATTGGAAGACGTTTTAGTTGATATTGCTAAAAGCAGTATATTTACGACTATCATACATACATACTCGTGCTAAAAGCAGTATATTTACGACTATCAGGGGATAAACTAACTTGAAAGTAACCTTGATTTAAGTCCAAATGAGTAAAATACATGGAACCTGAAAGTGTGTGTAAGGTGTCAGTAATGTTTGTAAGTGGAAACTTATCACCGACAATCACATCATTAAGTTTCCTGTAGTCGACTATCGTATTGTCGTATTGGTGGTGACTTTTTTCTTCTTCCTCGTCTTAGCGTCCCAGTCGGATCCGACGCTTTCACCTCGAAAACTGGGATTCACTTTACTAGTGTAATTGCGGGTTTGGCTTAGCTTCGATTTTTTCCGTGAAGCGACTGCCATCTAAGCTTTACAACCCAACGGTGATATCGAAGTATTACAGTTAGACCAGTTGTTGGACTTTTTAGGACTCCAACTACCAGTAACTACTGCCATAGATATTCGTATGGCAACCGAGACCGAAGGCTTAATGTGTTCTCCGAGGCACAGCCAGACCAATGCAAATATCCAAATTTATGCATTCAAATATTTGCACTGAGCGGGGATCGAACCCGTGCCACCTGCGTAGCGGCCGCGTTCACCACCACCACTCTACAGAAGATGTTAATTGAGCCCTGAGACGGCATGCGGTTTTAGTCGGTTTGAGTCCGATGTAAATCCCCTACTGAGCAACGGTAGTACCCATACGAAAAAAAAAGATTATAAATATATTTAAATATCGAATTTCATTGTTAGTATGATATCAGATGAGCCTTTGAGTTAAAGTGCAGTGAGTGCATTTTGTCAAATCACTACATATTATAAAACAAAGTCCTTTTCTCTGTCCTTATATCCATTTGTATGCTTAAATCTTTAAAACTACGCAAGAGATTTTGATGCGGTTTTTTTTAATAGATAGATCGATTCAAGAGGAAGGTTTATATGTATAATACATGTTTACTATAGTACAGGGTAAAATGCGTTACGCATTCCCTCCCGTCGGGGGACGAGAGGGATATGTGGGACTCCCCGGGAACAGATTCCCGGTATACCCACTAAACGACCCAGCGACACTCCCGCATCGCCTTTCTTGGAGGCGGTCTGGGAAACTGGCAGAGCCTTTACGTCCAGTCCCCCTCCGGCGATTGCCTGCCTAACCGCGGCGGGCCCTTCACGCCCCTCCCGAGCGCGGGTAGGGGCACGAGGATGGCCGTGAGTGCCCAGTCATCCTCGTACGGCGGGGTGATGGGCAGTGCAATGCGGGTGAGGGCGCGCCTGTCACCCGCTGCTCATCACCTGTAGGCAGGCCGCGTGCCCGCCCTCTTCTGCTCCTCCTTCGTCGGCGGAACTGCGGCGCGAGGGGATCGTCCTCCCGCGCGCGCTCCGCCACCTCCTTCTGTGACATTACGTCTTCACAGAAGGAGGCGACCGCTGCCCATGCCTCCTCGCTCCCCAGCATGGCCTGTGGAGCGAAAGGTCCGGCCCGACCACCGCGACAAGACCGCGGCGCCGCTCGGACCACGACGCGCAAACCTCTAGGGTGTGCTGCGCCGGGTCCTCCGCCGCGCCACAGTCGTGGCACGACGGGCTCCCCTCTCTCCCGATCCGGTGCAGGTACAAGCCGAAATAGCCGTGTCCGGACAGCACCTGCACCAACCGGAAAGAGAGGAAACCGCGTGGTCGCTCGAGCCAGTCCTTCAGGACAGGCCAGCGCGTCCAGCGTCCAGCGGCCGATTTGCGGCAGCGAGGTCCACCGGACGGTGGACCTCGCTGCGTGATGAACGATCGCATCTCTCGCCTCCCGCCGAACGGCCTCCCTCTCCTCAGGGGCGGGGCGCTCCCCGAGCGCCCTTCGCCCCGCCGTCCATTCGTACACTCTGGCAAGCACCCACGCCTCGAGCTCCCAAGGCGGGGTGCCCGCCAGAACGCACGCCGCCGCGAAGCTTACCGACCGGTAGCTTCGCGACATTCTCTGGGCAATGGCCCTTTGGGGCGCCCGGAGTGCTGTGGCATTCTCCCTCCTCTGGAGGGAGTCTGCCCAGATGGGCGCCCCGTACAGGGCCATACTTTTCAAAATGCCGGCGTACAGACGCCGGCACCGCCCACTTGGCCCTCCCAGATTTGGCATAAGCCATGAGAGGGCCCCCGCCGCCTTCAGCAGGCGCGACGACAGCCCGCTGAAGTGCGGGCTGAAACGCCACCTGCTGCCCAGCGTAAGGCCCAGATATTTCATTTGCGGGTTTACCTCTACCCTGACGCCCTCCACAAAGATGTGGGCGTGAGGTGGTGGGCGCTGCCGAGGCCCGTGGAAGAACACGGCCTCGGTTTTGTGCAGCGCCACATTCAGCCCTAGACGCCAGATCCTCCCCGCGACCAGGGATCCGCCCGCCGAGGCCAGACTGGCCGCCTCCCTAAAGTTCCCTCCCCGGGCAGTAAGCAGCGTGTCATCTGCATAACAGATGACACTCGTGCCACGGAGGAGGGCTCCCCACAGCAGCCAGTCGAACCCGATGTTCCACAGAAGTGGTCCTAAGAGTTGAACGTGTTGGTTCCCCAGCGTCAACGGCCTCCTTCACCTGGCCCTTCAACAGGTCCAGGGCGTCTATGCTGGAACGCTCAGTTCGGAAGCCGAACTGAGCCTCCGATAGGTCCGGCCCGACCACCCGCAAATGGTTATTCCGCCGGGCGGCTATTATCCCCTCGAACATCTGACCGACCTCATCGAGCAGAACGATGGGTCGGTATGCCGAGGGGGAATCCGCCGGCCGCCCTTCCTTTCGGAGGAGGCATAGCCGCCCCTCCTTCCATGGTTTCGGGAACCCCCTCGACGCGAAACACGCGTCAAAGAGGACCCGAAACCGGTCCACCATTTCGGTGGCGGCTATTGCTACCACCCTTGCGGGCACGCCGTCCGGCCCATGGGCCGTCTTCTTCACACGGAGGCGAAGTATCACCGTGCGGAGTTCCACCTCCTTGAGGAGAGAAGCCTCCTCCCCGTCTTCCCCCTCAGCGAGCCGACCTACTGGAGGGTCCATTGCTGGTGGGGCGAAATTGGCCCTGCTGGGAAACAGGGACCGGACCACCCCGTCCAGCAACGCCGGCTCGAAGGTCTCCGATACCGGGGGGCCAAAGGGACGCAGTTTGTTCCGCGCCGCCTAATAAGGCCTCCCGAAAGGGTCTCTGTCGAGACCCTCCAGCAGCTCGGCTCGCGCCGAGTCCTGCGCGGCGAACATCGCGGACCTGAGGACCTTCTTTGTAGAGGCGGTCCTCATTCGCCTGGTCACGTGTTCGCCGCCGCCGGCTCCTGGAGTACTCCCGCCGGGCCGCCACGCAGGCAGCACGAAGCCCCGCCAACTCCGCCGACCACCAGTGGACGGCGCGTTTGGGAGGCGGACGACGAGACCGAGGCATACTTGAATTGCATACCTCGGTCAACGACCCGCGTAGCTGGGCCGTGGCTGCGTCTGCGTCTACGTCTACGTCCAGGACATCTATGGCAGGCGAAAGCCAGTCCTGGACGAAGGCCGCCTCCTTGGCTACATCCCTGTCCAGGTGGACGAGGGCCCACCGTGGGAATGGGGATTGGCCAGGACGGGCCGCTCCCTGGGGGCCCTGGGTGGAGATCTCGAACCGCACGTAACGGTGGTCCGAGAAAGTCTCCACCATGTTCACCCGCCAATTCTCCACGCGTGCGGCTAGTGCGGGGGAGGCAAAGGTGACGTCCACAATTGACCCACCCCGCCGTCGCACGCACGTCTGAACTCTCCCTCTGTTCAAGAGGGAGAGACCGGAGGAGGCCGCCCACAGTTCCAGCGCCCGCCCGCGCACGTCGGTGGCAGGATTACCCCAAACCACCGACTTAGCGTTCAGGTCTCCCAGAACGGAGACCTGATGCGGCGCCAACCTACCGACCACTGCGGCGAGGACTTCGAGGAAATCCTCGAAGTCAGACAGTGGGCGGTTTGGGGAGAAATATACGCCTACAAAGGCTATTTCTCCCCACGCGGCGGCCACGTATCCCGGTCCACTCTCCAAGAGCGAGAGGGGAGGGGAGTCCGTGGAAGACCGCGCCACGAGCGCCACCAAGCCGTCCTCGTCCCCCAGCCAACGTCCAGAGACTGAGTAGGGCTCGCCGACAACCGCCACGTCCACCAACCACTCGGCCATGACCTGCACCAGCAAGTCCTGAGCCGCTTTGCAGTGGTTGATGTTCGCCTGTAGAATGCGATGGACCGCTCCCATTATTTTTATTTTTTTATTTTTGTTATGCCACTTAGGTGGCAGACAAGCTCGCGGCCCACCTGATGGGAAGTGGTTACCGTGGCCTATGGACGTTTGCAACACCAGGGGCGTCACAATCGCGCTACCGACCCTGTAGATACCTTCTAATACCCTTCTTGAAGAACCCCATATTGTAGTCGCTTGGGAAAACCACGGCAGGAAGTTCATTCCACAACCTGAGCGTGCGTGGGACGAAGTTCCTTTCAAAACGCACGGTGCGCACCATTTCCGGTCGCAGTGTGTGAGGATGAATTCCTTGTCTATGGCGAGTGGTGCGATGATAGAATGCAGCGGTGGGCATCATGTCAAACCATCTGAGCACAAACCATTGTATAGGCGATAGAACACACACAGCGAGGCAAAGTCCCTTCTGAGGCTGAGAGGTTCCACATCGCCTGTGAGTATGAGATTGTCGACGAGCCTCAACGCCCGTCTTTACAATGAGTCGAAGGGGCCAAGCAGGCGCTCCGGCAAAAAGGTGACAGCAGTACTCCATGTGTGGCCGAATTTGTGCCTTATAAAGCAGAAGTCGTTGCCCCGCAGTGAAGTACTGCTTCGCCGTGTTGAGCACACTAAGTTTCTTTGAGGCCAGCTTGACCTTGTCCTCCAAATGGTTGCGGAACTGAACGTCGCTTGAGATGTCGACACCTAGGATCCCAATACTCGAAGAGATGGAAAGTGGTGTGCCCAGGAATTGCGGCGCTACAATAAATGGGGTTTTCTAAGCGGTGAATACACATACTTGTGTCTTAGTGGGTATGATTTGTCGTTAGGGAGTCGAATTAAAGACGTCCATCACTTGCGAAATCCCGTTTATTTCTATTTAATAAGGTGTCACCAATAAGTATACAAGGAACTTACAACTATAGAGTTTACACACACATTACCCATAACATTAAGGCTGTGCCACACCATATGCCTTTTCCACAAGAAAAAAAAATAATACGAAGTAATATTTTTTTTTAACAATAAAACGGTTTCGTGCGATCTTTTTGTATAATTTCATATTTTCCATTTCGATCTATTTTCACATTACAATTCAAATCTTCAATTACTTTAAAAGGTCCTAAATACACTGGTTCAAATTTGTTATCCTTTTCACTTTTTACTAATAACGTATCACCAACATCATACATTACTGGTTTTGTGTACATATCATAAACAGACTTACGTTTATTTTTACTACTAATTAAATTTATTTTTGCATCATTTTGGGAAACCTGTAATCTATACTTTAATTGTTTCACATAATCATGATCATTATACAAAGGTTCAACAATTCCTGAATTCAAATTACTCGGTATGTTACATTTTTTACCAAAAACAAGTTCAAACGGTGTGTACTTCGTTTCCGAGTGGACAGTCGTATTATAAGCAAAACAAAAATATGGTAACCATGTACTCCAATATCTAAGATTATTATCAGTTTGGATTCTCAAATAAGCATTCAAGGATTTGTGAGTATTTTCTAAAGCGCCAATTGATTGATGATGATATGCGGTGGAACAGTTTACATACCTCTTTCATAGTAGTTGACAAAAACTCTGTTCCACGATCCGATGCTATTTCTCGGGGTATACCATACCTTAAGATAAAATTATCAACTAAAGACTTCGCCACACTAACACTTTCCTTGTTTTCTAAAGGATAAGCTTCTATACATATACTTACTCAGCTCACACTATAGTGTGAGTATATATGAATAATTATAATAATCCTTACTTAAGGGCCCAACTATATCTAAATATATCTTATCTAAAGCTAACTGCGCAGTGGTTGAAATCTCCATTGGCTGTTTGGTAGGTAAAGAATGTTTTTGTCTTTGACATTTTACACATTTCTTTACGTACTTTTTAACATCGTCCTCCTATTTGGCCAAAAATAATATCTTTTTATATTATTTAGCATCCGTCTTATCCTGGCATGGCCGCTTGTCGGCAATAAATAAAAATCATTGAGAATTACTAGTTTGTCATCGTCATTATTTATTCGTATCGCTCCTTTTATAACACAAACTCGTGGAACGGTCCACTTTTTATTAGTATTGGTTAACCATTTAATAAATTTCATTGTATCATTATTTATTTTTACGTATACTTCTTTAATATTATTTTCATTACAAAACCTTCCAAAATCTCCCATGAAAACGTCTCGCGCTTGAAATTACCGAGAATTCAGATTGATGCATATAATAAATTTTTCTTTAAAATAAACAAAATCTCCTTTCAAATCATTTTTAACTATCAATTCTATGCAATTATTAGGTTTTTTAAGCATCTCCACGACATCCGGGTGATCAATCCGATTGTCAATAGAAACCTTATCGACCAAGGAATGGTCAGTCATATCTTGATCCAACGTTCTTGTCATACTTCTAGTCATTACATTCACAGATTGCACACTCTTTTCTTTCAAATCCTCTGACGAAATAACTATACGAGACAATGCATCGGCCGCCACATTACTCGTACCTCTAACATACTCAACTATCTATTAGGAACTGTCGTATCTATATGTACGCCGACGATACTTGTCTGGTTTATGCCGACAGGAGTCTCGATGTAATAGAAAATAAGGTACAGGAAGACTTTTCGAATATAATAAAATGGGCACATGACAACGGAATTATTATAAACCTGAGTAAGACTAAATGTATGCATATATATTCTCCTTACCTCAAAAATGTAGATCAGCGGCCGAGAATAGTCGGACATAGTTACGAATGTATACATGACTACAGTGAAGCAGCATGTACGTGCTCAAGCATTGAGGTGGTGGAGTCTTACAGGTACCTAGGCTTATGTATAGACTCTAAATTTTCATGGAAGTTACATATAAAGATAGTATGTGATAAATTAAAAGCAGTGCTTGTGAAATTCCATCACCTCAGTTTTACTTTGGATAGGGCAACGTTGTATACCGTGTATTATGCGCTCGTAGATTCAATACTTTCGTATGGACTGACTAGCTATGGTCGTACATTTAAAACTTACTTAGATAAAATAAAATTAATACAAATAAGATTTCTTAAGTTACTAGTAGACAAAAACACAAAAAATCTCTGTAAGCATAATTATGAGGAACTTTTCACGGAATGTAAAATGCTACCAGTGCATGAGAAAGTGTTGTTATTGTTAGCAATTGAACAGTACGCTAGCGATGAGTTTAAAGTGCACAAAAAGCGCCCGAGGAGACAATGTACTAACATACTAGAATTACCTCCATGTAATAATTATTATGGCGAGAGAAATAGACTTTATTTAGTACCTAAAATATTTAATAACCTACCCCCATCTTTGTCAAATAGTACATATACTAAAAAAGTATTTAAAAATAAAACAAATAAATATTTATTGGAAGAAATTAGAAGCAAAACGTAATATACTGAGTGCGAGTGCTACCCGCAAGTGTGTATGTAATTGGCTGACAACAGTAACTTTGTTCAGATGTGTATTAGAATGAGCGAACTATGGTACGTACTCGTGCCTGCACTACCTATCTATTGACCTACATTGTGATTAGGATTGTGATTCCATAAGAAATGTACCTACTTTTTGCAGAAAATGTGTTGAGCGTAAAGTATTTAAAGTATTTACTTAATACCTACTGTGTTTAAAGGATTTCGTTGCATTGTGTGTTTAATAGTAATACCTACCCAAATTAATGTATAGGATGAAATTAATATACAGTTTTGTTATTCTGCAATTGACCGTGCATGCTTTGTGTCGGGTATTATGATGAGTGGTTTTGTGGAGGTAGGTGCCTGCCTACTTTGTCAGCCGTATACATTATTTGTATGATCTTAATAATGGGTAGGTACTTGTTAGTGAACATACATGAAATAATAAATATTAATAATAATGTAATACAATAATGTAATAATAAAATAATGTAATAAACTGTGACATGCCTAAATAATCGATTAATAACAAAATTATTATGTGTCTAAGTAATTAATTTTAATATAATGTAAATAATTTTAGTATTTAAATACCATATATGGAATTGCTATTTATAAATCAGGGAGCTTCATCTGCCAACAAACTGTAATACAGTTTGGCAGAAGAAATTATTGTAAAATAGCATTTTTTTTCCGTGAATAAATTTTATTTCATTTATTTCATTTCATTTCATTTCATAATCATACTCCTCTGAAAGATTAAGAAGATTAACCAGAAGCCCAAAAGATCTAGCCCATTGACTAATGTTAAGAAGATCATTGTTGATAGCTGCCACAGCCTCAGTCACCTCCTCGGCCTTGAAGTGTCGATATAGCTGCAGGTCGTCTGCATAGAGGTGATAGTGAGAAGTAATGACTTTTGTGATAGCATTTATAAAAACGGAGAAGAGATGAGGAGATAGTACGCCACCTTGTGGGACTCCCGCAGTCAAATTGCACCATTCAGAGGAAGCCTCTTCATAGCGCACCGACTGCGAGCGCCCCTGAAGATATGATTTAAACAAAGCAGTTACAGAGGATGAACCATTTAGAGAAGCTAGAACTCCTAAAAGGACGTGAAAATCAACAGAATTAAAAGCACTGCTGAAATCCAAAAGCACCAAAATTGTTAGCCGTTTGTTCTCCATAGTCATTCGCATATCGTCAGTTATTTTGACCAGAGCAGTTACAGTGCTATGACCACGGCGAAAACCAGATTGATATGGACTCAGCAGGCTGTTAGAGGAAAGGTAAGATGATAGTTGATTATGAACTACGTTTTCAAGGACTTTGGATAGTAAAGGAAGGATTGATATGGGACGGAATTGAGATAGCATGGAAGGATTGGGTACTTTGGGTAGGGGTATTACATACGCTTTTTTCCAAGATGAAGGAAACTTATTACTGTATAGAGAGAAATTGATGATGTGAGTGATTATGGAAGTAATTAAGGTTAGGATGGGAAGAAGCATTTGAAGCTGAAGACCATCGCAGCCTACAGCTTTTGTTGTGATGGAGTGTAAGCATTTTCTAATGTCCGCCTCTGAAGCTGGATGAAATGAGAATGAAGTATTTATTGGCAAGGGAAGAGCAGATAGATGGTTCAAAGTTGAAGTTTTAACATCATCGGGAATGGTAACTGGAGACCTCGAGAAGTGTGTATTAAGCTCATTTAGATCTATATTGCAATCATTGTTGTCCGAGGCCTTACCAATTCCAAGAGACCGAAGAAATTGCCATACTTGTGATGTACTGAAATTTTGTATCGAGTTATGAATGTGGCGTCTTTTTGCATCCCTACACAAACGACCGCAGCGATTACGTAACACTTTGTATTGCTCCCAGTTATCAGTTGTAGGTGATTTGTTATACTTCCGTTTTGCCTTATCCCGCCTTGACATGAACATTTTTATTTCTGAATTAAGCCACGGCGCAGGCAAATGTTTAACCCTCAACTTTTTGAGGGGAGCATGTTTGTCAAATATGTCGAGTATCATTTTAGTGAACAAAGAGACTTTAACATCCAAGTCATCGGTGTCATGCACCGAGGACCAGTCAACACTGCCAACATCGGCCCTCAAGCGCTCCAGATCCATGTTATTAAAACTACGAAGGATTAAAAATTTACTCTTACGCTTAGGAGGACGAATTTTATAAGAAAGATAGATAAGATCATGATAGGAAAAGGAAGCAGGAAACTGCCCGTGTGTAGCAACTTTACGAGAGTCAGAAACAAGAATTAGGTCCAGAAGTGAGGGAGTGCTAACTGCACTATGAGTGGCACTATGCGGCGCCCTATGAGTGGCATTAAGTGGAAGGATTTGCATGTTGACAGAAGAGACAAGTGACTGAAGTCTGCGGCTGCGCGAGTCATTCTTCAGTAGGCAAGTGTTGAAGTCTTCGAGTATTACCATATGGTCATAGACAGAATTAAAATATTCTAATTTGGATTCAAATGACAAAAAATAATCTATTTGACTGGAAGGACTATAATAGACACATAAGAGAAGCTTATTGTGATTCAATGCTATTTCAATAAAAAGATGCTCTGCGAACTTGGAGTATTCACTCGGAGACTGGTCAACAATCTTGTTTGGAATGTCCCCACGAAGATAAATGGCTACCCCTCCATATCCTTTGCCTGTTCTGTCATTGCGCACAAGTTTATAGCCAGGAAGAGAATACTGCGTGGAAGGTAGTGTAGGTTTCAGGAAGGTTTCAGATACAAGGACAGCATGAATGAGATTGACATCAAAAGAAGAGAGAAAGTCGGAGTAATGGGCAGGAATACTTTGGGCATTGACATGGACAGCATTGAAAAATTTGGGGAAACAAGAAAAGACAGAGAACAGCTGATCGCGAAGGTGTATAGACTCATCACCAGTATCTGCACTAACGAAGCTCTCAATGGACGCACAAGAGGACGAACAAGAAACAAAACTGTCATCAAAATTATCTGACATGATAACTAGCAATAATGTAAATACAAATTCTAAATATAATACAATATTTATACTACGCCAATAAAATATAACAATAAATAATATATAAGAATAACTATATATCAAACCAATTAAAAATTTTGCTTTTTCTTTCTCTTTCAATACATCCACCCGCCAGTTGTGTTACACAAAAAAAGAAAAAAAAAAACAAATAAAAAATATTCACAACAAAAAGGTACGTTCACGGTTACGACTGGTTATCACGGTGACTCAACAGTTAACACACATCAACAGTTTATAACACTAGAATATCAACCCCGTATAGTAAACTTAACATAAACCGGAACGCAGCGCATTATGGCAATTGATAGATTCGCTTACATATGGATCCGTCAAACTGACATTTGCAAAGATAGGTACTGAATAGAAGTTATTATTTGAACGGTATTTTTGAGTTTATAGTTGATTATTGTGATAGAAGGTGAACATAAATTAGATACAGGAAGTTAGGTAGAGAGAAATTTAGTTTACATATATGAAGTTTTTGTACCTTACGCCATGTCTAAAAGAAATAATGTGGCAAACGAAGTTGAAACAGTACCTATAGATGTTACTTCTTAATGTTCGCGGCTCGTCTGGTCTTAGCCGTAACTTTAGCAGCTGGAGCTGTCTTCGGAGTGTCGCAGTCTAGACGATTTAGCTCACCCAGCGATACCACACGGTGTCGTATACCATCCGGATCTAGCACATAAATATGACCCTCCCGTGTCCAACACTTTGAGACTCCAAATCGTTCTCGTGCAGCCATGAATACCTGATGCCTAGCACGTGTGATAAACTCCGACATAGTAATACCAGAACCCTTAAGCTTAGTTTTAGAGAACCAAACTTTGTCTCGGACAGCTACATTTCGGAGCTTCACCAAAATGGGTCTGGGTTTGTTTGTACCTGAAGGTCGTCCCATTCTGTGGCACCGGTTAATGTCATCAGGGGTGACGTCATTGAGCTCCAAGTTTTTTGCAAAGATGCCCATGACAACCTGAGTTGTATCATCGGCCTTCTCTTCCGGGACTCCATGCAGCAGTAACATTTTACGGCGACTCCGCATCTCGATGCTATCGACTTCCCGGGTCAAGAACTCAATTTGAGTGCGAAATGCAGACACAGTACTCACAACAAACGCCTTGAAAGCTGTGAATTCAGACGACAGGCTTGCCAAACTTGGTGAACTGTTGGGATTCTTGGTACCTTTCTGTAGCTCTGCCTCGAAGTGAGTCATCCGCTCCTCGATCCCAGCCATGATTGAAGTAAATGATTCCTTCATAGCGTCCATCTTGTCAGTGCAGTGTTGGTTTACAAAATATGTGTATATCTTTTATCCAAGGATTATTAGAGAGGAGATAACACTTGACTGGTAGGTGTTCTATATGTATAAGCATTTGATTTTCACAACAGTTAATTGTATAAATTAGAGTGAATTATTTATATTTAATTTAAACTTAGGAGCTTCAAAAAACTTGTAGAGTTGAAGCAACTACCCACAATAATCTTCCAAATCTTGTCTATCTACTTTCTTATTTGTATATCTCTGTGCTCTGAAATCTATCTTTTTGTAAATATATGTGTGTACACCGTATCAACCCGTTGTTTTCATTAGAGCCCTAGCTTCCCTGTGCACACACCCATCTAACTCTCTAGAAAGGCGGCCTGGGAAAGAGTTCTCTGTCAGCCTCTGAGTAAGCCGGTGAGTATCTTTCTCACTAGTTCAGTGGTTACAAGCTCAATGATTGTCTTGAATGGCATACATACCGCCAAGTAAGGCTTACTGCAAATAAATTTCATACTATTTGTCACCTTCGACCAAGCACAATATGTTAGTATGCAAAGGCAATGTTAGACAGAAAGCCATTTATGACAAAAGCAACAAGCCATAGCATACTGAATTTGCTGCTGAATATGGACTCTGATGACGAAATTTCAAGGAAAAATGAACCTCGAGAACCTTGGAACAACGATATTGGAAACCGAAATTTGCGAGTCGTGAGACAAATTGAAGCCAAGAAAAGAAGTGTTCGCCAGCGAAAGTCTAGAAATGTACTACTGAAGACAAAGCCTTCAGAAATTACTGAGTTGAAAAAGAATGTCAACACCCAAAAAAAAAATATTACAGACTTAAACAATATTCATAGATACATTGATATACCCGCGCAGTTAACACCTAAGTTATTTTGCTCTCAAGTTTTTATTCATATTTCTTGTTAAAATAAATATTTCAATCACTTTTTGGACAATAACACAAGTGTAATAAATATTGTTCGACTTTTGGACAATTGAAGAAGTGATTCGTGATGTTTATCAATAATTATTCCTATGGACTAATAACTTTTAACAAGTAAGTTACCCTCATTTAGTGGCCGCCGCAAGTATTCTGCGAAAACGCGTAAGTGACGGTCATTGCACGGCGCTTACGACGTTATTCCCGCAGCCTAGCCGTATTATTTTGAATCTACGGTTGCAGCTTGAAGTTTGTTTACATTGTATGGCGTAAATTTAACAAAAGCAAGATAATAATACTTGCAATTTATGGTCTCCCTCGTCCAGTGCTATTTGTTTTGACTACTTGTTTGGTATACCTTCTCATTAACGATTTTACTTCATCTAAGATGCTTTGCCATGGCTGTAAATCAAAGCTTAAAGACAGAAACTTCTTATTATGCAATACTTGTAAATCTGAGTACTGCTTTGAATGCCTGAATATATCGAATGATGCGGGTATGGCGCTTACTAAGGCAGAATTAGAATCATTATGCTGTCCATTTTGCCAAAATATAACTAGAAGAGTAAACAACGATGACACACCCTGCCGCCAACGCCGCCTTCAGGCAATGTCATGTGACGAGTCTATGAACGTCTCATTCGGTGAGACGTTGATAAAAGGAGCAGGAACGTCTGCTACCCCCGCGACACGTCCTAGCTTGGTGCATGAACCCGTTTCAATGGAAAGTATTAGTAAACTTTTCGATCTAAAGCTTGCACCTGATTCCACAATTATGATGAATCTTAGATCAGCACTTAATAAGGACATTGAAAAAGCGGTGACCGTGCATGTTAACCGAGCGTTTGAGAAACTGAAAAGCGAATTTACGTCAACCACTGATTACCTATCTGCGGAACAAAAGGATATAAGATTAGACATAAAAGAAAAGGAAGCTCAAATCAGAGAGCTACAATCCAATCTCCTAAAATCCCAATCTTCACTAATAAAGCTACAATCTAAAGTTTCAACTATTGAGAAGATGTCTCGCGATTTAAATCTAGAAATTCACCAAGTTCCTGAAACCAAAAGTGAGAATCTAATGGGTCTATTCAAAAATCTATGTGAGTGCCTTAAAGTAGACATCTCTGATGGCGATGTGAGGTCGTGCCGCCGTGTTGCCAAAATGGATGCATCATCAAACAGACCACGAAACATACTCGTCACCCTGTCTTCGCAGCGACACCGCGATCTTATTATATCAGCTGCTACTCGTTTTAATAAGGCTCACGCTCAGGAAAAGCTTGCTACAACTCATATTGGTTTTAAGGGGGAGACTCGCAGAATATATGTGGCTGAACACCTGTCACCAGAAGTTAAGGAGGTACACAGTGCGGCTAGAAAGTTCTGCAGGGAAAATAGTTATAAGTTTGTATGGGCGCGTTTTGGACAAATATATATTCGGAAAGATGAGCAAAGCCCTGCCATACATGTTAAAGATGTCAATTGTTTAATCAAACTTCCTTAATTGTATACTTATTTCCTCTCTTTAAACATTTAGTATAGTTATTGGATTTAGTGAACTTTCCCGATGATAAGTGTGTTCTATCAAAATGTTAATAGAATTCGTACCAAACTAACTCAGTTTTATCTGAACTTATTAAACTCTGATTATGACGTAATATGTCTGACAGAAACTAATTTGAATGGAGGCATCTATGATGGAGAATTTGTAGATTCTCGTTTTAATGTTTTTAGACGAGATCGCATTGATAGTAACTCATTAAAAACAGAAGGTGGAGGTGTCCTGGTTGCTATCAAAAAAACTTATAATGTTATTCGCCGGGCATCTTGGGATAGTGGCGTAGAGGATATCTGGGTTTCCATTTTACAGGAAAATAGTAATTTGCCTAATTTAAATATATGTGTCTGTTATCTGCCACCAGATTTGAGTTCTTCCACGTTAGAAACTTTTTATTCAAACTGTCAAGTAGTATTATTAAACAACTGCTCCGAAGAAAGCTGTCTAATCATAGGTGATTTCAACAATCATGATTTTGTAACTGCCACTTGTGATACTGGCGAGCCATCACCTACCTCTCATAGTAGGAAAACTGTGCTCTTGCAAGAATTGGTCTCACTCTGTCAGTTATACCAATGTAATAAAATTACCAATGACAAAAACCGTATTCTTGATTTAGTATTGTCCTCTGTTGAAAATCTTAAAATTGATGAGGCTGATCCAATGTCTTCAAAAGACAGGCATCACCCAGCTTTACAGTTTGAATTTCCTATATCACTTAAACCAGCAAAGAAATTGAATAAAAATAATAATAAAAAGCTGAATTTCGCAAAGTGTAATTATCAAGCAATAAGAAATGAATTGCGTACTATAGATTGGTATAAAACCTTATCGAGCTCTGATGTTGATGCATGCCTTAGCGTTTTCTACGAAAGGCTTTTTGATATTATTAGGAAATACACACCAATCTCTACATTAAAATCGCAAAATTACCCAATTTGGTACAGCAAATCCCTAATAAGGTGCAATGAAGAAAAAAATAAATTCCACACACTTTTCAAAAAGTTTCGTAATCCCCGAGATTATGACACCTTTTCTTTATTACGCGATAGATTCAAACGAATGGCTGATAAATGTTATTCGGAATATATTACTTCAATTGAAGACTCGATGAGTAAGAATATTAAACAGTTCTGGACCTACGTGAATAACAGAAAAGGTTATGTTTCAATGCAAAATGTCATGTACTGTGGTGACTGTTCTTTCAGTAATGGTCCGGAGATATGTGAGATGTTCTCTAGATACTTTGGATCGAATTTTGACACCAACAATCTCAATGGTACACAATCTTCATTGAGGTCATCAGATATCACTGAGCAATTAATTGAAAATAGAACATACAACTCACTCACACACATTTTTATACCTGAAAGTGATATACTTATGAAGATTAAAAAGCTTGATTCTAGCAAAGGCGCTGGGCCGGATCAGCTCCCTGCATCATTTATAAAACAATGTGGTAAAGAGCTGAGCACTCCGCTATACATCATATTTAATAAATCACTTTCTTGTGGCGTCTTTCCTAAGCTATGGAAAACAGCCCATATAATACCGATCTTCAAAAATGGAGACAAATCCCGTTGTGAAAACTATAGGCCTATCAGCATATTGTCTTGTCTGGGTAAGCTGTTTGAATCTTTGGCTTATGATCATCTTTACAACCATTTTAAGCCTTTTATCTCTGATAAGCAACATGGTTTTGTTAGAGGCCGATCAACAGTTTCAAACCTTTTAGTATATAAGGATTACCTTTGCAGAAGCTTTGCCAAGGGTGGGCAGGTTGACTGTATCTATACAGACTTTTCAAAGGCGTTCGATAAGGTCAATCACAAAATTCTCTGCGCGAAGCTGGCTTCTTATGGCATCCACGGTAGCTTATATCGCTGGTTAACCTCATACCTCAGTAAAAGGAGCCAGTTAGTCACTATAAAAGGCTTTTTTTCAATTCCAACTTTAGTTACATCTGGGGTACCACAAGGGTCCCATTTGGGGCCGCTTTTATTCATTATTTTCATTAACGACCTTATCGAGTGTATTTCATGTGAATGTTTGCTTTACGCTGATGATTTAAAAATATTTAACACGATCTACAGCTCTAATGACTGCAATCTGTTACAAAAAGATCTGAATACCATTTCAGGCTGGTGTAGGGTGAACCATATGTATCTTAACATCAGTAAATGCTTTGTTATAACTTTTAGTAACAAGCATTTTCCCATCATTAATACCTACTCGATTGACGGCCAAATTTTGAAAAAGAGCGACACAGCTAGGGATTTGGGTATTTTATTCGACAGCAAGCTTTCATTTCGAGCACATTACGAATATATAACAGTGAAAGCCTATCAGCTCCTTGGTTTTGTATTTAGATCCACGAAAGCCTTCAAAAAACCAGAAACATTACTGTTTATATTTTATGCACTGGTTAGAAGCATTCTGGAATTTGGCAGTCCAGTATGGTCACCATACTACAGGGTCCATATAGATGCAATTGAAGGCGTGCAAAGAAAATGCTTACGAATATTGTGCTACCGTCAACAACTGGGTCGCACAAATCATGATTATGAAAGTAGGCTCATAAAATATAATATTCAAAAGTTGGAAATCCGTCGCATATATTTTGATTTGGTTCATCTTTATAAAATAATTCACTCAAAACTGGATACGCCTTATTTGCTATCTCAAATTACATTTAACACTAGACACAGCGCTCGCAGATCCAATCATACAAATCTCTTGATGGCCCGTCAGTATAACGATTTGGCAAAAAATAACATAGAACTTGACATATTCGCTAAAATCGCAACGTTTATTGGTTCAATCAAGGATGTCCTCTATTCTGCGCCCAACTCTGTAAATCTGTAGTCTGACTAACTAACTACTATAAATAAGTATGTATTCCTTTGAATAGTTATTACTTAGGGTTAATTAATTTCTTTTGGCTTTTCTGTTTACACAAGTTTTTGGATTGCAATTCAGACTTTGATTGTTGAATCTTATTTCTGTTATAATCATAATTGTAATCTGTGTTGTGTAATAAATAAATAAATAAATAAATTAAAAAAAAAAAAAAAAAAAAGATGAAGAGGGTGAAGAAGGCGCTTACTCCAAAAAATGAAATTTACAACATGGCAGAAGATCCAAATTAAAGAAAAGAGATAGTTACGAAGGCGTTGTTTGGCGAAGTTTTACGTACCCAAATAATAGAAAATTATTCTAAATTTACTACTACTAAGGAAAAATCGAACTTTAAAAAGCTCCTGTCTGGTCCAACTACTGACAAATATAAACTATGGCGACTTGATAACAACTTCATAACACGAAAAAAATTACAATGACAACGACGCAGAAATTTTGAAGGCAAAAGAAAAGCTAGGAAGAACAAGATAATAACTACGATTCAGAAGTTTTATGAAGATGACAGTGAGGTTGATTCGGTTTGGCAAAATTCCGACTAAACTAAACTATAATTAGTTTAGTCACGTCAAATTGCGGTTTCTTATTCGGGAAAACACCAACTAACTTAATTTGACAGGACTAAACTATTTTTAGTTTAGTCGAATTCAATTTAGTAAAAATCTCCATTTTGCTATTCGGTAAGGCAAAATTTTATTCCTGTCAAACTAAAATCCGACCTAATTTAGTGGCCATATTTTTGGTCGCGATTAAACTAAACTAAACCTTGTTCTGCTGATTGTTTGTGCTGGTTGAAATTTTTAAATTACAGAAAAATGAACGAATACGTTGTGGCTGCTTTTTTCAAGGAGCAAGAAAGGTAAATAAGAAAATTTATTAACTAAATATATGTTTATTTGTTCAAAACTGACCTAGCAGTAAAAAATTCTGCATCAATGCCATTGTGGAGAAGCAGTTGACGCTTGAAGCAGTTTTTTTATTTTATTTAGTATTGTGTATATATAGTAACTTTATTAATTTAATTTAATTTTTGCCAATACATCTGTAATATATGTAAAATGTTGTTAGGGTTAGGGATGCATCAAATCCGTTTGAGATGGCCGACCGCAAATTTAGAAAATTGTTTAGGGTCCCGTCATCAGCGGCCAAGTTCCTGTTCCTGAGGATTTTTTTGTGATTGTGACATACTTATTTATTTTTCCCCTTTTCACGTAATATTCCCATTACCATGCCGCCAAGTTGGTTGTTTTGGTTTGTTTACTTTTTCAGAGGTTTAATTTACGGTCACGTTTGAACACATGTTTTTTGACAAGAAGTAAAGTTGTCTCTCTCACACTTCAACAACTTCTTATTGTGATTGTACTAATTTACCATAATTTACAGCGTAGATGGCCTACTTTCTTTCTCTAAGGACGTTGTCATTCGTTCATTGAATTCACAGATTAAAAAAGGTTTAGTCAATTTAGTCGTGTGACCTTGACTAAAAATGCATGTACTATTTATAGTTCGGTGGCCAAACCGAATAAGCAAAGCGTTGAACTAAACTAAGATAATCTTTAGTTTAGTTTAGTTTAATCGGGTGGACATGCCGAATTAACGCCAGTGTCATAAGTGCTTCTTCAACACTTTACCCTACGATGAATTTGACAACAGTAAAGATATATCAATGGCTCAGTGGAAACACGAGAAAGAGATTTATAAAGACCCAAAAACTAAGGAAGAACGCTCTGTATCTAAGTATAAAAAGAAAAATATTAATATCAGACCTCGAGATTTGATAACAGAACTGCACGAAACTGAACTTTTAAAATTATTAAAACATGAAGGAAACATAGCTTACCAGTATCAAACATTAAAATCCTTAAAGTAATCACTTACAGATAAAGATACAGTAATCCACATGGACTTTTCAGAGAACTATGCAACTAAATGTAATCAAGAGATACAATCCTATCATTTTGGTGGTTCCAGAATACAAATCTCTTTGCACACTGTCGTTGTTTACACCAAGGACTCAACAACTGCCCATTGCACTATTTCCTCGAATTTAGCCCACGATGTTGCAGCTATTTGGGCGCATTTACAGCCCGTGTTACAATCCTTGCCTTCGAGTGTAGAAAATCTACACTTCCTGAGTGACGGACCTGTAACACAATATAGAAATAAAACTATGTTCTTCATACTAGCCCGTAAACTTCAAGACTGGTATCCTTACACGTCATTTTCATGGAATTGTCATGGAAAAGGAGCGCCAGACGGTGTAGGAGCAACGTGTAAACGCACTGCAGACAAAATCATAGCGCAGAAAGCCGACATAACCAGTTTAAATGAGTTCGTTGATATCTTGCGTGAAAATTGCCCAGGAATAAAGATTTCAATAATTAAGGATGAAGATATTGAAATTATGAGTAATCTGATTAAAGAGAATGTAAAAGATCTGCAAAGTTTCAAAGGGACGCTTCTAGTGCATCAAGTAACGGGCGGTATATATAGTCCGAATAAACTTATCCTAAAATCACTTAGTTGTTTTTGTCATCAAGATTGTGAACACTATAAATTGGGCAGTCTAGAATATAAAATAACACCAGCTCGCCTAAAAGTATCAGATGTTTTTTCTGATTCTGAAGATGACATGGAACCTATACAAAACACAAGAGATGTTGAACATATTATAGTACAAGCAGGCCCTAGTCATAATTATAAGGATAAGTTGAAAGTGATATATGGTAGTGGTGATTACGTACTAGTCAAGCTATGTGTAAAAAGTAAGGAATATCGTTATGCTGCAATTTGTTCAAGTTATGATGACGAAGAAGGAGACCTTTGACTTTTCTTAAAATTTATAATGAAGAGGAAAACTTGTTCAAAATAGACGAAAATGATTTGGCAGATGTGCCTTATGAGGATGTAATAAAAAAACTGCCAATTCCTAATTTGATTGTAAGAGGTGATAGAGTATTTTATAAATCTAAGAAAGCTATTGATGTTTTTGAGAAGTGAAAATTCTATTTTATTATTAATATAATGAGTCATTACTGATGTTTAAAGTGATTTTTTTTAATTACTATAAGGTTAAAATAATTAGTACAAAGAAGAGTTTGATTAGTCGATACTTAATTTATAAAATTAATATATTTGTCAGTTACTTGTTGTTGATAGTACTCATATATTATTTCATAAGTAAACGACTGATGTTTTAAAAACCTAGTTATTATAATTTACTGTGATTGCTATAACATTTGTGATAACAAATAAATGAAAATCTTTACGTATTTGATTTTTTTCTTACACTAGTTTTCATTTCCATCAGTCCCTAGACGGCTAAATTCGTAAAACCTTTAATTTCTCGTCAAATAATATATTAAGTGACTGGTCCTTCTAATTATGGTATAAGGATCTAAATATCTACTATAATTGCAATTGGCAAGTTAATTGTGATTTAAATATTATTATGACAACTTTATTTCATAAATCACCCTATTTTTGTGGAAGGACCCATTTATGATTAATAGTGAGTTCTGCAAGTATTAATCATTTATCATCATTTATGTAGGTATATATTAATAATAAATTATAACTGAATAGTTCTTTTTATTTACTATACATTCTCTAATCCATCTAGTATTAGCCTTGTTGAGGGATTATATTTTTTCAAACTATCTGGCATATAAAAATTCACTAAACTGCGGCTAGGCCAAATGTCTATTAAGCTCCAGATATCGCCAATAAAATTTATCCACATCACTATAATATTTGACACTTCAGCTTTACTTACACCAAACATTTTACCTAATTCATAATCAGTTGTATTTCTTCTAAGCTTAATAGCGTAAGATACTGATCCTGTAATAATAATAATAATAATAATAATAATGATAATGATAATGATAATGATAATGATAATGATAATGATAATGATAATGATAATGATAATGATAATGATAATGATAATGATAATGATAATGATAATGATAATGATAATGATAATGATAATGATAATGATAATGATAATGATAATGATAATGATAATAAGCCCCCTAAAATCCTACCTTACGCCCGAGTCGACCATCAGACCTCGTGGGGGCGGGCAACGTGTACAATAGAAACTTACACGGCTAACAAGGTTCAGGTGACCCATTAATATGGAGACAAGAAGAAGTAAATTACGTATAGGGCCGCTGCCCGAGGGTGATCGTCGGGGCACGTCTGTAGCTGGCCACGGGCGTGACAGCATGCTAGCCAGTGACTCCCAGTTCTGCGGCTGGGCGGGAGTCGGGGACGCGGGGGGTAGGGGAATGTCCTCAAGGACTACAGCCGCAAGTAGAAATAGCAGGAGTGGAAGTAGCAACAGTTTAGTATCCCCGACTGAGGATGTTTTGCAGACGACAAGTGTCACCCAGTCTGCAACCACCAAAGCTGGGAAACCCAGAGTGCGCATGAAATGGAATGATCAAATCAATATATTCATCATGCGCACATATTTCTATGTAACGAATTTAGAAACAGACAAGACCATGTACTGTACCAAACTTTATGATAAATTTAAATTAGAATACCCACACCTTAATGTATCATCACAGAGAATTGCAGATCAAAGAAGAGTCATTATAAGGAATAAACTTTTATCAGATGCAGTAATGAATAAGATTAAAACAGAAGTAGCTCAACAATTAACACAGGAAGAAAACAATATAATAGCAAACACATCAGCAGAAAATCTTCAGAATGATATATTATTAGATCTTTCCCATACCTTATTATCGCAGCCTTCACATGAGCCAACTAGTCAACCAACATCATCCCTTGCACTCACATCTCAACCCTTTATCACTCACAATACAATTACACTCTCTCACGCAGCAACACAAACTGTATCACTATCACTACCAACACCTTCTTCCCTACTGAATGAGGTTAACACACAAAGCACAACAAATCACACACAGAGAAACCCTCACATATTACACTTAATAGAGCAGTTTGAAACTACACTCGCTATGTATACAGGAACTGATCCATCAGCTAGGCCAAAACTACCTCGGCTTAGAGAAGGCAAAAAATTATACGATCTGGTGAACGTATTCAATATACAGATTCTAGGGCAGTATTACTCTATAGACTCGGACTTAACTCATGTACACACATTGATATACTGTACGGCTATGGTAATTTGCTCACAATTAAATTATAAAATTTATACCAACACTTTAAATCCAAAAAGAACATCTATAAAGCCAGCTTGGCAACTGAGATTAGAAAATGACATCAAAAATTTACGAACGGATATTGGCAGGTTAACACAATACATTAATAATAACAGAGGTAAGAAATTAGTCAGTAGAGTTAATAAAATATTTGAAAAAGCAAAAGTACACTCTACGCATGAGAAGAACAATATTAGACCCGAAGAGTACTTAGATAAATTAAAACAGAAGCTATGTTTAAAAGCACAAAGATTAGCTCGGTACAAAAAATAATTACAGAGAAAGGCTGACAACAAGCTATTTACAACTAACGAAAAATCATTTTACAGATCACTAAATGATAAATCAAACACTAACCTATCGGGCCTACCTACAGAAACTGAACTCAAAGACTACTGGACTGATCTATGGAAGAAACAGACTCCTCATAATGAGAACGCTCACTGGATAAAAAAAGAAATAGAAAAATCAAAAACTATTGAACCGATGGAATTTGATGACATTAATGGAAATGATATTGAAGAGGTTACAAAAAAGATGAAAAACTGGAAAGCAGCAGGCATTGATGGTGTGCACAATTTCTGGTACAAAAAACTAACAGTTTTCCATGACATACTTGGGAAAAATATCTGCAACATCATAAAAGGATCAGAAGACCTGCCAAAGTTTATAACAAAAGGTATAACATACATGCTTCCTAAAAGCAGTAACACCTCCGACCCTTCTCAGTACTGGCCCATTACTTGCTTGCCTACACTTTATAAATTAATAACATCCTGTATAACTCATAAAATCAACAGACACATAGAACTCAATAACATACTGGCAGAAGAAAAAAAAGGGTGCAGGCAAAGACATATGGGATGCAAGGAACAATTAATTATTGATTCTACTATTCTCAAACATGCAACTTCTCATAATAGAAACTTACATTTAACTTACATAGACTACAAAAAAGCCTTTGACAGCGTACCCCACACATGGCTCATACATATCTTACAAATCTACAAAATAGACACAAACATAATAAATTTTCTGAAAGGTGTTATGTCTGATTGGAGAACTTCGCTATCACTAACTATTAACTCAGCATCGATCACAACAGAAGAAATTCCAATCCAGAATGGCATCTTCCAAGGCGATTCACTAAGTCCCATATGGTTCTGCTTGGCACTCAACCCGCTATCTAACATTTTAAATACCACAAATCACGAATATAAACTTACACCATACACTACAATTAATCACCTTATGTACATGGATGACATAAAAATTTTCGCTAAATCTGAAAAAGAAATGAATGAGCTCATAAGAATCACATCTCAGTTCAGCATTGATATCAATATGACGTTTGGCTTAGATAAATGTAAAACACTTCACTTGCACAGAGGTAAAGTAAGTTACAGCAACCAAAGTAATAGCAATGAAAACTCGCTTGAACACATTGGATTCACAACAATGGAGGAAAATGACACATATAAATATTTAGGGTTACATCAAGGAAAAACAATAAACCATACAGAAATTAAAAAAGATTTAAGTCAAGAATATATACGTAGACTAAACCAAATTTGCAAGAAATCCCTTTACTCTAAAAATTTATTTAAAGCAATCAATACATATGCAATACCTGTACTAACTTACTCCTTTGGAATTGTTAAATGGACCTTTACAGATATGAGAGACGATATTCTTAGCAATCCATGGATTCTCCGTGCGGGTGCCGGGTCCATCGCGTTGCTGAGTTGGGAACTCAGGACAGTGCCTGGGACTTGCGACCCAAGTGTAGGTTTAGAAGGGGCCCCTTTTGTTGATGTACATCAACACTCACCTTCACTACCCAAGTTCCCCTCCCTGCCTAACCAAATTTGATACGAACCTACTAGTGCCGCTTTAGACATTCGTCCTAGTAATGAGCTTATTGTAACTCTCGATAGGCCTAGATCTTTAAGTAGGTTATAGAGAGATTTAGCTGGTATACCTCTCGCTCCCACTTCTACTGCATACAAATTAACCACGTAACCGTTTTTGATTAATTCGTTTGTGAGATCATAGTATTTATTTTTCTTAAGTATGTGGTCCTTCGGTATATTTGTTTCCCACGGTACAGTAAGTTCCACAAGGACCACATATTTAGTCGTTTTTGAGTAGAGAAATATGTCCGGTCTAGATGACGAAACCCCAACATCCTCTGGAATTTTATATTGCTTTTCATACGTGTCGATTAGGAGAGTCCAATCTGGGGCAGTATCTAAGATTGAATAAGGTTTGTTCCTGGATTTTATGGATGAACCTTCAGACACAAAGTTGATATGACGTCTGTTAGTAGTCAATCCTTTTTGGGCTCTAGCTACTGCCAGACTCATTGCTTCGCGTATGATGAAAAGCACCTTATCGTGGCGGCGTGAGTATTGGCCTCTATCAAGAAGCACCCTACATCCTACTAATATGTGCCTAGCCGTCCCTATTGCCTCACCACACGTATAACATTGTTTTTCTGTGGCTTTCCCCCACCTTACCAGATTACTCTGGTCTGGAAGGGTCATCTGAAAGGCGTTAAGATAGAATTTTAACAGGGCCGGCGACCACTCATAGATCAAGGTGCGCCACTTTAAAGCCATCGGTATGCAGAACTCTCCCATTGTCAACCATTCGTTTTGGATTTCCAAATTTATCGCGTGCACTCGATATTTATCATTTTCGTCTTGCTTCAGAAAGGACCTAAGTATATCCTGGTCCCTTTTTGGCTCTCGTACTCCCAACCCCACTTTGTTCGACTGGGCTCCTATCATAAATCGTTTATGGAATATAAGTCTAGATTCAAGCTCGGACGCGTTATTATCTTTCGGGAGTGCCCTGACTGTGTCATCTTGGGATTTACCTAAGATGTGGGCTTTGGTAACTCTAAGGTGTTTATAGAGCTCCGATGGTTTCTTTAATTTCATCCCAAAATTATTCTGATCCCTAAATAAAGCAGAGGGATCAGCAGAGTGCGCTAGTCCAAGCCACGATTTAAGTGATTTTATGACAGTTGCATCTATTTTCGCGAGTAAGGTTTTGCCGAAATCGTATACCAGAATCAATTATCATCAATCAATTAGTCATCAATTAGAAATAAAATCTCGGACAGTACTCACAAAACACCTTTACCTACACCCTAAATCAGCAATAGAGCGGATGACAATAAAAAGACAGAATGGTGGCAGAGGGATGATAGATTTGAAAATACTTTGGGAAGGCCAGGTACAAAAATTAAGAAATTTCTTTTACGAAAAATCTAACTGCAGTAATATCCATAAAGCAACTGTAGAATGCGACACAAATTACACACCATTAAATCTGACCGACAGAAACATAGACTTTACTACTGCACAACATACAGAAAACCTGAAATTGACCAAATGGCGCAGCAAACAATTACATGGACGACACATTCATGATTTAGAACAACCTCACATAGATTTCCAAGCATCAAATAAATGGTTAAAACTAGGCTCATTATTTCCCGAAACTGAGGGTTTCATGATAAGTATTCTAGATCAAATAGTAAATACGAAAAACTACAGGAAGTTCATAATTAAAGACCCTAGCACCTTAGATGACAAATGTAGAAAATGCCATCGTCACTCTGAAACTATTCAGCATATTACTGGAGCCTGTCCTAGCTTAGCCCAGTCAGACTACACACACCAACACAATCAAATAGCACAAATCATCCATCAGAAACTTGCCATCAATCATAAACTCATACCTAACAAATCTATGCCATACTACCAATACAATCCAAAACCTGTACTGGAGAGCACCAACCATAAATTATACTTTGATAGAGCAATATTAACAGACAAAACCATTCACAACAATAGACCCGACATTACTTTAATTGACAAACAAAATAGAACAGTATTTCTCATTGACATTGCAGTCCCCAACACTCACAATCTTAATAAAACCATTACCGAACAAATAAACAAGTACACAGAACTGAAAGAAAAAATAATTAGAATTTGGAAAATGAATAGAGTCTACATAGTGCTTTTGGTGCTATCTAGTACGGGAGTGATACCTAAGCATTTAATACAAGCCCTCAAAACAGTAGACATAACTGAAAGTGTATATATGACGATGCAACAGGCGGCCACTTTAAATACATGCCGCATAGTTCGTAAATTTCTTCAAGACGATTTATATAACCAACCCGTACTACCAGAACATGAAACTCACTTGGTTTAGGCCCGTGATTTCATTAAATTAACCGAAGTGTCCTAAACACATCGAGAATAAAAACAATATCAATGTAAATAATAATAATAATAATAATAAAGCTGTCATACTAAATACAAGCTGTCATACTGAATACAAGCTGTCATACTATAGTAGTTTATGATACTGTTGCGTTAAGTTTTTTTATTGTATCACACGAGTGTTATAAGACCAAGTTATGTACAGTGTCATACACCATTTTATCTACTCTCATACTATAATACATAAACTAATTTATTTTACAAACAAAACCAAACTTTGTTTATAAGTCTTCAGGCTTTCACGGCCGGCGTTGCATGTAGAATATACTGCTTCCGGGCTGATTGGCCGTGGTCCATGTGAAACTTGCGTTCCAGACGTTTCGTCGAACACTGCGGTCGACATCTTCAGTGGCGCAGGGCCGGGCGACGACGACTTCGGAGACCTTGCCTCGCCGGCGGCTGACGTGCGACTGTCGCGATGGCTTGAGTCACGGCTGTATTTATAGGCACGGTCGGAGCGGGGAATCGACTCATTCGATTCTGATTGGCCAAGCGCTGTGGCGCGGACGTACTCGATCCTGATTGGTTGTTTGCACTGTGATACCGAGTGGCTCTCAGTGCTGGGTACCAATCTTTTTGGAGCTGAAATCCCTCGTTTTTTCGGTTAAAGTTGTTGGGATGCTTGAATATTTCGATGGCTTCTCGAAGTATACGTGGGAAAAAGTGTGTTGTGGTACTTAGAACTTTCGTGTTCTGAAATTCGATGGTATGATTCCCATCCTCTTGGGTGTGTTCTGCAACCGCTGACTTGTCGAAGTGGCAGAGGCGGCAATTACGTTCATGTTCCGACAGGCGGGTGATCAAGGGTTCATCTATCCCAGAAGAAACGCAAAGCTTCATCAAGAAGTCTGAAGCTCTTCCACCTAGGTTGTATGGGTTACCAAAGATCCATAAGCCTTCAGTACCGCTCCTCTCACTCTCAACACTTCGTGGAGAAACTCAAGAACCTAAAACTACATCCGGACGATCGTCTAGTCAGCTTCGACGTTGTCTCTCTGTTCACGAGAGTTCCGGTCAGGGAAGCAATGTCGCGTATCCGACCACTCTTCTCCAAGGACATCGCTGATCTGTTCGAGTTCGTGTTGACGACTTCCTACTTCCAGTGGAACGGCACGTTCTATGAGCAAGTGGACGGGTTAGCCATGGGAAACCCCATCAGCCCGGTAGTCGCGAACTTTTACATGGAATCATTTGAGGAAGATGCTCTGGATAGAGCTCCCATGAAGCCTAAGGTCTGGTTCCGCTACGTGGACGATACCTTCGTGGTTTGGACTCATGGGGACTCGGAGCTGACTAAGTTCCTGGATCACCTAAACAGCATCCATCCGAACATCCAATTCACCATGGAAGTTGAGAAGAACGGGGAGCTACCATTCCTAGATGTCCTAGTATCCAAGAAAGAAGATGGCAGTCTTGGTCACCGAGTCTATCGAAAGCCGACACACACAGACCGTTACCTACACAAGGACTCCAACCACCATCCCAGACAAAAAATGTCAGTTATCAAGACACTGGTCCACTGAGCTAAGACCATCTGTGAACCTCAACACCTACAAAACGAGTTACGCCACTTGGACTCGGCCTTCCAAGCTAATGGATTCTCTGCACATGAGATACGGAGAGCTCTTCACCCAAAGAAAGCTTCACAGACAAACCAGGATGAGGAAAAACCAGCTCCGATAGGGAAGGCTTTCTTGCCATACATACGTGGCATTACGGATCGTATCGGAAGATTGCTAGAAGCTTGTAACATCAAGCTGATATTCAAGCCCACGACGCAGCTACGGAATTTTCACCGTCGGTCAAGGACCCACGTGATCCACTATCGTCAGCTGGAGTTTACAGAATCCCCTGCTCATGTGGCTCAGTATACGTGGGCACCACCCAAAGAAGCATCAAGACCCGCCTGTCGGAACATGAACGTAATTGCCGCCTCTGCCACTTCGACAAGTCAGCGGTTGCAGAACACACCCAAGAGGATGGGAATCATACCATCGAATTTCAGAACACGAAAGTTCTAGCTACCACAACACACTTTTTTCCACGTATACTTCGAGAAGCCATCGAAATATTCAAGCATCCCAACAACTTTAACCGAAAAAACGAGGGATTTCAGCTCCAAAAAGATTGGTACCCAGCACTGAGAGCCACTCGGTATCACAGTGCAAACAACCAATCAGGATCGAGTACGTCCGCGCCACAGCGCTTGGCCAATCAGAATCGAATGAGTCGATTCCCCGCTCCGACCGTGCCTATAAATACAGCCGTGACTCAAGCCATCGCGACAGTCGCACGTCAGCCGCCGGCGAGGCAAGGTCTCCGAAGTTGTCGTCGCCCGGCCCTGCGCAACTGAAGATGTCGACCGCAGTGTTCGACGAAACGTCTGGAACGCAAGTTTCACATGGACCACGGCCAATCAGCCCGGAAGCAGTATATTCTACAAACTTTGTTTAATATATAATGTAAAAAAAAAAGTTGACGCCAACCCAAGGCGCAAACATCAATTGCGCACGCGCGTTTCTTTTTTTTTTCTTCCGAATTGGCCGTTTTTTTTTTAAAGTAGAGGTTTAGTCCAGATGTAGGTTGTATAGGTGTATCGTTATGATTAAAAAGTTATTTTATGATATAGGTGTCCATACAAGACCTGTATCGTAATAAAACTTTTTTTTTGGCCTGTGCGTAATGTTTGTCATAAGAGTTTTGATTTCAATTTTATAATCTTTGTATTATAGTATCAGAGTAGATAAAATACATTATACATCAATCTACAGAAAGCTGTCATACTAAATACATGTAGAATTGTGAGAAAGTTCATGCAATTAGATGAAGACACCACATAATACACACCACAATCTGCGTTTACTTGATTTAGCCCGTAAATGCAGTTAAAACCAGCCAAACAGCTGAGAAAAAAAAGACAAAAACAATGATAATAATAATAATAAGTTTTATTTACACCAAATCTAAGTTACATTTCAAATGCATTAGTAGTAAGTTTGATTTAATCTAGCTGTTTTAGTACTGTTAGTCTGGTTTTCCTTCAGTATCTCTAGATTTGGGACCCTTTTTGGGTAAAGGCCTCCTCCAACCCTGTCCATATATCCCTATCTTGACCTTTTTTCATCCAGTCTGTTCCTGCTATTTGTGTGATGTCGTCTTTCCATCGTTTGATTGGTTTACCAATCCTTCTTTTTCCTGTTGGCCCTTTCCATTGAGTAGCCAGTTTTGTCCATCTGTTATCCTGGAGGCGGGCAATATGGCCTGCCCATCGCCACTTTAGTTTGAGAGCCTGTGTTAGTGCATCTGTAATTTTTGTTGTTTTCCTAATGGTTTCACTCTTTATTTTGTGAATTTTGCGAATATTTAGAAGGCTCCTTTCTATTCCTCTTTGACACGTTCTGATCTTCGCTTGTACCTGTTTTGTTAAAACCCAGGTTTGGCTGGAATATGTTAGGCATGGTAGAATGCAAGTATCTGCCACTATTCTTTTAGTGTTTATGTCATAGTCCCCTTCGAAAATTTCCTTGTGAGCCCAATATTTCTTCCATGTTATATTTACCCGTCTTTCAACTTCCTTGATATTGTTTGTTTTGTTGAATGATAGTTGTTTCCCTAAGTAAATATAGTTGTCTTCATATTCTATGTTTCTTCCTTTTATCTGTATTGGTCTTTTGTATGAATTAGTCATTACTTTTGTTTTTTTATCATTCATATCCAAGCCGACTTTGGCACTCTCTGTAGCCAGTTCCTCCAGCATATTTTCCAAGTCTCTAGGTGTATCTGCAAGGACCACAATGTCATCAGCAAACCTTAGATGGCTTAAGTATCGGTTTTGTATTTTTGTGCCTTTCTTTTTCCAGTTCAGCTTTTGAAATAAATTTTGCGAAAACAAAATGCTAAAATTGGAAAGCCTACAGCCAGTGACAACCTAATAATGGGGAAACACGGTTATGGTGAAAGGAACAAGAGAGGAAAACGCCTGATCGAGTATGCACAGGAATACAAATTAACGATAGCAAATACTCTATTCAAGAAAAAAGCTAAAAGGAAATGGACATGGATCTCTCCTAACAAGAAAATAAGAAACGAAATAGACTTCATAATGACCAACAAACCAAGAATGATAACTGATGTTCAAGTAATAGCTAAAATGGAATATCCATCAGACCACAGATTAGTAAGAGCATCGCTCCTTATAACCAATCCAAAGAAAAGCAGAAAAAACTTTAAAGCATTACCCAAACTCCCAGAATCTGAAGAAGACATAAAAAATTACCACGAGCTGCTAAAAAATTATGCGAAAACAAAGTACTAAAATTAGAAGATACACAAAATATTCAAAGACTGTACAACTCAATAGAAGAAATAATATTGGAAAGCTTAAAATCAAATAATAACTATAAGAGAAAAAGAACGAAAATACTAACCGAAAGAACAGAAATACTATTAAAAAAACGACGAGATCTCCTACACATTAAGAAGAAGAGTAAAGAAGAAAAGACCGCCCTGAGTCAACTTTTCAAAGAAATTCGTAAATCAATAAAAGGAGACTATGCTGCGCATACGAAAAAGATCTTAGACAAAAATATAAACCAATTCCGGAGCGTTAAACGAGCTTATAAAGAACTAAATATGAAAAAAACTTGGATTCAGAAGCTGGATGACGGATCTTTAAAAACAAATACAAGGAAGGATATTTTAGACTGCGCAACAGAGTTTTACAGAGACCTATACAAAAAACCATTAGAAGAACTACTAGAACCGCCATGCAAAAATATCGACAAGGCAAATACCACAGAACCGTTCTCAAAGTGCTGAGAAGTATAAAAACAATGAGATCTGATAAAAGTCCAGGACCAGACGGCATAACTAATGAAGTAATAAAACTTGATGCACCAGTGCTACTAAAACATCTTACTCACTTATTTAACCGAGTATTAGAAAAAGAAACTGCCCCTAAGCAATGGTGCAACTCAGACATAATACTACTGTATAAAAAGGGCAACCCGATGGACATAAGCAACTATCGACCCATCAGCCTATTATAATCATGTCTCTGCACAACAGGTATTTGAGGGACGATTTTGTGGCCGCAGCCAAAAAGATTAAATCATTGAGAGTTACTGATCTGGGTATTAACGGTGATAGCAAAATTTTTATAAATGACCACTTAACGTTCGAGAACAAACAATTATTGAACAAAGCCAAAACTCTTGCTAAAGAAAAAAATTTTTCATATATATGGGTGAAAAACTGCAAGATTTTAGTAAGAAAAAACTCAAGTTCTACAACACATGTCATCAAATCGGAATTAGATTTAAAGAAAAAAGTGTAATTAACAAACGTGTCATAAACTTTGTAAAAAGTTTGAGAACTGTTGATAGGATGTTTACGTATATCTATGCATGTTACTGGGCTGCTGTTCACTTATCGCAAAGAATTTACCTAACTACCTACTTCAATTTTAATTATTTTACGTTCGATAACGCTAATTTTGAAGTCACTATTTGCTACATATGTTTTATAAAATATCATTCTGTGTCTGTTATTGCTATAAATATTACTTTTTATCAGTTTTTTATATATTTGATGTTTTGTTTAAATAACTATGTGATATGGATCGCCACTACCGTCTTATTTGTAAATCTTGAAATGGGAATTCGTATGACTGTGTTATTATGTGCACACTATGATAAGTATTTCTACATTCATGCGCCTAAGAATTTATGTAGTGCTGGAAATAATTTCCGTATTAGTACTTTCATACGTTGGATGTTATGTTTAAATAGCTGTGTAATATGGATCGCAGCTACCGGCTTACTTACGGATCTTACGGTGGGCATTTATGTAACTGGTTTTGTATGTGCACATTGTTATTATTCTTTCTACTTTTGCATTTATGCGTTTAATGGTTTACACATAACTGGAACTAGCATCCATCTCTGTATTCCGTTGTCACTGCACTATACGTTTTCACCGTGTTTTGAGTGTGTCTTAATTTCTTGCTACTTTATTGCTAGGGCTTTTGTAACTTGCGATGTTGCCTCTTAGTATTTTTTATCAGAATGTCAGGGGACTGCGAACGAAAACAGGTACTTTTTCTAGAAATGTAAGTATGAATAGCTTTGATATTATTTGCATAACGGAGACCTGGCTTATAGATGGTATTGCGGATAGTGAATTATTCGACGACCGATATCTTATATGGAGACGAGACTGCGACTATGAGAATACCGGCCAGAGTTTGGGAGGGGGTGTCTTGATAGCAGCAAGGCGAGAACTTGGGGCCAAGTTCACACGGAATGGTGCTCGAGTGCGGAGGATCTATGGATCACACTAACCTTAAGTCAGAAAAAACCCAAGTTATCGTACAAGGTACATATCTGTGTTGTTTACATTTGTGATCAGAACCTGGGTAATACATTAGCAGTGCAGTTAGGTAACTTTGCCAATAACTTAACAGATATTATTATCAATAACCCAACTGATACGTTTCTAGTTCTAGGTGACTTTAACCAACCCAATATTGTCTGGCAACCATCAGGTGATAACTCTTCTCTGTACCCGAGTAATTTGCAGGGAGGTTGTCAGACAAATTTAATTGACAATTTAAACATTTGTAGTTTATTACAATATAATGGTCATCGAAACGACAATGACAGGATACTCGATCTCGTTCTTTCCAACAACGAAGTGGTTGTTTCTCATTGTACTGACCCTCTTGTACCTGAGGATTTGAACCACAGAACACTTTGCGTCTCGGCTGACTTCGTTCAGTTGCACAGCCTGCCTATTCGACCCCGTGCGCAATATATGTACAAACTGGCGGATTACGATGCCATAAAACGTGAACTGAACAGTGTGAACTGGTATTGTCAGCTGAGTAGCAGATCTCTTGAAGATGCAGTGACCTACTTTTACGATACTATTAACCGGTTGCGTAATACTTATATTCCCACTAAGACCGTCACTGCACAGTCCAAATATCCCGCTTGGTACAATAGTTCATTGATAAAGGTCGTAAAAGAAAAAGCCAAATTTCACTCGAAGTTTAGAAAGTATGGCAATCGCTCGGATTATCATTCATTTGACATTTTAAGACAACGGGCGAAGGATCTTGAAAAAGAATTGTTTGATGAGTATATAGCAAAAATAGAATCCAATATCAGTTTTAATCCTCGAGCCTTTTGGGCTTATGTTAAGTCTAAAAAACACGCTAATTGCTACCCCGCGGTCTTGCAATATGGACAACGCTCATCTGGGGACGGTGAAGTTATATGCAATATGTTTAGTGACTATTTTCACTCCAACTTTCTTATGCCGTGTTCCCAAACTGATAATAGTTTGTCGTCAGACAATTTGCAAGACCTTTCCGGGTATGCTGATCATAACAGCTCAGATATTAACTCCGTGGAAGTGAGCGAGGATGAACTGAACATGTTGTTAAAACGGGTTGACTTGAATAAAACCGCGGGACCAGATAATATTCCGCCAGTATTTATAGCAAACTGCGCCGAAAGTCTCACCCTTCCACTTTCGATTATTTTCCAACGTTCCCTCAATACAGGTGTAATGCCTACCATCTGGAAGTCTGCGTATATAACACCGATATTAAAAAAAGGACCGAAAACCGCTATTCAAAATTATAGGCCTATTCCAAAGCTATGTGTGTTTGCCAAAATACTGGAAAAAATTGTTAACAAACAAGTCTACTCAGCACTTAAATTAGGTTTTAACGAACACCAACATGGTTTTTTGAAGGGTCGATCGACTACAACAAATCTTATTTTGTGTACTGATTTTATTTCTAAGTCCATGTCGCAAAGATCTCAGGTTGATGTTATATACACAGACTACAGCAAGTGTTTTGACAAAATAAATCATAAAATACTTATGCGTAAACTGTTGGCTATGGGCATAAGGGGAAATCTCTACAGGTGGTTCGTTTCTTATGTTGAAAATAGATGCCAGACAGTAGTTTTAAATGGTTACTCATCTAGAGCAGTGCTTGTTCCTTCGGGTGTTCCTCAGGGATCCTTACTTGGGCCTTTGTTGTTTAACATTTTTGTCAACGATATCACTGATTGCTTTCGGTGGTCGAATGTTTTATTGTACGCAGATGATATGAAAATTCTAAAAAAAGTAAACACTGTTACTGATGCCCTGTCTTTACAGGAGGACTTGGATCGATTCCAAAATTATTGCTTATTAAACAAACTCGATTTAAACGTGTCTAAATGCTCCGTTTGCACTTTTACCCGCAAACCGCAGCCTATTGTATTCACCTACAAACTACAGAATACACCCTTAATCAGAGTTAATACTGTTAAAGATCTCGGAGTTACCTTTGATTCCAAACTCATATTTGATTCGCACATCGACAATATTATAAACAAAGCAACAAAGGCACTTGGTTTTGTATTGAGACTCTCATCAGACTTCAAGCATATTAAAACAATTAAAATTTTATACTGTTCTTTCGTTCGCAGTCACCTCGAATATGCCTCGCAGGTTTGGAACCCGATTTACAACGTATATATTGATCGATTGGAGAGTATACAGCGTAGGTTTTTGAGATACATTCAATATCGTTCGAAGTGTTTTCTGCCTGATTACCATACACGTTGTAAAAAATTTCATATACTTCCACTTTGTGAGCGACGAAAAATAGCGGATTTATCTTTTCTATTTAGTATTTTTAATGGATCAACAGATACAGAGTTAGTTAATAAAATAGGCTTGTGCGTATCGCCAACCTTTTTACGTCGAGCAAATTTATTACATACTCCTCTAACAACGACTTCGTACAGACAAAACTCATATTTAATAAGGGCATGCCGTACCTTTAATATGGTTTGCAGGAGCGTTGACATAGATCTGTTTACAACTAGTACTGTAAAGTTGAAGAGGATTCTGTGCGAATTTTACTTTAGGCAATGAATAGAACTTCTTTTTCTCTTTTCTGTTTTTTCAACTTAACTTGTATATGGGTGTGTGGGAGTGTTTCTTTAGCTGTATGTATGTACTTTAAGCTATCTGTGAAAACTTTTAATTGGCCATTATTATGTTATTGACCTTGCTATTGTTAAAATTAGCTGTAAGTTTTCCGAAAAAATAAAATAAAATAAAATAAAATAAAAATATCTGCAAAGGCTCAAGGGTGCTTGTGACCTCGAGATTCCCAATAATGCGGACCGCACGTCGCTGCAACCTGTCGAGAGCATCTAATAAGTACTTTGCGGATCCATCCCAGAGATGTGAGCAGTACTCCACGCAGGAACGAATTTGTGTCTTGTAAAGAAGACACCGTTGCTTCGGCGTGAAAAACCGTCTCACTCTGTTCAGGACTCCGAGTTTACGCGAGGCTGCTTTGATGATACTCTCGATGTAGTTTTTGTTGTTCAGTTTGCAGCGAACATCCATACCGAGGATATTGAGGTTGTCCCGCAGTGGCAGTGGCGTGCTCTGAAGAGTGGGAAGGGGAAGGAAAGAAGATAACTTTGCTGTAAACGCACATGTCTGCGTCTTCTTGGCATTGAACTCGACCAAGTTCTCAGAGCCCCATTGGGAAATGTGATTCAGGATCCGGTCAAGCTCAGTGACAAGAAGCTGCCTTTTTTCCGCAATATGCGTCTGCTTATCCGCAGGACGTCCATGATAACTCCCGTGTAGGGTGCTATCATCCGCATAGCAATAAATGCTGCCGGTCGACAGCATGTCATTGATATGCAGAAGAAAGAGAGTTGGCGATAGGACAGATCCCTGCGGTACGCCGGCATTTACCTGCAAGAACTCCGAGGCTCGTCCATCACAAAGGACGCGAATACGGCGCTCCTGTAAGAAGCCGGCAACCCAGTCGCACAGTCTAGGAGGCAGACCAAAGGCTGGTAACTTGGAAAGAAGCGACTTGTGCCAAACTCTATCGAAAGCTTTGGCGATGTCAAGGCTAATTGCCAATGACTCGCCGTGCTTGTCCATAGCCTCACCCCAAATATGGTTAACATACGCCAGAAGATCACCCGCTGACCGTTTCGGCCTGAAGCCATACTGCCGGTCATTAATTAGGGAGTGATCTTCAAGGTGACGCATGAGCTGTTTGTTAATAATGTGCTCGAACACCTTGCACAGCACTGAGGTGACGGCTATGGGTCGATAGTTGTTTGGGTCTGAGCGATCCCCCTTCTTGGGGATCGGCTGTACATTCGCCTCTTTCCAAGCCGAAGGCACTGTACGAGAGCTGTAGGACAGCCGGTACAGCCGCGCAAGCATTGGAGACAACTCCGCTGCACATTTTTGCAGAACCACCGCTGGAATACCGTCCGGACCACTGGCTTTCCGGACATCGAGTGACTGCAACACTGCTCGGATATCGCGTTGCCTGATACGAATATCAGGCATTGCATGGTCACTGACGGGCAGTGTCGGCGGCTCCATACCACAATCATCGACTCGGGAGTTGGCCGCAAAGAGATTAACCAGCAAATTTGCTTTCTCTTGCGGCTCATGGGCCAGGGATCCATCGGGATTGCGCAGCGGGGGCAGCGAAGGCTGGCAGAAGTTGGCTTGCACCGCTTTGGCCAGTCGCCAGTAGCCACGGCTGCCTGTGGGATGCTCTACTAGCTCTTGACCATCCGCTCTGACATAAGCCCTCTTGCAGGCCTTTGTGGCTCTGTTGTACGCCGCCTTGAAGTGGCCCACGTTGGGATCGCACGTAGCGCGTGCCCTGATCCAAGCGCGGTACGCAGACTGTTTACGATTAACAGCCTCCGCGCACTCGCGCCCGAACCAGGGGCGCGCCCTGCGGACACCGGCGACATCAGTGTAGGGGATATAATATTCCATGCCCAGACTGATCTCACCGGCGACAGCAGTTGCGGCCTCAGATGGGTTCTTACCTTCAAAGCAGCGTTCAACCCACGGGATGGACGCAAAATAATCACGCAGTCCATCCCAGTCCGCTGACGAGTAGTGCCAGAGACGCCGCTTCCCCTGCACGGGACGTGGGGGCGCTAAAATGGGCACCTCGGAACGGACCAGACAATGGTCGGATTCACCTAAAGCGGCGCTCACCGAAACACTGTACTGGTCCGGGCGACTCGTCAGCAGAAGGTCTAGCAGAGAGGGCTCATGGTCCGACCTTTTTGGTATCCTAGTGACCTCGTGTACCAATTGGGTCAGGACATGCGCCAGAGCAAATGCATGGGCGGCTCTTCCCGCGTGGGTTGTTTTGGCGGAGCCCAACCAGATCTCGTGGTGGGCGTTAAAATCCCCCAAAAACACCAGTTCAGCGTTCGGAAACCGCTCCTGCGCATCATCTGCCGCCTGACTCAGGTATTCAAAGAGTCGAGTTGTCTCGGCATCTCCTGTATGGGAGCGGTAGAGGCACACATAGATCTGACTCGTAGAGCCATGGTCTATGTGTACCCAAAGGGTGGAAAAGGATGGGTCCTCTAGGCAGCGCAAACGGCGACAACAAACATCCGCCCTAACAAACACGCACACCCCGGCTTTTGCGCGGAAATTCTCCTCAAGGACATAGCCGGGGTAGAGTAAGTAGGTCGTGTCATCAGGGCGGCGTATTTGTGTCTCCGTAAGAAACAGCATTGCTGGTTTCGCCGTCTCCAGGTGTTGGTGGACGGCGTTGAGGTTTGTATGGAGCCCACAGATGTTCGTGGACTCCACCTCAAATAGCGAGCTCGAGGGAGAGTTTCTTGCCGCTGTGTAGACCAATCTACTGTTATTATGCGCTGCCATGAGAATGAAGAGGAGGGAAGGCGTGAAAAAAGAGGCGATTGTTGTCGCAGCACAGCGTGACAAAGCGTGGGATATTGGTTTTATCTATGAATGTGAGGTATGGCGAGAGCCGACGCGCCGAACGGAAGGGCCCCCGTACCCCCCCGAGTATGGTCGCCGGGCTCCCTCGTCCGGTCACCAACCGGCACGACGAGCCATATCGGGATTATGCGCGACTTGGTGGGGCAGCCTCCCAGGGTGGTTAGTCCCGGTTGGGCCCCTGTACTATGCCGCGGGCGGCCAGCGGCACCACCGTTTCTACAGGTCTCCCTGTTCGGCGCGTCGCCCCGCGCCACCCCCCACTAGACTACGCCAAGACCCACCGGTCCCACTCGTGCTGCGACCTCAATCCCCCCTGCCCGGCTATGCACTTGCTGACCCCTGAACGCAATCCAACCGAGATTGGATTACTATGGAGGATTTTTCGCAAAAGTGCACGGTGGTACTCACCCGGTCGACATTTGTGACAAATTTGTGCCATCAAATTTCTACCACGGTTGATAAGGTTCTTACATTAAATGTGCCAATTTGTAATGCACTAGATCTTGGATTTTCCCGTAGTTTGTTTAAATTTGTTTGTTTGTTAAATGTATGTAATTTTTTAGGGTGTTCCAGAATCTTAGGTATAATGGGACCGAATCTTATCTTTATTGTAGTTGTTGGAGGGTGGTAGTCGTCTTGCCCCACGGTGACCAGCCGGCTTGGGGTGCATTTTTCAAAATTTGATTTGGTTTTTGATCTAGAGTTTTTGTTGGTTTTTCGGTCCCGAAAATCGATAGCAGTTAGTAGTTTTTGAAATCTCCAATACGGAAGCGGATCTCCCTCGTTCAACATAGCTTAAAATATTTGCTTTAGTTTGGACAGATGAATGGGTTGGGTTGACCTTCGTGTCAACTTTTTTCTGCACGCGGTTCGGGGAATCTGTTTCTACCCTTTTCCGTTTTTCGCGAGATACTTCCGTTTGATTCTTCACAACTAGCTTGTCATAGTTTAAATAAGCTATATTTCCTTTCTTCCTTTCCTCATCAACTTTGGCCTGTAGCTGCTTCCTCTTTTGTAGCACTTCTCTAGGATAGTCTTCTTTGACATTTATGCCAGGCGGTAATTTAGACCTGTTTTTAAGAATCAGATGTTTTTTTCCATGTAGACGTTATAGTGACAACCACAGGGCGGTTTTTGTTACCAGTATGTTGGCCTATTCTATATATGTGCCCAATTTCTTGGCTGTTTAGGTGTGTACCAGTGTCTACTATAGTGTCCTTGAGGTGATCAATTAATTCGGCTTCTGTCTTTCTCCTTTTTTCTATTCCAAAGATGACCAAGTTATACTTGCGTTTCTCTTTTTCGAAGTTGTTAATCTTATTTTCCAATGTAGCTACTTTCGTTTTTAATATCGTATTTTCTTCCATTAGTATTTTCATTTTCTCATCAAGCGCTTCCATAACATTTTTGGTCACTGAGTTTGTTATATGAGCCGATTGTTTGTTCAGTTTCTCATCTAGCTTTGACAATAGAAGCTCCATGCTTTTATCCATTTTTTCTGTTTGTCACCCTTAGATTATGGGTAATTCAGTTTTGTTGCTGGCCACACTATGGATGTCACACTGAAGTGTCAGTGGTTGTCATTTTACAACTTCAACTTCAACTTTTGACAATTGGGGGGTAGGTTGATTTTTATTATTGACAGTTGATGTGAAAAAATATGGTGGATCACACTTTTCGTATAAGTGATTGAATGTTTGTTTTCACTTTGTGTTCCAGATATTTATCTTTGGCACTGTGATCACTTTTCACTTTGTTTCTAATGGTTTTTGCTGTGACGTCTTTTATTTCGCACTTTTAGCACTGTTTTTTGTTTTTATTTCGCGGAGGACTTTGACGTACGTCTATACGATACGATCGCCGGAACCGGAAACTGATCCTGTACGGTCAAGGAAATGACTCTACTCCAAGGGTACTTAATATCATGCGCCATAGGCAAAAGAGTACCGAAAGTTAGGTGAAATATACCGTCTCTAATCCAGTATAAAAATGCACTGTCTCATCATCTGCAAGTAATAGCTCTGTAGAGAACAATCTTAATATATAAGATGTTTGTGTCCCACAAGTGCTGTGGTTTGGCCGAATAGATTCAAGAACTACATTCTATCACTAGGTCTTGAAATACATTGCAGTCTTGAGACACACCATTATCTCCTTTTAATGGCAATATATCCTCACAACATTGTGTACTTGATGGCACCTCAAAACACTGTCTTTTCTTCAGGTTGCAGTGTGTCAATCTTTCTTCTCTAGCCTTTGCATTCCCGGAAATTGCTTGTGTATTCCACGGAAAAATAGATGGTATAGCACCTTTCTTGAAGAACTTATGTTGGGGTTGAACTCATAGGCAGGTACGAAATATCGTCTCCTATTACATGGGACAATACACCTCTGCCACCCTTTTGTGGAAAAGGAATTATTGAAAAGATTTATTCATAAGCAGCTTACCTGTGTACCTATTTACTTATTATTTCATAATCACTTTCAACAAAGTGTTTACCACATAACCTCGTACTTTTTGTAATAATCAATTTTTCACGACGGATGGCTTTCAACCAAAGCTTTCGTATTTTTTTATCCTTCGGTATTTGCTGCATTAGAGACAATACAGCGCGTCATTTTAACTATTTAGAATTATTTTCTGAATTAAACCGTAGAAAAACGCAATGTTTTAGGAACAAACTATTATAACTACACTAGCGTCACTTTGACAGTTGCCAACCCATTATGCAACCTACCTACGTCATCCTTTATGTAGCCTGTCTCTATGCCTCATACAGCGCAAAAGTCCCGGTGTTACCCACGGCTTAATTATTTTACGTCGTCGCGAAAATTTCACAATACTGGTGTTATTCATTATTGCAAGTTGAATGGTTTTGATGAAAATTGTCATGGCGACATTGGCATCTGTTGAATAATAAATTTGATCCCAATTAATACTGTCCAATTCTGTGTATAGGTTTTCTTTGTTTATTTCATTCATTTCTGTATGGGCATAGGTTCTCTTGTTTTTATAATAAGGCACAGCAGTACAGCCTGGTGATCTGTGATTGAAGACTCTAGTACCAAAGTGAGGGCTAATGATTTGGTTTTCAGTATCACATGGTCAATGCATGCACTGGCCAGAGACCATGAAATGAGCAGAGGTTTAAGTATTCTGTTTGTGCCGTAAAAAACTGTATCAGGGCGGATGTTTATGTTGATATCGCCTATTATGGAGACATTTTTGAATGTGGTCAGGTTTTGCAAAACATTGTTCAATGTCTGAAGGAAGTTGTCTATGTTTTTGTATGAAGGAGATCTATAGACCTGCTAATATAGCAGTTTCCTTGCCAATTTTTATAATTAGACAATTTGAGTCCTGACAATGGGGTTCCTCTACAGTAACATTTAGATTAGTTTTAAAGTAGACGGTCACGCCTTCATTTTGTAAGACGAGTGAGTGGTTAGAAGCATATGATCTGTACCCATCCATAGTCAGTAAGAATGGACAGCACGATAAACGGCATTCGGTTAAGATGATAATATCACAATCAAGCCTGAGCCTATCCAACATAGCAACCAGGTCACTGAAATACGCTGAGAGGCTACATATATTTTGCGTAAGGACAATGAGGGAATTGATAGGTTGTTAAATAAGGTTTTGGCAGTCTTCTACATCACAAGCCATTGAATCAAATATTGACATACGATTCATATCCAAGACCGCGTCATCCATCTAATAATATGATATATTGCACATGTTCACATAAAATAAAACCAATTAGTGCTGAGTCAGACACACGATAGCAACAGTATACAAGACCATTAAAAGATTGTCCCATATTACCACCATTCAAGTATCTAAACAATTCAGGTGGAACTGCAAGTACCAGAGAGTGAAACAAACACTTTTCCGAAATATAGGTGGGCTTTTGGGGGCCAGGTAAGCCCAGGAGACTAGTGTTTCATTTCTCTTTTTTTTTCTTGTAGAGTTAGTTTCTTGAGATTACTTATTAAAGTATCCTTTACCAAGACAGAGGTAAATTCCACGATGATTGGCTTGATGACAGCATTTTTTGAGAAGGGTCTATAAACATCCTTGATATCCGCAGTATGTAGTTGTAGGTTTACAGTGCTACAGATTTTTTTTTCACAGTATCACAGAGTACAAATTTGTTTTCGATTTGAATTTTTGGTATATTTCTAATTTCTAATTCGCACAGGACTGCCTTTCGAGGATTTCCAGTTTGTTCTCTAAGAGTTTTATATAGGTGACTTGTTCTTTGCGTTCTCGCCGAATAGATGTCAGTTCCGTTTGTATTTCATCATATTTTTCGGACAGTGTTAACATAGTCGAATTTATGATTTCATTTTGTAATTTTATTTCAGTTAAGCTCGACTCCAGATGGTCCAATCTCGCTTTCTGATCTAGAGCAAATTTTGAAAACATTTCCTGAACCTGGTGCATAAAGATACTTAATTCGGTTTCCCATTTCCTCTTTGTGCGCACCGTGTTTGTGTTAGTATTTGCTTTTTTATCCATAGATTGGAGATCGGAGGTACTGGCATCCATACATTTCGAATCCGTCCCTGAAGGCAACCCCTACAGCTCTATGCCAAATAGGAGTGTCTTGACTGGTAGATGTCAGTTCGTTGACAGATGACGCTGAGCAGAAGCCACTTGTCAAATGATATCGTGCAATTAAATAAAGCGCAATACAACGATAATCGGTTGGGGTAGGATCGAACTCAGGCCTCCTGATCGTGAGTCCAAAAGCTATCAGCACACGCCACGGACACAACTTACAGTGGCACCCAAATTTGCTGGTTGCTTTTTATGATGAATAAAGTCCTTTACAATAGGTTGGATGTCTTTGTGACCATATATGGTAATTTATTTGCTTCATAATTTATTTGCTTTAGCAATCTCACGTACTGTGTACACGTCTGACCCACACGCTAGCGCGTTGGTGAATCTATGTTATGTAAAATACTTAGCTTTGACCTTATACAATAGGAGTCACCTATTAGAACTTGACATTGTTATAATTTGAACTATTGACATAATATTTTGACTGCACGAAAACCTATTATGCTACATTGTTGACATTTGTACAATTTTTATTTTATGTGTGAAAGACTGCAGATATTTTTAAGAAGAGGAAGTTAAATGGTAAACTTGCTGGAACATAATATATAACATGTAATGATTATCCTTATGAATAAATGAATTATGAGTTATTTCTAATATTGTAATATTGGAAAAGAATTTCAGTATCTAAAAATGAAGGACGCGAGGACGAAATCTCTTATTCTATGATTAGTTACCGACCTGATATAGCTAAACGCTTTCTTCTCAAGATATATAATGAAATCTTCAACTTTTGGTACCGCTCCCCATCAATGGCGATGTTGAGTGCAATAAGGTTGTTTTTATCTTGCTACAGAAATTGCAGTAAAAGAGACGTGTGGTAGCTTCAATGGATTTATTTACACTACTTAAGTAAACCAACGATCTAAATGACATGCATACTTATAAGAATGTATAGATGTATCTAATCATCCGAACATACCGCCCACCAAAGAACGGCTAGTTCTTTAAAAACATCATGCAAACTCACAACATAACATTCAACTATACAAATTACTCGCTAAGCTAGATACAAAATTAACCGAATAGATAGGTGATAATTACTAAGCATTATACATGCATTTGAAACTTGGAACTGAGACTACTACCTATTTTAATTAAACTTTGATATCTACAGGCAAAAGACATAATTTACTAATAGATCGCTTAACTATACTACTACCGCTCTTCACACTGTAGACTAGAAAAGAAAGAAAAAGAAAGAAAAATGCATTTATTTTGATTAGCTGCAGAAAACAAAACGGTTTAAATTTTGACATTAAATTGTACATTGTATAATGTATGTAAGTTGACACAAACTCCTTAAAAAATAAATAAACTAGTATTACATTTGTTTTTTTTTTCTTTTTTGCAACGGCAACACTGCCCCTTACTACCATAACTGCAGTCATTCATTACACAATCCCATGACGCAATCGAGATACTCTATGCCATAGTTTGTTATGCAATCTATGGATCTATCCTTCTAAATTTGTAAACAATTGCATAGTGAAAGAACCACAAAAAATATGCAGTGGCCTGATATAAAAAACAAAGAAAAATGGTTATTAAATAAGTGCTGTACAATGCTAAAAGTATTTTGCGCTGCAGCCACCAAAACTGGTCGCTTCTCAGCTTGTTGCTGTGATGTAGTGTTCGGTGAGGAACAATTCTACACCAAGCGCTGATTTTCGTCCACGATTATTTTGTATAGTGACGCTTGCGCAATTGCGCCATCCGGCCGGCGGCTGGATGGGACATGGCGGTCTCGGAATTTATAAGTATAACAATCTATGCATAACTTCAAGTCTCAAATTCAGGTAAGGTACTTATTAATTACATTATATTACAATAACAACACAAACAGATCGATTGAATTATTCGTTTCCACAAAGTAGGTACAAACCGTAGTAATATTAACTCAATGGTACAAACCACACATTACGTTACAATGTTACATTTTGCCAGACAAGTCACAATGAATTAATCGTTTCCACAAAGTAGGTGCAAACCACAATTTGCGATTACATTTTGCCAGACAAGGCACACATTTCTAGGGTTATAAATTAAACAAAATCCTAATATGCTACTATTAGGTATATACTCAATATTCAATGTTATCAGGACGCCATTTGTGACGCTTCCGATTCGGCCTACACAGGACGGTCTTACATGCACACGGTACGCAGCCAGCCAGCAAAAACCATATTCAAGCATCAGCCCGTGTTCATAAAAGAGCAACATGTACATACCATAAGGTAAAGAGAAAAAATTATTCCATTTGTGACGTTTGTAAGTTGAATTATATATCAAGTACATAATATATTATGTAAGTGCCTGTCAACCCCAGGTAATAACAATCAGCTGTCTCATCTTTCAGGTGCAGTTGTGACCCCAATGTAATCCACAATATTAAATTCAGCCACAAAAGCCATGCACAACTCTCTCAGCCGTGGTGTCACCCCCAAGTGAGTATAAACAATAACAATAACATAAAAATATTCTCAGACATTCCACACAAGGGCCAACCCTGACCCAAAAACAGCCAAAGCCCGTCACGTCCATGTTATTGGGCCCAGAATGTAGGTGCAACATCCCCAAAGACATAATCTTGTGCATAAATAAAAATATTATAAATGTGAGTAGACTGTGAGTGACACCCAGAATGTGGGTGCAACATCCCCAAAGACCATAATCTTGTAAGTAAATAAAAATATTTTAAAAAGGAGCAATGTATGTGTAGACAGACAGTGCATGACAGCGACCACAGTTTAGTATGTGCTTGTGTTAATGTGAGTTTTAAGTACCTATGCCTCTGTTGTTCAATGTACTGCTCTTTCAGCTTTTTCAAAAAGACTGGTTTTGATTTTAGCACCCTGAGTGGCGGTGGAATATTATTCCAGCAGCTGGTTGCTGCATAGATAAAACTTCCTCTAAAAGCAGTGGTTTTATGTTTGGGCACTGCCAGTGGCACTGTACTATAGCGTATACATCCTGCATAACCCCTTCGCCAACCCAGCCTCTCATAAAGGTATTTTGGTTTTTTTGTATTTATAACCCCAAAGAGTAGGCCAGCCAAGTGAATCCTTCTACGATACTCCATTTTTATAATATTGTTACTGTTCATGTAAGGTGTTACATGGCCTCTCCGTGGTATGTTTACACAAAACCGAGTGCAGGCATTTTGAATTCTTTGTACTAGCCGGACCGTCCTAGCCAGTAGGCATGGTCCATAAACAGTGTCACAGTAATTCAACTTTGATAGAATTAAACTATCTACTAGACTTTTTCTTAAATTGGTATTGAGGTAATTTCGGATGTTGTAGAGAACCTTGAGTCTGTAGAAACAATTTCGCATGGCATTAGACACATGCTTTTCAAAATGCAGCTCTGGGTCAATTGTTAGCCCCAGGTTACAAGCTACATCAACCCGCTCAATTTTATTGCCCTGTATGGTGATTTCCGGATTGGCTGATAGTATGTTGCTTATCTGTTTCTTACTTCCAAGTACCATAAATTTAGATTTTTTATGATTTAAGACTAAAGAATTTTGCTCAGACCAAAGTGCCACGCGTTGAAGGTCTGCTTCTAGAAGTTGCACTGCTGCTGCAGTGTCAATAGGTTTGAAAGACATGTACATTTGAATATCGTCCGCATACATATGATATTTGCAGTTTTGGAAAGAATGGATAATATCAGCGCTATATAGAATGTACAAAAGAGGACCCAGAATGGACCCTTGTGGCACGCCTCTAGTGACGTGACGAGGTGTTGATTTCAGTATTGTTCCATCCTCTTGTCGTATTTTAACATATTGCATTCTATTTGATAGGTAACTATGGAACCATTGAATAGTCTCTTTCTCAAAACCATAATACGCGAGTTTGGATAACAACAGGGTTGGATTTATGGCATCAAAAGCACGGGAGTAGTCAAGTAGTACCAGTATAGTACCTTCTCCTCTATCCCGCGCCTCCAGAATATTACCTACAACATCCGATAGAGCCGTAGCTGTTCCCCGCCCCTTTCTAAAACCAGATTGTAGGTCTGGTAGTATATTGCTATGTTCTAAATAGTCCACCATTTGTAGGTATACCACTCTTTCCAAAATTTTTGATAAACAGGGTAGTATACTTACTGGCCTGAGATCTTTAGGTGACACTGGATTATTGATTTTTGGAATAGGGCGGACACTGGCACATTTCCACAACTCCGGAAAGGTATGTGATGATATAGACCTGTTTATTAAGTCGGTTAGCGCTTGTAGAGATGATGGCATTGTTAAAACAATCATTTGTAAGCTGATACCATCCATCCCCTCCGCATTAGAGTGCAGATTTTTTACAATGCTAACAATTGTTTCCAGACTCACAGTCTTCAACTGAAATCTAGATTGGGAGTATCTGTGAAATTCATAGTAGGTTAGTTGGGACATGTTACCTTTATACCCACCAGGGACATCCAGAAACGCCTGGTTAATCAGATCTGGATCCTGTAAAATATTAGGCAGAAAATCAATTTTGAAATTTGGAATCACATCTGACTTTAAGTTTTTCCATAATAATTTTGGGTCATTAATATTTTTATTTATATTTGCCTCAAAATATGCCACCTTTTCCCTCTCCAGTGCCTGCTTCGCCTGCTTTTTCAAGTCTAAGTAATAAGTCTTACAGCTATTCAATTGGTTTCTTCGATACCTAACCCTTGCCTCATCCCGTAGTTTAAACATTGTTCTTATGTTGTCGGTAATCCAAGGTGTAGGTGGATCTTTAAATCGCTTTGTTTTCATAGGAGCGTGTAGATCAAACAATGTCCTTACAAAAGTACTAAAGGTATACACCATATCATTCACAGAGGAAAGGTCTGATATTACAGCCCATGGTGTGAGCTCCAGGTCCGCAGTAAAAAAGTCCTCTAAGATGTCCTTTATTGGTCGAAATGTGACCACTCTGGGCTTCACCTTTTTCTTTTTGATAATAGTATCACATGTGATGAAGGCGTGATGACCAAGGTCCTCATTTCTGTCCACTAAAACACTACGAACACCAATATCGGTGCATACTACGTCAATTAGAGTGCCACCTTCCTTATAATGAGTAGGTTGCGTAACCACTTGCTGCAAGTTTTGATGCTCTAGGAATTCCAGCAGTACTTTTGTTTTTGAGTCCTGTAAGTCAAGTAAATTTATATTAAAGTCCCCTAGCAACATTAAATTATCATATGGCCCAAGAGCACATATACTATCATTGATAGTCTCTAAAAAACCCAAAACATCCATCCATTGTGGTCGATAGGCTGTTCCTATGAGAATTTTCCTCCCATTATTATTTAAAATTAGCCACATTTGTTCTACTTCTGGCTTTATAGGGTGTGGTCTCACATGTGCCTTTATCCCTATTCTCATGGTCAAGCGCTCATTTATAAAAAAGCGTCTAGCTGGTCCTGGTACTCCAAGGTCCTGTGTTGTGGCGTCTCGACGTACTCGTGGACCACTCAGTAAGGCGTTACGCTGCTCGCGGCGCACGAACCTCACCATCAACACCCGGGGTCGCGCGGGTTCAGGCCCCTCGCTGTCGACCGCCCTAATTAAGCGCCCGCCGATACGTTCCGCACAAACGATGTCCCTCTCCTCAATCTGCACTCCCATCTTATTGGCCACCAGCTGCACCAAATGGGTTGGATTCTCGGCATTAGACTCAGGTATGTTTGTGATCATGACATCATTTGCCATGAGCTCCTGTTCCCGGTTATTTATTTCCTGTTTGAGCTGCTCAACCATACGGTCCGTCGTGCAGGCAGATGGAGGCTGTTCCTTTGCTTGTTTCTCTAGACCTTCCAACCTTGACTCCAGAACGTCCATGCGCGTATGACATGCTATAATTGATGTCCTTAGACCCAATAATTCACCCTTAATCTCCCCAATTTCGGACCGCAAGCTGCGCACCTCCTGTACCAATAGATTGAGAGTGGCCTGCACATCCTTGGATTCCCGTGAAGAATCATCCACTGCCTTCTTCGTCTTGCTTTGCTGCTCAGCCGCATTATTCTGGCTGCAGTGCCGTCCTCTCACTGGTGTTTCGGATTTATTATCCCTAACGATATTCTTTTTGCACTCAGGACACTGCCATTGAGGGGGAATAGAGCCGTCCGCAGAGAGTCCCACACAAGCACGATGAAACGGTGTGGGACATTTTGTACATTTCACAGCGTCCATCTGTGAGATGAATTTTCCACAACCACCACAGGCAAGGAGCATGTTTGCAGTGCTATTGTATTGTGCAATATGAAATTATTAAAATATATATTATAAGTTATTCTGTTTAGATTTAAGTACTATTAATTTTTAGATATAAGGATCAATTTATTTAGATATTTCATGGCATAAGATTATAGTATTTTTAATTGTTGATTTTATATATTATTTTTCAGTGAGTAGGGGGGTACTCCGAAAAAATATTATTGACTATGTTGTTTACTCCGTTTTTATACACTTAGTTCACCTTATATCCACTCACTATATTGTATTTGATGTTGTATTGTTCTTGCGAATATACTAGTGATTTAGAAACATATTCTTCCGTTTTTTTAACCACTTAGGTCGTTGTTGAAGTCTAGATAAGTACTCATCCTGCCAGCGCCTCCAAAAATCGTTCAATATCTTTTGAGTATGACGCCATCTTGCTAAATTGCTTACTGGAACGTTTTGCAAGCTGGGTGAAGGTAGAGTAATAGGCGCTTCTCCGATTAAAAAGTGACCTGGAGTTAGTACATCCAGGTTCTCCATATCTGAACTATCTATCGGACATAAAGGACGTGAATTCAGACACGCTTCAATCTGGCATAAAGGTGTACTGAATTCCTCAAAGGTCATGTGACCGTTTAAAACGCGTTACAAATGATATTTTGTGGATTTTATGCCGGCCTCCCAAAAGCCTCCAAAATTCGGACTATACGCTGGTATAAAATGCCACTGTGTGCCGACCTTAGCCAGAGTTTCTATGATGTCACCTTCGAGTTCTAATCTGGCGGCCCTCCAGGCTTCTTGAAGCTCTTTATTGGCTCCAATGAAATTCCGACCTTGGTCACTCCACATGTGACCACATCTTCCTCGACGTGCAACGAACCGCCGAAAGGCTCCAATAAAGGCTTCTGATGTCAAGTCTCCAACCAGCTCCAGATGTACGGCCTTTGTTGACATACATATAAATAAAGCGATAAAACCTTTCATAGTTTTAGCACCTCTTCCTCTGGACCAGAGAATGTTGTACGGGCCAGCAAAATCGACACCACAATGTAAAAAAGGACGAGCAGGTGTTACTCTTTCCTTAGGTAAGTCTCCCATCAACTGGGTTCTGACACTTGCACGCTGCTTAGCACAGATTAAACATTTGTGTAATTCAGTTTTTACTAGTAGCTTACATTTTAATATCCAATATTTAGATCGAATGTAATTAATCATTAATTGTACACCTCCATGTAATGTTGCGATATGTGCATCAGCAACAATTAATTTGGTCAAGTATCCTTTATCACTTAGAATTATAGGGTGTTTTCTATCATCACTTAAACAGGAATGTTGAATTCTTCCGCCCACCCTGAGTATATAATTTCGATCTCAATATGGGTTGAGAGACTTCAGTCGACTTATATTCTTAACCTTTCCTTTATTTCTTAAGTCTTCTAAGTCCTCTTTAAAACACTCTCTTTGTGCTATCTGTATACATTTATGTAATGAAAGTTGTAGCTCTTCTGTTGTCAAATTAATTTGTGTTCTCTCTTTTTTCAGGTTTAATTATTGTCTGCAGTATGTCACAGCTCCCATCAACTCAATCAGCGTGTCACAGACCTCAAAGCGGGTAGACCACGGTTTCTCTTCTATAATCTGATTCGTTACGATGTTCACACTTATATTCCGTTTTATTTCCAAATCTGTTGTTGTATTTATATTTTTAAATTCTATATCTTCTTGTTTCAGCCACTCTGGTCCTTCCCGCCATAATTGACACTTCTCTAACTCTGGTAGCAGCATACCTCGTGATACAACATCAGCAGGGTTATTCTTTGAATCCACGTGAAACCAATTACTGCCGATATTATCGATAATTGTAATGACTCTGTTCCTCACAAAGGTCTGCCATCTAGAAGGATCTCCTTGCAACCAGGATAGAACTATTGTGGAATCTGTCCACGAGTATATTTGACTTTTAGGAATTCGCATTGCTTCGCTTATCTGTTTCAATAACTTTGAAAGGAGTACAGCACCACACAGTTCAAGTCGTGGTAGTGATATCGGTTTTACAGGTGCTACTCTTGATTTTGCAGCAATTATGGACGTTTTGTATCGAAGATCATCTCCCAGTACTCTCAGGTAAGCAACTGCTCCATATGCTTTGTTAGAAGCGTCACAGTAACCATGAACAGAAACGCTTTCTTGAACATTCTTGAACTCCTTGCTTGAACATTGCAGCCATCTTGGTATTTCTATATCTTTCAAATGTGTAAAGCTTTGTCGTATACTAATCCACTCCTTTTCTGTTTCAGGATCTATTTCATCATCCCAAGCACTATGATTTAACCACAACTTCTGAATCAACATCTTTGCAGGTACAATGGCAGGAGCCAGCCATCCCAGTGGGTCAAATAGGCGATGTATGTCAGCCAATATCTTCCTCTTAGTGGTCGCTTTCGTTTTCAGTGTATAATCTAGATGGTAATGTATAGTATCTTTTCCCATGTTCCAGAATAAACCAAGTGTTCGAACTGTACCGTGCAACTTCATATCTATTGCAACTTGTTTACTACGTTGTGATGAATCGAATTGTTTCAGAAATTTTGCGCTGTTTGACGACCACTTCTGCAGCATAAAACCTCCTTTTTGTAAAATATCGCTGACATTTTTGGCTAACTCTACAGCTTTCTCCACCGTATCTTCACCAGAAAGCCTATCATCCATGAAAAAGTCTTCTTTGATTGTTGCAGCTGCAGATGGGTAATCTGAGCCTTCGTCTTCTGCTAACTGGTGGAGAGTCTTGACGGCTAGATACGGTGCCGGAGCACTACCAAAGGTGACTCTTAATAGGCGGTAGTCTTCAATTGGTTCCTTGACATCATGTCGCCAGAGTACACGCCGACAATCTGTATCCACCCTTGTTACTAATATCATTCGATACATCTTTTCGATGTCTGCTCCGAAACAAATAGGCTTCATTCTCCATCTCATTACTAAATTTCTCATATCTTCCTGCAATTGGGGTCCTATAAGTAATTCTTCATTCAGGGATATATTATTATAACCTTTAGACGATGCGTTGAACACCACCCTCACCTTCGTGGTTTCACTACTCTCCTTAAGGACTGGATGATGAGGTAAGTATACTGCTGAATTTTCTATTTCATGTGGTGGAACTTCTTCCATGTGATTCAGATCAATATACTCCTTCATTACTCTCGTGTATTCTGTCCTTAAGTTTTGGTCATTTTCTAAACGACGTTCAAGTTGCATGTATTTTCTTAGTGCTATATCTCTTGTATACCCTTCAGGTGATTTAGAATTTTCGGCCTTAAATGGTAATTTTACCACATATCTTCCTTCTGAATTTCTTGTATATGTTTCTTTATATATTTTCTCACATAATTCTTCATCTTTTGTTAGTTTATTCTTACTGTCTTCTTCTACTTCCCAAAAGGATTTCAACATAACATAACAAACAACATTTCAACACAACATAACAGGCTATGTGTCCACCCTGCTAAGACAGCCCTATTACATAAAAGTGTAATATGCATGGCTCCATTAATCTACAACAAAGTTCCCAAAAATATAAAAAATTTGAACAACAATCGTTTTAAGAGGGCGCTCAAAAGATTGTTGACTGAGAAGTGCTACTATAGTATTAAGGATTTTCTCGAAGACATGACCCTGTAGGATTGACTTTTGTTTTGTAACTAGATGAATGATGCATAATGTAGATTTGTGATGACTTGTAGTTAAATAATAATTTGTACACCACTCAATGGTAAAACATGTTGTGTCCAATCGAAGTTTAAGACCTATATAATAAGCACTTGACTATGTATATTATATGTACACATGTTTTTGCAAATAAATATTATCTTATCTTATCTTATCTTATCTTATCTTAACATATCTTCTATATTCATATGATGATGCATAACAGTAATGTCTTCTGTGGAAGTGCCTTCTTCCACCTTTCCAAAAAGAATCCATCCTAGGCTTGTGTTTTGAGCAGTAGGGGAGCCTAGGGGACCTTTAACCAGACCATCTCTTAATATTGTGTCATATACCTTGACACCTAACAAAAGATCTACTCGCCCTGGTGTATTGTAACTTGGATCGGCCAGGGTGAGCCCTTGTAAATGTGGCCAGGCTTCGATATTGTAGGTGAAATGTCTTGGAGGCAAGTTGGAGGTTATCTTGGTGGGTATTACATATGCCTTCATGAATATGTTGAAATCTTCATCACATCTTGAAAAAAGATCAAACTCAATAACGTGATTTATCTGTGTTTGTATTCCTCCAACTGCTGTAACTGTACCCTTGCTTGACTTTCGTTTCACCTTTAACTTCTGTGCTGCTCTGTCACTAATGAAACTTTCATGAGATCCTTGATCAATTAAGGCGCGCAATACTGTGGGCAATCCATTACTATCTCTTACATAAACCAATGCAGTTGGACTTCTTTGCTACAAAGTGTGAGGATATTGCGACGTCTGAGACCTCATCTTTCTTCTCCTTCTCTTTACCTTCGACATGGCTGTCTTGAGTTTGTGAATTGTCTAATTGCTTGGTACTTCTAGACTCGTGTAGAAACTTTTCCAGGTGGTGTGCCCGGGTATCAGACAATTGTAGCATAGGCGATTATTTCGTACAAACTCACTTCTCTCTGTAGTCTTGAAGCTTTACAAAATCTTTACAATGGCAAAGCTTGTGATCTCCCTTGCACATCATACACGTCTTCACAGGTGCGGTCGCAGAAACATGACAGAGCTTCTCCTTGGTAGCTTTTTCCCTTGTGACGGCTGTAGAACTAGTAGGTGTAGTCGACTCCAATGTACGAAACTTGCACTCCAAAAATATAACGAATTCATTCCAAGTAGGCAGTTTATCAGACTCCTGAGTGTATGAATGCTCCTCCCAATCTTTATGGGTCTCAGAATCTAATTTTTGAACTACCAAAAATATAATGATGGAGTCCCAAGTCTCGGTAGATATGTCCAGATTTTGTAGACTGTGTAAACATTCTGTGGTAGTGTCTAGTAAGGATTTTATCTGGCTTGCAGTCGGTGTCTTAATAGCTTTCTGGTCGGTAAGCCGTTTGAAAAGGGTTTTTACAATCACTCGCTTATTCCCAAAGCGGTGTTTCAATATGTTCCATGCTTGCTCATAATTATTTTCAGTAATTTTCACATTTTTTAACAAAGTTTCCGCTTCACCAATGATACTTGATTTCAAATATTGTAATTTCTGTACCATACTCAACGACGTATTTGTATGGACTAGTGATATAAACAAATCATGATAAGTAGGCCAATCTTCGTATTTACCATTAAACACGGGAAGATGAATTTTAGGTAGTATAACTTCAGTCGGGATTGTACTCACGGTATCTTTAGTTATTAATGTCAATGCAGATAACATATCCTTTAAATCACCGAGTAAACAAGTGTACAAATCTTCAATCACGTAATAATCTTCGTTTACAAAATATGGAATGTTCGTACGTTGTTCTTTCTGTGTACACTTCACAAGTTCTTTATGCGTTCTTTTAAAGGACTGCCAGTACTCTTCTATGCATTGCAACCTAGTTTCAATGTTACCCTTTGTTAATCTTGCTTTAGGGCATTTTTTCAAGTTTACTTGCGCTTTTTGCACTTTCCCAGCAATTTCTTCTAGAATATCCAGTAACTGGGTACTTGTGGTACTCATTTTCGTGAAAGGTAGCCTTTAAACTATATATTTTGACCCAAAAATCACGCAGTTCATCTAATAATATCGTAGTCGTTAAGTTGTGATTTTATAAAACTTTTCAATCTCGGCTATTATGCGCCCGGTTCTTATCGCGCAGAAATGCAGTTCTTTTGTCTTCGAGCGGCCGACGTATTTTTGCAACAATTTACTAATCCGGTTCGTTTGGACCATATGTTGAGTGCAATAAGGTTGTTTTTATCTTGCTACAGAAATTGCAGTAAAAGAGACGTGTGGTAGCTTCAATGGATTTATTTACACTACTTAAGTAAATCAACGATCTAAATGACATGCATACTTATAAGAATGTATAGATGTATCTAATCATCCGAACAGGCGAAATATTAAAATAATTGCTATACCTAAATATAATAGTAATAATACCGAACTTAAGCTTCGCCCTATTTCCTTAATGTCAAGACTTTTCATTTGATATTATTTAAAAGACTGAAATGGTATACAGAAAAAGAAAATATTCTACCACCCTCCACTGTTGGTTTCAGGAAATCTCATTCGTGTTTGGACGCAATTACCCATTTAGTCACAGGTGGGATTCTCTAAAAGTTTGCCTACCTTAGCATGCTTTTTAGACATCGAAAACGCCTATAACAATGTTGCAGTTGATGTAGCCACAGATATGTTGGATCAAATAAATGTGAGATCAAAATTTTGCAATTATATCTGGTCATTTTTAAGTGAGAGATGGTTAAAGATAAAGATGAACAGCAATCAGAACTCAATAATCTCTAGATGGACTAGCAAATGTTTAGCTCAAAGAGACCCTTTGTCACCTCTTATTTTTAATATAATTACTCACAGAGTCGGCCGATTACCTCATAATGTAGTAGTGTCCCAATATGCAGACGATTACGCTCTGTATGTTAAAGAGAGAGATATTCATAGGAGTGAATTGCATATGCAAAGAGCACTTGATATCATAACGTCACGATTAAGGAAATTAGGGCTAGAAATATCTCCCAATAAATCATACTACTGCGTTTTTAGTAGGCGTCGGAGACGTATATCACCTACCTTAAAAGTGGATGGCTGCAATGTACCTTTTTCGGATTGCGTGAGGTACTTAAGAATGTGGTTAGATCAAAGTCTACGATGGGGCAAACATACAAATAAGACTATTGAAAAATGCTGCAAAACTTTTGAATATTTTAAAAGTACTTGCAGGTAGTTGTTACGGAATTCATATGACCCACATGCGAAGGTTATACATCGCACTAATAAGAAGTCGAATAGATTATGGTTGTTTTATATACGATTGCAGTGCAAAAACTCATACAGAAAAGTTAGATAGATTACAAAATCGAGCTCTGAAAGTAATAGGTGGTTTTATTAAATCTTCACCAATCCACGTCATGGAAAGCGAGTTGAATATAATTCCGTTATCACTGAGGAGGTTATACTTAGCATATAAATACTGTTTGAAAATATTTTCTTGGTCAAATAATTCAATTGTTATTATGCTTTCTGATCCATTTGCTCTCTGTAATTAAAGATATTGGGAAAAGAAAAAGAAGCCTTTACTAACAAAAACTTATAGGGATGTAAGCGAGACTAATGTGCATTCTGTTGAGGTTCTTGACATGTTTAACTTAGACACATGGGTTACAAATATTGATATTAAAACTAATGTTTTTACCAGTCTAGACTGCATTGAATACTCTAAAGACGACTTAGAACCTAATCTGTTAAAAAATGGTGTCATTGCAGAATTAAATCATAAGTATCATGAATGGCATAGTACATTCACCGATGAGTCTAAGATTAACCATTGTCAAGGAGCGGGGTTTTATGATTAAATACTGCATTATGAAGCTGGTTTCAAAATTGATTGCGATGTATCTATAATTGCATTGAAACTCATTGCAATACACCAGGCACTAGCTTACGGAATCAAAGTAAACCAGAATAAGATTGTGATCTTTTCGGATAGCAAGGGTGCCTTGCAACATGTGCTTCTGACCGCAAAGGTGCATCGATAGCCTATCCTATATTAGAAGTTATACGTCCTTTTAACAAAAGCGGTAAAGATTTAAAATTGCAATGGGTCCCAGGACATATTGGCTTTAAGTAAACGAGGAAGCTGACCGTATTGCTAAACTGGCAGCAACAGATGGCAATTTAATAAACTATTACCCTGATTACCGGGAATCGGAACGTAAATATAAAAAACTGTGTTAGGATGAATGGAATGAGAAGTTTGAAATTAAATCAATAGATAGGCATATGGTATAAGACCATACAGAGTAAGATTCCTCGTGCACCCTGGTTCGATGATTTAAGATTAGGTCTGGACATTTTCCATCAGCAAAGTTCGCATACTTAATGAAGAAAACGAATTCCCCCAATTGTATTGTCTGCAATACAATTGAAGACATACAACATTTGCTGATGGAATGTGTCCGGAATAAAGATGAACGCGATTTGCTGCTGAGCGAACTTAATCTAAACAAACTGGATATAGGTCTCATTCAAACGATTTTAGCAAGACCGAAATCGGAGGAGGCTATGAAGCTATGTCGTTTGGCTTTGGTGGTTCGGCAGTGAATTGATTCAGTTCATATATCTTATATATTTTTGAATTCTTTTATACTATGTAACGTATGTACCATGTTTAAAAGTACGATGGGATTGGCATATTCTTTAAGGATAAAAACCCCAAATTAAAATAAAGATTAAAAAAAAGAGAGTCTCCAGTGTGTAGCTTTGTAAGCACTGTGGCAAGCGCTGTACCAGCTTTTTTCTTGTGCCTCTGAGCTATACTAGGCGTGCTCTGTAATATCTCTGTAAATTGAGACTTTAAAAATCCGATATAATAATGAAAAACGGCATCGTTAATAGTAGATACTCGATCAGTCTAAATACACTTGTTCTTAAAGTATCCATCATATATTATCTTTTATTTGAGCTGGCAAAAAATTCACTGAGAATCCGACAAGTGCATTCTTCAACATTTTGCCATTGAAATTTTGCAGTTGAAATCTAATAAATGTGTAGAACATACACGATTACCACGTGGAATGTAAAAACTTTTTTTTTAGAACAGTTGCCCTTAAATCCACGTGAATGCGTTGTAAATCTCTATTAGAGCAGTCTGCAAATATGCACACATGTGTGTTGTAAGGTGCTCTTATATAGCCTGGTAATGCTATCAATTGCAACCTGTCAACTTGCACGGATTGATGTCGCACATTTACAGCAATTAAAGGTTCTGGCTGTATTTCTACATCTTGTTGAATTCCTGCAATATTTTGTTCTTGTTCTTGAACCCGAGGTTCAAAAACATCTTGGAGATCTTGTTGAACTTGGGCAACGTTTTGTTCTTGTTCTTGAACCTCTGCGACATTATGGTGTCGTTCTGCCTGCTCTCGCGCAGGTGTTCCGGGTTCTGAAGAGACTTACAAAAGAGCACACAACTCAAACGTATACCTATAACCACCGGTACAGACCGGTACAGACGCACCGGTAAAATAAATAACCGGGGTATGCAAATTATATTTCGTGACCTAATGGGCCTTATCAGCCAGATAACAATGTATAACAAGCGCGCTCCCATACTACCATTAGCAACATTTTTTCGAGACAAATGATGTGTGTATTGAAATGCTGGAACACGCACATAGTGAGGATAGGGTAGATATAGTAAATAATGATAATTCCACACTCGAACAATTAAATATATTTCATCAGAATGTGTGCGGATTCAATAACAAAAAAGATGAGCTAGAACTTTATTTCGAAACTCAGCAAAATAAATTTCATTATCTGTGTATTACCGAACATTTTCTGAATGAAAAGATGATCAATCTTTTAAACCTAAAGGATTATAAAGTAGCAGCATATAGTGCCCGAGTTAATAAGCTAAGGGGAGGTACAATGATTCTGGCTAGAAGGGACAGGAATTGTGCAGAATTAATGATAGCAAAAAAGTTGTACAAAATGGAATCCTTTGAGATTTGCGCTGTGAAAGATTCAACAACTGGTGTCTGTATATGTTGTTGTTATCGGAACCCCATAAATAACAATCTGGTAACATTTATGGATAGACTTGAAAAATTGTTCGAACACCTTTTTAAGTATAATTGCTGCGTCTGTGGTGATTTCAACATTGACCTGTTAACTGATGACGACAAAAAAGTAACTTTATTAACTTATTGACTTGTTTTAACTTTAAAGCTCTTGTACATGCTGTAACTTTTATTAGAAATAGTGCGGAGTCATGCTTAGACAATATACTTACAAATGTTACCTATAACTATGTCACATCCTGCGATGTGAATCACAATGGGTTCTCTGATGGGCATGCAGGCATACTGTGCTGCTTAACTATGCCTAGCACTCATAGTAAGAAACAAAATAACTCTGTAATTTATGTGACCAAAAGATTATTTAATACGTATAATAAAAATAAATTTAGACAATTATTGTTAGAACAGGACTGGAACGGGGATGGTATTAATACTTTTATCGCGAAGATGAATAAGATTTTTAAAACAGCTTTTGAAATGAAAACTAGACGGGTTAATAAGGACCGGCCTATCTTGGCATGGGCAACGAAAGGTATCAAGATATCCAGCTCAATGAAACGCTTTTTGGTGACTGGCAAACATAAAAATACTGATATAAGTGTTATCAATTATAGAAACAGATATATAACTTTATACAGAAATGTAATAAAAAAAGCAAAAAAATTAGCTGTTCAGACTCAAATATCCCGATTTAAAAACATTTCTAGTGATATTTGGAAAGTCATAAATAAACATAGGAATAAAACAAAAAAAAAATACAAAAAAACTTCTTATTCAAGTAGATAATAAAATAATTTCAGAGCCTGTTGAAGTAGCAAATATTTTTGCAAATCAGTTTGCCACAAATTCAAATTTAAACACTAGCTGTAATATCCATAGTGACAGTGCAATAAATATATTACGACAATATGAACCTAGAGTAAAAAATGACATTACGTGGGAACTCACCAGTAATTACGAAATTATCAACGTGATAAAGAATATGAAAAGTAAGTCCTCTAGCGGTTGTGATGGCCTACCTATAACGGTATTCAAAGATAATATAGATATCTTAGCCGAGCCTTTAAAAAACTTTTATAATAGTTGCATGACCGATGGCATTTTTCCGGATCAGTTGAAAATATCTAAAGTCGTTCCTATCCACAAAAAGGGTTCTACACAAGATCCTAAAATGTATAGACCTATTTCTTTGTTGCCGACCATATCCAAGATTTTCGAAAAACTAATAAAGAATAGACTCACAAGACATTTGAACCGGTACAGTGTCTTAAATCATAGACAGTTTGGATTCCAAACTGGCGTAGGTACGCAAGATGCGATTGATACTCTAGTAAAGGATGTTAGGAGTGGACTAAATTCTAGGAAAATGGTAGCTGGCCTCTTCCTTGACTTGAGCTCTGCTTTTGACACGGTAAACCACAACCTACTATTATGTAAGCTAGAACATTATGGTGTCAGAGGGAAAGCCTTGCAACTTCTCACATCATATTTTAAAAACAGAAAAATGTTCGTCGAAGTAAAGCAAGTAATGCCTGAACGAAATAACAACGAAAGAGAGCAGATCATCATTGGTCATAAGCTTTGCGAACATACGTTTAGATCCAAATTCCAGACTATTAGCATAGGAGTTCCCCAGGGATCAATACTTGGTCCAGTATTCTTTATAGTCTTCATTAACGACTTAATACAGCACATTTCGAAAGCCTTAGAAGGACATTCGCGGCTGGTAGTTTTTGCGGATGACACGAACGCCGTAATTACAGCAGATAACATTGACTCCCTCAATATGCGCGTGAGTGGGGCTTTGGAGGCATTTCATAAGTGGTTTGTTATTAACGGGCTCAAGGTGAATGCGACTAAAACCAATTTGATATTGTTTCGTACAACTTCTAGAAATAAGGATAGTCTAAATTGTATACTGGACGGTGAGAAAGTTGACATGGTAGAGGTTGTAAAGTTCTTGGGCGTACATGTTGATTGTCATCTCAACTGGAAACCCGAACTTGAAAGCATAGAAAATTCTATCAGTTCAGCATGCTATGTTTTGAGAAGCCTAAGACATGTTATCGACTTACCGCACCTAAAGAGAGTTTACTTCGCGTTGGTAGAATCTAAGTTTAGATACAGCATTTTATGCTGGGGAGGTAGCTATGAATATAATATTAATAAGGCCTTCGTGTTACAGAAACGGGCAATTCGCACTATCGTCTGTATACGTCAGCAGGAATCATGTAGGAAATATTTTAAAGATTTAAATATCCTCACTGTGCCTTCTTTGTATGTGCTTGTGCTTCTGAAAAACTTTGTAAAATATGTACATGAATTTGAAACCGAAGAGGAAAGGAAGCTTAGGGAAAGTACTAGAAGGAAAGACTTCCAAACAAAATGTATTCCTCATCTTGACATTGTTAAACATGGTACTTGCTACATGTCAGTGAAAATATTTAATAAGCTTCCCGATGACCTTAAAATTATTTTATATAAACGCCACTTTATATCCAAACTAAAGCAGTATTTATTGGAAGGCTGTTTTTATTCTCTAGATGACATGTTGTGAACTAAGTTTTTTTTTTCTTAATTCTTATTGATTGTGACATGTAGATTTGTTATCAGGAATTATTTTTTGTTTTTTGACTATTGCTATTATTGTTTTTTGCCTTTATATAATTTTGATTGACATTTTTTTTGTGACATTTTGGAAATATTGAATATTTTATTTTATTTTACTGACATTTATTTTGCTATTCTTGTTTATATTTTGATCTTTTGTAAAAAAAAAAATGATGATGATTCGGCATGATTTTATTTTGTTCTATTATGTTTTCATTACTGTAAAATTCAACACAATGTAAAAGTTGTTCTGAATAAATAAATAAAAAAAACCTACTATAGAGTTCCATGAAATTCTTTAGAATAACTTACAAAAAACGATAAGGGACCTATACTCTTTATTATACCTAGACGACCTTTTTATAGACTTTGCATTTGAATATCACGCTTCCGAAATACTTTAGAAAGTGACTACAATAATAAAAGTTGTTTATTTTTGTGTGTACTAAATAGTGGTAATAATTTTATCACTGATCGCGGCAATTCAAAAACGACGCCACTTTTACCCAAGGGCCTTTATCAATACGGACATAAAAAAATTATGATATAAAGAACTCACCGCACAGAGCACCACGAGAAACAAACACCGTATCATCACGGCGTTAGAGCGCGCTCCAGGTCTCCTCACATGACATTATATGAGCTTAACTCATTTGTACCTGGAACAACAATTACAAACTCGTAAATATTGTTTTGCTTTGCACAAATTTAAAGACATGATCTTCAACATCATTATCATCTTAAAGTTGTTCCCAGTTGCATCCAAGGCTTTCACCTCTGAGTCAAGTATCTGTACACTCCTTCTCCATACATAAAGCCAAAGGAGCTGTCAGAAGAACAGTTCAAACGTCAAAAGTGCAGATAACTATAAAAATATACAACTTGAAACTGTTTGTGAGTAAATAGTTTCGTGCATCATTTTCGTTTTTCGCGAAAATACCAAGTAACTGAATCACTTAAAGAGTTCGTGTCGAATTTATGAAATACTTATGAAAAGTTCCCGAATGATTTTAGAACATTGATGAAATAGGCGGGTTTTGGTAACAGGAAGTTTTATTGCAGTCAGGATGGTGAAAATTAATCTTTTCTGATTCGTTTTGTGCAAGAATTAAACAATGTGTTTTTTTTTGAGATTCTGTTGTCGAATGTCAGATTCAAGTGCACAGTCGTAGCTGAAGTTGGTTTTGGTTGCAGAAGTGTTGCTAGGACTTTCTGCACTTGAACTGGTAAAAGTTTTAATGGGTTTCTTGGTTAGTGATAATTTGCAATCCAGGCAACATAGAACCCGGGCCTCCAGCTGTCAGTCTATCCCAGTTCCCTTTATTCAAGTCGTGAGTCCATTGGACTAGGGAGTGTTCGGGTGTGTAATGTTTGGTATAATAACATTAAAAAAAACATTTAGTATAACGTTCATTTTATATAATTTTCAATACGTATAATATTATTTTCATATAAAATTCATTTAACCTATTGTTCTTTTGACCATTTATTATTTTTTTTCTAACCTAACCCCATCCAAGTCGAATTGCTCTGAGTCGGGATATTAACCATAATTGATTTGGACCTAACAATATTATGTATTATTTTCATTTTAATTTTAAATCACATTTACTTTTGTAGCAATTAATGGTTATGCGATACTTTGCTAGTACCATAATAGCAGGCGTTTAGGATTGTATCAGATTTTCTAAATTAAATTAAATGTTACTTAAAGATTCTGAATTCTGAGTCTGAAATCTAATCCTGAATTTGTCAAATGTGCATTTAAGGAAATGTTCATTATAATTATCATAAGAAATTAGACAAAGTGAAATTATACCAACAATTCATTATCACAATTGATCGTTATAGCACAGAATAATTAATAGTACTAACGTACAGAAGGATCACTGCGCAAAAAGATTTAATTAATTCCAGTCTTGCTCCGACGCAATACGGTGGAATTCAGCTCGCACAACATTAGGTACCTATAATTTTATTCACCTACTACTTCGTCTCTTTCTATCGCGTACCTCTTATCTCTTCTTACGCCTGTTAGGGTTGCCTTCTTATGAAGAAATGAATATTTGATTACCAGTCCAGTTATGTACCTGTTACTATTTTTCTACTTATGTGAAAATGACAACTTTAAACATACCGACCTAAGTATTAGATCAAAAAAGTATTTTTTTACAATGTCCGCATATTTTAACATAAGACGATAAGCATACTACTACATTTAGTATTCTTTGCTACTACACTTTAGTGTATTTGCTAAATTGAACATACCATTTACCTGTTTAGTTACATGCCGTACGACGCAAACACGAAACGGCTTAAACTAGTCCGAGAGCCAACACCCAAAAATCATGTTGGTAAATTATTTTCATTTGCGCCAGCTAAACCGAATGTGACTCGCTGCGCTTTGAAAGCAGTTCATATTTGAATTTATATTATCGTTAGGAACTCGGTTCTCGGATACTATAAGCTTTGTTGGAACTGTATTTGGTTTCAGTTGTTTGATTGTCCTGATTGCAGAATCTTCAAAATGGTGGGAGCAGACTTCGTAGCTTTTAGCTCTCAAATTTTCTTTGCTTAGTAAGTCCTCTCGTTCTATTAAAATCAGCCACTCTCAGCGCCTAAAATAAAATAGACAAATGGTAGTCAGTACGGAGCAAACACACATGTGCTTATGGTCATTGGTTAGAGTGAAGCAAACGGGGCACTGAAGAGCACAGTCACCGTAGTAGTCGCTCGTCGCCGTCACAGGAACAGTCCCCGTTGCAATCGCCATAGTCCAGTCTCTATACAATGAAAATTTTTCTAAGTGTATGACAATCGCCACGCCGACAAAGGTTAGGTGCGCCAAAAGTAGTACAACTTCAAAAATCATATCTCCTGAGCTAGTAAAAATCACTGGACATACATGGGGGTGGCTCAAATACTCCTCAATATGGGGCGCCAAATTTTTTGGCCAGGAGAGCTGGCCACCCTGTATTGTCAAACTTAACCTTAGCTCTCGGTCTATATACCCGTCAGCCTAGCTAAAGTGCGCCAAAGTATCTAATTATCATGTTCAGGTAAATAATATTAAATATTATGCTATTCATTTGTATACCTATTAAATTTATTACTTCAGCTCTCGGACTATAAACAAAGAATACTAAATATTACCTATAAGCTATAAGGTAGCTTTCGAGCGCGAAGGTTCATATATTATGTAGGTAAGAACTAATAAATGACGGCGTTATGAAGGGACAAACATAAGAAATTAAAAAAATCGAATTGAGACCCTCCTCCTTTTTTGAAGTCGTTTAAAAAGAAGGAACTTGGAACTGCAGAAATTACGTAGGGTAGGTATCGTCAGTGGTAGCTACCTATAGTCAGCGCGCGATGCCCGTCAAGGACACTCGAAACTAGAAAAATACGTCGGGCGGGTGACGGCGAAGTACGTTGACCCCGATGGGTCCGATCCAATAACCCTCCCAATTCAAAAATCTAGCTGGTTCGGTACCTACCTACTTTGTGGTCTACCTATAAAATAAGTAGTTTTTATCTAGATAGGTACGCATTCTGTCCGAACAGTAGTATTGATAGGTTGGGTTATGGGTAGGTAGGTACCTTAAAATTTTAAGATTTATTATTTGGCATAGTTACATTTCAGCATCTTGAAGCGAGAAAAAAGATAAATCCGGTATATTTCTATTCGAATTCAAACAGCCGAACGCCACACAATATCGTCCGTCATATTTTCTTTTCTTGTCCATTCTAACGTAGGTACCTACCTACTTTAAGTAGGCACGATCAAGAGAGAAAAAATATAATGTTTTTATAAAATCCCAGCCGAGCGCGAGCATAGAAAACACCTCAACCGTTCACACGAGCGCGCGCGTGACACTCGACTAATTTTTAAACCAGTCGGCCGGATACTTCGCTGTAGGTATATAACGAATGTACTGCGCGGAGTGAACCACGCCTGGTTATAGTAAACAAAAGTATATTAACCGAAATATTGTCAAGTGAACGTTACATTTTTTGATATTATATCAACCGTTACACACCCGGGGTGTTCTATCTTCCGGTTTTTTTTTATATCACTGTGGTAGCAGACAAGCACACGGCCCACTTGATGGAAAGTGGTTACCGTGGTCCATGGACGAGAGCAACACCGGAGGAGATTGGTTGCCAATTGTTGGTCTCCAGTCCAAGACTCTTCCATTCTAAGTGCATCCATCGCTGTTTGTTAATTTGAAACTAGCAAATTCATTGTTTTAATTCTAATAAATAATGAATGAACAGAAAAATATCGCTCATTAAAACCGATATTCAATCCTGTCGCTTTATGCTATTCATACAGATTCTTATAAACTGATATATCGAAAACCTATAAAATATTCCTTGGCAGAAATAATTTTAATATATTTTTTACATTTGAGAATCTCATAATTTTAGTCCAACACAGACATTGTAAAAAAGACAATCATAAACAAGATCAAAAACACTTCAACCCCGCGTAAGTTCTGGAGCTCAAGAGCCTAAGCTTTGTTTAAAGTGTGGGCTTGGGTAATCAAGATACCGATGACACATTGAGGTATGTCACTGCTCAGCCACATAAACTGTAGCTTGTATAAGGAGGAGCTATAAGCATATAGGCAGATTGGAATAGGCCTGGTTCGGATTTGTAGGTACGTTTTACCTGTCATAAACCCGGTATGCCGTTCTCTGCAGTTGCCAATCATGTTGTTGTTTTTCACAAGCTGTGTGTGTATTTGAAATTGGAAAAAAGCGCTATCCCTTGACATACACGTCAAAAGTTTACTTGTCGTTATTTGCTACTACAATAAAATGCAGTGTTGCAACAAAATTTGATACACATAAGCCAGTTACAAAATCATCATCGCAAACTTGTACTTTGAATGCAAATACCTTCTAGGTAATTTAATGGAGCACTTCTATAGATTGAAGCCGTGTCGTACCTGGCCTGACATTTTTGCACGACTGCTTAAAAAGAGAACGTAATATTTACAGTTCCAGGTCAATATGATGTCACCTATAAGGAGTTAGGAGATCGTGCCCTTTACGTAATCAAATGAACTATCTCTTAACTCCAGTAATTTAGCTCACTTGAATAAGTTAAGGGGAGTACTAGTAATTTTGGTTACTAAAATTTAAAGAAAAAACCTCATTTGATGGTGGGCTAAACGCAAAGTTACAGGAAATAAGGGTTATCAGACAGATTACAAATCCTCAGTTAAACTAAGGACCCAAGATTGTAGGAAGGAGGTTTATAAGAATTAGTTAAGAATTTCAATTTGTTATGGTGTTGCCGGGAATTGAGGTGATCACTCGCTTGTTGCTAGATGACACCATTTCTCTGCTCTTGCTGTTGTGTGTTGTGCTGGTATAAGAAACAGAGTAGGAAAGAAGGTGTGTTGTACATGCATTTATTTATTTAGATATCAACAATGCCACATCCGTTGTAGCCTTATTGATAGCCTTCTATTATTTTTGCCCTTCGAAAACGTATGCGGTAAAAGTATTGCGGAATACATGTATGTTTTGTAACTTCGAGGTTGAAGAAACTTTACATAAAGGTACGATGCGATCAAGGAAATTTCGTAGCGAAATATTGAGTCACAGGGAAGCGCTGAACGAGTTATCTGTCTATCCTTCTAAACTATATCTAATCAAACTATAGGCGTGAAAAGGTCTTTAGGTAAGTACACAGTGAAACGAGAGAATTTTGTTGAAAAAAAATATAATAGTATTAACTAGTTGGACTTGCACACGAAGAGTTTAAAATTATCATTAAAAATAGATTTAACATATTTATAAAAGAAACAAGAAAAGTAGATTGTTAACCAAGGGTGGAAAGTGACCTAGTTCACCCGAAATATTTTGGCGCGCGAACCAAGTGAGAGCGCCAATAGTTCGAGGGTGAAACGGGCAATTTCACCCGAGTTAAACACTGTACTTTTCATTTCGAATATAAAGAAAGTAAAAATAGTAGTTTTTATTATTTTATTGTCTGTCCGCCACTTCATAAAATCATTATATATTTTAAGTACCTTTATTTTGAAATTCCTGGCAAAAAATCTACTTTTTAGGTGTGCTTGAACTCAGTTTTAAATGAATATTCGTAATTATCCTCTCACGAAGTGGTAGTGGGGCGACCGGAGTGCATTGCATGCCCGACCACCAAGCAAGCTACTGATGTGGACGAAATAACCATCCGCTACGTGTGTTTGACGTCACTTTTGAATGCTACGGAAGCTACGAGACCGTCGCGTCGGCTACGTAGGTAATTCCCGATCATAACACACATTGGCTACGCTTGCAAGATACAATTATTTCCTTATTCTCATAGCATAACAGGTCAACAGATACGCTGCGGCTGTGTTTTAAATTGTTTATAACTAAATCACCGAGAGGATATTCTATTAATAAATTCAGACAAGTAGACTTATCATACAGATTGTGTTACGTACTCGGATATATTAAGTAACCTTTTTACCAACGATGTCTGGCACACAGCGTACTGAAACTAAATCTAAGAAAAAGTCTCCCACCTTGTGTCAAGCGCAGTCCGAACCAGATATTAATACAGCTGTAGGGTTGAGCGACAAAGCATCGGATAGACACAAGCGGCCCAGATTAGAACAGTCGCCGAATAGTGACGTAGACCAAGGCAATGCGGTGTCGGTTATGATTGAGAATCAAACTTCCTTAATAACAAAATTGTTGGCTGATGTTGGCGACATTAAGGCACAAAACATAAAAATACAACAATCTAACGTTGAGATTGAGCGATCCATGTCCTTTATGAACGATAAATTTGAGAAACTGAAAAAGGAGGTGGAGGAGTTAAGGAAGGAACGCCTGGAACAGCGGGCTTACATAGAAACTCTTGAGAAAAAGGTACAGGACTTACAATATAAAACACGTTCATCTGGAATCGAGATTAGAAATATACCTTTATTGGAAAACGAGAGTACTTCTAGTCTAATTAAAACCGTCTGTAGCATGACCAAATTAGTGGGAATGCCTATAGCTATGACCGAGCTTCGTGATGTTTATCGTCTTCCTGGCAAGCCCTCTCCCATAAATAATGCTCGCCCGATCATAGCTGAGTTTTCAACGGTACGGGCTAAACAAAATATTCTATCAGCAATCCGGATTTATAATAATAATATAACATCAAAAGAAGAGAAGCTGAACACGGAAAGCATCGGAATTCCTGGGAGGCGTCAAGCTGTTTACGTCGCTGAACAGCTCTCTCCCAGCTCCAAGAAGCTATTTCATTTGGCTCGGGAATTCGCCAAGAACAACCACTTTACCTTCTGTTGGATTACAAATGGTAATATATTCCTTCGTAAGAAGGTGGGCGATAGGCAGGTGTTGATAAGCTCTGAAAAATGTCTGCAAGAACTTGCTAATAATTCCATGTGACTAGTATTATGGCATTTTTGCCTTACTGTATTTCATAATCATGTACTTATAGCTACTTTTCTACCGTTTAAAAATGTTTATACTCCTCATCACAATCAATTTACCCTACTATATACAACACATTACTCTAACACATATTATACATGCACTTCTCAAAATAAGGTTTTTGATTATACTGTTAATCTTTGTATGAGCTCAAGTATAATCAATATTATCTCTGAACGAAAAATTCCATCCTATTTGTTATTAATAATTCCCCTTTCATATATTTGTACAATTCTTATGAAAGATCTTACAATTTCCAATGGCTTCAATTAATATAATAAATAATGAATTAGATAATCCTGATTCCACATGCTCTTTTGCCTGTGACCCGGAGGACTGCCTGAGATATATTCAGGTTGCTGAATCCAACATAACACTGCTGCATATGAATATCTGCAGCGTAAATAAGAATATTAATGCTTTACGAGCACTAATATGTTCAACTAATATTGATTTTGATATCCTAGTGCTCACGGAGTGCTGGTTGAGCAAGGTCAACAACCTGCCTGTCCTACCGGGTTATCAGTCGCAAGCTACTAATAACAATAGTAACCAAAATGATGGTATAATAATTTATGCTAAAGAAGGGCTGAACGTTTCAGTCCGGGAACCATTCTTCGCCTATGCCTCTTGTCTTATATGTGAAGTGGGTGAGAAGATTGCTGTAGTGGCGATATATCGTTCTCCCTCATTTTCATCAATTCAACACATGGACGGATTCTCTGTAAGCCTCAATAGTATCTATAGGGAGCTAGCACACTATTCTAATATAATTCTTGTAGGGGATATTAATATTAACATTATTCAGGGTTCAAAGGATAACTACGCTCTTGATTATCTCTTTTTAAATGCTTCCCATGGCCTCCTGCCTACGCATCAACTTCCAACTAGACTTGAAAACTGTCTGGACCATTGTTTCCTAAAAACTAAATTAAATTCTACAACCTTGGTCCTGGATTCGCATATTACGGACCATAGGCCCATTATTCTTAGTTTAACTAATGCTAACCTAGCTCGTTCAAAAGTTGGTAGTACCGTAATACACCAGGATCTCGAATCTATTACTAAGGGCATAGAAACTATGGACTTTTCAGAAATCTATAAAATAAAGAATCCTAACATAGCTATGAATGCGCTTGTGTCCTCAATGTCAGATCTAGTAGCTAAAAATACCAAGGAAATATATATTACGCGGAAACAGCGTATTCTAAAAAAATGGATTACCCCTGGCCTACTGAAATGTATGCGGCATCGTGACAAATTGCATAAAAAGTCAAATAATTCTCCGGATGACTTAATACTGAATATTACGTACAAGCGATACCGAAACTTCTGCAATGCCTTATTACGTAAACTAAAAATTGCATTTGAAAAACGTGAGCTGGAGAAATCAAAAAATAATCCTAAAGCCATGTGGAGGACAATCAGAGATATCACTAGTACCGGTAAGTCACGCTCATGCCCTCGTGAACTACTAAAGTTAGGTGATTGCCCTATAACAGCAGTTAATCAGATTTGTTCCTACTTTACCAATATAGGCAGTAATATGGCAGCCAAAATAGTCACTGACATAAATAAAACCTCATGTGACCGTGACACTATTCCTGTCAGCGATGGCCACTCTCCACCATTAAATTCTCTTGTCATAGAACCCATCAACGAGAATGATGTATACTTCATCATACATCAACTTCGTAGTGATTCTGCCGTTGGTTGGGATGGTATATCGTCTACCCTACTCAAAATGTGTAGTAATGTATTGGTACCTCTTTTAACTCTCATTTTTAATCTCTGTGTTCAAGAGGGTATTTTCCCCGATTGTCTCAAGAAAGCTGTTGTCCATCCTGTTCATAAGGGTGGGAGCAGAGACTGTGTTGACAATTATAGACCCATTTCGGTATTGCCATCACTCTCAAAAGTTCTAGAAAAGATTCTAAATAAAAATCTAAAAAGCTTTCTACACAAAAATCTAATTTTACCCGACAACCAATATGGCTTCCGAAATGGTGTTTCATCAGAAGATGCTCTTTTGGATTTGACTCAAACGGTTGCCAGGACCCTTGACAACAGAACAAGATGTCTTGGCATTTTCCTTGACTTATCTAAGGCTTTCGACACAGTCTCTGTTCCAAGACTCTTGGCTAAGCTCGAAAACATTGGAGTGAGAGGGATAGCCTTGGATATCTTTAGGGATTATTTAAGTAACCGCACCCAAAGAGTCAAGGTGGCCTCTACATATAGCAATGAACAAACTGTATCTTTTGGGGTACCTCAGGGTAGTATTTTGGGCCCGACGCTTTTCTTAATCTATATGAACGATCTCTGCAAAATGACCCTCCCTGGGTGTAAGATCTATTCCTATGCAGATGACACTTCAATTCTTGTTAGTGGTGTCACCTGGCAAGCCGTAAAGGACAAGGCCGAATACGCCCTATCCACAATCATGTGTTGGCTTAATAAGAATTTACTATCATTAAACTTAAACAAAACTTCTTTCATTCCGTTTTCTATCAGTCAGATTACTCAGCCTCCTAACACCTTTAGTATTGTTGCTCACTCCTGTAACAATACCCTTTCTCAGTGCTCATGTATGGCAATAAATCGAACTGAATGCGTGAAGTATCTAGGGTTACACATAGATAATGGGCTTAAATGGAAACTTCACATTGATACTCTTGCCTTGCGAGTGATCCGCCTTATTCGTTTTTTCAGGTCTCTCAGAGATTCTGCAAACTTCGATACATTAAAATTAGTTTACTTATCACTTTGCCAATCAATAATCTCCTACGGCATCACGGTTTGGGGTGGAGCGGGTATCACGCATTTCTTGAAGGCCGAAAGAGCACAGAGAGCTGTCCTCAAAACTATGCTGCGTAAACCCTGTCTATACTCTACAACCAGTGTCTACGCTGACTGTAGAGTTCTCACCGTACGTCAATTATATATCCTAAAATCAGTCCTTCGTATTCACGGAAAAATCCCCCCTTCTAACCCTAGAAGACGTATTGATATCATCTCTGCTGTTCCACATAAAACCACCTTCGCTGAGCACCAAAACTTTGTTCTGAGTTTATTAATATATAAAAAAATTCACAAGAAGCTCAATATATTAGATCTTAACAATTTCACACTTAAAGCTAAAATAACAGATTGGCTTTTGCATCTGGATTTTGACAGCACGGAATTTTTACTTACTTTTATCAATTAATCTAACTGATCACTGTTTCCTAAAATACAGGCTTTAGCCTAGTTTAGGTAACAGGAGGGCACGCCGTCATTGCGGCGGTAAGGCCCATCATGGGGGAGTGGCTAGAGAGGCCACACGGGAGCCTCTCGTACCGTCAGACGCAGATGATAACCGGGCACGGTTACTTCGGGCGGTATCTGCATCTGATGGGTATTGAGCCAACGCCCGAGTGCCATCACTGCGACGCGAGCGTGGACTCGGGGCTGCACACGCTCACCGAGTGTCCGGCGTTTGAGACGCCGAGGCGGGAGCTTGTGCAGGCCCTGGGGGTGAGAGTGCTCACGCTCTCCACCCTGCTCGCGGCGATGGTCCGCTGCGCGGATGCGTGGGCGGCCAGCGCCTCTTTCTGCGAGCAGGTCATGCTCGCGAAGGAGACAGCAGAGCGGGCGCGGCGCGGTGAGCGAGAAAGACTCGCTGACATCGCTGCTCGCGCCCGAAGGCGGCTCGGGCGTCGGAGGGCGCTTACAGACCTCCGCCCCCCATGAGCGCGGGCCTGAGGGTGACGGGTGGAGCCACCCGTCACCCTAGCAGAAGCAGGCCACGGCGGCGGCGTGCATCGTAGGACGATGCGCGCCTCCCCACACCGGGGTTGAGTCGGGGACGGCGTGGTCCCCACCTCCCGAGGAGGGCCAGACCGAAAGGGATGGCCCTGGGTCAGCCGGGGTGCGAGGGATATGCCGCAAGGCAACCTCACCTTCGGCCTAGCACCACGACCCACAGACGGCGTGCGGTTTAGTCGGTTCGAGTCCGACATAACCTTCCCCTCCGGCTCCGGAGGGGCGGGTATCCGTGGGGATTTCCCGCACGTAAAAAAAAAAAAAAAAAAAAAAAAAAAAAAAAAAAAAAGTTTAGGTAACAGGGTCTATATTTTCTTGTACCTACTATATCCTTGATTGTTAATTAACTGCAATTGATCAAATTGTAAATCTTTTGTCCCTTTTTTTTTTCTTTTCTACTGTATGCATGCAAAATGTTATAAGTGCCAAGCAGTTTTTTATGAAAGATTTTTAATGTGCCTAATTGTACCAATTAGCGTAAAAATAAATAAGCAACTTGCATAAAAAAAGAAAAAAAAAGTGCATGGCGAACCGTATTAAGCCCAGTTAAAAATTGTATTATGCCTAGTCATAAGTAGAACTACATTGTGAACAATTTTAAATAAAAAAATAAAAAAAAAATATTATTAAACAAAACCGAGATTTTTCATATCGGCACAGCCTACAGAGTTAGTGTCCCACCAAAGTAAAAAGTAGTTTTAAAACTTTAATAAAAATTTAATAAAAAAATTTAAAATCCCCGTCCCATAAAAAAAAACCTCCAATAAGTTGAAAATAAATTTTAGTTAGTCCATTAACTTTGATACACCTAGTAATATTTTGATTCTAGTGTTACCATGTCGAGGGAACCTTGGGTCGTTCCGATGAGTAAGTGCTTTGCCAGTGCGGCGATGTGCTCTGCGTAAATTAGGTATTTTCCCCACTTTTACACCCAGATTTTTTTTACAGCCCAACCGATATCCATTGAACTTATTATTTTGTAATGTGCTCGTGATGCTCTTTCGTTTGGGACCCAACTCGTGTATATTTTCAGACATTCGGTTATTTTTCCCCTGGGGCAATTTGCTATACGAGGAAGTCGCGGTGAAGTAGAGATGGCGCTCATACTTCCACGAGCTGCTGAATAAGTACATTAAGAGGTGCACAGCCACCAGACCTCCCTCCAAATCAAGGACTAGTGCCACCGATAACGCTTGCAGAAGTTAGAACTGCCATTCGACGCATGAGGAACCGGAAAGCTGTCGGACCCGACGATGTCCCCATAGAGGCTTGGAAGGCAATGGGTGCTCGTGGTGTGGGCATCCTGATAAATCTTTATAACCGCGTACTCTTCACCGGTAAGATCCCAAACCAGTGGAGGCTGAGTATCATTACGCCAGTCTTCCAGGGCAAGGGATCGGTGCAGGAGTGTGGTAGCTACCGTGGTATAAAGATAATGTCCCACACGATGAAGCTCTATGAGAGGATAATCGACACTCGGATCCGAGAGGAGAGTGCACTCTCGGAGTGGCAGTATGGGTTTCGTCCAGGGCACGGAACCATGGACCCGGTGTTCGCCCTTAGGATTATTGCGGAGAAATATCCGAAGAATATGCCCCTGCACTGCCTATTCCTAGACATGCAGAAGGCCTTCGACTGTGTTCCTCGCGCGGTGATCTGATGGGCATTGCAGTCCAAGGGAATCCCAGAGGCCTACATTGACACCATATAAGACATGTACAACGATTCCGGTTCCGTGGTTTGGTCCGCTTTTGGCGACACAAAAAGCTTACACATCACCGTCGGTTATTCAGCTATTATATTGGACGTTTTGTCGGTCAGCATCAGAGACTCACATGAGCAGCCTCCATGGTTGCTCATGTATGCTGAGGAAATTGCGTTGATGGACGCGGACAGGAACAGATTGGTGCGACGTGTGAAAGTGTGGAAGAAGACGCTTGAGAACGGCGGTCTGAAGTTAAATGTGTCGAAGACAGAATACTTGGCGCTTAACTCAACAGATCCCACACCCGTCCGCATGGGCGCTGACTTGGTCGAGCGCACGGACTAGGTTAAGTACCTGGGATCTGTACTTCATGTGACTTGTGACATTCGACTGAGACGTCAAGGCACGTATTGTTGCCGCGTGGGCCAAATGGTGGGAAAATCCTAAAGTGCCAGTCAGGTTGAAGGGGTAGGTCTATAAGACGATCATTAGGCCTGTCCTTTTATACGGCTGTGAGGCATGGCCACTGTTGGAGCGACACAAGCAGGAGCTGCGTATCACGGAGATAAAAATGCTGCTATGGATGTGTGGAGTCATGTGTAAAGATCGCGTGAGGAACTCGCGCATCCGCGGCAGCCTTCATGACCGGCATATCGTAAATAAAATGCAGGAGAGTCGCCTGCGCTAGAGTGGCCACGTCTTGTGGCAACAGCCAGGCTACTCGGATACCAAGTGCCTGGCAATGGCGCCCCAGCCAGGCCAAGGTAGAAGGGGTAGGCCCAAAAAGTCCTGGCTTGACTTCGTGCAGATGGCCTCACTACCATAGACGCCCAAGATCGTGCGAAGTGGAGGAGGAAGAGCCGGAAAGCGGACCCTGAGCTCCGAGGGCATCTCGGCCTCGGATGCAATCAGGAAAACATCTAAATGTCGATTATGATGATGATTATGACTTTCAACGGGTCAACCGATTTTCATAAAAAAATTCTAAGAACACTCGCACATGAGTCACCTCTAATATAAAAAAAACTAAATTGAAATCGCTTCATCCGTTCGGGAGCCATGATCCCACAGACAGACAGACACGTCAAACTTATAACACCCCACTTATTGCGTCGGGTCGGGGAACTGCCAACGCGACACTGTCACGTTCCAGTCCGCTTAGTTCAAGAAGAAATATATTTTATAATTCACACTAGCTGTTTTGTATATTCACATGACCGCAGCTTTTTTTATTTTAATTGATATTTTTCATTATTATTTTTTTTTTTCATAGCAAATAACGTATCAAAATTTAGTCCTATTTTGAAAGTTCATTCCCGCCCTAGGGAGGGAAGCAGTTACTATGAGTCTTTTCCACTTTCCGAGAATGAGAAATGAAAAGGTTATTTTTTGTTATTAGCTCTACAGCTTTAACTATTGCTATTTATGAGATACAATCCAAATACAGAAGGCTGTTACTATTTCAGTTAAAGCAGTTGATTAGTCTTTGCATTCAGGAGTAATAGACAATCAAAAAATTGAATAACCCAAAAGTTTAGCTGCGTTGCAGTTAAGCTATAAAAGTAACCTTTTTTTATTGTTTACATTTCTTTACTGTTTCGATTTTGTAGGAGAGACTGTCTTCTGTCCTCCGAACTCCGAGTTGAAAGCTCGTCCCAGAGCCCCATCGTTCCTTAGGCTCGAAGGCCTAAAAAAACTCTCCAAAAAGAATTTATAACATTGAAACTGATTAACTTCATATGTTTTTTTACCATAGAGAACATGGTAATTCTCCGAACAGTTTCCGAAATTTCCTAAAAGTCCCGTCAAAAAACTATAAACCCGAACTGCTCAGTGAAGGTTTTACGTTGAAATGTCCCGTGCGATTCTTTTGTAGAGGTGATATATTGAAACCTAGAGAGGATTTAACTAACGAACGTAATTACGAGCAACTAAACAATGTTATTCATGTTTTGGTCACTGGTTGAACCCATTTAGTTTGATCTCATGATCGATCAAACAGATTTTACAGGCGAAATTCCTTTCATGTGTAATCACATTTTACTCAATGAAATTAATTACATAATTTGTACTAGCGCATCCACGATCAGTTTAAGTCTATTTATTTAGGTATTGGATAGATTCAGGTGTGGGTCGGTGGCTCAGTGGTCAGAGCATTCCTCCTGTAAGGGAAAGATCGTGGGTTCGATTCCCACCTGAGCATTCACTTTGTCCTATCTTAATCGATTATTTAGGTATTGTTTAATGATTTTTTCATTGCCTATTGTTTTATGAATTTAATAATTTTATTATTAATGATAATTATAATTAATTGTAAATGATAATTTTAATTAATTGATCACTTAAATAAAATGTATACTGTTGTTCTAATAATTTAATGATCAATTTAAGTCTATTTATTTTGATATTGTTTAATGATATATTTAGATTGACTATTATTTATGACTTTGAAAATTTTATTATTAATGATAATTAAATAAATTCTAAATGGTCAATTTAATTAATTGTGTGTAATGCATGTTTATTTTCATGAATACTGGTGCATGCCGCAAGGCCAAATATAGTGATACTTGTAAGAAACAACTTTGTACCAACCCTTTACCTGTATTTGCAATATAAATAAATAAATAAATAAGTATTACTTACAATGAACACGAATTTACAAAAAAGTATCTTTGTTTATTTCATATAATTTATAAAATTCATACAATTCATTCCATCATACAGCTCATACCATCATACAATTTATACAATTCATTCAATTCATACGATCCATACAATTCATACCATCATACAATTTATACAATTCATACGATCCATACAATCCATACAATTCATACAATCCACACAATTCATGCAATTCATACATAATGATTTATGACTAGAACTTCGATGACTGTCGACAGTTCTTCGCGGAACGGTTCTTCCCAAATCTATAGTGTGTGTGCACTCCTTTATTGTTAAAGAAAACCGCTGTTTTTATAATCTATGAAATTTCGTAGGTATCGCCCTTTGTTCCAAACATACAACGCCGCCAACTTGAGTGTTAGGGTTGTCACTTTGTCAATGAAAATAAAACAATCCTATAAAACGTTTAGAATGCCTATTTATTTTTAACCCCCCACGCGAAAAGGACGGGTTGTCATGATAATAATATTTGTTTAAAATTAAAAAATAATAATAATTCTTCCCATTGTTCTAGTGTACATATTTGTTCATATTAGTTCACATATTAGTACTTGGGTGAACAAAAGCAAAACGGTGGATTTTTGGCGCCAGAATGTATTTTGTCAAGTTTTTTTTCGCTCTAATTTATCAATAAGGTTAGTAGGTAGGGTATCAAAATAAGGTGAAATTAGAAGGCTCTTACATAATACCTCCTGAGGGTGTCAAAACTGTTCAACTAGGGACTACACTTTGTAATGGCGGCCACTATTTTATGGACTGCACCCCAGCTTACCATTAAGCGGGGAGCAGTCAATTTGGTAACCTAAATATTTAAAGCAATTTAAACAAATTATTTATTTTAATTTTTTTATTTATTTATTTACTCTTGAAGACGGCTTACAGACTAATAACAAATTTTACTAACAACAATGTGTATCAATATTGCTAACAACAAGCATCCATAGCTAAATAACAGTATACGACGACAACGAATACGGTGGTAATATGGTGGTAATGTGCACTACTACTAAGGTGTTTATGCTATAGCGAGCTTAGAATCGTAGATTGTCTTGCATGCAAATCTTAAGGTAAGAGATTGACAAACATTACACTTATCTAACAGTTTGAGTACTTTGAGTGGCGCCTCCCGCATCATCAACAAAGAAAGGTTTTGCTAAAAGCTGCCGGACTCTGCTGGCCTTAGTGCTGAAAAGATCGCATTGCAATGAATCGGGAAGTTCATTGAAGCCGCATGCACTCCGCAGCGCATAGGAGTTGCGCCTGTAATTGGTTGTCGCAAATGGTACATTGAGCAACGGTCGCCGCCTAAGCCCAAGTTGGTTTGTACGCAATCCTATTTATGATAGTAGCTCGGTTGAGTCAATTGTACCATTTGCGATGTTTTTTAGAAAACATATGTCACTTATATAGCGCCTACGTTCAAGTGGGAGGAAGTGGTATCGTCTGCAACGATGACTGTAATCGCGTGAATATTGCTGTGTCTTATAGTCCAAGTAACGAAGAAACTTCCTCTGAATACCCTCAATACGTGACTTGGAGTCTTCGTATTGAGGGTTCCAGACTTGGTAGTCATGTTCCAAGTTACTGCGAACAAAGGAACAATACATCACTTTCACCGGTTTGATGGTACGGAAATCGGTTGCTGTTCGCATTATAAAACCCAGAGCTTTTGACGCTTTACTATGTGATCTATGTGCCGGTAGTAACTTAGCTTACTGTCTTGTATGATTCCTAGATCTCGAACACTATCGACCCTGCTGATAAGTTGTTTACCAAGTGTGTATCCCGAACCAATTGTGGACTTTTTACGAGAGAATATGATGTGATGGCACTTTATACATTAAGCTGGAGTCTGTTGCGGGTGCAGTATGTTTCAAATCTGTTAAGGTCTGCCTGTAATTCGTATATGTCAAATGTGTTCTTTACTTTTTTGTGAATTTTCATATCATCCGCGTAAAGCAGGATGTATGAATGTTTGAAGCAACTCCTGATGTCAGCGATAAAAATTATAAACAAAAGAGGTCCCAGAATAGACCTCTGTGGGACGCCTGAGGGGATGGAAGTCCAAGCAGACGTGTAACCCTGGAGGACCATCGCCTGTGTCCGATTTTCTATATATAGAGGTAAACCACCGATACAAGTCACCATGTATTCCCGCTGCCAGTAATTTTTGTAATAATAGCCGGTGATCTATTCTGTCAAAACACTTACTATAGTCTTTTTTTTCCTAGCTGCGCCCTGAGCAAGTTGTACTGCTCGACAAGGCGCAGCGTCGACCGCATGAGCCGGTCCTCCTCCGGCTTCATGGCCCCAGTCTGGGCCAAAGCGAGTCCTTTAAGGGCCTCCATTACCTCGGTGGAGGTGTTGTCGCCGGCACAAGGCAGGGGCGCCGCCGAGGTGTAGGAACTCGGCGGCGCCATGACACCCTTCGGGACTGGGGCCGGGGCACGCGTTTCGGGGGCAGTCCTTTTGCCACCCCACGTCTTGCGGCGGCTGAGCGCCACAAATATGGGCAGGGGAGAACGATTTTCTCCCTGACCGCTGCTGGTCGTGGACGAGTCGGTCATGCTGACCTCCTCGTCCGGCTCTTATGACTAGGTCCCTCTTTCCACCAGCTTTCCGGGACTGGCTACCCTTCGGGCCGGGCCCCCTGGCATCAGTGGCAATGGCGGTGTCGGGTTGCTCCGACACCGTTTTGGACGCGACTTCCGCGTCGTGGTGCTGCGCGGCCTCCGCACAGACTATTTCGCTAGGTTGGGTTTGGGTTTTTATAATGTTCAGATCTTCCATAGTGTCCCACGAGTAGAACCGTTCAGATTACACTTCCTGGGTGACGGCCATTCCAGGAAGCGGGGTACATACTGTGGAGGTCCCCAGGTATCCACAGGTTTTAAACTACTTCGCTGTCGGGTTTTCAGACTTTTCCTTGTCGTGGGCTGGCCAATTAAGGCAAGCATAGCATGAAGACAAAAAGTCCCCGGGAAGTGGAGAAAAATTTGTTTTTCCCTCCGTTTTTGCCCCTTTAGCTAGCACGGCGTCGAGGAAAGACTAGTTTCTCGCCGGGGACGTTTCTCCACTCAATGCTACCAATATACTAGCCAGTGCGCAGAAAGAGCGGGCTGAGCTCTGTAGGCGGCAGGGGGGAGCTTTGCCGGGGGAGCCCATGACCCGTACAGCGCGGCCATGAGGGGATAGAAGGGAATGAGAAAGCAGACCATCTAGCCAGACAAGGATCTGCAAAAATACCCATAGGTCCAGAACCATTTGTTGGACTCCCTGAAGCCACACTAAAGAGGGCTATTTCAGAACAGGCCAAGAAAAGGCAGCTCAAAGAATGAAAGACCAGACCAGGCCTAACACATTCGAAAGAATTCATAAGTAATGAATTAGGAAGGCTGAGAAATAAAATAATTAATCTCAGCAGGGACAAAATCCGAAAAATAATAGGAGCGTTCACTGGCCACTACTGCACAAAGTACACCTTGAGTAAGATTGGTATCATGAACGACGCAAAATGCAGACACTGCGGGGAGGGCGATGAAACGATGAAACACATACTGTGCGAGTGCCACGCCTTAGGAAGACATCGTATGGATCTTCTCGGGAAGGGCTTTCCAAAACCAGAGGATTACAGGCATCTACAAATAAGAGGAATAAGCACCCTAATAGAGAGGGCTATCCCTCCTCAAACGTAGGGGCCAGGTTGGGGTTGACACAAAGGATCCAATAGGGTCGAAGTGCCCGCGATAGCTCCAGAGCACGCACCCCAGTAACATACGATAAGATAAGATCATTACAGGATTAACCTAATACAATGGCAGAAGGAAACTAAATAATAAATAACAGCTTACAATATCTAACAATAAAACTTAAACTAATTTGATACACATAATTGAGTAAACATAGCCTCCGTGAACTCACTACACGTACAAGAAAACAAATCTACCCTTTGAGATACCTTGTTGAGCACACGCAACGTTCGCGTCAGCGGTGCTAGCTGTAGGAGGTTAGTACGAGCACACGGCACCGAGAATAGTGGCGGTCGCCTCCGTCGTCCTATGTACTCGTCCGGGACGCACAGAGAGGTCGTCTGCAATACTGCCTGATTATTTATCAGCCCCCTCAAGACTTTCACCACATATGTGGCTGACGCCACTTCTCGTCTCACCTCAAGCCTACAGTAACCCACCATACCCAGAACAAACAAAGTAGGATACAATAACGGATATCCTGGGTATAACCCCATATATCCTTAGATATAGGAACCTAATAAATTTGTTCTGGATACGCTCCAGCATGACTATATACCTATCCTCATGTGGGGACCAGATAACGGAATTACCCTCCAGGTGGCTTCTTCAAATTAAATCCGCTTAAATGTGAATTTTTACGTACTGAAATAATTTATTTAGGCCATAAAATAACTTCGAATGGCACGGGTGATTCTTAGAAAGTGAGGATAAAATGTGTCCAGTGCCAATACTTCTTCGTAATAAAAGCGTAATTGATAGCGACAAATATTTAAGATACTTTAACTACCGGCAAAACTATTAACATCCTAAAAAAAAACTTTAAACGTAGTTTAGTTCCAAATTTAAGCCAAAATGTGCTTCAAACGTCATTATCTTCGCATGTCCCACAAGGCTGCGTGTGGACATTTTGTCGGAAAAAAAAACTAACAAACCTAAACGTCTTATTTTTATATGCCAAAACGTCCTCAAATTATCAAACTCTATAATTTTTAATACAGAAAAATAACGCATTTAAAGTTTGTCATAAAAAAAAAAACATTATACGCAGCAAGGATTGATTCAAATAATTCTCGACGGTCTTCCAATTCGTTGAGTTTTCAAGCCTCGATACGTTCCTCCCGCACCTCCCTCAGTCGGACTGTGCGCTTTAGGCCGAGTGGACGTGTTGTGTTTGTCGATCAGGTAATATTTGGTTCTCACAAATTTGTTATCTGATAAGTCATTACATTTTTACTGTCTATTGTTGCAAATAATTGTCACATTAATCATATTATTTGCTAATATTATGTATTGAAAGTGAACTTATTCATATCAATGTGTTTTAAAACAGAATTTATTCGGTTTTGACAAGTTACAACTTGTTTTCTCGAATTCGTCATTTTCACCAACATCATTAGTTTCAAAATGTGTGTTGAGTATAATGACCAAAAGCGAATATAATGATTTCTTCTGTTGTCAATAATTACAGTTGTTGAGGATAATGATTATTTACTTAAGTATACCTATGTATACTTTAATTACAAGTTAGTATGTATACCTAGTAAACGCACAATCTCAGTAACTCCCATTTTTGATAAAGTAAAATGATTCAGTGTTAAATATCCCTTTTAGTAAAATATTGCCAACAATTTTGTGTACTTTTATACACTACTAATTTTTAATTACCAGAGAAACTGCAGGGGCTGATATGGAACGTATATACTTCAGTAGATAAATATGGAATAATACAAATACCCAACCATACAAAAAAACAAAGTTATTATAGTTTTTAAAATCTCACAAACGAATGGACACCATTTTATTTACGCACGATGTGTGGATAGTAAATAGGTCATCAATGAACTTTTAACTTTCATCGTAAAAATGCCGAACAGTTCCGGTAATGCCCGACAATGCACGACAGGCGACGCAGTCTTCAAGGTCAAAATACAAGTACGATTTTATTGAATGGTTAATTGGTTAAATAGTTAAAATGCTCGTCATACGAGTTTGATTCTAGTGGCAGTAATTTTTTAATAGCGTGTTTAACACAAGTTTGGGTGTATTGAGTAAACAATGGTAAAACCGCAGTAACTTTTAACGTAGGTAATTCAGTACTTTTAAATTTAAGTATCTTATCAACTGGCAGGTAGGTACTAACTTAGAATACTTAAGTGGCCTAATGATTAATTTATGTATTTAGCACGTGCAAGACTTACTCTACAAGTACTTTAATTGTTGCTCGAAATGTCCTCCGTCATTTTGGATGCATAAACGAGCCCGCTTTAACAAGTTCGATTTCAAACTGAGGAGAATGTCTCTTTGTTATTTTATTTTATTTATTTATTTTATTTGGGAAAATTAACAGCCTCACAATTGATTACAAACGATAACTTAATATAAAAAATATCTCTGCGAGACCAACAACATTTTCCACGTAATATTTTAACATAAAATATCTTAAGTCTAACATGCATTGTTCCTACTCAGCGTGAAGTCTGTATAAAACAAATCACGAATTTATAAATCTAAATTACTTAATCTCTCCATTACAAGCTTTTTGAATTTGTCTGAAGAAACAGCAAACATATCGATATCCTAAAAATACTGATTGTAATTTCTTGCTAGCCGACGCAGGGGCGCCCGCAGACCTGCGTTAGTACGAGAAATAGAGACAGCAAATGTGAGTTGTGCTCGCGCCTCTCGGCGTGTAGATGTTCTAGGCACCACATAACTTAACCTATTGCGAATATCTATACAGTCATATGCATTACTGCACAAGTCGAACAGAAATACCGTCTCCAACAAGATACGTCTACTTTTCAGATATTGTAAATTATACCTTTGTACCAAAATGTTAGATGATGCAAATCTATGGAAGCAAAGATATTGCATGGCTCTTAAATTTTTTTTCTGAACTTTCTCTATATAATCAGAGTACTGGTTATAGAAAGGATTCCACACAGGCACTGCATATTCTAACTGTGACCTAATTAAGCTTTTATATAGATACAAGTATGTTGATGGGCGCACAAATTCCTTAGCATTCCTCATTATAAAGCCATATGTTCATCAAGATGGTAATTTATCGTCGAGAAGAACACCCAGATCACGAACTAATGGTACCCTAGAGAGAATTGTATCATTCAACGTGTATGTGTGCTTAATAACGTTTCTGTTTTTCGTAAAGCTTATACAACAGCATCTGGAAATACTGAGTTGCAGTTTGTTAGCTTCACAGTATACATCGAACCTATCCAAGTCTGCTTGAAGCAACAAACAATCTAACTCACTTTTAATCGTTCTAAAAATTTTGAGATCATCCGCATAGACTAACAATTTAGAGTTATGGAAACATGTGCCAATGTCATTAATGAATATGATGAATAGAAGGGGGCCTAGGATCGATCCCTGAGGCACACCAGAGGTTACACAAACTGGAGGAGACTGGAATCCATTTATTACTACCCTCTGCGTTCTTTTGGAAACATATGAAGAAAACCACCGCAAAAGATTACCGCGTATACCATTGTATGCAATTTTTTTCAGTAATAGCTGATGGTCAACCTTGTCAAATGCTTTTTGAAAGTCCGTATATACAGCATCAACTTGGATACGAGAGTCCATGTTGTTAAATAAGTAATCCGCAAATGCAACCAGATTTGTGGTGGTGGACCTTCTCTTGAAAAATCCATGTTGTTGTTGGATTATACCATTGTGAAGCACGGGAAAGACTTTATTGTGTACCAGTCTTTCAAAAAGCTTCGACAAAACCGATAATAATGATATTGGGCGATAGTTCTCGACGTTCTGCTTAGGACCTACGCAGGAGGCGCGGGTTCGATCCCCGCTCAGTGCAAATATTTGTATGCATGAATATGGATATTTGCATTGGTCTGGGTGTTTCTATGTATAATATGTATGTATTTACAACAAAAAGTATCTAAGTATGTATATCCGCATTCTAGATTCCATAACACAAGCTAGTTAAGCTATGCTTACCATGGATCTAGATAGCGTTGTGTGAAATGTTGTGGAATATTTATTATTTATTATTATTATTATTATAAACGGGTGTTATATTTGCACGCTACCATTCGTCAGGAAAGACCCTGTTTTAACGATAGGTTGAACAACATTCTTACTGGAATAAACAGACATTCTGCCGTCTTTTTGAAAAATATAACTGGAAGTCCATCAGGTCCTGGTCCTTTGGAAGCATCTAATGATTTCAGCGCCTGCAAAACATCACTATCACTAAACTGAATCTCGCTAAATACTGAACAACCTTCGGAATAATCCTGGGTCATGAGTGGATCATTATTAACAGTCGACGGTTCATAGACAGATTGAAAAAAATCTGAAAAATATTTGCAGATCTCAGCTGGGTCATTTGTATGTCGGTCAAGATATTTCATATCGGCGGGTATACCGCCAGAAGACTTCTGTTTTGAGACGTATGACCAGAAATATTTCACATTGCTACGTATGCCCTCCGCCACAGAGTTCATATATTTAGTAAAACAATTTTTGCATTCGGTATGAAATCTGGTTCTAAATAACGAAAATTGTTCATAGTCAGAAATATTTTGATATTTTTTATGTGATATGTATTAGGGCAGGCGAGAACCAATGAGGAAACTTTGAAGACCTACTATTAACTAAAGGTACGTGCGTTTTTATTATATTAAAAATAATGTTATAAAATGTGTTCACGCACTCATCAATGCACTGATCCATCCGAATCTCTTTATCCCAGTCTATAGCGCTTAACTCATCATTAATGCCACTGTAGTCGGCCTTAAAGTAGTTATGCCTTTTGATTACTTTCCGCTGCATGGGAGTACAACATAAGTCTACAGAAATTAGTACGCAAAATACCGGATGTTTTTTATCACGTGGTAGCAAAACGTTATTGGGCTCGAAAACCGAACAGTTTCTATTACTGATAACCAGGTCCAACAAATTCCCATAAAAATTCCTTAGCGTGCTGTACTGACTTGCATTTAGACAAGACATAAACATATTTAGGCATTGGGAGACGTAAGATCTACCACTGCATAACAGTCCCACCAATGATGTGTTAATATTACAGGGTGACCAACAAATGTCAGGTAAGTTATAATCTTCCACCATGTAAAAATTATCGACGGCGACGTGAGTGTCCCCTAGTAGAGGTTGCAACATATTAAAGTGTTGAACATAAACATATTCAGGTGTACTAGGTGGTATATAGGCTGCACTAATAATGATGTGTTTGGCTCTGGATGAAGTAGGTATTTGCAGAAGGACACACTCCATCTTAGAATCAATGGTTAACGGTGGTAAAATTCTAACTGAACGCAGACCTTTTAATACGGCGACGAGTACACCGCCGCCATCTTTTTTATTAGTAGCTATTCGATCGCGGTCACACCGATATACTATGTAACGGGAATCAATAAATTCACTATCAAATATTTCTGGTGTCAACCAAGTCTCGGTAAGTACAATTATGTCATAGGTGGTAGTGAGTATATTCATATATAGTATATTCAGTTTAAATTTATATTAAAAATAAATTTACGTTGTAGCTATGCAACATGCAAGCATAGGACAATACCAACAGGCGCAGCTTGAGGAGCAGAATAATATAAAATAAACACAAAAAATAATATTTAAAATTTGAGAAGTGTACGATTAGATACCTACGAAACATGCTACACCAATACAGATTGAGAAGCAAATAATGTAATATTATTTGAGTATGATTAAACAAATACAAATACACTTTTAAGGAAGTAGAATTAAAGAAAAATAAAATAAATTTAAAACATTTTTCCCTCTGTGTTAACTGTAATTGAGGCTTAATTTTAACGAGATCCTGCTGACACCTAATATGCAAGCATAGGACAATACCAACAGGCGCAGCTTGAGGAGCAGAATAATATAAAATAAACACAAAAAATAATATTTAAAATTTGAGAAGTGTCCGATTAGATACCTACGAAACATGCTACACCGATACAAATTGAGAAGCAAATAATGTAATATTATTTGAGTATGATTAAACAAATACAAATACACTTTTAAGGAAGTAGAATTAAAGAAAAATAAAATAAATTTAAAACATTTATCCCTCTGTGTTAGACTGTAATTCAGGCTTAATTTTAACGAGATCCTGCTGACACCAAATAGCAAAAGGTTTACTTCCTTCTTTTTCACGAACAAGGATTGTTCTATGTTTGACCCATAAAAATTTGTAGTTGTGTTTCTTTGCTGCTTCACGACACTCACGAAATAATTGTTTGTTTTTTAAAGTGAGATGTTCGTGCATGAAGACATGTAGTGAAGAACCCGATATACCCAGTTGTTCAGTAGTAACGCCTTTATTTAACCGATAGGCACTCAGAATGTTATCCCGTAGTATACGCGAAGTCAATTTGACAATGATATTCTTTGACTTTTCGTTATCTTGGTGTGCATGTGGAACACGATGAATAGATACTATATCGTTACGCTTTATATTGCATTTTATAAGGCAACTAATATTCTCCATAATTGTCACCAAGTTTTCGCTGCGCCTTTCCGGGATATTACATACCTCAGTATAACAGCTGCGTGCACTTTGTTCAAGGTGATCTATCTTCGCTACAAGCTCCGGCATGGTACGGTTCGTTTGAACAGTTACCTTAATCTGCCTATCTAGACTTTCTACCTTTTTCACAAGCTCTAAGTGGTCATCGGAAGTGAATTGTATTGACGCCTTAAGGCAGTCAATTTCTTGCGTGATATCAATATATCGACGGTTCCAGGGCTAATTGTTCCAAGCGACATTTTCTGAAAGTTACAGGAGAGCGATTTAAAGTTTCGTTTTTCGAAAAAAAAATCATTGAGAAAAAACTACTGCGCGGATTTTGATATAATTAATACAGTATTTCTACGAATACATGTTGCATCTTTTTAGATAGTTTACATGAATACATTACCTTTTTTTACTTAAATAAATGTTGTTTGACCCAAAATGCATCGTATGTGTTGTTTGCTAGAGGCAAGCCAAATGGTTCAACTGCCAATTATTTATATTCCAGTTGAAAGTAAATTAGTCGAAATGTTGATTTGAATATGAAACAAAATGAGGAAAAATGGCACATACTACAAGCCCCACAATGCATTTAACATGTCAAATGAGTTGAAATAACATCTAAAGCTGAACAGGACTAAAGTAAATTGATACAAACAACAACATTATGTTCAAACTGGATCAAGTCAAATGAATGTTAACTATAATAAAATTAAACGTGGGCTCATGAACCACTGTAAAGTTTAGCGTCAGTTAGAAAAGATGTAAACATTGGAGTTAATTTTGAAATAAAACTTTCGATAATAGGGAAAAATAAAATATTTATTATTTCGGATGCTAATATCCAAAGTCTTTTGACGGACAAAAACTTGCTGAAAATTTTAGAACAATATAATAATAGCAATAATACTCCTACTAAACTATGTATTGAATCTGCATCTATAACAAATCAGATTATTAAGCATATTACAGTTGTAGAGTTATCTTGGTATATTAATGGTATTTATTCATTATAATATATTGACACTGCATATTGCAATTTTAGAGACAACAATTGCAATATACAGTGTCAAATAGAAAATCAAACAGTTTGGCTGTAAAAAAATATTAGATAACCCTTAATCTTAGTCAGACTTAATTATAAGTATTTATTAAATCAGTCTCAGAATTCCTTACAACACATTTTTTCTCAAACACTAAAGGTGACAAACAAGCATAATAATTGTTGTTTGCTATGTATGAAAAAAATAACAGCTGCTAAATATTAATTAATAACAAAGCTTAAAACAATCATTATTCAGTCATGACATGACAGTTTAACAATATCACAATTATATCTCCATCTCATCTTCTATATCTGTATCAACCAGTACATCCTTTCCGTTTCGGTGTGAAAAGCTTGTGTATTCCGAATGAAACAATCTTGGAATTACTCCGGTATCGCATAATTTTTTCAAATCATTGTATTTGGCTGTGGTTATGGACAAAACTGATTTGTATTTTTGATGAAGCTGCTTTGGTCTAGAAATAATTCCTACTATATCGTCTTTGGCATCCTCTGTCATACTGTATTTAACAGTCATAACATTTGGCGATGATTTTTTGAACGTCGCCACCCTTATCTTGCTCATTTTACCAACTAAGTTCCCTTTAAAATATTTGGCCGAAAACTCTTCAAAATTTTTGAAGTCATTGTGGTCAAGGGATTCTACATAATATGGACTGGGATCTTTTCGGGCCAGCTGAAAAACTGTTGGCCACTGCGAAGGAGCCCATATTATGGTATTTCTTGTTGAGTTTTCAATTGTTGCATGAATGCTATCCACAGTCATTTCTGTGTGACCTGGAAGCAAATAATTAATTTGGATGGTCTCAATATGGGTTGCTTGTAGTAAGGCATTGTGTATAGCGGCTAAGACAATTTTATTCTTATTTTGTCCTGGACATGAATCTGCATATAAAATTAAACTTTTAATGGAACCACGTGAGTCAACATCAGCAATATATTTCTGAAGAATCGTTGCAATCTCATTCCCACCCCGTTTCCCTTGAGTTTCTCCCCACATAAAACAAAATCCATTTCTCGTAACACTTTCGTAGAAACAAAGATTGTACACTGTATATTTCCTAGAATAAAATAAAAGCATACTTTCTCCGTATGGTGTGTTAAGGACTTTTTGTAAATCAAAAGAAGTACATAGAATGGACCCATTTTTTTTGCACAGTTCGCGATGAAAAGCTAATCTCCTTTTTGATGCTTCTTTTTCTTTTAAATGACTCAACATCTCAGGGTTCTCGTTAGTGTTTTTTCCTTCGAAACGTAAACATTTGACACATTTGTCTTTCTTAGGCACATGAAACCCGATGTTAGAGTCTTTGTTAAAAATATCCCGAAAAACTTTTTCGCCAACAACATCAATACCTTTACTGGTTTGAGCTTCTTTATATATCCTATAAAGATTTTTAATGTTCCGAAATTCTGTGGGGAGATATACTCGGGTGCTATTTTTCCGACAGTAATGAGATGGTAGCGTTGGTAAGCTTTTGATAAAGTTTATAGCTGAATCTTTAACTTCTTGAGAAGTCTTGTTCTTAGGAACAAGTTTACCCCTTGCTTCTTGTTTCGACGATCCAAAAGACGCATTTACTAATGTATAGCTAATATATCGTTGACTTACATTTAACGTATTCATCAGTAATTTTTTGCACCCTTTACGTCTACCCTCTCCATCGTTTATAAAATAATGATAGGTGTTGTCTCTATAGCTCGAGTCTTTAGATCTTTTACGTGCTACGTCACATCTAGTTGTCATACCTATTAGCCAATCTTTTTTCCTCTGTGGAGATAAGCCCCAAAAGTGGTCAAATATGTTTTTCCTTTTATCTTCACTTACCTCTTGGCAATTATTGCCACATACCTTGTCTAGACATGGATTAGGCTGCAAACATCTGGCGTTCACTATGCATCCATCTTTCCTGGCGTATTCCTGTCCTTTATCTCGGGCCTTTTTAGTTTCTTTTCGTTTGTTAAATTTCTTTTTTCTCATTCCAGTATCACCTACTATTCCATCTTCTAGGCTATTCTTCTTTTTCCTTTTTATTGGTACATCAGTTGCACTAGATAAAGATTCATCCCCTGTCTCTTTCCAAGAAGAAGAGTCCCATACAAAGTCTTCCTCGTCAGAAAGGAAATCTATATAGCTTTTCTTTAGTTGGCATCTTTTCGATTTTTTCTTTTTATTCTGAATCTGCCTATTATCTGTGATATTTGTATCAATACTTCTGGCTTTATCGATATCGTCTTCTTCCAAAGATTTCCTAATTAACTCCATTTCCTTCTCCGCAATTATTTCAGTAAATGTTGAATGAAGTTCACCACTTCCTCTGCATTCTAAAATTAACAAAATAATATTTATCTATCATTGGCCTACAAGATAAAGATCAAAATATCTAATGAATTAAAACATTATCATCTACCTGTGGTTCAAGACCTATATCCTCGGTGATATTTTCGTTTAAAGTAATAGACTTCATGAGCAGATCTCTGTTGTTCTGATTATAATATGATGGACTACCTAATAGAGTAACAGAGATATTTTCTTCAACATAATTCTTCTGTTCGGTGTTCATATTTTGATTATTATCTGCGTTGGTTTTGAACGTTAAATCTGTTTGTTTGTCCTGAATTGCTTCAGTAAAAAAAATTGAACGAATTTCCTCGCTGTTAGCTCCCTTTTCATTATTCTGTAATGAACTGTATAATATAACTAATGCAAAAAAACTAATAATATAATAAAAAGTTAAACAATTCCAGTATTTTAAACCATAGCAAATATCATAAAGATTCAGTACTTTATGAAAAATTTAAATTAAAAATTAAAAAAATTCCCGGACCCAAAAACCTATAGAAAGTAAAATAATAACTATTACATTATGACCTACCCTAAGTATTGACCCTTTTGTCATTTGTCTCATCGGGGGACCGCTAAGTACCTTGGTATGCTCTATTCCCCCTGACAGTCCACCGTCTGACCGTCAGGGAGAATAGAACAAAGGTACTTTTTGGGTCGGGGGTTTTTTTTTAATTTTTATTTATTTTATTTCATGCCCTTTATAGGTAACCCCTAAACCGATTTCCATAAACCTGCTGTATCATGATGTGTATTATAACTTTTCATTTGATACCAAACACGGGTATATTTGAAAATTTAAGATTTTGCATTGCCACTTTCATTCCTCATATTTTTCAAATGGCGATTTTCATGAAACATAGCTAAGAACACTCTCGACTAAACCATCTTTCAAACAAAAGAAACAGAATCGATATCGGTTCAGCCGTTTGGGAGCTACGGTGCCACAGGCACGCACACACACACACACACACACACACACACACACACACACACACACACACACACACACACACACACACACACACACACACACACACACACACACAAACACACACACACACACAAACACACACACACACACACACACACACACACACACTTACACACGCACACACACAACCGTACACACTCCCAAACTTATAACACCATTTTTTTTCTTGTCGGAAGTTACAAAAAAATCAATTTTTGTAGTTATAGCGACCTTGAATACTTATTTCCGTTGCTTGTCATTCATACAGACAAACATACTCATGTTAATTCATACATGAACCCAGAAAACATACATCATAATTTTTTTATGTAGTCGTGTGAAATATCTAATGATCTAAAATACTAACAGACAAGTTAGTCCTTCAGCATGAGCTTGTGCTTATATTGATAGATGATCATACCATCCTGGGTTCGATTCCCTGGTCAAAACAAGTGTTGTTGGGTTTTTCTATCAGAAAAAAGAATTTGCAGCATGACGTCTGGAATTATGAACTAAAATATCAACTATTTACCTGCGGTTCTGTATTTGCAGCCTTGGTGTCTTCTATATTGCAAGGCATCGTCATTAGTGGAACTCTTTGAGAAAATGAACTATCTATCACAACATTATTTTCTGTACTGGTTCCTTCTTCAATGATATTTTCCTGCTGTGATAAGTTTTTCATAATTTGTTTCTTGAAATACATTCGCCGCTCTGAATTCATCTTGCCTTAAATTAAACAAACCTACTTATTAATTCAGTTCGATCATCGTAAATATTATTATTATATTAGTGTACCTAGGTACTTATTTTACATTACATACAATAACAGCCGCATAGATCCCGGTAGAGTAGAATTTGCGTCACTCTATCTCTTCCCATGCGGTGTCGTATAAGGCGACTAAGGGATATGGCTGTTTAACATGAGATAGATTATATACCTACAGATCTGACTCAGCCTGTATATGGCTCGAGTCAACAATTAATAGTGCTCGCAATACAGCAATGGGCTCGCCCCCTATGACGTGGGACCTAATACAACCACTGTTGAAATGTGGATGTTAATTCACTTCTTCCTAACTCTCATAAAGATAAGAGATAAAGTCGTGATTGTATCTTACATACATACAATCACGCCTTTATCCCCATGTAGGTATGTACAATAAAATAAAAGATTTATCAGATAACGGTACTAAATAACATCTACCAAGTACTATCCCAAGTACAAGATACTATCGCTAACTACTGATATACCTACTGTTACAATGCCTAAAATTATTTAGATACTCCTATGTGAGTAGTTTATTTCTATTATTAAAAGGAAAACCCTAATTATTTATATTTATACAAGAAGTAAATAAAATAGGTACATACTAACCAAGAACGTATCGTCTTTTTTTGGCCAACAAATCTCGGAATTCTTCAGCACACTCGAACGCAACTGCTCTTGCTCACGTCTAGCGGGTGACTGAAGCGCCCGCGTGGGGTAGTGATCGCGGTAAAGTACATCAATTCATATTGTACGACAAAATTTTTTGTGTTTCAAAAGACGTTAGTGTAATTTTTATTACTATATTTCTGATGTCCTAACTAGTGACATTTTAAAATTTCGATTCCACGAAAAGGGTTTAACTAGCTAAACAATAAAGTATTGAATGGGTCACAAAAGGTTTATGTAACATTTCACACCAATATTGATTTATGAGAAACGTTTCAAACGTCATTACGTATAAAAATGGGCCTAGTCAAAATGGTTCAAGCGACTAAGCCTCTTATTTTGATGGAATGCAAAATGTACCAAGCGACATAGCCTATCTTTATGCTTCAATGCAAAATGTGTCAAGCGACAAATACACGTATTTCAACAAAAGGTTAAATGTCTTAACACGCATTACATATTTAAAATGGTCGTAGGAAAAATGATTCAACCAACAAATAACACACATTTTAGAAAAGCTGATATAGTCGAAGTTACCCACTATAAATATAGTTCAAATTTTGTGTCGGTTGGAACAAAGACGTCCAAAATGAGAGCAAAGTTACTGTAGGGTTCAAGCGCCAAAAATATGCTCATAGAACGGTGAAACTCAGTTCAAACGACGCAGAAAAATTCGGTGATTCCAAATATGTATAAAAAGCAATATCGCAAAAAATGTCGCTTGGACCAATTAGCCTTGGAACCGTCGATATTTTACTCCCAAATCAGACACTTGTTGTTTAATGCAGGCTTGCTCAGAACGAATAGACTGTATGTCCTGTTTAATTTCGGACGTGGTTAATGTAAGTATGGATAAGTCTTCTTTTATTGTAGTTACACTCTCTGTTATTATAGACAAACTATTCTGCAAATCACCTCGCCACTCGTTAAGTGCACTCTTGAACTCATTTGCCAATGTATTTATCGCCTGCGCCCATTCTGGTTCGGGTTGTTTACGTTTACCACCAGCCACATTGTTTTTATTTTTATCCGACTGCACCAGCGAGGGTAATGTTTTATCAGGTTTCGTTTTAGTTCCTGCACCCAAGCGACATACGTTATCCTCTGAAGATGACATTTCGAATTCAAACAGCAAATTATTAAATAGAAAAAAGAACGAGTCGGGCAAGTGGGATTCGAACTTGCGCCTCGCACACCACTCGTCACGGCTTGGAAGACAAAAAGCGCACACGCTACGTGCTCAGCCAAACGTGTTTAATAAGTTTCGTCGAAATCACAGACTAGAATCAACAGTTTATGTAATTAGAAGATATTGTAATTAAACAGCAAAACCGGTTTCTATTGTTCCTAACGAGGACTTTTATAGTCACACAATGAATTTATTTACCCACTTTTATCACTTTATAACATCTAAGTTTTAGTATTTAGAACTAAATTTCTTTAAAAAGTCGTATAAGATAGCCTCGAATGAGTCTCACTTTACGCAAACACTTAGCACTAATGTTAGTCTATGATATACTAGCGAAATATTATTAATTTGTGAGCATTTAAACACTTTTTAAAATTTTGTAAGTAGGACAGAGTTGTACACACTGTGTATAGAACAAGGTGTTTCGACTGAATTGTTGCCGGATTTCATCGAAGGAGTCAATTATCCTTTGTCGGAGGTCCTCACGGGTGTTGGGTTCACTGACATACACTCTACGTTTCACTTCACTCCACATGAAAAAGTCCACTGGCGTCAGATCCGGGGATCGAGCGGGCCACGCGACCGAAGCCCCCCGTCCAATCCACCTGCTTCCAAATTGCGTACTGTGGTAGTCTCTTACCGCGATGTGGTAGTGGGGTGGAGCACCATCTTGTTGGAACCAGAGGTCTCGCAAGCTTGCGAGTGGGATATCATCCAACATGGTTAATACCATGATTCTCAACAGATCCAAATAGGTTTCACCCGTTAGACGTCCCTCGATGAAGTATGGGCCCACGATGTTGTCATTTAGGACTCCAGCCCAAACGTTCACGCCAAATCTATGTTGCAACGAATGTTGTCGCACCAACTTGGGATTCCTTATTGACCACCAATTTTCGTTATGTTGGTTGAAAAGCCCTATTTTTGTGAACAAACATTCGTCACTGTAAAGGTCGTTGGTATCCGGGTGAAGGATCACCCAGTTGCAGAATGTAATCCTGGGTGCTCGGTCGATTGTTGTCAGCTCTTGAACCTTTCTGTAGTGATAAGGGTGCATACCAGCCGAGTTCACAATTTTCCAAGCACAGTGCTGGCTGATGCCAAATCTACGTGCCGCATCGTTTGTACTTCGTCGCGGATCTTCCTCAAAAAACTCGAGTACCTCGTCGTACAAGTTCTGCGGATAGGCGGGTCTACCCCGGCCTTGTGCGTGCGTCGGTACGTGAAATGAGCCGTGGTCTAACAGACGTTGGTAGACGCTCAACATCGTGGAGTAATTTGGCTGTCGGTCATTCGGGTAGAGATCACGATACATCCGTAAAGCGGCACTCACATTTTCACCGGATAAAAAATAAGTTCGTAACATTAATGCGTATTCGCGATTGGTATATTGGTACGCCATCTCGATAATGTCGATATTGATTAGGATGCGTGCGCGGATCGAGACGTTACAACCGGAACTGCATTTATTAAATTAAATAAAATTAAATATCATTTTATTCATGGCAACTGGGCCCAATTTGTTAGTAACAATTCGTCTTACATCTATGGTTAGTATGAGATATGTCAACAATTAAACAATTAAATCAAGAAATTATTATCAATCGATATCATATTATTGCATTACATCCGATGTCAGTATAAAATAAAAAATATAATTCAAAAATCTAATAATTAAAAGCAATTATAAATTAAGTAGATAACACAAAGCCATGATAGATGCAATAGTCAACAATAATGTCAATTCATAATCTAATATATAAAATTCTCGTGTCACAGTTTTCGTTGCCAAACTCCTCCGAAACTGCTCGACCGATTCTCATGAAATTTTGTGGGCATATCGGGTAGGTCTGAGAATCGGCCAACATCTATTTTTCATACCCCGATTCGCGATAACCGACATCCACGCGGGCGGAGCCGCGGGCGACAGCTAGTAGCGTATAAATCCTTTAATTCAATAAATAATAGTATATAAATCAAAAGTGACCATGTAGGGTTTTATGATTTAAATTTTATTAATATCAAAGAGATGCCGCCGGCACGTGTAGCGCGGTGTGGTAGGTATGTGCGGGGCACTGCACCCCGCTCAAGGACGCAGAGCGAACTTTAGTAGAAAGAGAGAGCGCGTTAGTCATATTCATTGAGTAAATTTTTTTACGTCGTGAACATAATATTAGGTGGTTTTGAGGAAGAAATTGACATACATACTTTATTATTTTTTTATAGCATGGATGTGTTCAGTATCGAATACCTATCACGTCGCCAAAATTTCTCTGGTAATTAAAAAATATTCGTGTATAGAGTTTTTAATTATTTATTAATTACTGTTTATGTATTTTTATAACATTTTGAACGATGATTTTTTGTTTAAGGCTACTATAACTATTCACAATGCCACCAAAAACATAAAGGCAATTGAAGAACACCGTCGAGCTCAACAACGACTGTGTAAAAAGAGGAAATATTTAGAAATAAAAAATGATCCGGATTTATTAGCTATAGAACAAGAGAAAAGACGTAACAAGTACAAAACAAGAAAAGAAGAAGGTAAAATAAAGCCTATAAAGGAGCGAACTCCTCGCGCTCAACGTGAACAAAGAAGAAAATGGAAGGAGAATTCGAAGAGATACAGACTAATGAAAAAGCAAGAAGAACCGTCGCCTACGTTTGAGCCAGTTGTAATAGAAGCTGCAGAAGAGGCTGCAGATGAAACAGAGGGACAGAAGAAGACGGAGAGGTTACGTGATCCATTGCATAATTTTTCTCCTACTATGAAAGCGATGGTAAGAAGGATACGTTATTATGAGTATAAGAAGAGACATGTGTGTTACGTGCTCTGCCTACACCAATTCTGCAAGTCCGCGAGTTTGCCTCGTGTCACACCATTGCTCAATATCGAACCTCAATATTGCGGAATCGGCGCCTCGTGCCGTCGCCGATCACGCCACATAAAAGTGCTGACCCGTAAAAACTGTTTTACCTAATTATATATAATTTTACAGCACTTTGGTACTAGCATCGTCCAAGTCTAGACATAAGACATTTTAATTGTAATCTTTCTAATCGTAATAAATTCATTAAAACAAATTGGTTTTTTTAAGTCCTCCGGCTGTCACCTTCGTAATTGGCGCAGTCGGTAGAATATTCGAGGTAGTGCGCGGCGCGGTATAGGTTTCCAAAAATCGTTAACCTGCTGACTCCGATAGTCGCTGTCGGTATATCTATACCTCATCAAATATCTGAACTTAAGAAGACGCAGCGGAGGGCGGTATCCAGCTATCGATACGCAAGAAGAACCAATGTATATGTAAGTGCTTGTAACTTTTCTAAAAGTGTTGCTTCCTTGTCTTTCCTTTACCTGTCTTAATTAATAAATCAAAATTTTTCATCCACGAAAATCCTGTGAGAAATCTGTCTCCTCTAGACAGATAAGTAGACGCAAAGAATTAGATAGTTATAGGTTTCTCGACTCAGATAGCTTAGGATTAGATATATTATTTAGCGTAGAGTTAAATAACCCCGAAATGGCATTCAACCCTGATATTATATACAAAGCTTTGCGTGCGGTACCCGATTTTGATGGCAATCCGAATGTTCTAACGCGGTTTATTAAGATATGCGACCAAGTCGTGGTGCAGTATGTGATAAATGAACCTGGTTACGAGTTAAGTAACCTATGCGTAATAAACGGCATTTAAATAAAGTTACGGGTTCAGCGGCCCGCACTATAAATGCATACGGAATACCGGAAAGTTGGGCAGGGATTCGTAATGGATTAATTAATAACTTTTCTGACCAACGAGACGAAACAGCTCTCTATAATGACATGTCCTTACTGAGCCAAGGAAGTAGCACCCCGCAGGAATATTACGACAAATGCCAGACCCTTTTCAGTACCATTATGACATATGTCTCTTTACACGAGCATATACCTACTACTATTGAGGCTAAGCGCGATCTTTATAGAAAGCTAACATTACAATCATATGTTAGAGGTCTTAAAGAACCTTTAGGGTCCCGTATACGATATATGAGACCGGAAACGATCGAAAAGGCCCTGGAATTTGTCCAACAGGAAATTAATGTAATGTATTTACAACAACGTAACGAGAGCATCCCCGAGCGACGAAATGCTACGTCTACGGCCCACAAGGTGCCACCGATGGTCCATCCATCCATACCCAAACCTTTTAGCTTCCCTAGCGCAGGGCCCAGCTGGCATAAGCCCATGCCCATACCACCACAGCAGCAGCAGCCGTGGAGACCAGGTTTCCAGCCTATGCAGGTACCTAATCGTTTCCCCAATATGTACAATCGCACTCAGCAAATGTTTCGCGCTCCCCCACCGAATTATAACACCCAGAGCAACGTATTTAAGTTACCGAACAGAAATCCCCAAGCTACCTACACCGGTCCAAAACCTATGAGCGGTGTTAGTCATTTCGCGCCGAAACAATTAGGGTCCACAGGACACGACTGGCGTAAATTTGGAAACCCACCTCCCAACAATTATTTTAAGTCCCGTAAGATGAACTTTAACCAAATGACTCAATACGACAATTCATATGACTATAACTATCAATACGAACAAGCTGACTATCCGGGTTACTACGAGCATGACTACCCCGACTATTATAACCCTGACAACTATAAACCTGATTTCTATTTTTACGACCCAAGTGGCACACGATACCAAGACTCGAATGACGAAAGCTGCACTTAGACGTCCCCACCTAGTATCTCGAATGACAAAGAAGCTACGGATTTTCGCAAGGATCCGAATCCTCAAAAATCAAAATAGAAATAAACTTACAAACTAAAAGAGAGCTACGTTATATCCGAACGTCAGATCCCCCATTAAAATTACTTGTAGACACTGGCGCTAATCAATCTTTTATGAGTCCTGAGACTGTTCAAAGGTACTTTTCACACATCCCACTAAACTACGACCCGTTCGAAGTAACTAATGCGCGAGTAACTAGGTACTAAGTACTCGATTACTATACCACATTTTGTAGAGTTCAACGACCAGTCTAATGTAAAGTTTTGTATTTATCAATTCCATAATCATTTCGATGGTTTAATAGGGTTAGATTTGTTAGATGGAGAGCAAATAGACCTTAAAATATTTTTTTAATTACTGATCACACAAGAATCCCCATTCACCTTTACCAATGTAAATTACCCAAGTATCAGGAAACCATACCTGCTAATTCTTCGAAATTAATAAACGTACCTATCTATAGACCCGACGGAGACGTGCTGGTTCCGCAACAATTATACTGTAACTGTATCATCCATCAGTGTATTACTACAGTCACAGATCGTACTGGTATCATTGAAATAGAGAACCCAAACGATTACGATATTCCTGTTAAGTTTGAACTCCCTTTACAAGTACAACTATTTAATACCGAATGTAACCGAATTGAACCCAGCCCAGAACGCATTAAACATGTCTTATCGCGATTACGTTCCGATCATTTGAACTTAGAAGAAAAAACTAACTTGGAAATTTTATGCTCCCGCTACGCAGACGTATTTTATGTCGAAGGAAAACCCTTAACTTTTACAAATAAAATCAAGCATCGAATTAAGACAACGGACGAATTACCCGTATATACTAAAAGCTACCGATACCCATTTATTCATAGACAAGAAGTTAGAGACCAGATTACCAAAATGTTAGACCAAGGTATCATAAGGCCCTCTGAATCCGCTTGGAGCTCGCCTATTTGGGTAGTACCTAAGAATCGCATCTGGACAGAAAAAGTGGCGAATAGTAGTAGACTTCCGCAAATTAAATGAAAAGACTATTTTAACGACAAATACCCAATCCCGAACATAACTGACATCCTTGACAAACTTGGTAATTGCCAATATTTTCGACACTAGTCTTAGCCTCTGGATTTTATCAATGTGAAATGCATCCCGACGACATCCCTAAGACCGCCTTTAACGTGGAACAGGGGCATTTCGAGTATTTGCGCATGCCAATGGGCCTAAAGAATTCACCCTCTACATTTCAAAGGGTAATGGACAACGTTCTTAAAGGGTTACAGAACGAAATTTGCCTAGTGTATTTAGACGACGTCATTATCTTTAGTACTTCATTACAAGAACACATGATTAACCTAGAAAAGGTTTTCAAAAGATTACAAGACTCCAACTTTAAAATACAGATGGACAAGTCCGAATTCCTCAAACTAGAGACAGCATTAGAGACAGATTCTTGGGTCATATAATTAGCGGCGATGGTGTCAAACCTAACCCAGATAAAATCTCAGCCATTGAAAATTACCCCTTGCCGAAAGCTCCCAAACAAATCAAACAATTTCTCGGATTACTAGGATATTACAGAAAATTTATAACTGACTTTACTCGCATTACCAAACCCATGACTAAGTGCTTGAAAAAATCTAACAAAATTACACTTGACGCTGACTATATTGACTGTTTCAACAAATGAAAGATTCTCCTAATGAACGACCCTATCCTACAATATCCGGACTTTAGTAAAGAATTTATTTTAACGACAGACGCATCGAACGTGGCCATTGGAGCCGTGTTAGCCCAAGGAAATATAGGATCCGACAAAAAGATTTGCTATGCTTCTAGGACACTAGACGATAGCGAGACTAACTACAGTACAATAGAGAAGGAACTCTTAGCCATAGTATGGGCAACCAAATATTTTAGGCCATACCTATTCGGACGTAAGTTTAAAATTTACACTGATCATAAGCCCTTACAGTGGATTATGAACCTAAAAGAACCTAACTCTAGACTGACTAGATGGCGACTTAAATTGAGTGAATTTGACTATACTATAATCTATAAAAAAGGCAAATATAATACTAACGCAGACGCCTTATCCCGAGTAGAGCTGAATATCGAGGAGACCGAATCATTGATAGCCAACCCATCCGAGGGACCGCATTCACATTCACACTCCACAACAGCTACAGCACACACTAGCGCCGAAGACCCTATTTTAGAAGTGCATAACAGAGGAACCCTTAAATAAATTTCACCGACAAATTTGTATAACTATTGTAGGCGACATTAAACGTAGAACTGTATCCACTAAACCTCTCGACACACATACCAGAACCTTCATTCAAGTTTTAGAATCAAATTTAGAACAAGACGTAGTAAATGCCGTCAAAGAGTACGTCAAACCTAAAGTTAAAACTGCTCTAAAGATAACTCCTCCTCTAGGCATGTATTCTATCATTCCAATCATCCAAAGTCATTTTAAAAACTCAGCCATGAATTTAGTTTTAGTTAAAGCCGAATTAGAAGACATTAAGGAATACTTGCGTCAGCAGGAAATTATAAAGCACTACCATGAAGGCAAAACTAATCATAGAGGAATAAACGAATGTTACCTTGCCCTTTCTAGAAAGTATTATTGGCCGAAAATGAGAGAGGACATCACTAAATATATTAACGAATGCGCAATTTGTGGCCAATCGAAATATGATAGGAACCCAATCAGACCACAGTTTAACATTGTTCCCCCAGCTTCAAAACCATTTGAGGTAGTGCATATGGACCTTTTTACAGCTCAAAATGAAAAATACTTAACTATAGTCACGTACAACAAACCCGCGCTCTTCGTCGTATGCGAAGTCGTCCACTGCTGTAACGCCACAGTCTCGTGATGGACGTGTACAGCGTAATTCTAATTCTAAGTCGTTTGTTGTCAGTGAGCCGATTAATAATAATACGAATACGCCCGCTGCAGTGAACGCGTCTTGTTGTTTATGTGGCGGCAGCGATCACCGACACTTATATGACTGCGCTCAGTTTAAAAATATGCAAAATGCAAAAGCTAGATATGAGTTTATTAAATCTAAGCGTGGATGCATCAATTGTTTAAGCACATTACATAATCTTCCGCATTGTAAAAGCACGTCTGTTTGTTTCTGTCAGAAAAAACATCATAAATTGTTGCACTTTGATAATAAAGATAATAATTCACACTCGCATGTTGCGACGACTACTGTCGCGCCTCCGCCCCAGTGTGACCAGGTTAGTCTCGATCCTGAGGCACCACTCGCTACGGGTACTGTGCACTCGTATGCCTCTAGCCATAAGTGTGATATACTTTTGGCAACCGCTCAGGTGTTCGCCCGCTCTAAAGCTGGTACTGGGAATAAATCTGTAGCCAGATGTCTGATTGATAATGGCTCACAGAATAACTTAATAACATTATCTTGCCGTCGTTTATTAAATCTGCCAATAATACCGATGAGTAATTCTGTTATCAAAGGTGTTGGCTCCACTTCGCTCCCGATAGTAGGCTATGTTTATTTGGACATTGAATCCCGTATTTACGCAGATCAGAAATATACTATACACGCGTTAGTTATGAATAGCCTTACGGATCAATTGCCCTCGCAAATGATTAAATGTGATCGTGAGTTCAATCTTCGCGATTTACCGCTCGCTGACTTAAGCTGGAATGTTCCAGGAAATATTGATATCGTGTTGGGTGCACAGCTCTTCCCGTATATCTACTTAGGGAATAGGGTCGAGTGTGGTCCTAATGCCCCTTGTGTACTTTCAACAGCATTTGGGTATGTACTTATGGGTGATTACCCACGTAAAGACGTTGTCCCTACCACCGCATCCTTTTCTGCGCTAGCTCTAAATGATTTAGTACAGAAATTCTGGGAGCTGGAGGAAGTACCCACGAAGCGCCTATTGTCACCAGAAGAAACCGAGTGTGAAAATATTTTCACATCTACTGTGACTCGTGATGACATAGGTCGTTATACTGTTGCGATGCCGTTCTGCAGAGATCCTTCTGAACTAGGGAACTCGCGCGGCGTCGCCCACCGCCGTTTTATGTCGCTCGAACGTAAACTTCGTCAATCACCAACTGTACGTGAAAATTACAACAAGGTTATTCAGGATTATTTAGATAACGGTTACCTCAGTCTCGTTGATGATTCTAAGTTATCTTTAGATGGTTATTATATACCACATCACGCAGTAGTCCGACCTGACAAACCAATGCCGCGTATTGTTTTGGATGCGAGCGCTAAAACGCACACTGGGCTCTCGCTCAATGATATATTGCACATCGGGCCCAATTTACAGGCCGATCTGTTCTTATTATTATTAAATTTCAGGTTATTTCCTATTGCAATGAACGCTGATATAAAACAACATTATTTACATATTGGTGTACCTGTTGATCATCGTAAATACTTACGCATCTTATTCAGATTCAAGGAGTCTGATGAAATTCAGACCTACGTCTTTAATAGACAAGCGTTCGGTCTGAAGTCTAGTCCTTATATAGCTATACGCACTGTGCGTCAGCTGGCTATAGACATGAGTCCGCACTACCCTGACGCTGCTAAAGTGGCAGAGACCTGTCTGTACACTGACGATCTGGTTCATTCCGCACCTGATGAGGAAACTGCCATACACTTAGTCCGCAACTTGATAAAACTTTTCAAGGCTGGCGACTTTGACTTAGTGAAGTGGTCTAGCAATTCTTCTATGCTATTGGACTCACTTCCTGATACCCACCGCAGGTCGCTTGAATTTGACGTTGGCAGTCATGTCTCAAAGGTTTTAGGTCTCTCATGGGAACCGTGTGAAGATAATTTTTACTTTACATCCACTTTGGTTGATGAGAAGTGCACTAAGAGAAATATACTCTCTATAGTTGCGCGACTATTTGACGTGCTCGGGTTGGTGGCGCCTGTGATACTCTACGCCAAGTTGTTAATCAAAGAACTTTGGCCTAGTAAGAGTGATTGGGACGACCCCGCTCCAGAGCATGTTCGCTCACGTTTTTCCGCTCTCGTTCAAGAGTTACAATTGCTTGACACGTTGAAAATTCCGCGACATATAGGTTTCGGAGGTGACTGCACATTGCGACTTGTCGCATTTTGTGATGCCAGCATGAATGGGATGGGATGTGTTATTTACGCCCATTGTACCTATCAGTTCAGTATTCAAACTCGCATTCTGTGTGCTAAGTCAAAGGTTACTCCGACCAAGATTACTACGCTCGCTCGATTAGAGTTTTGCTCATGTCAAAGTTAATAAGAACTGTACGTGATACTTATGCATTACGCATTCCCGTTACTGATATATACGCCTTTTCTGATTCCACAATTGCCTTATCATGGGTTCATTCGTCACCACATCGATGGTCTATTTTTGTGAGCAACCGGGTCGCTCAGTGTCAAGAAAACTTGAACGCTAAACATTTTTATCACGTCGCCGGAGCCAGTAACCCGAGTGATTGTCTGTCACGTGGCATGCTCCCCTCGCAACTTTTAACCCACGACTTGTGGTGGAACGGTCCCGTATGGATCCGTGGCCCCCCTGAGGAGTGGCCAATTAAATCTTTCTCTCCTGCTAATTGCTCTGACTTGCCTGAGCATAAGGCAAATGTGTTAAGCGTGACAACGAAACACACAGAGCCGCCATTACTGTGTTCATTGGCACAACGTGTTTCTTCTTCGTATAAATTACTACGAATCGTTGCATATGTTTTAAAATTCGCGCGACCTAAATGTAAGATCGTCCCTTATACTGTGTCAGGATTGTCAATCGCTGAGACGTCCTTGATTCTCGCCGTTCAATCGGTTCACTTCGCTGAAGATATAAAACTGATAAAGGCTGAGAAGCTACCCTCGAAGAAGCTGCTGAGGCTTGCAGTCTTCTTAGATAAAGAAGGGATCTTACGTGTAGGAGGCAGACTCTCTAAATCAATGCTTCCCTTTGAAGCTAAACATCCTGTCCTTCTCCCTAAACGTGATCACGTTGTTGATCTAATAATACAGCATTTTCATGTTTTGAATTGTCATACAGGACCTGGACTTCTCATGTCTATTATACGCCAACGCTTCTGAATATTAGATGCCAGAACTGTCATCAGGTCTCAGTTGCGAAAGTGTAACACTTGCTTTAAATGCAATCCAACGCACCCAACACCGATAATGGCTGATCTACCCGACTATCGTGTGTCGGAAGCCAAAGCCTTTTGTCACACTGGGGTTGATTATGCGGGTCCGATAAAGACCATACTTTCTCGTCGCAGAGGTCAGCATGCGCAAAAGGCTTACATTATTTTGTTCGTCTGCATGGCCACTCGAGGTCTTCATATTGAAGTGACCAGTGATTTAACTACTGATAATTTTTTAGCCGCCTTTAAACGCTTTATTTCCCGTCGTGGACCCGTTTCATGTCTTTACTCCGATAACGGATCTACTTTCATTGGTGCAAGGGCACAATTAGATGAGTTATACAATTTCTTATTGAACTCTAATTTCAAAACCGCGCTGTCAAATGAGCTGTTATCTCGACGCATAGTATGGAAGATGATTCCCCCGAGATCACCTAATTTTGGTGGGATCTGGGAAGGAAATATAAAAAGCATGAAAACATATTTATACAGAGTTATAGGTAGTCAGTTACTCACCTACGAAGAGTTGCAAACGGTACTGACTCAAATAGAATGCATTCTGAACTCGCGCCCATTGGGCTTACTGGCCTCTGACCCTGACCCTGAGGTGCTAACTCCCGCACATTTTCTGATGACTACTCCGTTACAATATTTACCCGCGACTGATCTTTCAGACCAACGCATTAGTTTAGTAGATCGGAAAAAAATGGTGGACAATATGATCCATTCCTTTTGGAAAAAATGGCTTATAGAGTATCTGCACACGTTGCAAGTCCGACAAAAATGGGCTACTCCCGACAAACCAGTTGAAATCGGCACCGTCGTTCTTCTGGAGCTGGAAAATTCTGCTCCGTTGAGTTGGCCGTTAGGAGTCCTTACAGAAGTGTTCAGAGGCTGTTATAAAGTTGTCCGAGTAGCAATGGTTAAAACGCGAACTGGAACTTACAAACGCGCCGTAACTAAGTTATATCCTATCCCAACGCAATAAATTTAAAATACTTAGTAGGTATGTTTAGTTAGTGTAAGCTATTTTTTTTTCTTTTGTGTAGTTTATTTAACGTGTTAATCCGCTATAAGCTCAAATCAGCAGTGTTTTGCTTGTTTCGGAACATCTGGCGACGTTCCAAAGCCGGGTGCATGGTGGAGCGCCTATGTACCTTATTGATTATAGTATTATAATTCACCAATACTTATGTAAACTTCAATCATTATAATTGTTCTTCAAATGTAATTTATCCGCTTCTATTGTCAAATGCAGTTTGTGTCTGTGCGCTTACTTGTATAATTGTACGCACTATGGCCACACGCTAACAATAGTAACAGATAACGGTACAGAATTCACAAACCAATTATTCTCAGAATTTATTATATTACACAAAATTAACCACCATAGGACTCTAGCTCACTCCCCCAACGACAACGGCATTGTCGAACGATTTCACTCTACATTGTTAGAACACTTACGTATCCTACATCTACGACAAAAAAATTACCCCATAGTCAACCTCATGCCTTATGCCGTACTACGCGCTTACAACAGCTCTGTTCATAGCTTCACCAAATGTAGACCCCACAATATTATAAGAGGACATTTCGACCCTAGAGACACACTTGACGTTAACTTATCGGAACATCTCATGCAGCAGTACGTTTTAACTCGCAGCGACCAGATGAAGACAGTATACGACCTAATTAATGATTTTACCCAGACCAATCGTACTAATTTGATGCAAAACCGAAATAAAGACAGAGAGACCGAGGTAGAGTATCAACCGGACCAACAAGTCTTTGTTAGGAACCCAGTGGCAAGCAAGCCTCTAGCGCCTCGTTATACTCACGACACCGTTCTAGCTGACCTTCCAATCCACATTTACACATCAAAAAAGAAAGGCCCCGTAGCTAAAATCCGGCTAAAGCGTATCCATGACAGTTCTAAATTGTTACAGAATACTACTCGCCATGACAATCCACCTGACTGAAACAGTACAAGTGTTTTCATTGAAGAACTCAGATACTATTTTCTTATCGTTATTTTCTAGGAATAAAATTGCTTCATTATACAATTGGGCATCCGTATGGTCTAAATTTCCCGTTATGCTTTTAATTATCGATCCTAGTCCACCAATAAGACCTCTTTTAGAACGGTTTGGTAATTACTCTAATTGACATCTGATACCCAAAAAACATGTATCAACCTTTGATAATGCCTTAAGGCGAAACCGGTCAGGAAATCAATGAATAATGTGGAACAGTACAAGTGTTTTCATTGAAGAACTCAGATACTATTTTCTTATCGTTATTTTCTAGGAATGAAATTGCTTCATTATACAATTGGGCATCCGTATGGTCTAAATTTCCCGTTATGCTTTTAATTATCGATCCTAGTCCATCAATAAGACCTCTTTTAGAACGGTTTGGTTCCAAAGATCTAAGCTGCGAACTGATCGTTATTAATTTGGTGGATAGGTGGCTAACTTTTAGTTCAAATAACGGCGTTTTATTACTGTCTAATCTATTTTTAAAGTAGTTTATTTGTGACTCTACTGAAGCAAGTCTGCTGTCTATGTCCGTTAAGTCAATGTATTGTAAAAAGGAATGGTAGTGCGTAATGAGTCTGGCTTGTCTAAGTTTAAAGGGCAAAATTCCGGGTCCTTTGTCTAAACTCTCAAGTCTTATCTCGTGCTCCATTGTCAGGTGGATTGTCATGGCGAGTAGTATTCTGTAACAATTTAGAACTGTCATGGATACGCTTTAGCCGGGTTTTAGCTACGGGGCCTTTCTTTTTTGATGTGTAAATGTGGATTGGAAGGTCAGCTAGAACGGTGTCGTGAGTATAACGAGGCGCTAGAGGCTTGCTTGCCACTGGGTTCCTAACAAAGACTTGTTGGTCCGGTTGATACTCTACCTCGGTCTCTCTGTCTTTATTTCGGTTTTGCATCAAATTAGTACGATTGGTCTGGGTAAAATCATTAATTAGGTCGTATACTGTCTTCATCTGGTCGCTGCGAGTTAAAACGTACTGCTGCATGAGATGTTCCGATAAGTTAACGTCAAGTGGGTCTCTAGGGTCGAAATGTCCTCTTATAATATTGTGGGGTCTACATTTGGTGAAGCTATGAACAGAGCTGTTTTAAGCGTGTAGTACGGCATAAGGCATGAGGTTGACTATGGGGTAATTTTTTTGTCGTAGATGTAGGATACGTAAGTGTTCTAACAATGTAGAGTGAAATCGTTCGACAATGCCGTTGTCGTTGGGGGAGTGAGCTAGAGTCCTATGGTGGTTAATTTTGTGTAATCTAATAAATTCTGAGAATAATTGGTTTGTGAATTCTGTACCGTTATCTGTTACTATTGTTAGCGTGTGGCCATAGTGCGTACAATATTTCAAGATTGCTTGTAGGATACTGGTTGCAGTTCAATCTTTTACATAGTATGCTTGACCATACTTTGAGAACACATCTGGTAGAACGTGTAAATAGTCCTACCATTAGTGTGTTTGCACACAGGTTGTAGGCATGTAGGTACCTAAATAGAAGGCGTGAAATTGTGGCAAGAATATATAACCGCTTTTACAATCAAAATACAGCCTAGACTGGCACTGACCTGCGTTCCATACAGTGGTCTGGATTCTGTGGTCTGCAAGCAGGGGCGTGGCTCTTGAGCCCGTGCTGGTAGGTGGGTGTCAACCGGCCGGTGACTTCTATTTCTTGTATTCCAACGTCTTCTTTATACAATTAGGCGAAAAGAGACTTGCTCGCGCGCCCAACTTCTGCATGACATCTGATCAATGACTCGTACTTAGATTCAATCTCACCTGAAATTTACGGTTAGAAGTTTACGCACCTCACCTTGACCCCGCGATTGCAACGAGTCGGATTCAGTTTTCCTACCACCAGGAACCATCTACAGTCAATAACCTAGTGTTAATTTGATAGCACTCAGACAACGTGGAATCAGCTGGTAGCCGTTCTGGTGGTTGTGGACCCGTAATTACACACTTTACTCCATATCAACACAATGGAGTGTATATGACAAATAAATAGCAGCAACCGCCGCTTCTAGCAATCAACTCCTAATTACTCATTCTATCGTCACTCTCCGAGCCCCTTTCTAGACCTAGTCGGTCTCGGCTCTCCAGTACAAACGCGACGCAACTGGATCTCGAAACACCCCGCGAAGCGACCGCCATCCGATCCCTACAACCAAGAGGCGCACCGAAGTTCTGCAGCTACACCTGTCGGACCCCCGCGGGCTCCAATCACTGGCAGCGGCCACCACAGACGCTCGCGCGACAACCGGGATATACGACGGGATATATAACGAGCTTCTCTTTGTTTCAGCATGGCCCGGCGCGCAAGGAGAGAAGTCACGCGCATGCGTGGCTTAAGCACAACTTACTAGGAAGCTGCCGCTACCAATAGAGCCCCAGGCAATAGGGCTGGATTGATCACGCCACGACGCGGCGTGGGACGCGTACGCCATTTTGAAAAATGGCATGTGATGTGCTGAGGTGCCTTTTCTAACAAAGTAATTTTAATTTCACAATGTAACGATTTTCCAAAAAAAAAAAAAAAAAAAAAAAATTAGAACTGCCAAAACCACAAAAAGCCCTCTTAGAAGGAACTGTTTTTACACATTCTTTTAAGAGCTTTGAAATTTACGCGATATATATGCATGCATACATTACATGGAAAGCGAAAATACAGTGAAGCGAGTACCTCCGTACTAAGGTGATCCCGTTAGGCTACGAGTTGAAGGCTTCAAAAACGCAACGAAAAGTTCAATTCTCCCACGAGTACTTAGTCACTTCGAAGTAACGTACCACCGTGCACCACCGCGGCATGATATCCTCTACAGGCTACATATGGACTGATAACGGCATGAAATTGTCAGCAATACAGGCCGAGACGGGCCAGTCTATATTAGAATATACGCCTGCCCTAAGTATTTAGAATATGTCTATTAATATTACTATTTCATTCATATACAATGTAATAACCAGATAAGTTTAAAAGCTCACATTTAGGAGCACAAAGACACGACAAGCTTTTGTTCATGGGTCATAATGGAAAAAAATTGCTATTGACTTTAAAACTATTCAAAGAAATAAAGAAATTAAAAAAAAGGGTTCTTTAGAACAAGGCGATGTTCAATTTAAGCGTTTTGGGTACAAACAGGATATTACGATGTTGAGCACATGGTATTTAAAATATTCAGATGTTATAATGTTTTTAAAATTATCTTGCTTGAACGAATGCAAATATAAAACGATGAAATTCATATTGTTGGAATATATTATTTGTGATGACTAGGTAGGTGGACTTAATGTAAATGCCATAATTAAGGCACCATATAATTGTAGATTTATGCGAGTTTGATCCATGGATATAATGGCCAAAAATGCAATAAAAAAAATACATAAGATTAAAATTAATCAGAGGGTAGTCGAAGTGTCAACACCTATTAAAAAAGCTCTTGCATATTTTGATTTAAAATAATTTATTTTACTTACCAATTAATGATACAAAACAGTTAATAATATTCTATATCCTCTATTGCACCCTCTCAATATTAAAATCCAATCTACTATCGCTCAACTGCACAACTACATCAATTGTTAAAAATGGACCTATATACCAACTTGTTTGACTGCATGGAGGAGCTATCAAGCACTTTTACAAGACGCATGGCACAGTATGAGGAGGATTTGAAGAATGCTGGGGGTGAGTCAACCATTCATAAAAGTGTAGCCAGCCTCTCTCGGGACTTCTCTGATTTTAAGGGCCTTGTATGGAAGACCTTGGGTGCCCTGAAATCTCAAATGGAGTTACTTGTGAAGGGCTTGGACCGGCATGAGATGGCATCAAGAGCTAAAGTTCTTCTTCTGCATGGTCTTTCGGAAGAAAATACAGCGGATCCCACCAGTAGTGTCATTAAAGTCTTCTCAAGCCAAATTGATACCATAAGTGTCACAGCTAAAGATATAGCCGTTTGCCATCGTCTGGGTAGTGATACTAGCAAACCTCGCCCACTATTGGTGAGATTTGAAAATCGTGTGACTCGTAGTTTAGTGTGGCGTAATAAATCTAAACTCAAAGGCACTGGTCTCACAATATCGGAGTTCCTCACAAAGCCCAGACATGACCTTTTTGTATGCGCTAGGAAGCATTATGGTGTGAGACAGTGCTGGACCTCCGATGGGAAAATTTTTGTCCAAGTCACGGATAACTCGCGACATAAGATCGAGTCGGCGCGCGAACTGCAACAGCTTCTCGAAAGATACCCCGTGGGCGAAGCGGCATCTACCAGTACGGGCACATCTTCACAGAGGAAACCGCGCAAGTAGACAAGATACGAATTTCCCGAATTTGTTATGAAATTATTTTGTTTTTCTTTAATTTATATTTGCGGTCAGTTACACATTTGTTTTGTACGTAAGGCTTTGACGTAACTGACGTCTTATTTATGTCATTCGTTCGGAAACGTCAATTATCGAAGTTTGGATATTGGTATTTTTGCATGTAGTCTCTACTTTTTGTAAATTGTGTATGCAACTAGCGAGTGCATAGGGGATTGGTTAAAAGTTAACTTTAGAAAACTTTTTATCTATTTATATTAATTTATATATATATTTTTTTTTTTTGTATGTCTGAAGATTCAGGCAATACCTCAGATTCAGATGATAGTTTTGCTTCTTGTTCTTCTTCGGTTGCATCTAATAATAGTTTTGCCAGTGCATCCGGTAACAATAATGCTGTTCAGCTCTGTAACGAACTGTCCTCTATTTTTTCAGCCTTTCCTTATTATTTTAATGTTGTGCACATAAATGCTCAAAGCATTCCTGGACACTATTCTGATCTTTTAGCTTCTTTCAATTCTGACTGCGTTCATGCTGTCCTTGTCTCTGAATCTTTTCTTAAGCCTTCACTCTCTTCCACCCAGTACTCTCTACCCGGGTATAAGCTAGTGCGTGTTGACAGGACTGGTAAAGGTGGCGGCGGAGTGGCTGTATATCTTCAGGGGGATATATCTTATAAAGTTGTTGATCAGTCTACAGGTGTATATTCAAAATTTACAGAATTTCTATTCATCGAAATAGATTTTAAGCACACCAAAGCACTACTTGGCGTATACTACAGCCCTGTTAGTGCTCGGGCGTCGGAGGGCGCAAACCGACCTCCGCCCCCCATGAGCGCGGGCCTGAGGGTGACGGGTGGAGCCGCTCGTCACTCTAGCAGAAGCAGGCCACGGCGGCGGCGCGCATCGTAGGACGATGCGCGCCCCCCCCCCCCCATACCGGGGGCGAGTTGGGGACCGCGTGGTCCCCCCTCCTGAGGAGGGCCAGACCGAGAGGAATGGCCCTGGGTCAGCCGGGGTGCGAGGGATATGTCACAAGACAACCTCACCTTCGGCCTAGCACATCGACCCACAGACGGCGTGCGGTTTAGTCGGTTCGAGTCCGACATAACCTCCCCCTTCGGCTCCGAAGGGGGGGGGGGGTATCCGTGGGGATTTCCCGCACGTAAAAAAAAAAAAAAAAAACAGCCCTGTTAGCAACATTGATTATTTCTCTGCTTTTGAAATACAACTAGAAAATAAAGTGTGGCCAAGCGTAAATATATGAAGTGCCCATCTGAAGAGGGGCTGAACTTGTATAAAAAACTGCGTAATTGCTGCAATCGTATGTGTAGGGATGCGAGGCGAGACCATATTCACAAGTCAATTGAAAACCTTAACACTTCTCAACAATGGCAGTTCCTAAAATCCTTGGGTATTGGTAAGGTCACCCATGACAACCTTACAGACATGGATCTCAATGCATTAAATGCCCATTTCTCAGCGCCTCCAACTACTATACCTAGTGATGTCAAATCTTCTACCCTAAATTCTCTCTCCTCTCTTCCACTACCTTTAAATACTTCCTTCTCATTTCATCCGGTAACAGAAGCGGATATTAAGAAACATTTAAAATCCATATCCACTAGGGCGGTCGGTGACGATGGCCTTCAACTTCAAATGCTTCTCCCTATTGTAGATTTGATCCTTCCTATCCTCACCCACATTATGAACTATTCCTTATATTCTAACTATTTTCCTTCATTATGGAAGAAAGCTTCTGTTATACCTCTACCCAAAGTACCCAATCCTTCAACAAACTCCCAATTCCGCCCCATTTCTATCCTTCCCATCTTGTCAAAGGTACTCGAGAGTATTGTTCACGATTAACTGACCTATCAGCTCTCCTCTAATGGCCTGCTAAGTCCTTTCCAATCTGGCTTTCGCCGTGGCCATAGTACTGTAACAACTCTAGTTAAAGTAACAGATGACATAAGACTGGCCATGGAGAACAAACAACTAACAGTTTTGGTCTTATTGGATTTTAGCAGTGCCTTCAACTCGGTTGATTTTGACATTCTCTTGGGTATTCTTTCATCTTTCAATGTTTCTACCTCTGCAATTACTTGGTTTAAGTCCTATCTTCAGGGTCGCTCACAATCTGTTAGAGTGAATGACGTTTCCTCCGACTATTGCGACTTAGTAGCAGGTGTTCCTCAGGGTGGCGTCCTTTCTCCTCTTCTCTTCTCTGTTTTTATAAACGCCATCACGAAGGTCCTAACCTCACATTATCACCTCTATGCAGACGACTTGCAGATATATCGACATTTCAAAGCTGATGAACTAACTGGGGCCGTAGCTGCCATCAACAATGATCTAGAAAATATCAATGCTTGGGCCAAATCTTTTGGGCTTCTGGTCAACCCAAAAAAATCTCAGGCGCTTATTGTTGGTGGTAGGTACATGCTCCGCCACCTGGATCATGACTCTCTGCCTCCAGTCACGTATGATTCTCTAGGAATTAATTACTGCAAAAGTGCAAAAAACTTAGGCGTGCATATCGACTCCAGGCTTGCCTGGGATGTTCACATCGCAGAAGTAAGTAAGAGAGTGTACTGTTCATTTCAATCGCTCAAACGTCTCCAGAAACTCCTACCTCTTCAGACTAAAGTTACTCTTGCGCAATCTCTTCTACCCTCACTACTAGACTATGCTGATGTCTGCTTTCTCGATGCATCGGAGGAACTGTGACAGCCTCCGTGGCGTAGCGGTAGTGAACGCGGCCGCTGCGCAGGAGGCGCGGGTTCGATCCCCTCTCAGTGCAAATATTTGTATGCATGAATATGTATATTTGCATTGGTCTGGGTGTTTCTATTTATAATATGTATGTATTTACAAAAAAAACGTATCTAAGTATGTTTATCCGCATTCTAGATTCCATAATACAAGCTAGTTAAGCTATGCTTACCATGGGTCTAGATAGCGTTGTGTGAAATGTTGTGGAATATTTATTATTTATTATTATTATTATTAACTGCTGAACAAACTTGAGCGCCTGCAGAATTTGGGAATCCGTTTTGTGTTTGGACTTCGAAAATACGACCATGTCACGGAATATCGTAAAAAACTGAATTGGCTCCATATTCGGCAGCGCCGTAAACTTCACATTTTAACTCTTCTCTATATTGTTCTTCATAATCCTAACGCTCCAACTTATTTGCGGGAACGCTTTGAATATCTTGTACCCAGGGGCAAACCCTGTCGTCTTTCTTCCTCTCTTCTGCTTCGCACACCTCCACATAGTACTAGCTGCTATGATGGATCCTTCACGGTGCAAGCTGTACGGCTTTGGAACTCACTGCCTCACTCCATTCGTAGTAGTAATTCTCTGGACGTCTTCAGGAAAAGAAGTAGAGAACGTTTGCTATCACAATGATGTAGTCTGTATATATATATCTATATATTTAAGTATCTATATATGTATGTATGTGTATTAGTTTTATTGATGTATTGTAGGTACATATATATGAAGGCACATGGGGTTTACTTCGGGTCTGGGGCCTCTTAGTAGCCCATTGTAAGCTTGCACTTACAGTCTGCGTGGATTTTACGGGCGAGGAGATAGGACAACCTAATACACGAATCACCACATTTTAATTACATCAATCACTGACTACACATTTTACAGACACACTCGCGATCTATAACCAAGTAGATTCAACCGAACTAGGAGCGTTCTGCTAGACACGTAGTGCTCGGTCGAGGATCACAGCGATACTGATCACGATTCTCCGCGCGCCCCACCAAAGTCAATGATCTGTCACACTCAAATTGACCGAATGAACGAATGACGTCACACTCGACCATAGAGCACTAGAGTCTTGCATTACGCCAGAGTGAATTTCATTCACTCTAATCACACTAATTATTAACGCGCCGTCGCGGCCAGACTGACATGTCGCTCGTCCTCGTGCGACCAATGCCAGAGATCCATTTGTGAACAAATGTACAAGGCTTTAATTCTTCTCGCACTGACACGCTCGTCCATCACTGACTTCCATCGCCGCACAGGCCTAACATCACTCGTTGGTGTTCTTCTGCCACAAACGAGCAAAACCGGGCAGGCACTCATTGGTGCCCCTACGACTATGAAATAGTCGGACCGGGCGATCACTCATTGGTGCCCTTGCGACCATAAACCAGTCGGAACCTGGGCGACCACTCATTGGAGCCCCTGCGACCATAAACCAGTCGGAACCCGGGCGACCACTCATTGGTGCCCCTGCAACCATAAACCAGTCGGAACCCGGGCGACCACTCATTGGTGCCCCTGCGACCATAAACCAGTCGGAACCCGGGCGACCACTCATTGGTGCCCCTGCGACCATAAACCGGTCGGAACCCGGGCGGCCACTCATTGGTGCCCCTGCGACCATAAACCGGTCGGAACCCGGGCGACTACTCATTGGTGCCCCTGCGACCATAAACCGGTCGGACCCCGGGTGACCACTCATTGGTGCCCCTCCGACCATAAACATGTCGGACTCCGGGCAACCACTCATTGGTACCCCTACGACTGCAAACCAGTCGGGCCGGGCAACCACTCGTTGGTGCCCCTACAACCACCTACACTGTCCTCCAAAGCTAACAACATTGCATAGTTCGAACATCGACCCTCGTGGAGCCAGTCCAAACATGAATGTGAGTCTGGACCTACGTACAACCACTCGGTGCCCCTACAAACACCTAAACTATCCTGCAAGGCTAGCAAGATTACATAGTTCGAACATCGACCCTCAAGGAGCCAGTCCGAACATAAATGTGAGTCTGGACCTACCTACTTACAATATGCATCAAGATCTGTGGAAGGTGGACTAGTAGTAATGATGTGAGAATTAATCGCTGAGAATGTGTCGTTGTCGTGAATTCTTCCTTCGTTCTGATTATGGACCGCCGTCTCGGCCAGCTCTTTGTCAATTTCTGCTACAGTGGTATGACTAATCTCTCGAGATCGGATTGAGGCATTGGGGTTCGAAGCTAGGAGATGAAATGTACTGAAGTCTGCCCAAACACGATGTGTCCCAGCTCTATCCGCCATATTGGAAGCGAGTAGCGTATACATCCTAGCCCAAGCCGCGGCCAGGCTTTATTTGAATAGGTTTCCAACGTAGTAGTAGTAGTAAGTAAAGCAAGACTGGAAACCAATAAACCAACACCGACTATACTCCATTTAGTGTTCTATCCGCATACAATCGAAACCGATTAATTAAAACACACTTATGGTTCAGAATTAGTTAGGGGCCAATTTTGTTACACTTTGCTTTCCTGTACAAAACTACCATACGCGCTTCGCAGCATCTGCAGACGCTCTCGTAACCGCTCCATTACCCTGTCTATTCACGAGGTCACGTATCACGACTACGCTTCCCCGGACCATTGGCGGAGTCGCACGGATTGCACATCTACGCTGTTACTTTACATCACTCAATCATTAATATGGAGCGAAATAAGACGCATGGAGGAGCACACCGCCCTCCCACCAACTGCAACGGTTTCATTACCACCCTGGCCATCATTCGTGTATTGATCCATCGTAGTCACTATTGGATCGGCACGATCGGTCGTGGAGCGAACATATCTATCACACTTACGGGGAAGCTGTCACTTTCATCTAGCTCATTGATTACCTATTAAACAGAGTATGCCTATGACACCTATACTACCCTCTAAAGTAAGAGAAGTCACCCAAGCACGCGTCTGTTTGAAGTAGTAATCCTCAACTTGGATGTCTCTACTAATGCTTGTCAGTATCTGGAACTTTAGGTCTTCTCCTGTTCTAATTATATAACATAGACAACCCATATCCATGTAGTATTTCGAAATGGCGCACATTGGGAGAGGCCCACGTCGAGCAGTTGACCACGGTGGCCTAGTTGGTTGATTGATTGATCGATGTAGAATTTCGTCTATGTGACCACGTACGACGAGAAACCGTTACTCGAGATAACAATGAAACATTACTTGCTAATAGAACATCTTTCCCTAAATCTTAGGTACGCGAGGGTATTGAAATCAAAGACGTCCTAATTTCACCAAATGAGACATTGAGACGGGACAGTCTATATTGGGATATACGCCTGTCCTAAGTATTTAGAATATGTCTATTAATATTACTATTTCACGCATATACAATGTAATAACCAGATAAGTTTAAATTCACACATTTAGGAGCGCAACGACACGACAAGCTTTTGTTCATGGGTCATAATGAAAAAAAAAAAGGTAGCTATTGACTTTAAAAACTATTCAAAGAAAAAAAGGAATTCAAGGGAAAAAAGGGATCTTTAGAACAAAGCGATATTCAATTGGTTTAAGCGTTTTGGGTACAGACAGGATACTATGATCTTATGCACGTGGTATTTTTAAAATATTCAGATGTTATAATATTTCTAAAATTATCTTGCTTGAACGAATGCAAATATGAAACGATGATATTCATATTGTTGGAATATATTATTTATGATGACTAAGTAGGTCGACTTAATGTGAATGCCATAATTAAGGCACCATGTAATTTTAGATTTATGCGAGTTTGATCCATGGATATAAATGGCCAAAATGCAATTAAAAAAATACATAAAATAGAATTCTATCAAAAAAAATATAATAATCAGAGCTCCGCCGAGATAAGCGCATAGTACTATAATATTTATGTAATTATATAATTAAAATGCATGACCAGCTGGTTAAATTGGTTGAATTGAGTATATACTGTTGGTGTATTATTTATATTATTATACGGTATCAATTTGCATGGTTTGATATTCTGTAGAATGAAATTAATTACATTGCACGAAGGCATGTTATCATTTGAATGTAACTATAAGTGTGCAAGTTTATCAAAGAGATCGTTTTTTTTTATTATCATGCTTTGTATACGGTACAGTCGAACCCGTCGCAAGCTACCTGAGGGTGTGCGGGCGGACACGCGGCGAGGGACGCTCAAACCCTGCGTCTTTGATAAAAAGTGATTCCTAACGTTCCTAACGTTTCGTGAGGCCAGTTGGGTTCGGACATCGCTTCAATACGCTGGCTACTAGCATTCACACGTTTTGGACGCTGCCGTTTTAAGCAAGTGCAAATATTGTGGATGTGATAAGACAGTGTCTTGAGTCGTGTTTTGAAAACAACGCGCTTCTGAATTGATATTTAGAAGTTCCTAATTACTTTATCATACCTTTCTAACAACATCTATATTCCGTTGGATCGCCGTCTTTGGCAAGTTCTTATAGGTAAATTATTGACTGTAAGTCTGGGAGCTGAGACTGGCTTCTGGAGGCGATCCGAATACCTTTATCCCGATCATCTAGGATTCCGTGATCTAGTTGTAGGAAAGTCTAAAAACTAGAGCACTCCCTATTCCTCGTAGCTAGTTTCAAGTTTGTTTTCCTTTACACAATTCGCAATACACACACAGTTAAAATCACACACATCCATGTTCATCTTGGTACGAGCTCATGGTCTGCAGGTTACACTAGGTTTCTAGCTAGAATGCAGGTATAGACGTTCTATTGCGATAGAACCTAGGAATTCTTACGAGAATTATAGTGGTAATTTATAAATTACGTTTGGTGAAAAGTTAATTTGTGCGTTTATTTTGTGTTAGTATAATAATTGAAATTGGGGTAATTATACGTTATAATAACGTATTATATTTTGTTATAAATAAATAAGCAGATTATTGTGCCTTTACAGTCGGGATTTATTCAACATAATTGTGACAAGTGTAACTATAATTATAATTTGATGGAAGTTAGTATATTAACTATATACCTGAATCATATACATTGATTAACTCTACTTTATTTCACAAAGTCAGTACATTAAATAAACAAAAGGCTTTATTTATTGAGATCATTAAATTCAGCACACAGTTGCTAATGAGAGACTAATTGACATCTCCGACATATACAAGATCTCACTCATTACATCATATCAGCCAAAGCTATACTCATTGAAACAGCTGTAGGTAAATTCACTTAGCTCCTGAGTCATTTGGACCAGTATTTGAGCCCAAGTTTGTAATGTGTAGTGACACTAGTGTTCTGCTGAAGCCTATTTGAGAAATTAAATATCCCATTAATAACTGACAGCCAACCATTGCTGTAAAAGTTTACGATACTGTTGTTGGAATAATAAGACTCATAATCATTATCATTTTACCTTCATAATTTCTTCAGTTGAATCATTAATGTCACGAGGTCTAAGGGTCTATCATTTTGTACTGGAGCTGAACGCTAACACTGAAACCTACAGTACACAATGAAGTTAGCGGAGGTATTACAAGCAAAATTAAATTCATTGTGACGAGTTGAAGGAGAGCTTGATCTATTGATCAGAGCTATCGATTCTTCGGAATTGATCTAAATCTCGCTTTTCGGAGCTTGAGATAATATTGTATTGCAATACACAACAAAAAATATATAATTGATCCGGATCACATATTATAAATCATATATGATATCTACGACAACTAAAGGCCTATAAAAATATAAATACAGCTGAAAAAGACGCCCAAAGAGGCCACACACAAATCAAACTATCAAAGACCTATATTTTGAATTTAATATTAATTCATTTGATTCCAAATAAATCCACAGTCTTGTCATTATAATATATATTCCGTAAATACAGTAAAGTTAAATATACCACTGAGGTGGCAAACAAGCACACAGCTCACCTGAACTGTGAAATCATAAAATATATTCCATATATACATTTAAAGTTAAAAGTTGGGATAGAGCATCATACTTTATATACCACTGAGGTGGCAAATTATCGATTTAAATAGACGCTCTTAGCATTTGTTATACGAATATATACATACGGTCAGGAGTCAATATTGAATGTAAATAGATTAGTGTAGTAGGTTTCGACGATAGCAATCTAGATGATCACAGCCAAATGTAGCGTAGGGCCGTAGGCCCTAAGTTCCGTTACAGTTTTGGCGCCGCGTGACCAGAATTTCGTTTAATGTATTAAAATTATTAATACCACGGAAAGAATTAGACGTTACTATTTGTACATCTGTCTTAGAAACAGTTAAAAATTTCACATTTAAAACACAACGTAGAAAATAAAATCTTCGGACTGTCGGCACTGGACAATAGGTTCATTCAAAATTGCATTGGTATTGTTATAACATCAATTGTTCTTTAGAAAAAAGGTACAGGTCATTAAAGTTGGGATCCTTTGTAGGAAAAGGTCGGATATTATCTTAAAAAAAAAAAAATTGTAAGAAACTATTCTTGAGAGTATTGTTTTGCCTTACACAACCATAGTTCCAAGAGTTATTTTTTGGCTTATGCAGAAAATACAAAATTCACACGTGCAGCGCCTACAAGCAACAAAAAAAAGGGTCGAACTTTCGAAAGTCAGATAAAATAAACATATTAATTTGATATTTTAAAAGCTAGTATTCCACTTGAAGATTACTTAAACATTTTAGATCGGAATAACATACTTGACACACTCACTAAAGTTTTATTTTAAACCCACTTGGGAAAGAGTCGTTAATTTTGGTCAATTGGGTATTAGTGGAGTTTAGATAACAAAAATATTTAAGTTGAATACTTGACAGATAAAGTCCAATAGTTGATAAATAGCGATAAGCATTAGTTATTTTAAAGGTTACATAACCTCACACTTAAAATTAAGTACCATTGAATTAGAGATTTGTTAGTTAGTTTGAATTACATAGTAAGTAGTTAAAAGTTAGAATGTCGGGACAGAATAATGGACGTCGCACGCGTAAGTCAGTTGGCCACAGTAATACAGATCAAACAAATAAATTACTGACGGAGATTTTGAACAGGCTGACGAGATTGGAGGATGAACGCGACAGTTTTAGAAGTTCTTCCGTAACACCAAATATAAATGGGTCAGAAATTGCTACTGTTAGCGAAATGGCGAAACAAACTGTTGTTGTTCAAGTGAAGCAAAAGCTTCCTACTTTTGATGGCAATAAGATTAATAATCCCATGACTTTTTTAAGAGATTTAAAGAATTTTCTTATAGGACAAAATATTAATGAGGATCTTTCACTATTGTATGCGATTGAGTCATTGACGGGAGAAGCTAAGACGCGTATGAATATTTATAGAGATTATTGGAAGTGTTTTAAAGACTTTGAAAAGGACTTTCAGAATGTGTTTTGGAGTTCGTCAGAACAGGAAGTAGTAAAAGCTAGGTTTATGACGTCTCAATACGATAAACAGACTGGTAGTATGGAGAAATATTTTAGTGAACAGTTAGATAGAATTTATGCATTATCATTACCGTTTACAGATGCGGAAAAAGTCAATACGATTTTTAGACAATTGCCGGACCACGTGCAGGTTGCATATTTTAGTAAACAACAGCAAATGACGGTCCACGAAGCGGTGGAATTTCTAAGACATTTGGAAAGAAATGTAAACAGTGGACAACCTGACAGTTCACGATCGCAATATCCAATCGCTAAGATACATGAAAAACCTCGAGGCACTCACGTTAATTCGAGATATAGTTCGGTACGTGTAAATACGATAAGATATAACCCAACAAATCAAAGCAGAGGTTATCATCATCAAAGTCAGTCCTATAGAGGCTTTAGCAGGCGCGGTCGAGGAGAAACACGAGGTAGATCGTGTCATAATATACGGGGAGGCGTTAGACCTATTGAATTCAAACCTGCGACTGAAACTCAGAGTACAAGTAATGAAATTAGTATTCCACAAACCAGTAATAATAATATATAAAAAAAAAAAAAAAAAAACTGACTAGAGCAGGAGCTGTAGTCTCTACTTCAATCGTTATGACTTTGCTTACGAAATCGTAAGCAAAGGTAGCGACAAATATCGGTATGTTTGCGTCAAACCCAAGTCTGTACACATTGAGGTAGCGAGCAAAATTGTATGAGGGACGCAAGTCTCTACGGGGTTTTGACATTAATCGTTACGAGTTAACGACAGTATTCGGTACCACAATCAAACGTACCGATATTTCCGAGTCTCGAGTTTCCAAGTTAACGAGATTTGTCGGTATCTTATCAAATTTCCTCGTTAACTTAGCGAGCCTTCTTGACAGCCCGCAAAGTACGTAACGATCGTTATTATATTTTGAGATTTTAAGAGGTTATAGTGACCGACATTGAGCAATAAGTATGAAGGAGAGACATGTATTGAAGATGGATGCTTATTTTAATAAATTATGTTGATATTTTTAGAGGTTATTAAATATGAAATCGAACCATATGTATATGATGGATGCTTAGGTACTTATTTGGTGAATTTGGTTGAGCTTCAAATTATTATTAATTGACTTTTGTTGATATTTATAGTGGATATTAAATATGAAATTTAGCTACTTATTTCATTATATTACGATGGATACTTACCTTATTAATGAATTTATCTATCATCATCACGTCGCGTTGCATACCTTCAAAGCTTGTACGTTGTGAAAATCCATCCTAAAACCACACGTTATCGGACCCCACATAAGTCACATACGTTATAAGTACCTATGTAATGACGGGGTTAAAAATGACTCAATAAGACATTTTTCTTCGCACCTCTACTGAACATGTACTAGCTTTTAAGGTGAGCCTCTTGGGTGTGGGGTCCCAATTACTGTAATACTTACCTTATTCATGGGAATAGTTCGATATATTCATGCGAACAGGTTCCAGATTATGATTACCTATTATTTTGGCCTATGTAGCAAAGGTCAGGAAATATTATCCCAGTAACTAACAAAAGAAAGTTATTGCAAAGTGCAAGTAGTTATGCTATTATATGGCTAATGCATAGGGCGTGCATTAAATTATACATATAAAGATTAAATTTAGTTGACTTTAATATGCCAAATAAAACATCTATACACATCTGCATATTTTATGTAGGTAATGTATTGGTGACGATAATAAAGTATATTAGTTGAAGCTGAACCAAATAAGCTATCATAATATTATAGCATCCAATCCATGTTGAAGCTCAACCAACAACCAAATTCTACACTAAATAACCTTCCATCATAATACATTGTTAAATTTTCATACATAATAACCTCTAAACATATCAACAATGTCAACAAATTACACAGTTAACGAATTCTATACATATCTTCTAATCTGTGGCCACAGAGTCCTTTATAAATGATCTGTGGCTAACGATTGTACTTTGCGGGCTGTCAAGAATCCTCGTTAAGTGCTACCGAAAATTCGTTAAGTTTGCGATGACAGTCGGTAAGATCCTACCGACAAATATCGTTAACTTGTACAGACTTGGGAATATCGGTCGCTACGTAGTTAACATCCGAATTTGGATGTTATCTTATGTCCAGACTACCGCCCCAGGATAGAGTAACAATCGAAACACGGCATAATTGATTTAACTGGAATCGTTAATAGAAATTTTAAATTTACAAGTAGTATCTTATAAGACTGGATATCCGATAGTACTAAGTGGTATATAGGGCGTATATACAGTACGCGGCATAAGAAATTAAATACACTGTTTAATAGATAGGTTGTAATCTAGATTAACATTTCGAGAGATAAATTTAGCATAGGAGGCGTAGGAACAGGTTATTAGAGGCATAGAGAGAGGCATTAGAGGCAATGTAGCGTAGGGCCGTAGGCCCTAAGTTCCGTTACAACATCTCAAAGCAAAGGCACAAAGCTTGTGACGACTCCATCACTCATACCCGAGAACACAGTTCTAAAGCACTTTATTTTCACTCCTTATACACCACTTACTGATGTGACGGATTACAGCCTCTTCATCTGATTATAGCATGTACGTCAACTTCTGCATGACATCTGATCAATGACTCGTACTTAGACCCAATCTTGCCTGAAATTTCGTAACAGTTAGAAGTATACGCACCTCACCTTGTCCCCGTGATTGCAGTGAGTCGGGTTCAGTTTTCCTACCACCAGGAACCATCTACAGTCAATAACCTAGTGTCAATTTGTTAGCATTCAGACAACGCGGAATCAGCTGGTAACCATTCTGGTGGTGGTGGACCCGTAATTACACACTTTACTCCATTTCATCACAATGGAGGGTATATGACAAATAACTAGCAGCAACCGCCGCTTCTAGCAATCAACTCCTAATTACTCATTCTATCGTCATTCTCCGAGCTCCTTTCTCGACCTAGTTGATCTCGGCTCTCCAGTACAAACGCGGCGCGACTGGATCTCGAAACACCCCGCGAAGCGACCGCCATCCGATCCTCACAACCAAGCGGCGGACCGAAGTTCTGCAGCTACACCAGTCGGACCCCTGTGAGCTCCGATCACCCGCAGCGACCGCCACAGACGCTCGCATGACAACCGGTATATATGACGCAACGGGCCCTCCGTAGCACGTAGACCAGACCAATGCCAGCAGACTCATACGAGCACACAAACACCCGTGCCGACCGGGGATCGATACCGAATCCTCGCGCAGCAGCCGCACCGACCACCGCCACGCCACAGAGGCTTTCACCAGAATGTAGATTATATAATCGCCCATTAAGACGAGAGGCTACTCGGGGCAGTTTATCGGCCGCAATTTGCCAATTTGGCGACGAGAACTATTCCTTTAGTCGACCCGAAATATTTGGTTACCAAACTGTTGGTTCGTGTATTCTTGCTAAGGATCCGCCACGCCTTTTCTACCTAGGTACCTACACAATAGTGTGGCCTCAAAGTGAAGTACACCACGTTGAGTCTACCCACTACCCACTAATGAGAAATATTACACGAACAAAAACCGTTAGAGCTGATACCGCATAGCTCCTCTTTGCTACTCAGCATCACAGAAATTAAACTGACAAGCCAGCACGCGATTATTAACAGAGTTCAACCTTCTTCATAGGAAGCTATATCTTTCACCGTACAGCTACATTCAGCTATCTGTCCACCAACATTTAAACACCGCTCGAGTCCTCCGAGGGACCTAAACATCTCAAGACAAGACACACCGGGTCAGTACCTGCTACCGAAAAGATATCGAAACCAAAAAAGCAAACGCAAAAACCAACACATATTACATCGTGATATAATCAGAATCGTCCTTCGTTAGTTTTTACTGCAAACTACTCACTTTTACGTAAATTAGGTCACTTAAATAAAAAAAGATAATATCGAGAACTGGTTCCTTTTGTCTCACTACCATCGAGAACTGGTTCCTTCTGTCTCACTACCTCCCCACTCAATGGAAGACGATTTAAAACGAGCCTTTTCACTATGTTGACATGGCATCTGCGTACTGACAATAATGAACTCACCTTTTAATATAGGGTAGTTCGTTAAAACTTATCGTTCTCACTTCTTGGACGTACTGATTGCGTCACCGCATTCTAAGCTAATCTAAGCAATCACAGTAACCTTTTGCAGCGTACCCTACTCAATTCGAATAAGTCTTCTCACCGTATCAACAGCTACAGATAGTTTAGAATCTAGCATAGTTAGATATTCGGGATATTTCGAAACTTTCTCGTGTAATGACAATTTAACTTAGCCCCTATATAATTAGGTGCAAACTCCGCTACCTCATAAACCTCTGCTCACGGATTGCCCGAACTGCTATCGTCTCTTCTGGCACTACATGGAATAGTAGAAATAGGATAAGACTTTATTCAAACACGAATTTGTACCCACGAGTAATACCTTTACAACAATATCTTTCCCTAGAGGGTGGAATGCGATATTCCGCTACCAGGAAATTATTTGGTTATACCACTTGTTTTAAAAAAATAAGCACACACTGTCTACGAAATAAAAAGGAACGGGCTCACCGGGTCTTGTAGTCGGGGATGCAGCCAACAATCAGGACAGACACAGTTTCACGTTATTTCATGTCAATCTGACTAGCGAGTCCTTTGGTTGCCACTGCTATTCTCCTCAGCTTGTTGCCCTGGTATCCCACTTCTGATGAAGGCACATGGGGTTTACTTCGGGTCTGGGGCCTCTTAGTAGCCCATTGTAAGCTTGCACTTACATTCTGCGTGGATTTTACGGGCGAGAAGATAGGACAACCTAATACACGAATCACCACATTTTAATTACATCAATCACTGACTACACATTTTACAGACACACTCGCGATCTATAACCAAGTATATTCAACCAAACTAGGAGCGTTCTGCTAGACACGTAGTGCTCGGTCGAGGATCACAGCGATACTGATCACGATTCTCCGCGCGCCCCACCAAAGTCAATGATCTGTCAAACTCAAATTGACCGAATGAACGAATGACGTCACACTCGACCATAGAGCACTAGAGTCTTGCATTACGCCAGAGTGAATTTCATTCACTATAATCACACTAATTATTAACGCGCCGTCATATTTTTATGTGTGTAGATTTATGTATGTATGCTATGTATGTATGTATGCTATGTATGTATGTATGTATTTACGCAATATTAAGATAATGTACCTGTTTAGGTATGCTTTTTATATAAAAAAAATTTTTTTTTAATATTGTCTGTTTTTTATGTACACTTCACATCACCCTTTATAACCAGATACTTCTCTGCTACTCAAAGGTTTGCTGGGAGAGAACTCATTTTGAGTTAAGCTCGCCTTTGTACATATTCCTTAGAATGTTTTTTGTATGATCTCTGTACTGTGTGTGTGCAATAAAGAATTAAGAATAAAGAATTAAGAATTCTATCAAAAAAAAAAAAAATATCAGAGCTCCGCCGAGATAAGCGCATAGTACTATAATATTTATGTAATTATATAATTATAATGCATGACCAGCTGGTTAAATTGGTTAAATTGAGTATATACAGTTGGTATATTATTTGTATTATTATACGGTATCAATTTGCATGGTTTGATGTTCTGTAGAATGACATTAATTACATTGCACGAAGGCATGTTATCATTTGAATGTAACTATAACCTTGCAGGATAACAGAGGGATCGTTTTTTTAATTATCATGCTTTGTATACGGTACAGTCGAACCCGTCGCAAGCGGCTACCTGAGGGTGTGCGAGCGGGGACGCGCGGTGAGGGACGAACAGACCCTGCGTCTCGATAAAAAGTGATTTCCTGGCGTTCGCGAGACAGTTGGGTTCTGATATCGCTTCGATACGCTGGCTGCTAGCATTCACACGTTTTGGACGCTGCCGTTTTAAGCAAGTGCAAATATTGTGGATGTGATAAGGCAGTGTCTTGAGTCGTGTTTTGAAAACAACGCGCTTCTGAATTGATATTTAGAAGTTCCTAACTACTTTATCATACCATCCTATCAACACCTATATTCCTTTGGATCGCTGTCGTTGGCAAGTTCTTATAGGTAGATTATTGACTGTAAGTCTGGGAGCTGAGACTGGCTTCTGGAGGCGATTCGAATACCTTAATCCCAATCATCTAGGCCTCCGTGATTAGTTGTAGGAAAGTCTAAAAATTAGAGCACTCCCTATTCCACGTAGCTAGTTTCAAGTTTGTTTTCCTTTACACAATTCGCAATACACACACATTTAAAATCATACACATCCATGTTCATCTTGGTACGAGCTCATGTTCTGCAGGTTACACTAGGTTTCTAGCTAGAATGCAGGTATAGACGTTCTATTGCGATAGAACCTAGGAATTCTTACGAGAATTATAGTGGTAATTTATACATTACGTTTGGTGAAAAGTTAATTTGTGCGTTTATTTTGTGTTGATATAATAATTGAAATTGGGGTAATTATACGTTATAATAACGTATTATATTTTGGTATAAACAAATAAGCAGATTATTGTGCGTTTACAGTCGGGTTTTATTCAAAATAATAGTGACAAGTGTAAACTATAATTATAATTTGATTGAAGTTAGTATATTAACTATCTAACTAAATCACATACATTGATTAACTTTACTTTACTTCACAAAGTCAGTACATTGAATAAACAAAAGGCTTTATTTATTGAGATCATTAAATTCAGCACACAGTTGCTAATGAGAGACTAATTGACATCTCCGACATATACTAGATCTCATTCATTACATCATATCATAGCCAAAGCTGTACTCATTGAAACATCTGTAGGTAAATTCACTTAGCTCCTGAGTCATTTGGACCAGTATTTGAGCCCAAGTTTGTAATGTGTAGTGACACTAGTGTTCTGCTGAAGCCTATTTGAGAAATTAAATATCCCATTAATAACTGACAGCCAACCATTGCTGTAAAAGTTTACGATACTGTTGTTGGAATAATAAGACTCATAATCATTATCATTTTACCTTCATAATTGCTTCAGTTGAATCAGTAATGTCATGAGAGGAAAGGGATCCATCATTTTGTACTGGAGCTGAACGTTAACACTGAAACCTACAGTATACAATGACGTTTCAGCGGCGGAGTTACAAACTAAATTAAATTCATTGTGACGAGTTGAAGGAGAGCTTGATCTGTTGATCAGAGCTATCGATTCTTCGGAATTGATCTAAATCTCGCTCTTCGGAGCTTGAGATAATATTGTATTGCAATACACAACAAAAAAATATATCGACTGCAGCTATTAACAAAGTCGGAACTACATTTTGGCGATTTTCGTTTTATTGCTCCTGAGGTCTTCAAACGTCTATAACTATGTTCTTGTAAAGTTTCAAATTTGAAACTAAATGCTATCATAGTATTTCTAGATTAACAAAGTCGGATTTTATAGGAGCGTACGAATAATAATGTAGGTAAGTATGTTACTACAAAGTTCGCAGGGCTAAGAAGGGGAAGGGGCGCGCGCGCAACGGGCGGTTCTGCCAGTTCGCTCATTGTTAGCGGGGCGACTGCGCGTGCGTGTTTTATATTTTTATATTATTGTTTTACGTAAATGTGCAGTATATAGTATAAAATAACAATGTCTCGATCTAGACGTACTTTAACGGTTAAGATTGTAATATGTGTCAAATCCCACATTGTTAACGGATTATTATTTTATTACCTGTGTCGAATGTACCACATTCTACATTATTGTGCGCTTTGAGTTCGTTCATTTTTGTTGGATATGGCACTACCGACTTTGTTTCTTGTACCTAACATTCCCGTTTTTGTCGGTTATGGTACTGTCGACTTTGTTACTCGTTCTTCTATTAAACGTTTTTGTCGGATATGGCACTACCGACTTTGTTATTCGTTCTTATAATGAAAGTATTTGTCATATATGGTAATACCACCATTTTTAATTGTACATTACTAAATTTAGATGTTGGATGTGTTAGTATCGGCTTGATTTCTAAAACAGTTATACAATAATGTAGGTTGGATATGGTGTATATAGTGCTAAAATTAGGAAGAGTTGACTGGTTTTCTATTGCCTCATGTGACATTTTTAATTATAGGTATGTTATTTTAGAAGGTAGGACACGATGGTACCTCCCGTTACAACTGATAGGTATGTTATTTTAGAAGGTAGAACACGACGGTACCTCCCGTTACAACTGAGCAGTCCGACTGGGGAAGTACCTTCGTCCTACAGAATACCGCGGTTATAGTAACCTTGTGTTGTGTTCCAGACGGTGAGCAGGGTAGCCAGAGCTCATTGGAGAGGCTCTGTGTCGTCAGTGGGAAGACCAAAGGCTTTGGATGTCACCACTGGCTAGTGCGGGAGTGAAATGTAGGCGCGGCGGTTAGGGAGACCCGGTGAAACGGTTAACCGCTGGCCGCCCGCAGGCTGTATGGTTTCCGAACCCGGGGATCACAATCTCCGTTCCAGGAGGCTGAACCAGCAGCCTGTGTAAAGTTCCCGGGGCAGTTGTCGTGCCGGAGAACGAAACCGGAGTAGACTTGGCAGTATCTGGGAGGGGACCCGGGGCCCGTTCGCAAACCGCACCAGCCAATCACACAACCCTAGCTCGTTTGCGGTGGCGAGAAACCTTACTTTGTCTTCTACACTGACGGCATAGAGCCTCTCTATACCTCCCCCTCCCATTTTTATTATGGCCAAGAAAAATAAGAATAGACGTTCTACAGCGGCACCTTCATCCACAATGAAAGTTGACTTCTGTAACATCAGGGGCCTCCACACCAATCTTAACGAGGTCCATCACCATCTTGAGACAGCAAAGCCGACCTTATTCTTTCTGAAGGAGACCCAAATATCATGCCAGGCCAATACAGCCTATCTTATGTACCCCGGGTACAAACCCGAGCATAACTTCCTGAGTAAAGCCGGGTTATGCATGTACGTCCGGGATGACGTTTGCTGTCGCTGTCTAAACGGCCTTGAAGACAGGGACCTGTCCACTCTATGGGTACGTATGGATCACGGTGGCCCTACCCGTATCTATGCGTGCGTCTACAGGTCCCATAGCGGTGACCTGGGCACGGCTCAACTGTTTGAGCACTTCAGCGGTCGCTGGACAGAGTAATTGAGCAGTACCCTGCTGCGGACTTGGTATTCTTGGGTAACTTTCACGCTCACCATGTGGAGTGGTTGGGTCGCACAGAACTGATTTTACGGGAAGGGCTGCTAACTACGCCCTGACCTATGGGTTCTCGCAACTGGTGCATTCTATCACTAGAAAACCAGATATCGAGACCCACAGAGAGTCTTTATTGGACCCTCTGCTGACTACGTACCGAGTGGAAGCACCACTCGGTACTTCGGACCACAGCGTCGTCTGGGCGCAAGTGACTCTCGCGTGGCCAGAACCACCGCAGCCACCTCAGTGGTGGCATGTCGGGCATTACAAGTCGGTAGACTGGAACGGACTGCGAGAATTCTTCTCGTCGTACCCGTGGAGGCGGTTTTGCGTTACTTCAAACGATTCAAGCTCTTGTGCAAGAGCAGTCGCTGAAGCGATTCTAACGGGTATGGAATGCCATATTCCCAACCGCTGGATCGCATAAGGAGCGAGCAAACGGCCAAACTTCTGCCACTCTTGCCTTCCGCCGCCGCAGAAACTCGACGGTAGAATTGCCCATGGCGCTAAGGAGAAAGCCGATCTTTTGGGTAACCTCTTTGCGTCAAACTCGACAATGAATGACGGGAATGCCGAGCCAACCATTCTTCCCAGCTGTGGTGTTTCCATGCCTGAAGTTAAAATCACGCAACGGGTGGTCCCGCGGGAACTCAAGTCCCTAGATGTATGGAAGTCGAGTGGGCCCGATGGTATATATGGCGATGGTGCTCAGGCGCTATGCCCCCTAATTGTGCCCAGTACTTACGCAGCTTTTCGCGCTCTCTTGCTCTGCCTCGTGGAAGACTGAGTTCGTGCATCCTGTGCTAAAGAAAGGAGACAGGACAGACCCGTCCAATTACAGGCCTATTGCTATAACATCCCTTCTCTCGAAGGTTATGGAGTGTGTGATTAATACACAGTTCCTGAGATACCTTGAAGGAAGCGATCTACTGAGCGACCGACAGTATCCAAGCCGTCGTCGATGGCAGCTGCTCGGACCACATGGACACAAATGCTGGTGTGCCACAGGGCTCCGTGCTGTCTACGACCCTGTTTCTGCTGCACATAAATGATATGCTGTCTGATGACTCCATCCATTGCTATGCGGAAGACAGTACCGGGGACACGTGATACACGGACCGTGCAAATATCTCTCAGTCTAAGGTGAAGGAGAGTCGCTAACAACTTGCGACCAAAATCGGGAGTATCCGATTGGGGTCGACTAAACCTAGTCCAATTCAATCCCACCAAAACGCAAGTGTGTATTCACCTCTAAGAAAACCCCATTTGTTGTAGCGCCGCAATTCCTGGGTACACCGCGTACCATTTCCTCGAGTATCGGGATCCTAGGCGTCGACATATCAAGCGACGACCAGTACCGCAGCCATTTGGAGGATAAGGCCTAGCTGGCATTGAAGAAACTTGGAGTGTTTAACAGGACGAAGCAGTACTTCACTGCGGGGCAACGACTCCTTCTTTATAAGGCAAAAGTCCGGCCCCATATGGAGTACTGCTGTCACCTTTTGCCGGAGCATCTGCATACCAGCTTGACCCCTTCGAATCGATACAAAAACGTGCGTTGAGGCTCGCCGACAATCCCATACACGCAGGCGCTGTGGAGCATCTCAGCCACAGGAGGGACTGGCATCCCACACGGCAATAGAAATAGCACATAACCCCTTCGTCGTCAGTGGTTCTGGACTGTAATTACTTGTACTTTCCATTACTTTTGTGAATTTTTAACCTGTTCGATGTACTAACCGTACACTATCTTGATTTAATCTACATTTAATTGGATAATAATAAAACATATTATCAGTTTTAAAACCTTCTTTTAATACATAAGGCCTATGAACACTCCCACATCCGACATAACCTTGCAATTACGTACCGTGAAAAATTGTTGGATGTGACACTTCCGACTTCCCTAGTACGTGAAATATTGTAGGATGTGCCACTTACGACTTTCATAGTACGTGAAACATTGTAGGATATGTCACTTACGACAAGTGTGCTAGTATCGGTTTCGGTTAACAATGTAACAACTGCTTTTTCTAGAATTTCCTAGATTTATTTTTGTTATTCACATTACGACCTTCATTATCTTTCAAAACTGTAGCACTACGCGAAATTTGGTTTCAATATATGGGCATTTGTGAATTTGGTGCAAGTTCAAAACTTTATTTGGCCGTACTGAAAAGTAGTGTTTTTGTAGTTCCGACTTTGTTAATAGCTACGGTCGATATAATTGATCCGGATCACATATTATAAATCATATATGATATCTACGACAACTAAAGGCCTATAAAAATATAAATACAACTGAAAAAGACGCCCAAAGAGGCCAAACACAAATCAAACTATCACAGACCTATATTTTGAATTTAATATTAATTCATTTGATTCCAAATAAAGCCACAGTCTTGTCATCATAATATATATTCTATACATACATTTAAAGTTAAATATACCACTAAGGTGGCAAACAATCACACAGCTCACCTGATCTGTGAAATCATAATATATATTCCATACATATAGTGTAGCCTCTGAACGTGTCAGATGGGCTACGCACCAGCTGACCCAGCGGAGAGATGCTCGAGCTCAATAATATCCCAGGGCGCCTGTTCGTCAGCAGAGATAAGTATGCGCGTGCGTGTGGGAACCCCAGGGGAGACTTCAGAGAAACTACAAATTTTCTTTGAGTTTTGTACACATATATATATTTGGTAATTGCCCGTTTACACAGGATACACAGAGTAAGAAACTTATAAAACTATAGTAGATCACAAATCTCAGCTTACAATCCCGAGTATGATCATATCATCACCGTCTGCAGCACAGTAGCATAGAAGCCAGCCCGAGATGGCTGGGGGACGTCCTATACAATAAGGGCAATCGACGGGCTACCAGGAGAGGCAAAAGCAGTAATAAATTGGAATACGTGACCCTTGATCCGATCGTCGGCCTGCGTGTAGTCCAGGAGCGCCTTTCACCACGCTCTCGGACAGCCAAGGCGCTGCACCTGCAGGAGCCCTCCGGTTTCGCAACCAATGGAAAAAGGGCCCGGCAACACACTTTATATACCACTAAGGTGGCGAACTATCGATTTAAATAGACGCTCTTAGCATTTGTTATACAAATATATACATACGGTCAGGAGTCAATATTGAATGTAAATAGATTAGTGTAGTAGATTTCGACGATAGCAATTTAGACGATCACAGCTACATGTAGCGTAGAGCCGTAGGCCCTAAGTTCCGTTACAAGGCTATTTATTTATTTATGTATTATTTTGTGAAACATAGGTATTATAAAAGATCTCAATATTAAATATTAGTCCACTATGTCCTACCATTAAACATGGTGTATAAATTAAATTTAAAGTATGGTTAGTTTTGGACTTAAAGAATATGGTTAGTAGACACCACAGGCACCACAGACACCACCACAGACACCACCACGTGTCCTTACCCCGACGTCAAAGTTTGCACTGAGTTATTTCTATACGCAATGTAATGTGCACGCATGCGTGTCCAATGCGCAAACAAAGAAGTGACTTCTACGCCTGGGTGCCGGGCGCGTATGCATGAAAGTAACTTTCTTCTTAGGGATCGACGGCGCCCAGAAATGATCGCCGATGATTGCTGAGAACTAGAATCGAACAAAGAGAGCGCTGGGTTCTGAAGGCATGCGCGTCGCTTAAAGCTTTATCCGGCGCACATGCGTGGCAGTGAGGCCAGAAAGGAAAGGAGCCTTAGGAGAATTAAATTCTTGTACAGCCGAGCTTAGCTTAGAACTTTAATCTTTGTCCTCTTTCTTCCTAGAGACCGATGGCGCCCAGCAATGAAACTATAAATAGATTTCTAGGAACCAGCATCGAACAAAGACAGGACGCGCATGCACAAAACGCAGATAAGTGGGATATCGCCGCTACCGCGCCTGGGGCTGGCGTCATGTAGGTCAAAATGCCGTCGCGCACGCCATTTTGAACATCGTCAAGTGCACAAGATATGCTATAATATCAAGTTTTTAACAGAGTAAGTTTGATAGTAGCCTCCATGAGGCCAGATGGCAATGGTTCTTCGGAAAATATCGAGGTTCGCCTGATTCGTAGCTAGATTAAGGGGCGAAACTAACTGAGTTGGTAAACGGCTCTAGGCAGTATGATGATTTTATTCAATATGCAAAGTAATTCGTAATAATGAAATAAGCTACAAAAATGACATGCTGTCAAAAATATTGCCAAGTAACATACCTATACGGCATGATATTCTCTACGAGCTACATATGGACTGATAATGGCACGGAATAGTCAGCATACGGCAGCTGCTCACCATTCGACAGGTGTTATTGCCCCGGCGTGGACGTTTGCATTGCGTCACTTATTACGCCACATAGTGTAACACGCATGCGGGTCCAACGCGCAAACAAAGAAATGACTTTTACGCCTGCGTGCCGCTCATGTATGGGTGAAAGTGACTTCCACGCCTGCACAAAGGAGTACGACACTTGAATGCTTGAGCTCTTCTTGTCCTTGTCTTTCTCCTTACGGATCAACTGTGACTACCAAACAAATTAAACATAGAATTCAGGGATCTAGAATCGAACGAATGAAACACTGGGCTTCTGAACTGGTGGATTAACCACAGCTGAAGTGCGTTATCACGGCGCATGTTTGTCCGGCGTACATGCATAGAAGTGACTTCAGAGTGCAAAAGAGCCTAGATTTCAACCCAAGCTTTAAGGCTACATGAAACCATTGTATTCTGCCGAGCTTAGCTAAGAAATTCAAACCTTAGTCACCTTTCTTCTTAAAGATCGACGGCGCCCAGCAATGGAACCAAAATAATTTTTGAGTACTAGAAAACGCCGGGTTCCGCAGTCACGCACTTCGCTTAACCGCAGCTAAAGTGGGATATCACAGCACATGTGGGTGCATCCGGTGCGTGGAACTGACTCCAGAGTGAAAAGGGGCCTTTAAGGAGAATTTAACCCAAGCTATGAGGCTATGCAACCTTCGTGTTCAGCCGAGCTTAACTTGAAGTTAAATCCTTATCCTCTTTCTTACTAGAAATCAACGGCGCTTCCCAGCAATGTAACTATAAATAGATTTCTGATAACTAGAATCGAACAAAGACACGACGCGCAAGCGCAAAACGTAGCTAAGTAGTTGTCGCTACCCCCCGCTATCGCCCCCGGATTTGGCGTCATGTAGCTCAATATGGCGCCCCGCGACGCCATTTTGAACATCTTTAAGCGTATAGGATATACTGTAATATCAGGTGATGTACAGAATAAGTCTGATGGTAGCCTCCATGAGGACAGACAGCAATCGCTCTTCGTGCAATATTGAAATTCGGCCGATTCGTAGCTAGACTGAAGGGCGAATCTAACTGAATTGGTAAAAGGCTCCGGGCAGGATGATGACTCCATTCAATATGCACAGCAATTCGTAATAATGAAATAGGCTACAAATAGTAGATTGTATAACAAGGGAGCAAAATAGTATTTTTACGGCGAGGGCGCACTTTGAACCACGAGTCTAGCGAAGGTTTCTATAATAGAACCCCGAGCTTTAGTGAGGGGTTCTAACGTAGAAACCTGAGCACAGCGAGGGGTTCAAAGTATATCGCCCGAGGGAAAAATAATTTGCTCCTCGAGTTATATACTCTACTTTTCATCCCCTTTCTATGAGAACATAAATAAGAGACTGTGTTATGGAATAATGAATAAATTTAATTAAACAAAGACGTGAATATAAGTATAAAAACAATTACAAATTTATATTTATATTTGATACGCTAGCGCAATTTTGAAAATTTATTGTCACTGTTTTATTTGGGATCGATATTGTTGTCGATTCATTTACATTTTGAGTATGTGTTATCTTAGTATCTGACTGGTGCTCAAGAAAAGGCACAGAATCCTTTGATGTAGAAGGACGTGGCGACAATGGTATAGGTGAATTATCTTTAGGTCTTAATTTAATATTTTCTACAACGCGGGTGCTAGTTTTTTCTTTATTTTGAATTGAGTCTTTTATGTAACCTTCAGCTACAGAGCTGGACTTCCATCCTCCATGCCGCTTTAAAACACTGGGATCCGCTTCAGAATCTGCCAAAAGTGTAGCAGACGTTCGGCGAAAACAATGACCAGTGTATGACTTGCAATCGGGCAACTTCAAGTATGCAGCTATTTCTAAGGGCATTAAAGACATTCTATTTTTTCCCATTACTTGTTAAAAACACTTTCCACTTTGATATCTAATAAAGAATCTATTTGATGTAGTTTGAGAAGGACGTAGGCTCTGATATTGTTCAACTATTCGTTTATACTGGCCACGAATAACGAATGACCGATCAATTTTTGTTTTAGTATCAGTTAAATTGACTAAAAGTAATTCATCTGAATGTTTTTTGATATCATCAATTGTTAGTTTTATAAGTTCGTTACTACGACATGCTCCATGTATGCCAAATATTAAAGCCATCTGTAACAAAACAGAAAGGAAATCAGACAAGTAGGTACAATACGTACACGTTTTAAAACACTCTGTTTATAGATTACAATGAAAAAACTAAATGATACATACTTTTGTTGCGAAAAATTCCTGATCAGGCGCATCATTTAAAAAGGTCTCGACGTTTTGATGAGAAAATACTATTAATTTCTTTGGTTTGTGTCCTTCGGATAATCTCTTCAAGTAAGTTAGTAACTTTGAGTAATTATCAATTTTTATATTTTTGTTGGTATTTACAGTTGACTTAAGCATTGAGTATATACTCCATAGGGTAGAAGGTTGCTTAGTTTTGGCCAATTCTTGAAAATAGGCCAAGAATACATTTTCTGAAAACGTTTTCGCACCTTTTTTATTTTTCCATATAATGAAATTTTCAAAGGCCCTTAAATATTTTGCCCGGGATTTCGTAGGTAATAGGTTTTGTACAATGTTGTTTGCTTCTGAAGTTATTGCTTCAGGTGTTAACTCATTGTCACTGTCATAAGTTGACGTGGAACTCATATTTTATTGCAAAATAAGCAAATCAACTCAAATTAAATATGTACTTAATTACAAGAACAGAGACGTAATCTGCGCGCTTTAGTTTTTTTTTTATTAGCACGGGTGCCCGCACCGCGCAGCCTCGTTGGCTGGCCATACCAGCCAGCAATTCATATAATTTGCGTTCGATTTCTATGAACGATATACGTTCCAAATTCAAATCACTTTTCCGCCCGCTAAAAAGCTCTGAAGAGAAAAGTGCTACTTTGCTCCCACTTATAGAGGAACAAAGTGACACTTTTCGAATAGAAGGGATGAAAAGGTACATTCTTCTAGAAAGGTTCTTCAATAAGGTCATTAAAAAGTTCCTACAGGGTCGGCAGCACGAGTGCGACGCCCGTGGTATTGCACACGTACATAGGCCAAGGTAACCACTTTCCATCAGGTGGGCATTGTGCTTATCTGCCACCGTAGTGGTACAAAAAATATTAGGAAGCAACGTACCTCTATGATATAATTTCCAGTACTGGCTTAATGGACTAATGACTTGAAATTATTGTCATCATTACAGGCTACGGTAGCCGCTCACCAACCGACAGGTGTTGTTTCCCCGACGTGAACGTTTTCACTGCGTCATTTTTATACGCCATATACTGTAACACGCATGCGTAGACGTGACTTCTACGCCTGCGGACCGGATACGCATGCGTGAAAATGACTTCCACGCCACCACAAAGAAGTACGAGAAAGCTGGAACCCTTGAAGCATATGCTACCGGTACCTTAGCCGGGGCTTCGCGGGGGTACGCCATTTCGAAAAAAGACAAACGCAATAGGCATCTCTGTAATGCGCATGACGCCTTTTTACCCCATCCTATAAATAGATTTCCTTTGTTCACTATTCTCACTTTTTTATAACAAAACATTTTTAATTTCACATTGAGACCACACAAATATATTTTTTAGAACCTAATAAACTAGCTATGCTGATTTGGCGCTGCGTAACATGATCAAGAATTACATTTATTTAGCTCTATTAACCAGCCTCCGAGGCGTAGCGGTAGTGAACGCGGCCGCTACGCCGCAGGAGGCGCGGGTTCGATTCCCGCTCAATGAAAGTATTTGTATGCATGATTATGGATATTTGCATTGCTCTGGTCGTGCCTCGGAGAGCACGTTAAGCCGTCGGTCCCTGTTGCCATACAAACATCTATGGCAGTCGTTACGGATAGTTGGAGCCCTCAAAAAATCCAACAACTGGTCTAGCTGCAATGCTTCGATATCACCTTTGGGTTGTGGAGGTCAGATGGCAATCGCTTCACGGAAAATATCGAAATTTAGCCAAATTCGCAGTTAAGACTAGTAAAGCGGAGCCCAGACTCCAAGTTGTAAAAAGCTTCGGATGCGACTGGGATTAACGCTAGGATGAAGAAACTTTATCAACCTCCAGAAATTAACACCATCTACAGAAAACTTATATTTATATAGATAAATTTAGTTGCTAATTAAAATCACCAAACCACACTGTACAGACTAAATATCTTTTATTGTGAACAGTTTGTTTACATTTGGGTTTCGGAGTTGCACTTTATTGTAATGTTTATTTATTCTGAATTTCTTCAGAAGGAAAGATCAGAAAGATTAGCACTACACACTCAGATCCCCAAACGTTAATTACAGTTTCTTTAAGTTACAATAGGTGTAAAAAAGTATAAAATTTTATAATAAATTGAAGCAATAAAAATTAAGCGACAAATAAAGTTAATATTTATAATTAAATCAAAGTGTCAAGAAGATGAGACGACGCTCAAAATTTGCTGACTTGAACTCTCGCCTGTATCGTTGCTTGATTGCAGAGATTTTCGCTGTCGTTCTTTTCAATGACTCTTCCAAGTTCTAAGAATGATGACTCGAACTAAATTATCACTACCCGGATGGACTTCCACGACGTAACCCGTGGTATTTACTCTTTTTCACGAGAACTAAGTGATTTTTTCATGCTTTCTTTAGTTTGTTGCCATTAGTTCAACAGGAGATAGAGATATTCTTTTGACCAGTGATTCTATGATGACACATATAATCTTAAGGCTCTTCGATTTCACTGAGTGGTAATGTTAGCGTTGAACCTCCAGTGACTGGGAGTAAGATAATCCAAATCTTCAACGTCTTCAAACAATCGCATCAGGGCCGATTGTTCACGCACGCTTCAAGGTGTGCCTACTAGGAAGGATCAGCAGCTTCTCATAAACTACCAGAGCCTTTTTTCCAAGAGATAGACGGCAACCAGCAATACAAATAGATTTCTGGGAAGATTGCAAAAAGAGAACGCTGAGCTCCAGAGCCATGCGAGTGGTTTAACCACAGCTAAATGCTCAGCCAAGCTGGACTTAGACGCGAATTTATCACTTTTTACTAGAGACCGACAACGCCCAGCAACGAAACTATAAATACATTTCTGGGAACTGGAATCGAACAAAGAAATTACGCGCATGCGCGAACGGCGCTAAGTAGGATATCACATACGCGTCATGTAAGACAAAATGGCGGGCGCAACGCCATTTTCTTACCGTCGAGCGCATAGCATAGACTTTAATGTAAGGTTATAAACAGAATAAGCCTGGTAGTGACTTCATAACAGGAAGGAGCCCATTAAATATGATATTTTAAAGTAACTTCTAATAATGAAATAAGATACAAAAATTACATATGGTGCACAAATTTTATGAGATATAGAGAAGAATAGAGCGACTTACGTACCTCCGCGACTTGAGTTTTTCTACAGACTACATTATGGACTTATAACGGCACAAAATGGACAGTATTACAGGTTACGGTAGCCGCAAACCAGTAGACAGGTGTTATTTCCTCGACGTGAACGTTTGCACTACGTCATTTTTATCCGCCACGCGGCATAACACGCATGCGTGTCCACGCCTGCGTGAATGTGACTTCCACGTCCATCACGCCCCGTACGGGCACCAAACTGGCTCGATCGATCGCGTTAAAGCGTTGAACGCGTACGCCATTTTGAAAAAAAGATAAACGCAATAGTAATTTTCTTAATGCGCATGGCGCCTTTTTGTTGACCCCGTCCACCCCATCCTATAAATAGACACGCTCTGTGATATATATTCGCAGTTTCGGTCAAAACAAAAAAGAAATTAAAATTGCCTGCATAGATATCTAGGTCTCCCTGCTCCCGATTCCAATAGAATGATTCCGATTCTAAATGGCGCTGAGTGATATCTTCTAGAATAGTCTATTTAGGTACCTCCAAAAATAAGTTAGTCGTACGGAAAACTTTAGTTAACAAAAGCACTAGTTTTGCAAGCGTTTAAATGCACCGATAACTGCTTACCCGTGATCTTAATTGAACAAAGAAATTCAACATCGATAGGGCGAATCGAATATCTTCCACCCCGGACTCGATCGAAGTGCGGCGTAGGCGGCGCGCACGCCAGTTTCATGCCTTCACAAAATATTATTATAATAGGTTCTCAGGCATGCGTGGGCGTCATATGGAAACCTCAAAGCCTAGAAATGTATTGACTAGATACAATAAATTGAAAAGAACCGCCCGGCCTACACTAGCCTAGTGTGGCTTTATTATCCGTCAGCAGACATGGACCTTACATTTTATTGTTCAACTGTCGCGGGAGCTAAAATCGATTGCGATTAAGAAATGAATAATAAAAAGTTTCTTTAAATTATTTGACAAGATGTCAGTTTCCTAGAACAACTGCGAAATAAGAACTTAAAAAATCCTAGTATTACTAAATCACCGTCAGCATCAATAAGATAGTACGCATAATAACAATTTAAATCCGAAAAATATCAAGAAAACTCAAGTAATACATATATGATCTTACCTATTTAATTGTAGACGACCGCTCTCGGCAAAATTAGGAAAATTACTGATTAAATAAACCATTTGTTAAGTTTATTTACGTAGGCCGGGACTCGATGACTGAACAGTGATGTATCGATTCATCACCGACGAACCCTCATAATAACTTGTTACTATGGAAAATAAGTAGCCAATTACTTGACGAAGGAAAATGGCGAGATTATTTTCTTTCTATACACGTGTTTATGAAATTCTCCATGATCTCTTAAATTTCCTGATAGGACGTGGCCCCGATTACAGCGGAGATGTAGCGGGAGCGCTGGCGGAAGCGTTGTGTACAATCAAAGTCAGAACAATCTTGATCTTGACTGAACTACACAAATGATCTTAATACCAAGGTTTAAAGAGTAAATCAAACTGCTTTATTGATTCAAATTGTATTACTTTCCGAACTAAAGGTATGTAGGTATATAAGAATAATTAGTGCACAACAAAGACATAAAGATTATTAAATCTAATGCTGACTGTACAATACGCGACTATTTTTTTAAAGAAACCGCGTCAAATGTAGCTAACACCCCACTCGTCGCCGTCATAGGGACCACTGCCTTAAACGTGGTCGGATTCTATAAATATTTCAAGGTATGACATCAAAAATCATGGGCCCGAAATTTTCGAAGCTAAGAAGCTTAAGTACTGCCTTTGTTAATTTTGTATGGAAAGTTCCACTGGCAATATTTTCCGATGTATTTTGAAGAGTACAATGAGTGGGTATATGGTAACAGAGTCGGTTTTGAAAGTTTGTACAATATCGGCAGAATTAGGATGGGGGACCATTCTTAACACATTAAGACCCTTTCGTGCTTCGGAGAGCGCGTTAAGCCGTCGATCACGGTTGTTATCTGAACACCTGTCGCATTTGTTACGGGTAGTTGGAACTCTTAAAAGCCCGACAACATGGTCTAACTACAGAGCTTCGATATCGCCTGTGACCTATCAGATGACCGTCACTTCCCGGAAAATAACGAAGTTCACCGTTTCGTACTCAGACTGAAAATTGACTTTATCTGAGATAGGAAAAGACTCGAAGGATGAGAGCACGACGCCTAGCTCTGTAGAAGTCTCTGAAGTAGATAATAGAGTAGGATCTTTTTTTTATCGCATCTGCGTTGTGCATACTTTATTATGGTCTGGCTTATTTATTTAAATACTGCCCCATAGTGACCTACCACATCCTTTTTTTTTAATGAAAATGAACAGACATTGTGTGATACACATTTGAATGTGACAGCTACACTACAAATTCTAACGTGCGTGTTACTGAATATTTTCTCCATTCCACGGTTGCTTGGAAGAAATCGCATTTAGCGGTAAGGCTGCCCATTATGCATTAAACTATTAATTACTGTAATCCATACTATTATCTCTTGTAATCTAATGTTGGTGTACAATAACTCTAACGTCTAACTACCTATCTATCTAAAAGACAACACAGCAACCCAGTATTTTGTTTTCGTAGCTCAACGTTAGATCCCGTCACGACCCGACAGGAGAAATGAAGTCTGTTTTCATGCGAATTATCTTGCATGTCATGTCAATGTTAATGTTTGTTTCGATAACCATAATTGATTTGACACTTGCACACCGATATGGTAAAACATGGATTGGATTACCATAAATTACTAACATTACTATGTAGCGTCCGTGGCGTAGGGGTAGTGAACGCGGCCGTTACGCAGGAGGCGCGGGTACAATCCCCGCTCAATGCAAGTATTTGTATGCTAGAATGTGGATATTTGCATTGGTCTGGTCGTGCCTCGGATAGCACATTAGGCCGTCGGTCCCGCTTGCCATACGAACATCTATGGCAGTCGCAGTCAGATTGCAGTCGCTTCACGAAAAATATTGAAATTCAGACAAATCCGCAGTTGGGCTGATACCTACCAGACGTCTAGCTCAAGGAGTTATGAATTGAATGATACACGATCGGTATTAAAATACTTAATAAATATATCCCAACCATTTATTTAGTTTCACCTATTCCGTTGTGTGTAATCAAATCTTGCAAGTTAAATTTGATCCAATTCCCGGTTTCTGATTGAGCTGAAATTTTGAATGCATGTATAAATTGGATGACACGCAATTTTATTGTGACATAGAGCTAATCTGATATAGGACCTGGAATCTGGCCATAGGAACTCTGTAATTAAACAACTTATCCCAATCGACTATGGCTTAATTCGTCTTGACGAGTATCTTGGTTGGTGTGAATATGCAACTCCAACAAATTTGGGAATCTTATAGGTACATAAAGCAATCAGATAATTGCAATTAGTCAAACGAGTGCGGTGAGCGAGAATCGAACCTGCTACGACTGGCGTAGCGACGCAGCTACATAGTTATCAAAATATGGGTAGTTTAATTCTAGACAATCGGAGCATATTAGGAGCAGCCTATGTCCAGCAGAGAACTTGATATTATGGCCGCCGCATTCTGTAGGGCAGAGTTACTTCCCCAGTCGGACTGCTCTATTGGACAGAAATACCGTCGTGTCCTACCTCTACAAACATACATAAACATACATAACATAAACTATTTTTTAAGGCCTAGCCTAACCCAAATTTAGAACATTCCTTCTAACCCCTCCGGCTAAGCTAAATCGCTTGTGTTAGGTGTGAGTTCACGTCGGCAGTGTAATGGCCAGGAATCGAACCCGGGCCATCACGAGATCGTAAGGGACACTTTTTAACCACAAAGCTACCTCATTAGGTCAACATTTTGGTAAATAGACCGAAGTGGAAATGCACTATACAGTATATATTGATGACTAGAAATATTTACACTGAGCGGGAATTGAACCCACGCCTGATGATTGAATTGAAACCGTAAAAGATAAAAATGTTTTAACAGCGTAAACAAGTGACAACCGTAGTGTTGCAGGCGTTTATATGCTCCAATATCAAATGCCTTATGATACCAGGCCAACATAAATACCAGATAATCAAAAAATAATCTTGTAGTTTGTGATAGTAGACTCCATAAAATTAGTAATTCTTGCCGGGGCAACTGTATACGCTTTTTTATCAAGCTCCCTAATGAAATTAGGGATTTACCTGTGGATAAATTTCAAAATGTAATTAATAGTCTTAATTACATTTTGAAATTGAAAAAAAACTGTGCCAAAAAGGCTATTATAAAATCCAAGAATATTTAGATGATAAACAAGCTTGGGAATGCAGCTGTTCGGTCAACTATGCTACTCAACCAAACTATTGTATTTAGCCTAAGTAGACAAAGCAAATGTTTGTAAATAGACCAAAAAAAATATCCCCGCTGAGTTTCTTGCCGGAGTCTTCTCCGGTCGGGGCCGCGTTTCGAACCGGTGGTCCATTTGCGTAACTAGTCCTTTTAGTATTTTTTTTAATTTGCAAGTGCCTTTTAAATGGTCTATACAGAATAAACTATTTTTGACTTTGACTTTGACCTATTGTTGCGTGTTTAACTCACTAGTTCCGCAAAGCAAGGTTTATGGGGGCCTAGCCAACATTAACTGCTAATCGGTGATCTACTAAACAACGGACGAGGCTCTGGTGCATGGTCTCAGGGCTGGGAGGTCAGACGACAGTCGCACCGGAAATGCCGTCATACCCAAGACATATCAATTAATAATAAAAAGCGGACCCCAGGAACAAAGTGCAAACTTCAGACGCAAATGTGCAGTCTAACGCAAAAACTGAAAAAAAAAAGTTTATTCCGAGTTTATTTGTTAAGAAATTGTACCCGGTTGACGGCAATAAGCTCAGATCTATTGCCTGGGATCAATTTATAGACAGTATTACACTTTAATCTAACCTATACAGGGATATTTACCAGAAGTGAGAATTAAAAAAAATACATCAAGGAAAAAACCGCTTTCATTGTAAACAGTCACTAGCTCAGATCATTTATCTTCCTTTCGAGATTGGGGGGTCAGATGTCAGCCGCTAGCCAAACCAAGAGAAAAAGTAAACGGGCTCCAAATTACAAACTCTGAATGCAACCGATGACACTTTCCGCAAAGCATTTAATTTTTTAAATAGTTCCCTTTTGAAGTTACAGTAATCGTTTATAAGCGACGGCAACTACTACATTTTTAATGTACTGGACAACTCAATGTTTCGCCCTCTGTTACCTATATAAGAACAAAGATATTCCCAATTTACCTATTATATAGCTAATCAATACGCACCTACACAAAACAAAATGGCGTACAGCGGCCATTTTGCTACAAGATGGCTTCCGGCCGCCATTTTGTAACGACGCGCGACGTACGTCTTCCAAAAATTTACCACTCTACTCTCTAGTAACTATTTTTAGCATCAATCTATCACAGTCTAATTTTAGACATAGGCTCACAGTACATTAAAAAATGAAGTTAAGTTTATCACTAAATTAGTAGAAACCACCACCTCCAGAGATACTAATATTTATCGCAATCTTGGAAAAGACGCAAGCACATATTAATGGTACAAAAGAAATATTTTCGCTTCTGGTACTACCGCCTAACGCATAATCTACAAAAAAATGTATCCGCCACTCCAACCCTAAATAAAAAACTTATCTAAGAAAAATTAATGAAAACATACACAAAAACAAATAAAAAAATTAATCCGCTTTCAAATATCCGCGTTCAAATATTCGGGTTAAAAAATATTCGCTTTAAAAATTCACTTACCTACATCCCTGTAGCCACCAACCACACAAAACTTTTCAAATTCTAATGTTCAAAATTTAAATCGAATTCTAAAATCAAATCACTCATTGCAAAATTACAATTAAACAAGAATCTAATCACAGCCAAAAAAAAAGTTGCACCGTGTTTATACGTGCACGTGAACTAATAGTTGGCCGGCGAATGACGAAGACGAATGGCCTCCCCGCTGCATATACATGGGCGCCATCCCGAGCCCTAGGCAGAGCTTTGGGGGGTTGTTGGGCGAACCCCCCTAGCAACGGCCCGGGCGATGCAATATTGATCCGACAGACACCCCAATAAATACAAATCTAGGCACTATAAATGTACCTGGGCGGCCCTGGGAGCGGGAAGCAAATATTAAATTAGCTGTTGAGCGTCCCGCTTCACCATACGTCACCCGGCTGCGTTCTGAGATTGCATCTGTATGCGGGTAGTGTAGGGCGCGATAATATCTTTATACGGATATTTTGTTCCACCATATTTGCGTCGAGTTGGGTTATCAAATATGTAATTTAAAATAGTCATAATCTAGATTCAAACTAAGTATTAGGTACGACAGACATGTTAATGTTTACCTAATATACTCATTATACCTACAAATACTAATTCAATGAACGCAAACATTGGGTGGCAAAGAAATATTTTGAAGCGGCGGTAGCTTAGTGGTTAAGGAGTCGGCCTTACGATCAAGAGGTCCCGGGTTCGAATCCTGGCCATTACACTAGCGACGTGAACCCACTCCTAGCTCAAGCAATAGGGCTTAGTTGGAAGAGTTAGAGGGAACATTAGTGACTTGGACATTTTTTTTTTAAACTACACTGAGCGGTAATCGAACTAGTGATTCAAGACTTTACAGTCGGACGATCAACAACTAACGCATATATTCAAAGCACATAAACTCAAAATTTTCATAAAAGCAGTTTTCTGATTAACGTAGTACATAGTCCACACTAAGCGTCGTCGGCAGCTTATTGGTTAAGAATTAGACTTTACTATCGAGAGGCCGCGGGTACGAACCCTGGCCATTACACTACTGACAAAGGACAGGTCAGAAGTACTCGAAACCGGCGGGCTTGCGTGCAAGGATTAATGGCAGTGGAAAAAGCACGTGAAGTATGTGAGGATAGAGTCAAATGGCAGTCTATTGTCTCTGCCTACCCCGGAGAGAAATAGGCGTGAGTGTATGTATGCATGTACACTATAATTTAGGTAACTCGTCACGCGAGTTACAATTGGACACTTAATGAAAAAAACGCATCAAACAAACACACAGCAAATGCAGCTGCTTTGGTTCCGTACATTTACGCAGCAAAAAAGCTTCTTGACATGTCTTGTCAGGAAGCATTTTTCTTGGCAGTTTGCTACTAACGCAGCAAATGTGGCGCTAGAATAGAGTTGGGCTACTCGTATTGTAATGACTATAACACAACTAACCTGAGTCAAAAGTAGGTGATTATTTAAAAAATTTGAAAATTATTTAATCAGAAAAATTAATTCACGTTTCAGTGAGTTTGTTGTTCAAGTACTAGGTGAGTTTCGCTTGAAATTGTATTTTTTTTCAATACACTTGCTCATAAAGTGTAGTATAATTTCAACGCAATTGTGACTTTTTCATTGCTATAATTCACAAATGAGTTATAGAATTTTTTTTTTAGATTTAATCGGTTGAGTAGCTTTATTCTTAAAAAAGTACGATACGAAAAAAAAGTTAATCTAGTACAAATAAATTAATACCTACTGCTTGCTCATTTCATGCAACTAATACGTAGGTATTTTAACTTGTGTCAAACACAAATTTAATTTTACTAACTGCACTATTACTAATTATTTTTAGTAGTTTAGAAAAAGGGTTATTAAAATACGAACGTGTATTACACGGGTAATTAATTTATCTAATCTCATGAAATAATTAATATAATTTGCGTAAAATGGCAGATATTATATATATGTATAAATGGATGATCACGTATGCGCGTCCACAGACTATGCAGAAAAAATCCAGCTGAAATTCTAATATTTATTTTGATATTCTGTGCGTAAACACAGTGATTCACTAATGTCAAGGCAGCCTGGTCCTATGATATATTTCCTTGGTGCTATCACCTTAGCCTGTTCTGAAAGGACGAAACGAAACAAAAAAGAAGTATTAAATTTAAGTATGAGAGTAGATAAAATGATTGTTCAGCTGTAGGTATTTTATTCTCAAAGAGTGTTGAAAAATCGTGTTTATACACGTATGTATTTTTGATTACCGGCCTCGACTCTCTTGAGATCCTTACCTAACGGCTCGGGTCTCAATAGCGCCTCAGCGGTAATCAACAACTTCACACACTTGTACCATAATGTACAGTAGATACGGTTGCACTTTTTCATATAAAGTTGTATGTAAATGTGCAACCGTACCTCATTTGTCGACTGTACTATTATAGTACATTTTTTCCAATTTTTGTTGAGGAAATCTGTACAAACAATTTGGAATCGAATCAAATCATCTTTGCAGGGGGTAAAGATGATTAAGTTAATTCGCAATGTGATTGGCTACATTTACAGGCTTTTTTGTGTTAAAAATTATGACTAATGAAATCACTTGTTTTGACATTATTGGTCTTAACATATGTGAGGGTTTGAGACATCATTTGTCATACTAACTAGCATTAACTTCGCTTGATTTTATATTCCGTACAAACAGAGATCATTTCGCTCAGCAAGTGGCATCGATATGCCTTATCTAATATGTACTTTACCAGTGACTTCAAAACCCTTTTTTATTACTTTTCTCAAACAAGGGACCTATTGCAATGTGACATGTAAAATCTTTGTCCAAACAACCGAAGCTTTCCATCTTATCTAACTTATACAATCAACAGTAGGAATGTTAGACGCACTTTACATTGCCTAGCTGTAAGTTTAAAGATACCACCTCGCGGGTTCAATTCATTTTTACGTCATTCATCTCTCAATTTTATACCTCGAAAGCTTTTACCCCCGGCCCTGCCCGCGTGGATGTCGGTTTTCGCGACCAAACATAGCATATGTCCTTTCTCAAGATCTAATCTGCCTCTATACCAAATTTCATCATAATCGGTTCAGTGGTTTAGGTGTTAAAGAAGGATAAACAGACGAAGACGCGGAAGTGTGTGTGTGTGCGTGCGTGCGTGCACGCACACACACACACTTTCCCATTTATAAATGGAAACCGCTCAGTATCATATTCGTTTCCTTCCAACCCTTTCTACCTTTTTCCGAATGCACAGGACTAGAAAACATTGATATTTGAAACGTATATATCGAGGCAGGTGATCTATCACGGAAACAGCGTAAATCCATTAAAAAATAGTGAACAATTCCTATTTTAGTTGGCAACGAGCCAAAAGTCTGTTGCTAGGTTATTTACGGGAAACCTAACCAAAACCTTCATTTTCATTCTTATAGGAAATATGGGAATGTACGAAATACTTACAATTTAGTAGGTACGCATATTTACGCAAAAAAAAAACATTATTAGTGAGCGGGGATTGAACCCGTACATCAAATTATATTCCTGACAGTAACACTGTGAGAGAAGAAAAACTTGAAAAATACCCTGTGCCAACTCGTCTGGCCATTGTGGAAACTGTCGGCCTAAATCCCCCCAATATTGGGAGAGACTTATGTCCAGCGTTGGAGTGCTATAGGCTAATTTATTGATTGATATTCCCGACAGCTGCATAAGACCATCATTTTTTAATACAAAACCCTACACACGATCACACTGGTGCACAATTGGTACGGTACTAGAAAATTAAACGAATACACAGTAAAATTAGCTACCAAGAGAGGTACTTGAGCCGACAATGTTACAAAAGGGATCGGATTTAGTAAACCCTGTATTATGAGCGAATAAACGTACGAATCCGTTATAAATGTGTGTACATATTGAGAGGGGTGATCGCAGACAGACGGGGTGATTTATAGGGGTGCCAAGGTGACTTTGAAGTACCATCACTGTCAAATCTCGCGAATAAATTTATGCAGTATTAAAGGAGGATGAAATAATTTATGTAAAACACTGTTTTAACGGCCTATCGAGATCGGTGTAACTTTATTTATTATTTAATAGTCATTAATAATTAAAGCTTTATTTCAGACCTCATGCAACTGTTAGTAATACAAAACTATTAAAAACTATGTTAGTAACAAAAATGTGTTAGTATATATAATTTATCTGTCGCAAAGATAATTAGGCCCTGCCAGCATGATGCAGATCTGCCACTTCACATAAAATAACAATTAAAATCATAATTAAAATTAAAATCATCAAATTGTACAAACTAAAATAAAAATTGCACCCGAAATAACATACATCGCACCCTTAGAAATGTAGTGACTTAATGCAAAAAACCAAATTTTCGGTAAATGCCGAAAAAAGATTCTTAGGTCTGTACATTATGTAGAAAATATAAAATTATCGGCTATTTTTAAGAAATATGCGTATTTTAATAGTTTTATATTAAACTTCAATTATTTACTCAGACAATACTTAAATATAAACGAATGAATAATGTAAACTTATGTGAAAAAAATAATTATTAAATTATGGTGAGTATTTAGGTCTTTGTATGACTGAACTTATGCTTTTTTAAAAGACCGTTTAGTTTTTAGGTCTGTATTTTTCTAAGATTTGTTTAAAAATTGTATTCTAATCCCAAAAACGACTGTCTAATAATAAAATTAATGGAATTTAATACAACATAAAAGAAAACTCTAATTAAATGTGAAAAATATTTATTAGAAAATTAAATATGCGAAGTATGTAACTTAAACTTAAATCAACGTTAAACGTTTTATCAAATCACAAAGTGGTACCTACTTCTAAATTAACAGTAAGTTCACATTATGTAAGCATTTTAATTTAAAAAGCTCTTCAGTCTTTAAACATTTTTGGTATCTATTATAAAATAAAGTAAGTAGGAACCTATACGATGTATACTGATTTGTACTAATAATCATCACTTTTAGTAAAATAAAGTATAAACATAAAATTAACCATTTAACAAAAGGAAAAATTTCCTAATAACTAATCATGTACTATCATGGAACTTGTAGGTTAATAAAATATGAAAAGATATAAAATAAAAAATTTAAGTAAGAATAATATTTCTTAAAACACTTATAGTATAGTGTCATAATAATGTAAATAATAATTAGGAATTAAGTTTTTGTTAATGAGATCGCGTAAGTCTTTTTTCTTATGTTCACTTAACTCTAGTTTTTGTGTAAATAATTTAGTTATAGCTACTTCAGCAGGGTCAATCATTCTCTTACGTTTATTTCTCATATTCACCTTTTGGTACTCACTTTGTCGATATGAAGTTTTAAAATAGAAGAAAAATGGTTCACTCTTACGAAATTCTTGTCTTCGTCTTCGTTAAAGTTGTAGCCCCACTTTTCTTGTAGATCCTTAATATCAATAAAGAAATCATATGTTAATTCCTTAACATTAAATGGCTTCCCATTTTTTTTTTTTGCGCTTTTTATCAATGTCACATATTGCTGTGGTGTATATATTGGTCCCGCCTTTTTATTTCTTTTTCTATTAAGCTGTGCACATTGTCCCCTTCATTTTGGGTATGCCCCTTGATTAAAAACTTATGTGTAATGCTTTCTATATTGTCAAAAAGTGTTACAGCATACGAATAAAGCGATACAATAAATTTATTCTTGTTTTGGCCACAACAGTTGTCGGAGTAGAATGTTATATGGAGTTTTTCTTTATTACCTGCATTTTTTTCATTTAAACTTTGTAAGTACTCAAAAATACATGATCCAATTTCATTTGCTCCTCTGTGCCCTTGCGTTTCATCCCAAAAATAACTGTACACATTGCTATAGGCCCCTATTTCATCGCTTTCATTTCTTTTACGTTTTTTATTTTCTTCAGTTTTTTTCATCATTTCGACCATAGTGAAATTCAGGCAGTTTAGTTTAGATTTGTAAAAAAACGATGATGTTTCTCCCGTGGGACACTGCATAACGGCTTGTAAATCATAAACTGCGCAAATGTTACTATCATTGATATTTTTTCGATCTTTGCGTTTTTCTTCGCGACACAAATCTTTTTCTTCAATGTGTTGTTCATATTTATCTTTAATTTCTAGTTTGCGGTCAGGCATCGCAAGTTCATAATCTAGGCACAAGTCACATCGGTCCTTCTTTGGTTGAAAAAAACTTATATTAAACTGCTTAGTAAAAACGTCATAGTACACCCAATACTGACATGTAGATTTTGTTTTTTCTTCTTGACTCTTATTAAAATCTTTCCAGATGTCCATAATCGTCTTTTCTCCACTAATGTATTCTCTCGAAGTATTTGCTCTCAAGTAATGAGATTCTATTTTTGGTATAGAGTTTATGTGTGTTTTAATATCCTCAATAAGTACTGGATCTATAGGCTTCCTTGACACTTGCTTGCCTCTCATATCGGTGTTTAAAAACCCATACTCGTCAGACTTTTTCTTAACAGTTCTGATTTGACGATCGCATATTCCTAACGTATTAATAAAAAAGGTTTTGCAGACACGAACCTTATTATTGTTTAAAGTGAAGTAAAAGGCATTATTTGGCAACCTAGGTTTAGCAGCATTACTATATTTGTACCTCGGTTTTATTTCAATCATACAAGACCGTATGTATGATCTTTGTATTTCAATATTACCTAGAGACCAATATTTTTCAAACAATAGTTTTCTATCTCCGTCGACAACATTATCTACACATTTTAATCTATATTTGCAAGGATCTTTCATGATACGGGCAGGTATTTCTTTTTTAGTGGTCATAGATACATACGCCTTTCCAGTATTTCTTAAGGCTTTAGCAATATTTTGCTTCCAGTTCGTTGGGTTTCGAATTCGTTTCCGAGTTAATTTTTTCGAAGTATTATCAGTAGCATTTGGAGAAGATGAAGAACTGCTGCTGGATCTTGATAAATGAATACCTCTTCTAGATTCAGGTCTCCCGATAGTGAAAGTTGGATCTGAGTCACTTATATCTACGTCACTTTCGTCCGTATGAATTGGCGACTGATAGTATTTTTTTTTTATTTTGGGTAATAATTCGACCTCTACTCCCAGTTCTACTGCTGCTACCAGAAGAAGATGACGATGAAGATCTACTTGAAGAAGAAGTAGTTTTAGAGGACGTGCGACGTGATATTATTTTAGATTGTGGGTATTCGGCATCGAGAGGTTCTAAAATTATGGAAACTTCCTCGACTTGCGTAATAATGTGTTCCTGTAATAATAAGTAAATTGTATTTATATAGAAGATGAGATAAAATATATTAATCGTTATTTATCATTTAAAAAAAAAACCACTTTATCAGTAGCCGTGGACAGCAGGTTATGATCAATGTGTGGAATTGATCGATCTGGAGAGTTTTCAATTATGGAAGGACTATTAGTTAACGAGTCACTGCCTCTTGTTTCGCTTTCCTGGAAGTAATTTTTATTTTTCAGATGATATAAATTTTTCATTGCAGTTTTTCATTACAATATTTAATCAATTAATTACATAGTATATTATAATACCTTCATTATATTGTTTTTGGTAGACAGTCCATCGAAACATTCCTCACTTAGAGAGTTACTAAAGAGCTCAGAATTTTCTTTATCAGAGTCAGTCTGAAATATAATGTTACATTGTTAGATATCCGCCAATAATTAGGTACCTACAATAAATCACGGATATAACGATTGCGGAGCGACAGTAGTATGGCAGAGTATGCACCCTGAGTAATAATAATAGTAAATAATAAAAGTAAAAACTCACCGTAAGAACGCAGTTATTATGAATATTTGGTGATGTTTCCATCCTATTATCATTAGTTTCCATCTATACAGGAACAAAAATTTCATTTTTTAAACCATTTTGAAGATCAAAGATTAATATTATTAATAATTATTGTAAATGTGAATTTACCTACCTGTTTATTATTGCGAAAATTTACTTTTTCTATTATATAATCTATTCTTCTCTTCATCTTATTTTATAAACGTTTATAAAGTACGTATACAAACTGAAATATAAAAATAATAAATCGTTAAAATAGACACCGTTATGGCGAAAAAATATTTTTTACAATAATAGATAGACTCTTGGCTCAATAGTACCATCTAAATATTTGAACATTTTATTATAAGAAAGGTGTAAAAATTAAAGAGTCCTGCAATGTACAAATATTTTCATAATTTTATAGACCAAAAGTAGATAACGTCTTTGAATTGTATCTATTATTCATTCAAGGATGGACTTAAACCTCAATAGGTCAGCGATTATGTTTCGATTTTAGCTAATATATGGACATAATTCAAAAGAAGCCCTTATTTTATTAAAACAAAACATTTTACATACCTCAAAATTTGGTAATATAACACCCTAATCCAGTTTAGGTCTCCACTAATACAAACACGTAGCGACTTGTACTTCCAACGTTCGGCGCGTCACTGATTGTGTCACTAACCAACCGAGTGCAGCGCGGGCAACGGTAGGTGCAAAAGAGACCGAAATATTCGTTTATCCTTTTTCTACTCGCAAATAGGTCTCTCTTTTAATATGGGTCGATGCAAATGTTTAATTTAGGTTGTTTAATAAATAGTACTCAAAAATGTGAAATTTTGTATTAGGTCACTCCATTTCTAAGAGTGCGACATATATAACCACAATCAAAATCAATATTTTTGAATCAAAATTAAAATATAATGATCACATCAAACATAAAATTAAATTGATTAAATAAGAAAAATACAATTAATGATATGATTTATATTAATGTCAAAATGCTTAAATTAAACGCTAAGGTTTAATTAAACCCAAGAAAAATTAAAATACATCTAGACTTCAAGATCCTGCAAGTTCATTCTGCGTAAATAGTGACATCAACAATTCGACATAGATCGGGTACATTGAGATAAATATTACTAATTACAACTACTGCCAGTGGGGACACCGAGACCGACGAGTAAACGTGCTCTCTGAGGCACGGCAACAGCCAGACCAATGCAAATAGACATATTTGCACTGAGAGGGGATCGAACCCGCGCCTCCTGCATAGCAGTCGAATACACTACCAACACGCCACCAAGACTGTTAGTCAAAGTCAAAGTTTTTGTTCAATCTAGAACAACATGGTGGTTTCTACAATTATACTTAAGCTAAGCCTACAAGCGCTGGCTGGTTGAGAAGAAACCGCGTAACTAACTCCACTGCGGCATTTTTAAGACATCAACTTTGAGATAAGTAATATTTTATGGAGGGTCGGCAGCGCGAGTGTGACGCCTCTGGTGTTGTATACGTCCATAGAACACGGTAACCACTTTCCATAAGGTGGGCCCACCTGTGTGCTTGTCTGTCACCTAAGTAGTAGGTATAAAAAAAACTAAATATTGATAACCACCACGCTAAGTTTCTCTGTGACCAAAGCCGCTAAAAAGTAACCAATCACTGTTCTGTGTGACTTAACTGACCATACGTAATATAATATGCCATACGTAAGAGCTTGATTTCGCTAGTTTTCATATTAACAAATATTAAAGGCACTCCTGACTGTACATTTCGTAGCAACACCGGCGTAAAGCCAGGTGTCCACGATGCGAAGTTTCACGCACGCCTCTGTAAAATCGCGGATTGTGGATAGCGGCCCTAAGTATAGAGGGTGGAAAGGCGCTAGTTTTACCAACAAGAATCAGGAAATAACATTTTTAAAGGTAATTACGGGGAAATCCGATATCATTTTCAGGCATTATACATTAACCCGGATTTCCCCGTAATTGCAGCATAACGGCTCTGTCCACCTCCTTTTCAATTAATTTATTATTTACTAGCTTTTGCCGGTACGTCGGTTATAGCTATAATATCGGTTATAAATTGTAGCCTATTTGTTATTCTGATGTATAAGCTTTATTATTGTTAAATTTCATCAAAATTCATTTAGTTGTTTTTAAGTGAAAGAATAACAAACATCCATCGATCCATCTATCCATATTGAAAACTTTCGCGTTTATAATATTAGTAGGATAGTAGGATGGGTTGGTAGTATCGACATTTGCTATTACACAAAATATATATAATTTTGTTTTGTATTGCACACTGAATTTGCCCTGGGTGTAAGGGGTCGAGTGTGCATTCGACAGAACACCTCCAAACTCAATAGAGGAAACCCTGTATCGGGAAGGAATAAACAAAGACATATCAGGATGGGTGAACAAATGCTGAAACACCGGCTGATGCAAACAAATATGGCAGGAGCACGACGCATGATGATGGCAAAAAGAGGTTTTCCGCAAGGAGGATGTCTATCGCCACTACTGTATTAGTTGACAAGATTAAGAAGATGCACATATACACACAAGTGTACTCTGACGACGGTGTGCTTCTAATCATAGGAAAAGTCCTCAGCGTTATGTGCAACATCATGAACAGGGGGCTAAAAGAAGCGCTAGAATGGTGCAGTAGTAAAGGCCTAAACCTGAACCCTAACAAAACCAAACTGGTCTTAGTCACCAAGAAGAAAAAAATAGGACAAACTGAACCGATTAGAATAGATTATCAGCAGCTTGAAGTGGTGAAGGAGGTCAAATATCTAGGAGTTATACTGGACAGCAAACTGACCTATAAGACACACATAACCCAAGCATGTTCAAGGGCGAAAATGGCCATGATGCAATGCAAAAGAGCAATAGGCAGGAGCTGGGGGATGAAACCATCCATTGTACTGTGGATGTAAAAGGCAATTATATTGCCAAGGATACTACGCGGAGCCCTAGTGTGGTGGCACAAGGCCCATGCAGAGAAAAACAAGCAAGAACTCTATTGATCACCGGCGCGATGAGAACTACATCCATAGTCGCGCTGGAAATCATACTGGGTCTAAATACCATAGACCTTAAAATAAAAAGTAAAGCAACAGAACAATGGTTCAAACTGAGAAGCAGGGGTCAGTGGACTGGCAACACATTCGATGAGGGCCACGCCACGATCAGTCAAGGCTTCGAAGAAATACTATCAATGGTCCTGTCGGACAACGACCTGATCAGGAAGGAGAGGATGTTTGATAAGAAATATGGATGATGAATGCAGAAGGCATCATCTGCTACACAAACGGCTCCAGAAAGAATCTACCAAGCTTTCTGGCTCCGGAGTACATATCAAGTGCGAAAACGGAAAAGAAATAAACAAAACGATTTTAGGAATCACGACTGTAGGCAAATATATACAAGTGTCTTCCAATCGGAAATTTATGCCATAATGGAATGCGCAGAAACGGTGGACTGTCTGAAAGGCAAAGGAAAGGTCACCGTTTATAGCAATATCCAGGCATTGAGGACACTATACAGACGACAAAAAAAAAAACCAGACGACATCAGCGCTCGTCAAGGAATGCAAGAAAACTCAGGCAAGACTGTCCCAGCAATTCGACGTAACACTTGCCTGGGTGCCTGTACATGACGGCAATACGGGCAATGAAACGGTGGACGAACTGGCTAGAAAAGGAGCTGATGGAAATCAGCTGGGTATTGAGCCCGGACTACCTATTGCCCACAAAATAACAAAGGGTATCAGCCGAAGCATAGTGGCAGAAACTAATCGAAGATGGAAATCCTCGCCAGTCATGAGACAGTTGAAGATCTTCATAAAAATAATGGACACAAAGAAAACAAACCAACTGTTGAAACTCTCCAGGGGAAACGATAAATAGAAAATAACGAGATAACGGGACATTGCAGACCTCATTTCACCACGTATAGGGGTGCAAACTGACCCTAAATGCCCAGAGTGCATGGAGGAAGAGGATACCAGCCTCCACCTGCTGGCCAAATGGCCCATTCACTTAATAAGATGGTAAAACATGGGGACGGACATCCAAGTAGCACAAGACCTCGACGATCTGAAGGTGGAACAGATCGTAAGATTCTGCAAAGAAACAGGTAGGTTCGACGGAACGCCGTGATTGCCAGACGCTTCTTGGCATTCAAATGGGAGGAATAGGGAAATTGGGTGAAATGGCCTCCGCAAAAGGGCAGATCACCCGTCCGGTCTACGGCGTTCCCCGCCGGAAGTAACTTGGGGGTCACACCAATACCTTCGAGGCCAAACCAACCAGACATATAAACCGGTGCATCCGCTGTTGAATGGATCAGTGGGATGGCAGACGGCAAATGGGGGGGGGGGGGGGGGGGTGGAGCTCCGAAATAAAATTCTTGGATACAACATAGAACATAGAATAAATATATAATGGTGGCCCTCTTGCCTGAGACGTTGCCTTCAGCTTACCATCAGGCGAGGTGAAGTCAAATTGCCGTGTCCTATAAAAAAAAAGAACAACGCTACGACGATAATGATGATTTACTGAGCCTTGAACATTGTCAACAAACAAAAGTTAAACAAAATCTTGAGATGTTAGCATGGGGTTTGTTGACTTTCAAAGACGATTCGCGTACCTACTACAGTATTTGGACAGACAAACTCAAATTGTCGTAAAAAATTCGTAACACAAAATTACGCACAAAATTACACCTACACCACCATACAGTATACCGCGGCCATAATAACCTGGTGTTGTGTTCCCGGCGGTGAGTAGGGTAGCCAGAGCTCACTGGAGAGTTTTTGTGCTGTTAGTGGAAAGACCAAAGGCTACTCCTGCTTTGTCTTCTACAGTGACGGTCTATACAGAATAAATGATTTTTGACTTTTGAGTGTGACTCCCCTGATGTTGCACTCGTCCATAGGCCACGGTAACCACATTCCATCAGGTGAACCGTGTGCTAGTCTGCTAGCTCAGTTGTATAAAAAAATGCGGTAGCAATATGAAACGCGGACGGAGACTCGGACATCAGCTATTAAACTATTTTCTTATTCATTTATGCTTACAACATAAAAGGCATCAAACATCAGCTGTAATTTTTTTTAATATGCCTCTACCTTGATGACTCAGTCAGCATCCGCCAGTCCACAGAACGCGCCTGCCCTTGTCCCAATCATTCGGAGTCAGGGCAGTAAGCCAGTCTCCTCCATACATTCCAGTCACACATAATCTCTTTAGTCACTTTCTTATTGCGTGGACTGGCTATATGGACCCAAATTGAACTTTAACAATTCATAGAATACATTAAAGAGTTATCTTTTATACATTTCATCATCCAACCATAACTGACAGACATAATCAGGGCAAACCCCCTAAAATCAAACCACACGTCCTGATCGTTCACCTGAATCTCATGGGAGGCGAACACCCGAAAACAAATTTTCTTGCGTGGCTAACGTGGCTCTGGTACACCTGAGATTGGCGTTACGCATACGTTTTACTTGACATTTACTCTACACCTTGAGGTTGGCAGAATCATCGGTACCTATATACCTGATGCAAAGTGCCATTTGAATAAAATAAGAAGAAAAATCAGGGCAAGTAACTAAGTATCTAATTACGCCTAAATAGAGAAAGCTATGAACTAAAGGAACAAAACGAAACCTCTAATAAAAAAGAATTTTTAATAACAAGGGGAGTTTTGATTTGCGTCATTTATGTGCTATTATATGACGATCAAAGCTATTGAGGAGTATTGCTTTCAAGTTACTAAGATGAAGACTTAGATGTGATTTTTTAATTTTGTGACGTTGAGCAACTTTCCATTCGTTTGTGATGTTTTGGGTGCCACCCAGCCACCCCAAAAGAGAGCCGTACGAACTAATTAGTGGGCCTCAGGCGCAAAGGGCGCGGGTAGTCTGTTTCGGATGAAGTAATTTATCAACATGGTGTAGTTTCACAAAAAGGCAAGAGTACGAAAATAATATTTGATCATTTATAGAAAATTTAAAAAAAATCTTGTTTAGAAACAAAAGTAATACAAATCATAGACTACATTGGTTCGATAATGAATGTATGAAATGTATACAGTGAGGCGCAGCCATCGACGCCAATACCCTGATAATAAAGGTGGATTGTTCCAAGTTAAAAGAAGCAATAAGCAATGATAAAATTCAATAATAAAGTTCAATTAATTCGAGTGCAAACAGGTTCAACTTAAACAAAATTTATCAAGAGCCAAATCTAGGTATCAAACCTCGACCAGTTCCTCCGTTGCGTCGTGCGTAAGGGTCGTACGTAAGGTATTTTAACCACGTGGGAAGATTCTTTTTGAGCTCATTTCTTATCATCTGATAGATATTCAATATTTAATTTATTTTATTATAAATTTTAAGAAAAGAAGAAGATTGGAAGAAGTAGTAATCTTCAATATCTTAAAAAGTTCTTTCATTGTCGGCAGCACGAATGGTGACGCCCCTGGTGTTGCTCACGTCCACAGGCTACTGTAATCACTATTCATCAGGTAGACCGTGAGCATGTCTACCACCTAAGCGGTATAAAAAAAATTAAGGTCTTCGCGAGATGTTTGATGGATGTGAAAATTGGAAAAAATACAGCATTTAAATACAGCATTTTCATCAAAAAAATATCTCATCGCGATTTCGAACCCTGGCAAAATACACTACGGATGTAAACCAACGCCTTACACTTAGCTGAAGGAAAAAATTATATGCCTTTTTCTCTTGTTTGAAAGAAAATGCAATAAATGAAAAGATGTTACTTTGAATTTATTAAAGTCGAACGAATGCATAAAATCATTCAGAAATCATTTCAAGTTCTCTAATTCATCATCATCTTACCGTTGTTCCCAGTAGCTTACCAGGCTTTTAACTCGTAGCCCGAGATTTGCTCAGTCCATCTCAACCTCCTGGTTTGGCTACCATGGCCTGACGTTTTTTTTTGTCGATGTTTTATCTTACTAGACTGGGTATACGTACAGTAACCCACTCAGGAATCTTTTGTTTAACCCCAAGAGTATAGGAAAGTCTGCTCCAGACCCTCATTCGTCAATCAGTTCAGGAAATAACATGGATACCTACTTTGCACCCAAAAAGTACTATTCCGTAGCAAAACTGCCTTTCAAACGATCGCATATGACCAAGAACGAAGTCACGAACAAAAGCTAGTTATTTATGCAAAATAAATAATACGAATATTGACATCAAACTACCATGCGAGGAAACAGAAATTCATGTAAGCATAGGTAGCAAGGTGCCCCCCTACTCACTCCGTCGCACTTACACATCCACAGTTTTATAAGGATGGGTATCAGATTGAATAAAACATCTCAAAGACTGATATAAGACTGTGTATTTAAAGAATACAATTTGTGGTTTATATAGGTACACACACATGATTACATAGTTACTCCTTACTACGTCACATCTCCCAAGGTAAACAAAAAAAAAAATGTAATAGTATAAGTTATCATTTTTTTTTTTATCTATCATATATAGACATTCTATACTATGTTATATGCGGTTACATATAATATGCATAATGTTATACATTAACAGTAACTTATAATTTTAAGCACAGTAACAATCGTATCTACATATCAGCTGTCTTGTTATTACAAACAATAATAGGTACCTACTCTTAGCGTAATGTAAACAATTAAAAATGCCACTGAGGCTATAATTAAGAGTAGTACAATTTCGTTCTGTTTTTATGAATTATATTAGGTTTACCTTTAATAGTGACCTTGACATTAGGAGACAAATCACGAATTACTGTATAAGGACCGGAATAGAGATTTGTAAGCTTATTACCAGTTTCGTTTTTTACTAATATTTGATCATTGGTTTTGTATTTTACGGGATTAATATGCATGTCATATCTGCTTTTACGTTCTATTTTTGAATTAACTAAGTTATTACGTGCCTCTGTTTGTGTAACTTGAAGTCGGTATTTGAGCTCAAGGGGGTAATTGTCATGATTATAAAGTGGTTCTACCGTTTTTATAAGATTACTTGGCAAGTTGCATGGCTTGCCATACACAAGCTCAAACGGTGTGAATTTTGTCGATGAATGTACAGTAGTGTTGTATGCGAAAGCCCAAAAAGGTAACCAAGAGCTCCAAGACTCGGGTCTATTCTCTGTATATATCCTCAAATATGCTCCTAAGGTTTTGTGGGAGTTTTCGAGAGCTCCGATACTTTGGTGGTGGTATGCTGCCGAATCTAAGTTAGAAATATTGAGAATTTTACATACCTCCTTGAATATTTCAGACATAAATTCCGCACCCCTGTCTGATCCAATTTCTCGTGGAATGCCCATACATATTTCGACAGCTCACATTGAAGTGTTAAAATGTATGAAAAATTGTTATAATCCTTGTCAAGTGGTCCTACTATATCTAAAAAAAATTTTTCGAGTGCTGTGTGTGCAGTAGAAGTAATTACCATAGGTTCTTTTATTGATACCGTATACTTTTGCGTTTGACATTTCTTACATTTTTTAACAAATTTAGTGATGTCCTTCTCTAGACCTGGCCAAAAATAATATTTTTTAACGTTATTAAACATTCTTCTAATGCCTGCGTGACCGCTTGATGGTAATAAATGGAAATCATTCAGTATAACCTTTCTATCATCCAAATTATCAATGCGCTCTATGTCCTTTAATATGCATAGCCGAGGACCTGTCCATGTAGTATATCGTTTAATCTCATTTGTTAACTTCTCGATAAATATTTTATTATTTTCGTTTTTAACAAAATATATTTCATTAATATTATTATTATTACAAAACATAGACATCGCTCTCACAAATACGGCTAGCGTCAGTTGCGATCGAGCCGATGGGTTTATATATAAAATCATTTTCTCACTATTATACGAGAATGTGTCACTTTCCGAACTTATTTTGTTCGAGTTTCGTAATCTATTTAGACATTTGTTATCTATAAATTGTAACTCTACGGAATTTTTTGATTTTACGCATGTCTCCACGACTTTTGGTCGTTCACAATAGTTTTCTATCGAGTCATTAATGCGCGACGCATCTTTTTCACATTTCTTTTTCTGAGCTCTTGTCATTACACATATACTTTTGTGTATTTCTTTTAAATCCTCTGAAGATACGATACGAGATAAGGCGTCTGCCGCCGCGTTCTCGTGACCTTTAACATATTCAATTATATAATCGTACTCCTCTAATAATAACCTAAATTTGAGTAATCTACTTGACGGATCTTTTAGACTAAATAAATATACTAATGGTTTATGGTCTGTGACAATTTTAAAGGTACGGCCATACAAATAGGGTCTAAAATGTTTCACAGCCCATACTATGGCTAATAATTCCTTTTCTATAGTAGGATAGTTTTTTTCAGCTTTGTTAAGGCTCCTACTGGCATACGCGACCGGCCGCCCGTCGGCATTAGATAAAATAGCGCCTATAGCGTAACCTGATGCATCGGTTTGTACAACAAATTGATTTTTAATTGATAAGTCGGGATATTGTAAAACCGGAGGTGTAATCATACATTTTTTAAGCATTTCAAATGATTTTTGCGTATCTTCATTCCAAATGAATTTTATATTTTTCCTGCATAGTAAATTCAAATGATATGCAATTTCGGCAAATTTTGGTATAAATTTGCGGTAGTAGTTCGCTAGAGCCACGAACCGCTTTACTTCATCAGTATTTTTAGGAGTTGGGTAATTTTTTATTGTGCATATTTTATCAGGATCGGGCAAGACGCCGTGCTCTGTTACCACGTGTCCCAAATAAAGCATTTCTTTTTTTAGAAAATCACACTTGGATGGGTTTAATTTTAAATTAACTTTACGTAATCTTTCAAAAATCTCAATTAAATTTTTGTTATGATCAAGGAGGCCTCGTCCCATTATTATCAAATCATCTTGATAACATAAACATTTTTCATAATTAAGACCTGCCATTGCCATCGTCATCATTCGAGCAAATGAATTAGGGCTTGTCTTAAGGCCCATAGGCATTCTAGTCATCTGGAACTGACCTGAACAAAAGGCAGTGAGCTTCCTACTCTCTGGCTCAAAGTCAAACATTGTAAAAACCTTGGTTTAAGTCTAAATGAGTAAAATAGACGCAACCCGATAATGAATCCAAAATTTCATGAATATTTGGAAGAGGGAATTTATCGTTTTCTATAGATTCATTTAATTTACGATAATCGATTACCAGGCGCCATTTTTTCTCCCCATCTGCGCTAGGCTTTTTAGGTACTAAGAGAACGGGGCTCGACCATTCGCTGTTACAAGGTTCAATAATTCCTTGCTTAAGCATATTATCTATTTGCTGCTGTATTTCCTTTTTTTGGAAATGTGGCAGTCTATACGGCTTGCTATACAATGGCATGGAATTAGGTTTCAAAGTTATTGAATGTTTATATATTTTAGTGGTAGTTAAGCGGTCTCCTTCAAGATAAAATAAATCATTATATTTGGCACATATTTCCTTAATACTGTCTTGTTCCTCAATATTCAAATGCTTTAATTTTAATAAACCGAACAATTTCTTAACACGCTATGAATTATTTATAGTCTTGTGGAATGTACAGATATCATAATTATTTGCCACCTGAATGTTCGGCTGGATATCTCGTAATCTTAATTCGGTTTCAGTAGTATTCAATATTAAAACGGGTATTTTCCCATTCGTAGGGCTAACTAAGGTATTCGCTATATAAATGCCCTCTTGTAATTCTGAAGAACAAACTAAACATTCCTCCTTTGCATCTGTATTAATATAGTGTATACTTTCTGACCTAGCCGGTATAATGAATGAATCATCCTGTCTAGATATCGGTAACTTAATTTTAATATTGTCATTGTGTAACTGCAAGGAGCTAGTTCCAAAATTAATTACCGATTTGTACTTGTTCAAAAAATCTTGCCCCAGTATACCACTGGTTCTACAAGGTAATGTTTCAAATACGAAAAATTTGTGATTTAGAACATGATCCCCTACTTTCAATTTAAGGTACACAAAGCCTATCGAGCGAACTTTGCCCCCGATGCCACTTACGGTAAGATTCCCATTTTGGATTGGTATGTTTAATTCGAGAACATGTTTATATTTGACGGCTGACACAGATGCACCGGTATCAATCAGCCAGGTGTACGAGTAATTATTACAGCCAGAGCGTAATGTAATATGATATGTGCTACTGCATGACATCATAATCATGCTATTCACGAAAAAACTTATCCGGCGTGTCGGAAACTTCATTCTGATTTTCTTGCAAGTCTGTCAAAATATGTATCTGTATTTTCGGCTTGATTAAAATATATCCTACCTCTAGATCCACGAAATGGGTATGTTGTTCCACGGCTACGGCCTCTCCATACGCCTCGACTTTCCTGCGGGAAGCGATCATCCCGGTATTGCGCCTGCCCCCGTCCTGAGGAGTGAGTCTCACCTCTATTGCGAGCTGTATATTGTCCTCTATAATTCCTATAATATTTAGAAGCATTATTATTACTACCACGGCGCATGAATAATACTTCTCCCGAAGTTGAAGGCATTGAAATTTCCTCTTCTATTGCAGCCTGTACTGCATCACTCAAAGTTGACAAATTTCTTGCCACTATTATTGTACCTAGCCGCCGATTTCTCAATCCGTCTGCAAAACTTTTAATTGCCTGTTTTTCGTTTAAAGGTTTTAAAATATTGTAATTTGTCTCATTGCCTTCAGATTGAGCAATCGTCAGGTCCACAAATAAATCTGCAATTTGCTTGCCGTAGTCATTTATAGAAAGATCTTTTTGTTTAAAATTCATCAGTTTATGTTGAAGAGCTGTGGCTGATTTTTTAGGTAACAGACAGTTTTTCATTGCCTTGATCAAACTATCAACAGAATCGTACTGAGTTTCTAATTTTAGTTTAGCAGACTGCGAAAGTCGGCTTTTCAAAACGAAATTTATTAATTTTGATTGACTGTCTTGGTCAAGTTCCGAATGGTAATATTCTACCCCATCAATAAGCTGCCTAGTATTTGCCCCATCATCACTTAGAATTGGTAATAAGCTCAAGGCTATTTTTAAGTCAAATTTAGCCATATTTAATTGAGTTGATTTATCTCCTTCTGAACACGGGCTACTGCATAAATGTAAAATATTGTCATAGAGATCAAAAAACTTTTTGTTTAATTCATCAAATTCATGACTTTCTTCAACGTTAAACTGAAACTTTGACAATTCAATTTTTTCTAAAAGTAAGTTATATTGACTCACCAGATCATCGGCTTCGTTTAATTTCTTCGATATATTTTTATCCGTTCTCCTACTAGGGCCTATTTTTACTAAATAAACTCTAAGCTTATAGAGTTCATCATATAAATGTAACAAGTCCTTATACATTACGGTCCATTACACAATTTTTGGTAAGCTCCATATGAATTGCATCTATAACGATTACGACAGCACATTTAATAACGAGATACGAAAACGTTGAACTTTTTACTTTCGCGCACAATCACAATCACTTATAGGCATATGCCGAGTCGTCCTAAAGGGGATCCTTGTCGTTAATACGAGTGCGACACTCCTCGCACGCAGGTGATCCACCAGTTCCACTACGATACCTCCTGACTCGATCCAAGGAACGCCTAAATATGTGTCTTGACAGCTGCTCCCTCATCCACGATTGGTGACATTTCTTGTACAGCTTATATAAGAAATATATAAGTCCAACGAGCAAAATTGTGCATATGATCATAGCCACAATACTTATTGTCGACACATGAAACTTGAAGTCCTCTATATTTGCCGAATTTTGGCCGCCACTAATCTGGTTTACGATCTTCTCTTCGTTGTTAACCTTGGATTGACACATGATTGAATTTAATCGACACAATGCAACTGTATTCGTCCCAAGCAAAGTATATACTAAACGTGCCCATGATCACGGTCGCCATATAAGGATGGGTATCAGATTGAATAAAACATCTCAAAGACTGATATAAGACTGTGTATTTAAAGAATACAATTTGTGGTTTATATAGGTACACACACATGATTACATAGTTACTCCTTACTACGTCACAGTTTCACCCCCCACGCACACACACACACGTAGAATGGACATTGCTTTTCACCTATTGACATCATAATTAATAACATGTACTTTATTTCGTCTGGCCCCAGACGTGTGCCTGTGCTAATTTAGCTATCGTTCGAAAGAGGAGAGGCGATTTTGACGATAAAAATATTTTTTCTCTAGTGATCTCATTGGAATTGCTTCATTTGTCTTTCATTCTATGTTCACTCGGCTTAGACTGGAGATTTAGGCTGAATGAAGTTGTGTCTTGAAATGAGTGATTAAATCCAAACTCGTATGACATTTCACTTCGAGTTTAGATCTTTAATTTCTCGTTCACTCAGACTACTCGGAGTGGGAGTGAAAGACAATAATGTTAAATTTTATATTAAGATATGTCGTGTCACTTTGAGTGAAAGATAACAGTCGAAAATAAACAAAAAATTACATACAAGGGGTAGGCAGAGTTGTATGAACACCCAAGTTTTGCAAACTATGATTTTCGGTCCCACGTAATAGAGGGCTATTACCGTCTAGCGGACACTTTTTTTCATTTATTTAAATAAAATTAGAATACTTAGTAAATTACAGTATACCCCACCTATAAAACCTGTATGGGTATGGAATAATACCTATCTGATATCACTTGTTCAGACACAGATATCTATGAGCGAATTTCTCTAATGATATGAACTGAAATGAATTGAAACTAAACTGTGTTAAAACCTTTTTCTCCATTTGAGCGTTTGTAGCTTAGTGGTTAAGGAGACGGCTGTCGAATATAACAGCCGTCTGTTATACTCAACTGGCTGCAAGGTAACGCAGCGCTTAAATATGAACTATTACTAAACAATGTCCTACATAAATTATCAACCTACTTACCGAACTGTCCAGTGTCGCCACCAGCACTTGCAGATCCTGTAGAACCCTCTCAGACGTGTCTGTATGTGTGGTGAGTAATTGCTTTGTGTAATGATTTGTCAGTGTTGACTTGCCTGCCGACGATGAGGGCTCCACAGCCCGATCACGCCGCTGAACCCTTTCGAAGGCGCCGCCAGCGATCTGGTATGCACCACGCACGTGCTCACTATTATCTCGTCCGGAGACGTATTTTAACCGAACGTTTGATACCAACTTCGCCCGGCGGATGGCACATATAATTACAATTTCCAAATTATTCCCACAAGTATTTTATTAAAACATGAAATAATCTCCCTAGATAACCTCGTTCGACCCCGAAAACTATTTTCAAGTGAGTGACATAGATGACACTAGATGACATTCAACTGTCATCGAAACTTATAACTAACCCGTTTGGAACCTAGTCCTTTTAGCCCAAACAGTCACCCGCCCGAACAGGTCCCAACCTGTTCCTTCAGACCACTGGTAAACGAGACAGTGTTGCTACTGCTCGCTTGAGAACTGACTCCCCAACCTTGACTTCTGCGGACCGCGGGGTCCCATCCTTCCCGGGGAACAAGTTAACGATACGCCCCCGGCGCCATCGCAGTGGCGGTAGGTTAACATCCTTAACCAGCACTAAGTCTCCAACACGAGGAGGTGTAGTCTTGTCAGTCCACTTAAGGCGCTGCTGCAACAGATGGAGGTACTCGAGTGACCACCGCTTCCAAAAATCTTGCGACATCTGTTGTAACATTTGATACCTGCTCAACCTATGGAGCTTCACCCCCGCGAATGGGTATTCAGGCAGCGCGTTAAGTGGCCTCCCTATCAGAAAATGACCCGGAGAGAGAGAGGATGATGCGTCGTGCGGTAGTATCGGTCTCTGTTGAATATCTAAATTAAAAACAGTTTTCTATCAAAATTGATTAAAGTATATTTAAAATCTTAAAGTGGAAGTGGTGACAAAGGTTGTGTATTGTTATCCAGGACTAATTCCCCTTTTAACACTAATTAAACTAAAAAAACAGATACGAACAACAGTGAGAAAAAAAAAACTACCCTATACTATACAAAAAAGAAATCGTGGAATTACTAAAGTGAAAATACAAAAAAACTATCCTAGACTATTATAGAAAATAATTATTTACAGTGAAAATACAAAAAACTATCCTAGACTATAATATAAAATAACAATAAACGGAGAAATACAAAAAAAACTATCCTAGACTATAATATAAGATAACAATAAACAGTGAATAAAAAAGGATCTCTGACTTGTAACAAATTATTAATTGGTGTAAGCTATGACTAATTGCAAGGCCTGTGGACGATTTATGAAATCGGATGGTGTGGGGTGTTCTACCTGTACGTATGTCTATCATATCACTTGCTTAGGTGGGGCAAAGACTGCAGCTAAGCAACCCAACTGGTCTTGCCCTGAGTGCCTCAAAAATAAACGTAAGGAAACACTCCCGGATATGCCTATAAAAACGCCTTCACCAGTAGCGTGCGGGGGGATCGTACTGGCAGAGGACGACAGTGTGGCCAGTGCTGGCTCAGGGTATGGAGATGTTGATCTGGCGCTGGAAATACGCCTATTCCGTCAGCAAATGAAGCTTGTGCAGGAAGAACTGCAATTGCTTAGACTTGTGCGACAGGAGGTCCAGGAGATGAAGGATACCCTTAACAAAAGCATTTCACGCCTGGAAGCTCTGGAGGATAGGGTCATAGTGCTGGAAGGGAAGATTGAGGCTGATGGGGTCTCTCCTGGGCACCTGGAGAACATGGTGGAGTCCTTAAGGGATGAACTAAATGATCGAGATCAGCAGCTACTAGGCAATGACATAGAGGTCTCAAACCTTCCGGAAAGCGGTGCTGAAAACCCTGTGCACTTGGCTGTGTTGATAGCTACAAAGATCGGAGTGACACTTGATGAACGTGATGTCGTATGTGCGCAGAGGGTTGGTCCAAGGCCGGCGCGTGGAGGTGCCAGCAGTGGGGGTGTTATGTCAGGACGCCCGCGGCCACTCATAGTGCGACTGGCACGTCGCGCAGTACGGGACGACCTTCTACAAAGCATGAGGGTTCGACGTGGCGTGAGCACGGCTGATCTGGGGCTCACGTGTGAAGCACAGCCGCTGTATATAAATGAGCGCTTGACAAGGTACCACCGCCAACTCTTGTTTAGGGTTCGCGAGGCGCGTAAACAAAAGCAGTGGAAATTCGTGTGGATAAAAAACGGGAGAATCCTGGTGAAACAACATGATGGAGGTCCTACTCATTCAGTAAGGCATGAGAGGGATATAGGTAGGGTTTTTGGTATGGAGTCCGTTTAGTCACTGCGACTTCATTACATATAATCACTCAGTGGTGTATAAATTAGTGAGCTTAGTTATAAGTGTTACATTATGTGGGTTTTTGCTCGAGTTGCTCCAAATGGCTATAAAACTTAATAGTACTATAATATACATGTCAAATAGGCTTAAAATTATTTACAGTTGTCGGGTTGTGCGCATAATATGTCTATCTTACTATACTCTTAAATCAAAATTTTACAGTGTTAAAAAATTGGTAATGGAACATAGAGATATCAATGGTAAGATTATTCTGGCACTGTGTTACTATAGGTCATGTCAAATATATGGAAAACTTAATGATATTATTATGTACATGTTGAGTGTGCTTACAGTTGTAGAAGGTTTTTTGCTTGTGAACTTATTGTTTCACTCAGCGGTGTACAGCTTAGTCCTCGGTGTTAAATCACATATATTTCTGCTTGAGTTATGTCAAATGCTTGTAATACTTAATATTACTAATATTTATATGTTAGATATGCTTAAAACTATTTACAGTGCTTTTTTTATGGACATGATATGCCTATCTTGCTATAATCTGGAATCAAAATGCTACAGTGGTAAGAAATTGGTAAGGGAACATAAAGATATCAATCTTAAGATGATACTGGCCCTATGTTGTTGTGTGATAGGTCAAATATTTAGAAAGTTTATCGATACTATCATTTACATGATGATATATCTGTTTACAATTGTATACATTTATTTAATTGTGAACATAATGTGTTGGGCTTATTTAGGTCTTAAGTTAAAACATCACACTGTTGAAAAAGAGGTTAATAAAATTATAGATATCAATGTCATGAATTACCTGACATTATGGATCTTCAAAGTGAAACTAAGGTGTATTTGTTTGATGGGCGGGTCTGCGGCTGTCGGGTACAATCATCCGTCAAAGATTGAATTAAAAAACCCAATGTTTTCAAAATTAGTTTTCAGAGGTAACAAATTCAGTATGGTAACTTGGGTGATTCCTTTTTTCTGTGATCATGTAAATTTTGTGAGTTTGATTGTGTGTGATTGCCGGTGTTGTCTCCTGCTTGCTATTATGGTGTTGCTGTTCTTTGTGAGTGATCCTTTACTATTATACACAATACAGCTTTGTTTTCAACTGAGTTCTGAGTTTATAGGTGCCTGTATTCATAAAGCTTACATTTTATTTACTATGTTGTTTGTTAAAATTATTTATAATGATAAAGCAATATTGAATACATATAAATTACATTTAATTTTTGTGTCAATATCTATAATGGGCAATTGGCAGATAGGGGAAATGTTAAGGATGTACAATTTCTCTACAGACATATATACAGTATGGGTTTATGTCAAATTGTGTGACTATTATTTAAATTTATATTTTAAATTTTATATATTCAATACCAAACAATATAAGTGATGCATAAGAAAAGTATAAAGTTTGGTTTATTTAATGCAGGTTCTTTGGGTAACAAACATGATGAATTCCGAATAGCTATGATCCATCATTATGTTGATATAATGGCCGTCAACGAGACATGGCTAAATCTTGACGGGGAGGGCAAGGCTCCATCAGTCCCCGGTTATAGGTTGAGACACACGCCCAGACCAAATACTATTAAAAAGGGCAAGGGGGGTGGGGTTGGGTTTTATGTCAGGAATGGATTCGGTGTTAGGACAGTGGGTCATCCTATAAATCCTCAAGTGGAGGAATACTGGATGTGCTTCAATTCTATAGGTAAAAAAATTTTAGTTGGCACAGCCTATAGACCCCCTTGGCAGAGTATTGATGTGGTGTTGGATAGTTTAACGGCAAGCATCTGTGCACTCGCACCCTATGACCACATAGTACTCTTGGGTGATCTGAATGTGTATATGTGTAAGCCGGAAGAGTCGGCCACTAAAAAGTTAGTACAATTCTTGCACTACACTAGCATGCACCAAGTAGTAAACGAACCAACACATTTTGTGAGTGGGAAGAGCAGTATTATAGATATTGTATGTTCTGACATGAATATTCAAAATGTTATAGTTACCTATGTACCAGAGCTGGGTCATCATGCTATAGTGACATGCCAATCAACCCTTAAAAGAATTAAGGAGCAACCTAGAATGGTTTTATATAGGTCATTGGATGGCATAGTGATGGATCTCTTTACGAGCGATTTGGGATGGGTCCCTTGGCGCATGTTATCGACTCTAGAGTCAGTTGATCATATGGTTGAGGGATTTTCTCAATGGGTTCTGCACCTATTTAATATTCATGCACCGGAGAAGAAAAAAATCTTTAGAACTAGGAAAACCCCCTGGATTACGGATAATGTGATGTTGTTGTTTAAACTGCGCGACAGGGCGAGAGTTACATATCAGAAATCCCAATTAGAGTACAAAAAAAGATACTACTTGGATCTTAAACATCAAGCAGTAGTGGCTCTACGTAATGAGAAGTCAGCCTACTTCTCTAAACATATAAATGATAACATAGGTAACCCTCAAATACTGTGGCAAAATTTAAAAAAAGACATACTACCTTCCCAAAAAAATTCTAGCCTGCCTGATCATTTTTGTGATCCACATTGCATAAATAGGGCTTTCTTGGATTTGCCGGTATGTTGTCCAGTTACACTTTCAAAGCTTAGCTATTATGAATTACACAGATGTAATGATGCTTCAGTTTCATTTGAACTTAAACCGGTGACAGAGGAAACTATTCTATCAATTGTAAATAGTTTTAAGACTAATGCACAGGGTATTGACCACATCAGTGCTCAAATGATGAAACTAACATTACCAGACTCATTAGATCTTATAACCAGGGTAGTCAACACTTCCATAGCTACCAGTACATTTCCGGAGCTGTGGAAGTGCTCCCTAATAAAACCTATACCCAAAACAAGCAACCCAAGTTCCACCAAAGACCTCCGCCCTATTAGCATTATGCCATGCTTGTCTAAAGTGCTAGAAAGGGTTGTATACATCCAAGTGATGTCATTTCTTGAAGAACATGGCATTCTCCCTGACAAGCAATCAGGTTTCCGTAAGGGACGGGGTACAGCCACTGCACTAAGTGATGTAGTGGGGAACATACTAGAGGCCAGAGACCGTGGGAAGGGTACTGCATTGGTTCTCTTGGACTACTCAAGGGCTTTTGATGTTTTAGATACTTCACTGTTAGTATCGAAATTGGCTTATTATGGTTTCAAACCGGGAGCAGTGAGGTGGTTTGCCAGTTACCTCACAAACAGATGGCAATATGTGGAACTGCGCAAGGATGACGGATCGGTGCTGGCTTCGCCTCCGCTACCGGTGACTAAGGGAGTACCGCAAGGATCTATTTTGGGTCCCCTTTTGTTTATTCTGTACACAGCTGATATAGTAGATTCCTTTCAGCATTGCAGGTATCACATGTATGCTGATGATACTCAATTGTATTATTCTTTTGAACCCTGTGATACACGGTTGGCTGTGTCTAGGATGAATGAGGACTTACAGAGAGTGGTCGAATGGTCAAGAGATCATTCATTAGTTTTGAATCCTATTAAATCTAAGTTCATGATATTGGGTAGTTCAAAGCAAATAGAGTCAATTCTTTCATATGACCCTACTTTGATTTTAAGTGGGCAAAAAATTCTGAGAGTAGAAGAGGCAAGTAATCTTGGCCTAATTATGGACCCAGAGTTAAGGTTTGAGGCACACATTGATAAGACAGTGAAGAACTGCTTCTATAGACTGAAGATTCTATATAATATTCGTGATCACACTAGTGTGGCAATCAGGAGACAACTTGTAGACAGTCTCATACTGTCTAAATTTACATACTGTGATGTGGTGTATGGTCCCTGCTTATTGGCCAGAACAAAAAAACTGATTCAGAGGATGCAAAATGCCTGTGCTAGATTTTGTTTCAGTATTCCTAGGCGGGGGCATGTCACGCCGTTTTTAAATAACAATAATATGTTGAAAATGGAGGCTCGGAGAAAGGCTCATCTGGCCAGTCTGCTTTTTGGTGTATTAAAAGGTAAAAAACCGGCCTACCTTTATGAAAAATTAACTTTTAGGCAGGGTCATTTCAGTCATCCCATAAGATCAACCACAGGCATTTTGTCAGTGCCAAAACATAGGACTGCATCGTTTCGAGGGTGTCTTAAATATGCAGCTATGAAGATTTGGAATGACTTGCCACCGCCACTTAGGGATCTAAAATCAAAACACACTTTTAAAATTAAATACAAGAACCTCTTGTTATCTGAACAGAGGAGTACACAGTGAGAGAGATGGCACTGGGAGGATATACTTGTATACCGGCTTGTTATCTTTGTAATAGTCTTATAATTCACTTCATTTTGATACCCCACTCGATAAAATTGAGTGATGTTCTTTTTATTTCTTATTTTTGCCACATACATATTGGCGTCGAGATACCAACATTTAGCTTTTGTTCATATTTTTAAAATTTATAAATACCTTTCATTTACGCAAGATACGCGCGAAAAACATGGCCCTTCTTGGCAGTCGGGTAAAAAGTTTAAAACCAGGTCAAAAATGTACTTGTGTTAATACTTACCCTGAAGAGATGATTGCGCCTGATATCTGCAAGGTTGTAGGGTAGCCCTGGTCTGATATTTGTTGTTTTTTTTATATTTTTTATTATCGAGGTAGGTACATTTTTGTGATGTATGGGTTCGTGAATGAGCATGACTCATGACCTGAACGTGAAATATTTCGGTTTAATTTAGCGTTAATAAGCACATGACATATCTGATTGACGAATATCTCGTAGTATAAACTGTTTTTGTTGTTATCAAATTTAAACTATGAGTGACTTACATGCTGTCCCGCGCCGCTGGGTGTGTCCTCTTGAGGCGGATATTGAAAATCAGTTACTATGATGTGCAATGACATCGCTATCATAGTTTTGCTGAATGTCGGCCCATTGCAAGCACAGTGAACAGAAATTTTCTCTCATATTTTTAATGTATAAGGTATAATAACAATGTATAACCCCTTCATACTTTTGACTGCACATGGCGCCACGTCGGGTCAGTCATAGAGTAAAAAGTAAAATATGTGTATTGAGACCACAGATTAATAAATAGTTACTACGATTGAGACACAGATAATAATTTGTGTGGGCTCCGGCCACGGTGCGGTCTAATAAAACCATCAGTGACTTGACGTCAATAAATGTGTACATATATACACGGAAGCTAATGAAATTAATATTTTAACAGAATTGACTCAATATTATTGACCGTGTCCGGAGACCTAATTATATGATGTTATTTGCAGCGACATAAAAACCGTGCCCGCTGCTCCTTGTTATTGTGAGGTCTTCGCTGACTTTGTCGTATAGTGGCGGTTGTTGGCGTGTGTGGCTGTACTTTGCTCATTTTTATTTGTTTTCTTATAGGGCGAAGGACCCAATGTTCGACGCTGACTCAATAGTCGACACTTTTGAAAAAAACTTTTATTGTAAGAAAAGTAACTAAGTATCTGGTTTGCTTGATGATTTACTTAATAGGACATACAATTATACATGTTCAAAATTTCGCAGCATGGTCGTGAATAAATATTGAATTGGCCCCAGTATCTTTCTTAAGATTTTTGGGTAATGGTAGTGATTTTTAAAAGGTGTGAGTTTTTTTTATTTATTTTATTTGATAATAATGATTATCACTATCTATGTTTTAAATATGTAACTTGTTCACCTACGTAGACCATTGCCGTATTTTTAAGGCTAGATTTTCTATTAGTTGCAAGCGATTGCCGACTATTGGTGGTGCCGACCATGTGTATATACAATAATTGTATTTAAAAAAAAAATATGTTTGTTTTTAATAGATTTAATCTGCTAAAGTTCATGTCTAAATTTTGCTTTATTAGGTAAAAAAGGACGCAATGACCATTCTTTAAAGAATATGTGTAATTTTGTAGTGCAGTTTGATTTGTCCTTACAGTGTCTACCATTGGCGCTTTCGCCTTACTGACCTCTATGGGCATTCATGGGCGGCATGCATTTAATATTAATATTCTGTGAGTGCAATGTATATAATCGTAATACCTTAGAGCTGTACTGTTCTGAAGCTTTGCAATAAACATTTATTTATTTATTTATTTATTTTATTTATTATATTATTCCAGGTCATTCGGATCCGAACTAATTTTACACAATGGTCGTGAATTAAGAACCGCCTCTATTTTACAGAATACAGTGACGAGTTCTTCAAATGTTAACACGGTTTGCCCTATCACGCGTAACAAATGGACCTTAGCAGACTTGACTGCAGCCTCGAAAATCCCACCCCAGTGGGGACATCCCGGGGGACTGAAGGTCCACTCGATGCCCCGACGGGAGAAGGCCGTTCCGATGTCATCCCTATTTACATCGAGAAATTCCCTAATTTCCTTAAGTTGACGCTCCGCACCAACAAAGTTGGTCCCATTGTCGGACCGGACCAGAGACGGAAGGCCCCTCCGGGAAACAAACCGGTCTAAACAAGCAATGAATGCTTTCGTCGTAAGGTCAGCGACTACCTCAAAATGAACGGCCTTGGTGGACAGACAGACAAACACGCAAAGATACGCCTTGCACACCTTCGCATTCCGAAGGCGTGAATTCCAAATCATAAACGGCCCAGCGAAGTCCGTGCCCACTCCCATAAATGGTCGAGCCTCCATCACCCGATCGGGAGGCAGATCCCCCATTTGAGGCTGCATCATGGATGCCTTCGTCCTGTAACAGGGTAGGCATCGAAACACGACGCTCCGAATAATACGTCGCCCAGACAGTATCCAATACTCACGCTGTAGCGTGGCCATCAGCGCGTTGCATCCTGCATGCGCATTTTTCACGTGGCGGTCCATCACCAATAGCTCCACTAAGGGCCCTCCCTTAGGGAGTAAAAGCGGATGACGTGCCGCATACGGCAGGTCCGCATTCCGCAGACGTCCCCCGACTCGCAGTAAGCCCTGGCAGTCAATGAAGGGGGTGAGGTGCGCTAGAGCACCCTTCAGCCTGGCACGACCCGTCACCATGGTTGACATTTCCCTCCCGAAATGCTGCGTCTGTACTGCCTTAACCAGGCAGGTTAACGCACCCTGGCGTTCGACAGGAGACAGTATGGACGCCCTCGTCCGCTGTGACCTGGGAGCTCGACAATTTTGAGCGAACCTCTGCATCCACGCGGTCACGTTAATCAGTTTGTCCAGTGAACTGTACCTACCCAGGAGGAACTCCGCGTTCAACTCCGGCTCACTGGTCGTGACGTGGACGTAAGTCCGGTTTTCCGGCTGGGCTGTCGCCACTACTGGATTGAGTGGCCACTCCGAGGCCCCTCGGGTCAACCACCATGGTCCCCACCATAATGGGTGGTCCACGAGTTCGTGTGCCTTGCATCCCCGTGATGCACAATCCGCCGGATTCATTTCACCCGGTACATGTCTCCATGTCAGTGTAACCTCAGAATCCCGTATCTGAGATACTCGGTTCGCCACGAAGGTCTCGAGGGTGTGAACTGACGCCCGAAGCCAGCATAACACAATCTGGCTGTCAGTCCAAGCATACACCGTCTCACTGAGATCCATCGTCCCACGCAGAACCGATGTCGTATGGACCAGCAGTCGTGTTAGGAGGACTGCTCCCGACAACTCCAATTTTGGAATGGTCATCTTAGACCGCAGTGGCGCGACCTTGCTTTTGGCTACCACTAGCCGCACGTCTACCTCCCCGGAAGACGATACCGTTCGCAAGTACACCGCCGCTGCATCGCCCTTCTCGGAAGCATCGCAAAATCCGTGTAGCGTTGCTCTGCATTTCCCTGCAGGAAGCAACTTCCGAGGCATGGCAACCCGATTGATCGCGGGCAGTGCCGAGAAAAGGTCCAGCCAGTCCCTCAGCAGATCCCCCTGGATAGGCTCGTCCCAGCCCAGCTGTGCCGCCCACAGCTTCTGCATGAGGTACTTCATGGAGAAGATGACTGGTGTGATCCATCCGTTTGGATCAAAGGTCCGTGCGACCGAAGATAGTACCGTCCGTTTGGTCCAGACCTTGGGAGTCTCCAACTCCACCTGATAGGTGAACACGTCCTGGACGGGTCGGTGCTGTACCCCTAAGACCGACAGTAAATCTGGATTGCCCGAATCCTCAAATAGGTGTGGGTCTTGCTGGAACTCGTCTGGCAACCCCGTCAATAGTTCCGGTGAGTTGGAAAGCCACTTCCTCAACTCATACCCACCCCTTCCCAATAGCTCTATGAGCTCATCCCGTAGGGCTAGAGCCTCCTTGACGCTGTCTGCCCCAGAGCAGGCGTCGTCGACATAAAGATTCTGTTCCAGGATCGTTGCTGCCCGTGGGAAATGTAAACGTTCCCGTTCCGCCAACTCCCGTAGTGTGCGGATGGCTATGTACGGACTTGACCTCAAGTCGTAGGTATTCGTGTTCAGCTCGTAAACCTTCACTGGCTCTTCTGGACTCTCGCGCCACAAGATCAGCTGATACCTCCTGTCCTCCGGGTGTATCACTGTCTGACGGAACATCATCTTGATGTCAGCCACAAACACCACCTGGTGTCTCCTGAAGCCAGTGAGGATATCCGAAATGTCCCGATTGAGCTTCGGACCCGAATGAAAACATTGGTTGAGTGAAGCCCCGTTCGACGTGGGTGCCGATCCATCGAACACCACACGTATTTTTCCCGATGGAGTCCTCAGGACAGCATGGTGGGGAAGGAAGCAATGGTCTTCCGTTCTCCAGTCCACCCCGGACACCGACATGTGTCCCAAAGACTCGTACTCACACATGAACTCAATGTACTTCTGTCGAAGTACCGGATCGCGTCGCATCCGACGCTCCATTGAGATCAATCGAGTCTCAGCTGCATGGTGAGATCTCCCCAGCGGCGGCCTATTAGCCCTAAAAGGCAGCCGCGTCACGAACCGACCAGAGCGGAGGCGCCCAGTATTGTTCTGGTAGAAAAACTCGCACTCCTCATCTGGGTCCTCCCGCCGAGCCATCGGCGGTTCTTCGGTTTCCCAGAACTTCTGCATGACCTTGGCTAATGCAGAGTTCGCCATGACACCTTGACACTCCTTCGGACCTTCCACCGGCAGGACCGGTCCCATGAGTGCGAAACCAAACTTGGTGTCGATTGCTACCAGCCCCCCTGGCTGTAGCACCCGTTTCCCTGTCAGCAACAGCTGTCCCAGGACATCCGTACTAAACAGGATGTCCACCCGACCTGGGGTATCGAAGGCAGGATCCGCCAGCCTTAGGCCCGTGGTCATAGCCCTTACCGAAGGGCTCAGCCTGGTCAGTGGATGATGGCCCATCACCTGGTCCATGACCAAGGCTACAGTCTTCATGCCCCATGAAGCACCAAACGAAGACGAGTTCCCAAAGGTGAACTCTGTTGCCCCAACCCGGTCCGTCACCGGGTTGTTCCCTATCCCATATAGGGTGTGTGGAAAATGTTGTATGTTATGGCCCAACCGTTTCGCAAGTCCGGTCGAAATAATGCAGCCCTGGGCTCCCGAGTCCAGTAGTGCGCGGACGCGTATCATGTTGCCCTGCCAGTCCCAAACACAGACCGAAGCTGTGGGCAACAGCACTGTCTCTGGGTTGGTGGCAACAGGTGGTTGGGCCGACCCGTCCTAGCGTTGGCCCCCCTGGGTCCAATCCCCATGGTGGGCCTGGCGAGCAGGGTCCGTATAGGCCAACGGGTCCCACTGCTGCTGGTATGGCGCGCGCTGACCCGGATGTCTCCCGTACCTCGTCTCATAGGTTGCCCCCGGCGGTAGACGAGGCGATGGGGTGAAGGGCAACACCCTAGGAAACTCCAATAGAGGGGGAGAGAGTCGAGCCGACCCGGAGTGCCGAGGTTGCGGTGGCGCTTCCGTCACCGACGGGCGACACCCGCCCGTGCCCCCATGCCCCCACTCTTGGGTCAGCAGACTGTCCCCATGCTGCGTGTTACATGGTCCCCCTGGACCCCCCGAACCCCCGAAGGGGTTACTACCAGTCCCCCTGGTTGAAACCTTCGAGGGGGAGGGAGGGCGTTTGTGACGAACTCGGAACCCCCGACGCCGTCCACCCGCCCGTGCCCCGCGGCACCCCTCTCTGCGCGTACCCCACGTGCCCGCGATCCCCACGGTACGCGAGGTCAGACTGGCTGTGGGCAGTGCGTTGAGAAATGGGGCCCCAAGCAAAAGAAGCACCAACCCTGCTTCCATGCTGCCCGCCTGCGTTCGTCCTTGTCCCTGGAGGCAAAGTCCCGACATTCCCCCACGGTATGTCGAGGGCTCTCACAGTATGCACAGCCCCGTGCCGACCCTGATACGTGGGCTACCGTGAGTCTGGCCCGGTCACGCCGACGCGTCGCGTTCTCGTCGCTGTTCCGCGCGGGTGACGGGTGTGAGGAGGAAGCCGCTGGACCCGTGCCAAGCGCTTCGGCCCTCGTGCATTCCGCCTCTAGGAAGTGCTGCAACGCAGTAAAGGTAGGCAGTTCCTGGCTCCCACCGACCTGCATCTCAAACCGGGTGTGGACATCTACCGGCAGGCGGGAAATGGTCCAATAGACCAGCATATAAGACCAGTGGTCCACCGGCAGGCCCAGATTGCCCAAAGCCCTTACGGCCGCGGTGAGAGGGTTGAGCAGCTGCCCTCGCAGCTGTGCCACTCTTGCCACCTGTGGCAAACCAAATAGGCGGCCCAATTGAGCGTCCACCAACCGACGCCGGTTCTGGTACCGGTCGTGGAGTAGCGCCCTCGCTGTCTCATATGAGGCCTCCGTGACCGGGCCAGCAGATCTCTCGGCTCCCCCCGGAGCGAAGATACCAACTGGGCCATCTTATATGCCCCTGGTAGGTCCGTACGCAGGTGCACCAAACTGTCGAACAAGTTGATGTAGTGGGACCATTAGGTGAGGTCCCCGTTGAACGTGGGCAGTTCAATGTTTGGGAGCCGTGACACAACCCCCTGGTTTGGCCCCTGTATACCCCCACTGCCCCCAGCCCTCTGGTGTTTGAGTTCCTCAGCCCGCTGCTGCACTGCATCGCCCAACTCCGAACACTGATTGACATCTGCCTCGATGCCCTGTAGTAATTTTTCATCGGTCGACGTCTCCCTGAACTGACCATAAAGGTCAAACACCACCTCCAGACGCTCCTTGACCTCCGTGGCCCTCAGGAGCAGAGCGTCCTGTCTGTCCTGCCTATCCACCAAGGCTCCAGCCGTTGTAAACCACCGCAACTGTGCAGGCAACTTGGTGCGAGGCGTCGACATTGTCAATACAATACAACACTATTACAATTGAAGTCAAATTGTGAAACCCAACACAATGAGCAAACAACAGGTATAGCGTTCGGAATCTACTTATACAAATAAAGTTAAATATTAAACCCAATCTTGTACCATGACAACAACTAAATATTGCAATAGGTATTTGTCTTGGTATCAAATACTGATACACAATAAACTTAAAATTAACTAGTAAATCTTAAATTTAGTATGAAGTACAATAAAATATGCACTTACACAAAAGTACCCACTTTTAAAAAATGTAAATTATTTTTTACAAATCTTATTTAATTAATGTAAAAACTTATTTTATGCAGTGGAAGACTACTATGGGTTCTAGACTATATAAAAAACCACGCTCTGCTACCAGAAGATGTCGAATATAACAGCCGTCTGTTATACTCAACTGGCTGCAAGGTAACGCAGCGCTTAAATATGAACTATTATTAAACAATGTCCTACATAAATTATCAACCTACTTACCGAACTGTCCAGTCTCGCCACCAGCACTTGCAGATCCTGAAGAACCCTCTCAGGCGTGTCTGTATGTGTGGTGAGTAATTGCTTTGTGTAATGATTTGTCAGTGTTGACTTGCCTGCTGACGATGAGGGCTCCACAGCCCGATCACGCCGCTGAACCCTTTCGAAGGCGCCGCCAGCGATCTGGTATGCACCACGCACGTGCTCACTATTATCTCGTCCGGAGACGTATTTTAACCGAACGTTTGATACCAACTGCGCCCGGCGGATGGCACATATAATTACAATTTCCAAATTATTCCCACAAGTATTTTATTAAAACATGAAATAATCTCCCTAGATAACCTCGTTCGACCCCGAAAACTATTTTCAAGTGAGTGACATAGATGACACTAGATGACATTTAACTGTCATCAAAATTATAACTAACCCGTTTGGAACCTAGTCCTTTTAGCCCAAACACGGCCTTATGATCGAATGTTCCAGCGTTTGAATTGTAACCATTAAGTATACTACCGACGTGTACCCCCTCCTAACACAAGAATTTAGCTAAGTAAGGCAAGTTAACGGAAGCACTAGTAATGTAGGTTATCAGTTGCTTTTTTAACACCTTTAATTAGCCATGTTTAGATGAACAGATTTCTAATGGTGATATCCATCTCAAAAATGTATTTACGATCACCTATGACTCTATGTTAGAACGATAATATCAGTCAGTATTTTAAACGGCGTAAGTAAATTATTGTTATAGTACATCAAAATCAAAAATGATTTGTTTTGTATAGACGGCACTTACAAAATGTCAAATGTAAAGAAAAACATGTTTGATCATTGTACATACACATCTAAAAAAGTAAGCCAGCAAGAAACGTGTCACATGAACTTTTCGCTACTGCAATAATCGCCAGCATTACACTACTCACGCGGCCGAGTCTTGCAAAATTAGGGTCAATACACACTGAAAGAACAGCGGCTGGCAGCAGCTATAACAAACCATTTTGAAACTTATCTACAGGAGAAAAAGTTCGTCACTTAAAGGCAAAGGACAGCACGTAGTGGTTCCTCGCGGCGAAGCGACTGCATGATTCTTCTCAAAACTAGTTCAAGTATAGATTTAGATCAGAAAAAGTTACCTAATTGCCTAAATTTTCATTACTCTATTTCTAAAAACATCCGTGTGGTAACGAAAAAAGAATACAACTTCACCAATAACCAGTCACCAACCCATCTCATCCGAAGAGTGTCGTAAGAGACGACCAACGCAAAAATAAGCAGAAGATACCTTTAATTTGCGCAAATATAGAATAGAAGGTAAACTCGAAATAAAACTCTCCAAATAAAGCCTCCTACCGTCGCCCTAAGACGGTAGTATAAGAGAATTTGGATAGCTTCAGGTGTGGCCCGGTGGCTCAGTGGTCAGAGCATTCCCCCTGTAAGGGAAAGATCGTGGGTTCGAGTCCCACCTGGGCATTCACTTTTTCCTATCTTAATCGATTTGAAAAGTTAGCATAGTAAATGCTTCAAAATTTCATTCAAAAGCCTCCTAACATTGTGAGAGGCCTATGTCCAGTAGTGTACTACGCTAGGCTAAATCATTTTTAGTAACAAATTCAAGCCGCTACCGGCTGCTGTCATTTCATTATAAACTGACCTTTATAACAACTATTCTATTACTCACATTGTATCCCGTACTGCAGATGTGGGGCGGCATCCACCAGCTGCGATATCGACGTGAAGAGCCCCTTGTAGTCCAGGTTAGGGTACAGTGCCATCCGATCAGCGTCGTTGTCAGCGTCTCTCATCATCTCCAGCGGGGAACGAGGAACATCTTTGAGGACACCTGGAATTAGACAACCATTTTCATCCGAGTGACAATTTGAGTTACATCCAAAGATTATTTCATAGCACACTTGCCTACACTTTTATTTATTTTTTACTAACAAATGTGCCTCCACTTAACCCGTGGCATATTTTGAAACCTCATATCAAGCCTGTTTATGCCCGTAATTTTGAGTTTTCAAATAATATATAGAAATCTTCCAGATTTGTTGACATTTATGCTACTTGGCTTCCTTGATTAGTAGCGTGATGATATAATATACATTGAAAACGTAGTTTTCAATTCGAACCTGTAGTTCCTGAGCTCAGCGCAAGTATATGTTTATTTATTACTATTAAAACCAGACATTACATTGACAATAGTAATAGCACAAAACACCACTAAGGTTTATTTTCGTATGCTACTGACAGTTACCACTGGTTACTAGCTGTTGCCCGCGTATCATATCATAATACCAACCCAACATTAACCAGTAGTGAATCGAATTGAGAACGAACTCCATTTATTGAGCGTCAAAGCCTCTTTCAGACAAAAAAAAAACACCGGTTGCACTCCGGGAGTGCCGGCAGAAGTGAAAACTTTTTCTTTCTTTGTTTCTTTGTTATATACAGAGAAAAAGATAAAAAGAACATACCAAACCTATAATATAGCGCCAATCATAGAACCTATCACTAAATTTCTACAAATTTTCTGTAACACAATTTCAAAAATATTTTTCTCAATTCTACAAACAAAAATGTGTAATTTTATGATTAACAATAGGTATTTCGGACCTAACCACCAGAAAGGATTTTTTACCCGGAATTTCTGGATGTCTGGAACACAATAGTCTGTTAGCGGAAAGCTTAAAAGATGCCAGAAAATACGAAAGACAGATAACGGTATGTTGGATAGACCTAGAAAACGCATTTGGCTCAATTCCACATAACCTTATGATATACGCGTTGCAATGGTATAACTTTCCACCCGTGGTAATAGAGATAATCGCGTCGTATTACTCACAACTAAAATTTGCTATAAGCTTCCAAAAAGACCACACAGAGCCACTACGGTATAATGTTGGGCTGTTTCAGGGATGCTGCCTGTCACCAATAGCATTTAACATAGTAATTAATATCTTAATCACCAAATTAATACGTCACGAAAAGAAATGGGGTTATCGGTTTAAAGTAAATAACAAATACACTGAGTCCATCTTAGCTTTTGCTGACGACCTCGCAATACTGACGCGTAATCCAAATCAATGTCAGGAACTATTAAAGGAAATCGATGAGTTCTGTTCGTGGACAAATGGACTGAGAACGAAGCCCAGTAAGTGTCACTGTCTGTGTCTGGGTAGACGGGACACCAAATTTACCTCCTACGACCCGGGACTCTTCATAGGGGGTAAACCAGTTTCCATAGTCGCTGAATCGGTCCCATTTAAATTTCTTGGGAGAAAGATAGACCATCAAGGACGCACACCATCCTTAGATGAAGTTGTCAATATGTTTATAAACGACCTAAATAAGATAGATTAGCTACCACTGAATAATATCAAAAAAGCTTGGATATATGACAACTACCTAACATCACGTCTGACTTGGCCTTTTCTGGTATACGATTTCGGCAAAACCTTACTCGCGAAAATAGATGCAACTGTCATAAAATCACTAAAATCGTAGCTTGGACTAGCGCACTCTGCTGATCCCTCTGCTTTATTTAGGGATCAGAATAATTTTGGGATGAAATTAAAGAAACCATCGGAGCTCTATAAACACCTTAGAGTTACCAAAGCCCACATCTTAGGTAAATCCCAAGATGACACAGTCAGGGCAATCCCGAAAGATAATAACGCGTCCGAGCTTGAATCTAGACTTATATTCCATAAACGATTTATGATAGGAGCCCAGTCGAACAAAGTGGGGTTGGGAGTACGAGAGCCAAAAAGGGACCAGGATATACTTAGGTCCTTTCTGAAGCAAGACGAAAATGATAAATATCGAGTGCACGCTTGACAATGGGAGAGTTCTGCATACCGATGGCTTTAAAGTGGCGCACCTTGATCTATGAGTGGTCGCCGGCCCTGTTAAAATTCTATCTTAACGCCTTTCAGATGACCCTTCCAGATCAGAGTAATCTGGTAAGGTGGGGGAAGGCCACAGAAAAACAATGTTATACGTGTGGTGAGGCAATAGGGACGGCTAGGCACATATTAGTAGGATGTAGGGTGCTTCTCGATAGAGGCCAATACTCACGCCGCCACGATAAGGTGCTTTTCATCATACGCGAAGCAATGAGTCTGGCAGTAGCTAGAGCCCAAAAAGGATTGACTACTAACAGACGTCATATCAACTTTGTGTCTGAAGGTTCATCCATAAAATCCAGGAACAAACCTTATTCAATCTTAGATACTGCCCCAGATTGGACTCTCCTAATCGACACGTATGAAAAGCACTATAAAATTCCGGAGGATGTTGGGGTTTCGTCATCTAGACCGGACATATTTCTATACTCGAAAACGACAAAATATGTGGTCCTTGTGGAACTTACTGTACCGTGGGAAACAAATATACCGAAGGACCACACACTTAAGAAAAATAAATACTATGATCTCACAAACGAATTAATCAAAAACGGTTACGTGGTTAATTTGTATGCAGTAGAAGTGGGAGCTAGAGGTATACCAGCTAAATCTCTCTATAACCTACTTAAAGATCTAGGCCTATCGAGAGCTACAATAAGCTCATTACTAGGACGAATGTCTAAAGCGGCACTAGTAGGTTCGTATCAAATTTGGTTAGGCAGGGAGGGGAACTTGGGTAGTGAAGGTGAGTGTTGATGTACATCAACAAAAGGGGCCCCTTCTAAACCTACACTTGGGTCGCAAGTCCCAGGCACTGTTCCGAGTTCCCAACTCAGCAACGCGATGGACCCGGCACCCGCACGGAGAATCCATGGATTGCTAAGAATATCGTCTCAAACAGAAAAAATAATCACAAAAAGTAATAAATTACAAAAAGAAAAATAATCACAAAAAGTGTCAGAAGCCCAGGTGCGAACCCGATATTATCTGAAACCATAAGTACTTCCAGTCAAAGCGCTCACCGTTAAGCTACGGAGTTTCTTATCGTATCTTGCAAAATAAACAGTCTATAGCCAATGTTGTATGACGTCAGTCGCCGGTTAAGGTTCAAAGGTCAAGTGATCCTGACGCGCGAATTTAACAATTTTCATTTCAAAAATGAATTTTGTAAATCCGCCTACACATGCGCGTACAAACATAAAAAATATAAACATTCGAATGTAGAACTGCCCCCTTTTCAGAAGTCGGGTAAAAAATAATTGGCGTAAACTGCTGACTACACGGGATGTCACTGTACTCAAAACTATAGTGTTAATAAACTCAAATTACCAAACATCAGAGAACAAGTTGTCAATCATCATCATCATCTTTGATTCCATGCCATCGTTCGAGGCTCTAACCTCAAAGTTCGTGATCCGATTTAAGGCATTTACTTCTCCATTTCGCACGATGTTGAGTATCCATGGTATTCAGACCTAGGCACGCAGTTCGACGCCAAACCGGCACTTTTTGGGTCTATCCCTCTTACAAGGTCCCTACCAGGGCCCGGCAGGTAAAAGATCTACCAAGTTGTCAATCTAGTATTCTGTTCTATTGCAGCTTTATAAAGATAGTTGCAGGCTACTTCTGGATTATATATTTCGTGGCTTCGACCATTTCAGAGTTCCATTTTTTTTATATTCTACTAGACACAAATTCTTTCCTGCGTGGAACAGGTAAAGTTCGCATCTTTGGAATGGCTTCGCAAAGTACTTATTAAAGGCTCGACAGGTTGCAGAGACGTGCGGTCCGCATTATTGGGAATCCTGAAGTCACGAGTATCCTCGAGCCTCTGCAGATGCCCAGAGATGTTGCTTCCTTGGCAGTATTTTACCATCTCTACCATGGTAAATATTTTGATGAGTTCTTCCAATTAGTCCCACACTCTCCTTTCCTACACAGGACAACACGTACAGGGCTTAGATGTCATCCACATTCGGTGCAGAATATTTCTTTAAGAACCAAGCGATTTGGTAACTTTTTCCTTTGTCGGATCATTAAGACCTGGAACTCCTTGCCGGCTCACATGCTTCCTTCTTCCTACAGTCCCGGGTCCTTTAAGCGGGGCGTGAGAAGCATCTGATGAGGCCGTCAAGCTGAATGCCACCATTGTAAATATGGTACGTGTTTGTAATGGTGACCCTCATTCCTGAGACTGCCTTCAGCTTACCATCAGGCGAGGTGAAGTTAAATTGACATGTCTTATATAAAAAAACAAAAAACATTCTACGCCATCGAGACCTAAAGTAAGAATAGAATACATAAAAACACCCAGATACCCTATAGGTCTTCAAAATAAATATTATTATCATCATAGCGTTGAGCTTCGATTTTTGTTTAAGATAAATATTTAATCAATTAATTAAATTATTTCACGTTTTGTAGGTTCACGTACGATTCAAACCCGTGGCCTCTCGATAAACTAAACTATCGATGGCTCTCTACTCGGAGCCCGGGTGCCACTTTCTTTTAACGTATGGAAATCCCTACGGATATATATACATATATATATATATATATATAGGTTGGTCACGCGAGTAAATTTTGTTTCCATGTGTTCGCCTCCCACGAGATTTAGGTGGATGATCAGGACGTGTGGTTGGATTTTAGGGGGCTTGTAGAATGTAATAAATTGATCAATGTATGAGATTGACATTATGTAGATGACTGTCATAAACGACACAGTCGTCAAAATACGTGTCAATCCAATACATTCGTCATTTTAGAATACATTTCACTTGATACTAGCAAATTGTGACGATTTGCTGCAGAGGCCATTTTGAAGAAGTTGAAGTTCTAGTCTACAATACGCCGCCCAACAATTTGCTATTAGAATGATTTTTTTAAGCACTTTGCATGCTTGATATTCAGATCAATTAAGATAAGAAAATATTAAATTGGTCTCAGTGAGGTTAGAACCAGGTATTTTTGGCTTACAGGGGCAATGGTTTGACCACTAAGTGCCTAAGACCCTGTAAGGCAAAGATCACGGTTTCAAAACCCGCCTAGACCATTTCAATATTTTTTCTATCTTAATCCATTTGCTATTTGTTTATAGGGGCTGGGTAGAATATTTCAACCGCACCCAGAGGGAAAGTAGTATAAGGTATCTGATGGGCCTTAGAGTCATCATCATCATCCTTATTTCAGTATTTTCTTTCATTTAATTTACCAGTTTAGTTAGAGAGATTATGATTGGCCCTTCAATGGATGCCATAAAATTACAGAACGTTAAATTACTGTTATTTAGCTGTTTTTGTTTTCTATTACTGAGATAGGCAAGCATTTGAATGTAGTTTTTGTTGGCTACTCGGCGGTAAATTATAGAAATTTTTTCAAGAATGAATATCAGTCATTTAACTAACTATATATAACATGTTGGTTAGGTTATTATTGCGATCGTGCGCTCATTTAGGGGTTATACAGTAGATAAGCAAACAAAATAACGTTGAAGCAATAGATACTGAAGAATAGAGATAGATGTGCGTTTTGTATGGTGATAACTAGGAATTAAACGTAAAGTCGACAAAAGAAATACAGTTGCACCTTTACATACACCTTTATATGAAAAATTGCAACCATATCTCCTTTGTCGACTATACTTATCTATCTCTAAAGATCTCTAGCTTATTTCTATCTACTTTATATCGACAGATATCGGCTAAACCTAAGAGGATTTTAACTGTCCAAGATGAGTCCAGGTGGCTTGTGAGTTGACAAGTATTTCCCGTAAACAGCAATTAGGTATAAATCGACAGATATCGGCTAAACCTAAAAGGATTTTAACTGTCCAATATGAGTCCAGGTGGCTTGTGAGTTGGCAATTATTTCCCGTAAAAAGCAATTCTGTATATATCGACAGATATCGGTTATACCTAAGAGGATTTTAGCTATCCAAGATGAGTCCACATGGCTTGTGAGTTGACAAGTATTTCCCGTAAAAAGCAATTCGGTATAAATCGGACAGATATCGGCTATACCTAAGAGAATTTTACCTGTCCAAGATGAGTCAAGGTGGCTTGTGAGTTGACAATTATTTCCCGTAAAAAGCAATTCTGTATATATCGACAGATATCGATTATACCTAAGAGGATTTTAACTGTCCAAGATGAGTCCAGGTGGCTTGTGGGTTGGCAATTATTTCCCGTAAAAAGCAATTCTGTATATATCGACAGATATCAGTTATACCTAAGAGGATTTTAGCTATCCAAGATGAGTCCACGTGGCTTGTGAGTTGACTAGTATTTCCCGTAAAAAGCAATTCGGTATAAATCGGACAGATATCGGCTATACCTAAGAGAATTTTAACTGCCCAAGATGAGTCCACGTGGCTTGTGAGTTGACAAGTATTTCCCGTAAAAAGCAATTCTGTATATATCGACAGATATCGGTTATACCTAAGAGAATTTTAGCTATCCAAGATGAGTCCACGTGGCTTGTGAGTTGACAAGTATTTCCCGTAAAAAGCAATTCGGTATAAATCGGACAGATATCGGCTATACCTAAGAGAATTTTAACTGCCCAAGATGAGTCCACGTGGCTTGTGAGTTGACAAGTATTTCCCGTAAAAAGCAATTCTGTATATATCGACAGATATCGGTTATACCTAAGAGAATTTTAGCTATCCAAGATGAGTCCACGTGGCTTGTGAGTTGACAAGTATTTCCCGTAAAAAGCAATTCGGTATAAATCGGACAGATTTCGGCTATACCTAAGAGAATTTTAACTGTCCAAGATGAGTCCACGTGGCTTGTGAGTTGACAAGTATTTCCCATAAAAAGCAATTCTGTATATATCGACAGATATCGGCTATACCTAAGAGGATTATAACTGTCCAAGATGAGTTCACGTGGCTTGTGAGTTGTCAAGTATTTCCGGTAAAAAGCAATTCGGTATATATCGACAGATATCGGCTATACCTAAGAGGATTTAAGTTGTCCAAGTCGAGCGCAGATGGCTTGTGAGTTGACAAGTATTGCTCGTAAAAAGAAATTCGTTAAATTGTCTATAAATTTCGTTGAAAATTTACAATTAAAAATAATCGTGGGTATAGTAATAATTGAGAGGTTCAAAGAAACCTTCAGTATGTAGACCCCACGATATCAACATCCAAGTGTAATACTCAAAGAGTTTCCATACAAAGGGAAGCCACATCGAACCCCTAATACTGAGCTCATTATGCAATATTTCGCTCGTAAGATGTCGACACGTGTATCGTCGGTACAAAAGGAGTCGACAGAGTCGTTTGGTGAAAGATTAAATTGTACTTTATTGTGTACAGACGTAATACGTCCCATATCATTGAAATACATATTCAAAAAAGAAACCGTCTTATTTCAAATATTAAAAAGAAATACAGGTATGCGAGAGACGGCAAAGTGCACAGTTACAGGGAGAAGGCAGACAACTTAATAAAGGTAAAGTTACCGGCATATGTTTTGACTGAAAGTCCCTAGACAACCGACGTCCTGGCGCACTCGCATTTGCTTGATATAACCTATGATTGGTGATTTTGAGCTCCACCGCCGCGCCGTAGCATCCCGTGCTATCTCTAAAAGAGTTCACGGGCTCGCCTTTCTTGCTTTCGGGCACCATAATTTCGCACACAATGAGCATTGACCAAGTCGTCGTGGTCTATCATAAGTTTGATAAGTCACCAGTCGCCGGCCAACGTCTCCGTTTTTATTAAATTATGATTCTACAAACAATAATACTGAAATCCTAATTATTAATTATTTTACCCGTTTTCATTTTTACACTATGATAAATCGCAGCCCAATACCTAGTGAATTTTTATATGGAAGCCTTAGTTGCCAATAATACAATGTTTGTTATCCCACTCCTAATATTTGTCGCCAAGTCATTATTATATACCCCGCCTATGATTTCTTTTCTTTTTTTTTTCTTTTTTTTAATAAAGAATATTAGCAACCGATATTATCGAAATTACTAATATTCCCTCTAACCCCTCCAACTAAGCTAAATTGCTTGTGCTAGGAGTGGGTTCACGTTGGTAGTGTAATGGCCAGGATTCGAACCCGAGACCTCTCGATCGTGAGGCCGACTCCTTAACCACTAAGCTACCGACGCTTTTGACCCTGTTCAATATGCTAGCTGCCTGAAAGTAGCAGCGGTCTTTTAGTTTTTATGCATCCTTGCATTTCCAAGCTCGCCTTATATAATAATCGCTAAAATCTTTAATGGCTGCCAAGTATTTTTTTTAGGAATCAAATTGTTGTTACCCTTTAATTTATTAGTCGCCTCGAAAATTATTTTAGTTACATCGGGTCTAGATATATGCCGGTAACTATAAGCCATACAAACAAGGACAAGTTCTGATATTCCTTTAAGTATGTTTCTGAAGTCGCTAAACCACATCACCTTCAAATAATGAGCTAGGGTGTTTTTAAATCGCATGCGAGCGCATAACTTTGAGTAAAAAGTAAAAGTGACCAATAATAAAGACATATATCTCCACATCCCGCGTTCCGTATCGAGTGGTTGATTTTTCCACATATCAACCATTCGGGTGTTTTATTAGTTGAAGAAATAATAATTAAAAGAAAGTATATACAAATTTTACATAATATTTATTTGATTGAATGTAATAAAATGTTAAAGATTTATTTTTAAAGACATCAAAAGTAAACAAGATAAAAACTAAAACTCACGTGTATAGTACTGTTTCATCTATTTTAGCTTGATTTTAACAGTAAACATTTACATTTATGTTCATTATCATGTTACTTAAAACTTGTTGCAACTAAATTAAATATTAATATTTCAATGTTTATGTGTATAGTTAAGAAAACAATTGATAATAATGTGTTATTAGTTATGTTAATGTGGATTTTTTATGTAAATAAAACTGCTCTAAGTACATACCAAGTCGTTTATTGTTTTTTTTTTTATACGCATAGTGGCAGAGTGTCGATGCCTTTGCCAAAAATTTATGTGGAATCGAAATTAAAAAATAAGAACTTTGCCAGGCTTAGGTCTGCAAAGTTTGTATGAAATTCCATTACCGGCCTCTGGTCCTAGCCACGCCTGAAACGTCATACTTCGCAGCCTATTAAGAGGAACGTAATGTCAATATTTCATTGCATGTTTAAGAAAATAATATTATTTTAGGGAGCCCCTTATTTCGTAGAAAGAAATTTCATAGAATTTCGTTTCACAGAAAATGTTTCATATAATATTTGGTTCTTATATTTTTACTTCGAATATTATTGTTTCAAAAACAATTTCCTACAATGAAACATATTTCACAAAAACACAATTGAACGAATTTTTAATCACATTTTTTGTTTAACGAACTTATCAAACTGTAGAATTATTTTTTAAAGAATACTAAACCACCTTTATAATGTTCCAAATCACATTTATTTTTAACTGTAACATTTACAATTTTAACACCCCGACCCAGATTACCCCGATTTTTTTTGTAAACCACCCAGAAGTAGGAGCCCCGCGAAGCGGGGCTCCGTCGACCTTGTAGACGCATCAATTGTTTAGTTTACAAAAACCATATATATGATAATATGTTATTCTTTGTAATAAGTTTTCTATTAAATAAACAATATAATGATTAAGAATATTTGATTTGATCTAACTTTTAAACTCTCGCGTTCCATGATATATAAATAAGAAAACGGGAATTAACGCGATCATGGTATAGGTACTTACATACCTTTGATTGCCTGACGTTTCGACCAGGTTACACCGGCCGTGGTCACAGGCTGACTGGCTCAGCGGTGGATGCCCGCCGTCTTCGAATCCGTGAGGTAGTAGGTTCTTCATCTACCCGCACATTTTCAATATTTTCTTCTCGCCATGTACCGTCACATACCACACTCACAGTGTCCCTATTCTGTAAGCAAACTGTCCGGTGTCTATCCGACTGCGCAGAAAAGCGAGGTTGCATGTTTTTCATCACTGGATTCCATGTTGCAGATAATTTAAAACCATCTTCCCGATTGAAATTTTTATGTTTCCTGATTTCAATCGCTTCACGTACAGCTCTTGAGTAAAAGTGACGTTCCTTGGAGAGGACTTGCGTATGGTGGAATTCAATCCAGTGATTGGTGCCTGCTTCTAGCAGGTGCTCTGCAATCGCTGATTTGCTCGTCTGGCGATTCTTTACAGCTGCGATGTGTTCTTTGACTCGTTCAGCAATAGTCCGCTTCGTTTGGCCTATGTAGGAACTACCACAGCTGCAATCTATCTTATAGACACCTGGACATTGCAACGGTAAGACATCCTTCGGTGTGCCCACGATGTTGTTTACCCTTATGCCTGGGGTGTAAACTGTCGGGATGGAGTACGTTTTTAACACTGAGCCGACTTTGTCCGTTACTCCCTTGACATAGGGCATATAGGCTGGCTGTCTGCTCACCTCTGGATGTCTACGCCTAACTGCCTGTTGCTTTCGTCGTCCGTTCACTTCATATCCGTTGTTCTTGAGTACCTCCTGAACATGATCCAGCTCTTGCTCCAGATGTTCAGGGTCACAGAGATCATACGCTCTATTCCTGAGTGAGGTCACAACGGATTGCAGGTGTCGGGGATGGTGATGAGACGTAGCGTGTAGGTATCTGTCCGTATGTGTAGGCTTCCGGTACACACAGTGTGACAAGGACCCATCTGATCTCACGGCTACTTTTACATCTAAGAATGACAACGACCTGTCTTTCTCCATCTCATACGTGAACCTTATCTTGGGATGAATTGAATTAAGATGTTGTACATATTGATCAACTTCTTGTTGACCCCCCTTGACAATGCTGAAGATGTCATCCACATATCGCTTCCACAGTCTGATGGTCTTCGGCCCAAGACTCAGGGCTGTAACGGACTGCAGTTGGTAAGTGGAAGTAGTTCACAATTAGATGGGTAGATGGAGCTAAAATTCAAAATTCAAAAAAATGGGTGTGGTATTTAAGAGGGATGTTAGATGGCGTTGCGATTGAGCCATTTCCTTTATTGTAAATAATTAAATTCCATGTTTGTCTTATTGGTAGCGAAATAACGTAAGATTATCCGTAAAAAAAAAATTGAAATAAGATTTAACATCAACTGCTACTGATCCTGCGGTTGATGTAACCAGGAATCTCTATTGGCTGCATTTTCTGTGATATTGCACTAGTCGCGAATTCTAAATATTAGTATACGAATAATTAACTGGAAAATTAGTTAGACATTATCTTGGATTATTCTTATTCCAATCATATGAATTAAGGAGTTTTTATAAAAAAGGAGCAAATTCGCTGAGGCGGCTTGCCGGAAATAGCTCACGATTGGATGAAGGATGATGTGTAGTTCTAGAAACGGCGAGGTTAGTTTAGAGAAGGGAGACCTCGCCTTTAAAAGATGGGTCTTCTGGAGGCGGGGGGCACTTTTTTTTCGTCATTCATTCGATCCAGATAGCTAAAAGGGGTACGGCTCGGCGGACTGTCTTTGTAAGTTATATATTTCTATCGTTGTAAAGAAATAGTGTTAAATTCCTTTTGTGAATTATATGAAATTGTTGCCGGTGTTGTGTAATAAACGAATTACTAGCTATCTTTGTTTAACGCGAACAGTTTAGAGTTTTTCCAATGTACCGCCGAGAGTTTTATAATTCTGTAAAAATTATAAATTGTCGAAATTTATTGTAAACCTTGGGGTGTGGGGTAGTTCTCGCGTCGAATATTGGGATGGGTCGCGATCGGAGCAGGACCTGGGGCCTTTGCGAAAATGAAGACACCTTACATTGGGCAGGGATAGTACGTGTAAATGTATGCGTATTATTACTGTCTTGTGCTGTTGAGTCTGGCAGTGCATTCGTAAAGTCCTTACGGTCGTTTTATCATCTTTATTATGTTGAAATTGTTGAAATTAATTGTAAATCTTGATTTTGTGTGTGGTTGGGCGTGATACGTACAAGGGTGCGCGATTAAGATTTGTTACGACTAGGGCGTGGGGTAGGCTAGTTCTCGCGTCGAATATTGGGATGGGTCGCGATCGGAGCAGGACTTAGGGCCTTTACGAAAATGAAGACACCTTACATTGGGCAGGGATAGTACGTGTAAATGTATGCGTATTATTACTGTCTTGTGCTGTTGAGTCTGGCAGTGCATTCGTAAAGTCATTGCTGTCGTTTTATCATCTTTTGTTATGTTAGTAGTTGAGGGTAGCACTGCGGTGTTTTAGCTAGTTCTCCCGTAGGAAACCCATGGCGATGTGCCTGGTTATGGAGGGATACCTAACGGTGGCAACAACTCCATATTTATCTGAATAGCTAGGGGCCGGTAACCTTTGAAGCGGGCGGCATTCCGATTTTACCTGTGGAAACGGGATCGGAAAAGCTTCCTGAATGTGGGTGACTGTTTGTTCTGTGATGGGTAGGTACCGTCGAAGTGGAACCGTCCAATTGGGCCTGGATCAGAACTTACAGAGCTCGCAGTTCAGTCTTATATATCTATTTATATATACACTAACTATTATCTCGTTAGGGTTTCAGTTCACATCCCTGAGCTTCGGCTCGTGGACTGGAGCAAGCACACAGTTATGAGGATAGGCCAGTCAAGCCTAACTAGCTTGCACCCATAGCAGAGCAGGAGTGTTGATGGAATACCATCAATACATGATAGGCTCACAACACACCACACGTTTAAATGTAAATAAGGTGACGTTACACCTAGTTTTGGTCGAACAGAAGTTCTAAGTTGGGGGTAGAGTAGGCACTCACACAATGGGAATAGGTTAGGAAGTGTATTAGTAAGGACTAGTATTGTAACGGTTCTGAGCTAATCGGGCCTTTGCTTGGTGATGTGACATATCATTCCTTGGTGATGCTTGTGATTGATTTAGTTAAGGTTTTTCGTGCGTTAATGCCGTGGTGAAATCGTGATTTGAGTAAATTGTATACGAGCTATCGTGTTGTATATTTTAGTAGGCGTTCGTTGTATTCGGATTAGACCTATAAGCGAGCCGTCGTTGGACCGCGTTGCTAATGTTCTACTTGCCTAGCAACTGACTTAGTATGGTCTCAATGAAACTCGGATTGGTGGCATAACATATTTTAAATCCACCCACATCATAATTAATCAAATTCGTAATGGAAATTATTCCGAAATGAGAAGTTTGTTTGACTGATCTACCAATTGACTTTGAATAAAATACTATGCTATAAATAATACTTATTACTCGGAGCGTCGTAGCCGAGGAATCATTTTGGCGAGGTACATCTAGCTCACCTTAGCAGAGCGCTTTCCTAATTTGGAACTTGTATCGAACCTTAATTGATTTGGGCAATTGACCCTAGATATGGCTGTCTTCTACACCAGGGACACTATATCGATCTCGTTTATGCACGTGACAAGTATGAGTCAGTTCTGACATGTTAAAGATCCTATTTTGGACACAGAATCTCATTTGATGGATTGGTCATCAGACCGCGCTACGACATGAAACTATTCATTGAATCTGTACTAGTCATACTATGTTTTGACAATATTGTGAAAGAAATAATCTTATTTTGAATTAGAATTAATTTATAATTCAAGTCTAATTAGACGTATACATTTGTCTGGATTCAGATATTGGGGGAGGGAAAATACGAGTCAGCTATCCTACTCTCTAAAGGCGCGTAAGTTCCATTTGGGGCTACGTGCTTACAAAAGGATAGAGGGGGGATATTTAAAGTTGGTAGTATCCCACTGCACACGGCGATTGGTGGAGCCTGTGTCAACGGGGAAACAAAAACTAACAAATTCAAAGTATACGTCAACGGGGAAACAAAAACTAACAAATTCAAAGTATATGCCTATGGGGAGCAAAAGTTATTCGGGTTGTTTGCCACAGTAGTAGTAATTAGGGCAGTGTTAGGCTTGCAACACTAAGTCGACAATGTAAAAGGTTAGATCAATAAAGTTATTCGGGTTGTTTGCCACAGTAGTAGTAACTAGGGCAGTGTTAGGCTTGCAACACTAAGTCGACAATGTAAAAAGTTAGATCAATAAAGTTATTCGGGTTGTTTGCCACAGTAGTAGTAATTAGGGCAGTGTTAGGCTTGCAACACTAAGTCGACAATGTAAAAAGTTAGATCAATAAAGTTATTCGGGTTGTTTGCCACAGTAGTAGTAATTAGGGCAGTGTTAGGATCTAGTACGGCTGTAGGTTGCTTGTGAGAAAATTATTTGTGAGAGACTCATTCATTGAGAAATTGTTGTACCTTAACATAAATCAGTTAAAGTAAGTGGGGGTAGAATTAAGTAATTGTATAGTAATGTTTCATTATATAAATACCAGCATTCCTAGAACTCTATAGGATCCGGGATATGCGGGCTCATCTAGGGTCTCCTCTGACCATTATACGATCATTGGCCAAAGTAGAATTAACAATATAGACGATTTATTTAGTGTGGTGAACTGCGGCGGGTATGACCACCGCTTTATTACGTATTAGTGCTGTGACGCAGGATCACGGTACAATTTGCTGCCACTCACCAGGATTACTATGGTTAAGGCAGTGTTTATTACAATTTGGTCCCGCGTGACCAGGACATTACATCTTGGTGACGTGATATAGGACCGGGGTGATTACAATTTGGTGCCGTGACCAGGATTACACGTTAAAATTTGATGACGTGGATCAAGACTACACACTACAAGTTAATGCCTGGTGGCCAGGACGACACCACAATTTGGTGTCGGTAACCAGGATGGTAACATTTTGTCTGCCCGGGGATAGGTTGGAAGGTCAGGCGCCAGTACGATTTGGAGCCGAGACCTGAGATCAGAGTCTGAGACAATTTCGTTGCAGTGTTCGGGATAGACACTATATTCTGACCATCGGTCGTTGGCATTGTGTTTGTTTGTTGTGGGTTAGTTGAGGGTAGGAGTACGGTATGTTGCATACCGTACAATTTGTTGCTGTATTATAGGTAAGGGTCTCTAGGAAATTATGCTGGGGTGAATTTAGTGTAAAATGAAAAATGGTGAGAATAATAAACAATGGGGGGTCGTAAAGTCTGGGTTAGGATGTTATCAGTCGAATTGTTGGGGGGTCGATATTAAGTATCTTATAGACTTGAGTAGGTCGAACTCGGGAGAAACATTTATTGAATTGAAATACCTACACATATCGTTGGAGTGCAACATTGTATGACAGTGAGGCATCTCAACCAACAGTTAACACTATAATGTATTATTTGTTAACTTATCGTGTATATATAGTTCCGGTTATGAGCCGTGAGTCTTAGCTGAAAGTGGTGTTCAAATTTATAAGTTAAAAGGGAGTTTATAGTGATTGTATTGACGAATCGTTACGTGTAGTGTTCTTTGAGTGTTCGATCAGTGATAAATATAGTATGGATAAGCCGAGCAGGAAAAGGCGGGCGCCTGCCCGTTATGGGGAAAACAGGACAAGTGAGCAAGGGACGACTAGTCCTGTAAGGCAAACTACGACGCCCAATGAACCTGTACCTACCACATCTAGGCGTGTGAGACGGACAATTGAAGCTAGAAGGAGACCGGAGGGGAGAAGTGTGAATGTGAACACTTCTTTAGCTAACCTTCGGTATAGGAAGTTGAATCGTACTATAGAAGATTTAGCTGCGAAATTGGAGACGTTAAGGGCTGAGATGAGTGAGACAAGAGCTTCTCCAGCAGACAGAAGCGGAAGTAGTCGCGAATGGGGGGCAGTGCCCACAGAAGCGTTGTCTGTGGTTAGGGAACAGGCTAATCCGGAATTGAATCAACAACTACATACAGACTCTCCTAGATTAAGGGAAAATGGGGAACCCTCGTTCACCGTAGAGTGTGTCAACTCGGAGTTACCTAGAAACATAAACTACCATGTGAGAAATGTAACGTTCGAGAAGCCCAAGTTCGGAGACAAAGTCGATGTGCATCCGGTGACGTTTTTGGAAGACCTAACAACATATTTGGGAAAGGTCGGTCGGGACGGCAATCAATTAGACTTGATACAAGAATGTCTAGTGGGTGAAGCCAGAGAATGGGCAAGAGTTTACAAATGTCGTTGGAGCGTATTGCAAGACTTCAAGGCGGACTTTTTGGCTACCTTCTGGGGAGAAAGCGAACAGAACGAATTACGCCGGTCTATAGTGCATGGAGTTTGGAATAAAGCGGAGTCGCCTACTATGTTAGGCCATTTCCTAAGATTGACCGGGAAGGCTCAGATGCTAACTTATAAGTTTTCCGAGAAACAACTGATTGGGGACATAATTAGGCAGTTTCCGAAGTATGTGCAACAGGGATGGTATACGTCCAAGCTGAATAACATCATTGAAACAGCGGAGTTTTTGAGAGGGATGGACGATATAGCTCGGCAAGAGGCTGTATCAACTCCAACCTCTGGCGGCGAGAAGAGGATACCGGAGAAAAGGGCTAAGGATTCTCGTCAGGACTATCGCAGTTGGCCTAAGCCAAGCAAAACTCGACCGTCTGGTGAGCAGGTGGCAACGGTAGTGCAGAGTGATACATCGGCGTTAGCGTCACCCGCAGGTTTAAACTAGTAGAGGCTGGAAGTTCTGTTCCCGATCTAGCCTCAGTCACAGGGAGCGCAGCGTTAGATATGATGATCAAAATGGGTTGGAATCCAGGGCTAGCTTTAGGTAAGGTAGGAAACGGTATTAGGGCGCCGCTAGTGGCCAAGATGACTACTCGTGGTATACGTGAGGGATTGGGTTTTGGAACAGTAGAACCAAAGAGTCTCTTTATCGATAAACAAATAGTTGATGTGATTAAATTAAATATTGAACAGAAACTTTTGAGACAAGGCGATCCTGTGTCGATAGAGGCGGTATTTGATGAAAGGTCTACAGAACGCGATGAGGGAACCTTTAGTTCAGAAGTAATAGTGCATATTTTTGATCATGAGGTTATAGGATTAGTGGATACTGGTTGTGATATAACCAGCATCTCAGAGGAATTCTGGGATGTACTGAGGTCGGATAGGAGTCGCGAAATACCGTGGATGCCGATTAGACCCTTTAAAATTAAGACAGCTGTGGGTCATAGGAGCGGAGAGATTAAGAAAATAGTTCTATTGCCTTTAAAGCTAGGAGAGTGTGTACAAAATATGGGGTTTGTAGTAGTTCCAGGCCTAGTTAATTCGTTGATTTTAGGATTTGATTGGTTAAAGGGGAATGAAGTAACTATCAACACGGGAAAAATAGATAGAGGTTTAGTTCTGGATCAGGCAGGGCAAAGAGAGGTAATACCGTTTTTAGAGCAAGTAAAGGGATCCGACCTAAGGGAGAGTGAGGAATTAATATCAGCCATGGATAGTTGTAGCGAGTTTAATGATCTAGTCTGGACAAGTCTAGAGACCGGAGTTGCTATAGAGACAGAACAGAGGAATAGCTTGCTAAAATTGTTACATAAATATAAGGGTGTGTTCACTTCGCGTTTAGGGAGAGCGAACTGCTATCAGCACGAGATAGTGATGTGTTCAGATGTACCTATTGTTAAGAAAAATTATCCGGTGCCATATGCTTATAGGGGGAGAGTAGAAGAAAAGCTAAGGGAAATGGAAGATTTGGGGATAGTTAGTCGATCTGCAACTCCTTATTGTAGTCCATTGACTTTTACGATTAAGCGAGATGATTCGATTAGAGTGTTATTAGACGCTAGAGAGATAAATAAATATATGGTGGCAGAAACGGAGAAACCACCACTACAGATTGATGTCATGAATTCCTTCCATGGGGCTAACTATATAAGTGTAGTAGATTTGAATAATGCTTATTTCCAAATACCTATTACGCAGAATAGTAAAAAATATACGGGGTTCACCTTCAATGGGAAGTCCTACGTTTATAATGTGTTGCCCCAAGGGTTGAAAACGTCCGTGGGAAGTTTTAGTAGGGCCATGGATATAATATTAGGACATGAGGTCAGGGAATTTTGTGTTAATTATTTAGATGACCTAGCGATAATAACGACAGGGTCATTCACACAACATTTGGAACATTTGGACATAGTCTTAGGTAAATTGCAAAAGGCAGGTTTAACGTGTAATTTAAAGAAATGTGAGTTTTGTTGTAAGGAAGTGAGGATGTTGGGTTACATCATCTCTACTCAGGGATTACACACTGACCCAGATAAGGTTAAAGCTATACAAGAGTTTCCGATACCTAGAAGGATAAAGCATGTGAGGGCATTTTTGGGGTTATGTAATTTTTATAGGAAGTTTATACCTAACTTTAATATTCAAGCGCAACCATTATATAATTTGTTGAAGAAGGGTAAAGGCTGGGGTTGGGGTCAACTCGAACAAAGGGCGTTCGAACAAATTAAAGCTTTGTTCTTAGAAACTATCCAATTGCATCATCCGGATTTTACTAAACCTTTCTATTTGCAAACGGATTGTTCTAAGGTGGGATTAGCAGGGGTTTTATATCAGGTAGGCGATGATGATCAGCAGAGGGTGCTGGGGTTTTATAGTAAGGCATTAAGGGGGGCTCAATTAAATTGGACAGTGACTGAACAGGAGTTCTATTCAGTAATCTGTTGTTTAGAGAAATTCGAAACGTATTTGAGGGGAGCTAGGGTAGTTATTAGGACGGATCATAAGGCTTTGGCATTTGTCAAGACGTGGAGGTTATATAACGCTAAGGTAACTCGGTGGATTAACTATTTAGAGAATTTTCAGTATGAAATACAACATATTAAAGGGAGAGATAATGTGGTCGCGGACGTATTGTCGCGCTATCCTCCTAAAGGGGAACTTTTGCAGGAAGAAAAGGTTAGGTCACCGAGCATCCTATATATGGAAGCGCAACGAAATAAAGAATTACTGAACCAATTAAAACTACTACCTGAATTGCAAAGGGCTGATGTAGAGATAAGTAGGTTAATTAATCAGATAAGTACGGCCAGCACAAGAGGAGAGTTAGCGGGTTTGGCGAGTAGGTGTAGATTGGTTAATGACGTTTTGTATATAGATAAGGGGGGTGAAAGGGGACAAGTCATTTTTTTACCAAATGTCCTTAGGGAAGGATTAGTTAGGCAAGTACATCTCGAAATGGGTCATCAGGGAGGTTACAAGGTGATAAAGTATATAAGGGATCGGTTTTATTGGAAAGGATTAACTAAGAGTGTGAAACGTTTAGTGAGGACTTGTGACGTATGTCAGTTAACAAAGCATTCTAATTCAAACAAAGTAGGCCCATGCTGTTCAATAATTACAAGAGATATTGGCGATTTAGTGATGGTAGATATATACGGGCCTCTCCCTACGGGTAAATTTGGAATGAATTATATACTCGTTCTACAGGATTCGTTTAGTAAGTTTGTCAAATTTTTTGAGCTTAAGAAGGCAACGGCGGTGGCAGTGTTTAATAAGGCAAAGAGGTTCTTCGACATAATAAAGCCGAAGGCGATAATGTCGGATAATGGGACCCAGTTCACTAGTCGAGTGTGGAAAGAGGGCATGGAAACGTTGGGGGTTAGAGTGGTGTACACTACGGTTAGGAACCCACGACCAAATACAGTAGAGCGAGTCAACAGGGAATTAGGGCGTTTGTTTAGGACATATAATAGCACGAATCACAAAGGATGGGTAAAGACTCTTCCCAAGTTGGAGGAGCTATATAATAACACTTATCATGAAAGCACAGGATTTACCCCTTGTGAGATAATGTACGGAACTTCTACGAGGTTGTCGTTTGACGAAATTATAGGTAGGAGTAATGGAGAGCTAGACGTACAGAAAGTCAGGGAGATAGCGCGTAAGAATCTACAAGAGGCTGGGGAAAAACGGAAGGCGAAGTTTAATGGTAGATATCGGTTGATTGAATATCAGGTCGGCGATTTAGTAAAAATTAGGAAGTTAAATAAATCTAGCGCGAAATTAAAGGTAACCAAGAAGTTTGAGGCGTTGTATGAAGGTCCATACGTAGTGGCGGGAAATCCTTACCAAAATGTGTACATTTTGTTAGACCCCCAAACTAATGAGGTTCGGGGGAAGTTCAATACTATACATCTGTCTAGATATTATACGCAGTAGGCTGGGGCTGGATCGGGAAGAGAAGAGAAGGTTCGTGAACTTAAGCTTGAATTGTTGATTAGATTTTGCAATTACTTTACTTAGTATGTAAGAATTTGTAGATTTAAGTAATGTAGTTAGTTAAGTAGAACTAGTAAGTAGGATTGATTTAAAATTATATTCAATTAATAATTTAGATCTGTTCTGAGGATATATATAAAAAAAAAAAAAAAAAAAAAAAAAATGTGATCAATAAATTTGGTGGATAGGGTGAAGCCCATCTGATAGTATGAGCAGTAGTCCATCATGTGAATGAGTTGATCATAGTAATTTTCACTTAGTTTCACATTAGTCACTTTCACCCTAAATTGTTAACGAAATATATTCTCATCCCGTCAGATGGTGGGGAGCAGGGTGGCTTTACCAAAAAAAAAAAAAAATTTAATTAAATATTACAAAAGGAAAAAATTGTAGTAAGGTTCGTTATAGTTCGACTTTAAGACTTAATCAAAATTTATCAATTTGCCACGCGTGGTGTGCAATAGAGGGGGATACTGAAATCCGCTTTTCCTTGCAAAAGCTGGAGCATTCCTAAAATTACGAAACAATAACCATGCGTTTGTATCGGGTGCTGATTGGTTGGTAGTCTGAATGACCATGGAAGTTGGTTATGTTAGAGCGAAAGGAATATTCACGTTAAGGAATGGTCATGGAAAGGTTGTATGTTGAATGAGTACTTGTTTAAATTCAGTGTGAAGGGCCTTCCCAACCAGCACTATGGGGAGTAGAATCGCGAGGCTTGGTTATAGTCTAGTCATTCTGCATGCACCTCAATCGGAATTATGAAGGATTGCTAAGAGTTAGGATAATAGACGGGCTCGAGATTGATGAATCCGAGGTCTAAGCATACCGTTAAGGTACCTTCACACTTCCTCAACTATACAGTTAGGTTATAACGAGCTACACTGTACATGCGCCATTTTCGGGGCAAATGCTTTTGGGTTTCGAGCCAAGTGGGGTGGACCGTTTGCACCTACTATGTTTGACGGCTGTTAAGGGGTGACTTTATTATTGGGGGATGGGGTAATTGGTTGTGGAAGAACGTAAGATAGGTTCGCTCCACAAACTTTTACTCTGAGTCGCTAGGACTGAGCTTGCCTCACAACCAGGCTTTCCTTGCTTTAGACTGTCATGTCCTGGTTCGAGGAGATAGTTTGTGTTGCGGGACTACTATCAAGCTTGGTATCGGGACTGAGAAGTGGTTTGTCTTGATATGGTTAAACTGCACAGACACTTAATGTGTGGGATGACTGGATTCTAGCTAAGGGGGAAATATACAAAAAAAAAGGGGGGCCTGTGGGTAAAGAAGTATCTTCACCTCGATTTGCAGCCCGTGTGAGGTTTAAATCAGGTTGTCTTTTATTGTTCTGTATTAAAATTAGTAGAATCTTTATTCCGGTCATAAAAAAAAAAAAGAAGAATGTACCTTCATAAAGATTCGGGGGTCGGGATGTAACGGACTGCAGTTGGTAAGTGGAAGTAGTTCACAATTAGATGGGTAGATGGAGCTAAAATTCAAAATTCAAAAAAATGGGTGTGGTATTTAAGAGGGATGTTAGATGGCGTTGCGATTGAGCCATTTCCTTTATTGTAAATAATTAAATTCCATGTTTGTCTTATTGGTAGCGAAATAACGTAAGATTATCCGTAAAAAAAAAATTGAAATAAGATTTAACATCAACTGCTACTGATCCTGCGGTTGATGTAACCAGGAATCTCTATTGGCTGCATTTTCTGTGATATTGCACTAGTCGCGAATTCTAAATATTAGTATACGAATAATTAACTGGAAAATTAGTTAGACATTATCTTGGATTATTCTTATTCCAATCATATGAATTAAGGAGTTTTTATAAAAAAGGAGCAAATTCGCTGAGGCGGCTTGCCGGAAATAGCTCACGATTGGATGAAGGATGATGTGTAGTTCTAGAAACGGCGAGGTTAGTTTAGAGAAGGGAGACCTCGCCTTTAAAAGATGGGTCTTCTGGAGGCGGGGGGCACTTTTTTTTCGTCATTCATTCGATCCAGATAGCTAAAAGGGGTACGGCTCGGCGGACTGTCTTTGTAAGTTATATATTTCTATCGTTGTAAAGAAATAGTGTTAAATTCCTTTTGTGAATTATATGAAATTGTTGCCGGTGTTGTGTAATAAACGAATTACTAGCTATCTTTGTTTAACGCGAACAGTTTAGAGTTTTTCCAATGTACCGCCGAGAGTTTTATAATTCTGTAAAAATTATAAATTGTCGAAATTTATTGTAAACCTTGGGGTGTGGGTGTACGAGTCATATATCGTACATGGCACGCGCGCATCATTCACATCAGCACTTTTCTGTCGCCTCACACAAGTTGTACATTTTCGTGACAGTACGCATTTGCACCTCATAATAAGCAGTACTCATCAATCTATTTTAGCATTAGTTACGCGATAATTAAGTGATCAATAAACGCATCTCATTTAATCTATCAGTGACTTCTCATTTCAAACAATTCAAATATCGAAGTGTGTGTGTGCCCATTCAACAGCGCATACATATTTTTGGTCCTTCGAGAGTGAAGATTGAGTGTTCTAACGTTTCTTTGTGCGGTGGCGAATCGGTTGGGCTGGCCTCCCAGAAGCGGGTTTCACCAGTTCAATTGAGAAGGCGCATTAGCCGTACATAGGACACGGAACGCTTAGATCAAACATTGACCAGCAGCAAACAAGTAACACAGAAGCAAAGTTGGTGAATTAAGGTAGTTATAATTCAATTTTCTATCATGGAGGACATTATTGAAACTCAATATCAAATCATGCAGGCAATGAACAATATCTTGACTAACTTTAAAAAGGATGGTCAGGATCGCAAGACGCCCGAGTACGTGCAGAAGAGAATAGATCTTCTGGATATGTATTGGGCTGAGTTTCAGACTAACCATGAGAAAATTCGCGACGGCGAAGGTTCCGGACATTCATACTTCGTGCAAGATAATTACCAGCAGACACGAAAATTTTACGAAAGTACCAAGGACTTCCTAACTGGGTCTTTAAAAAAGGGGCAAAAATCAACTTTTCCCGTAGTGAAATCACCAAGCCTTACATTCGATCCAGCTCCATCGACTTCGAAATCATTAGAGCCAAATTATCAAAATAAAGGTACAGGCGAAGCTGAACGTGGAGTTCAGTCGCCCGTTTCTATACAGGTCCCTGAGATAGTGAAGTCTGACACTAGTAGCAAAATAGACGAGATGTTACGTAAACAGAGAAGCAACTTCAAGGCGTTTCAAAGATCAGCATCGAACATCAACGTGGATCTTCTGAAAGATAAATGGCAGTTTGAAGACGCATTAAAGATATTAGAATCAAGGTGGAATGCAGTTGATTCGCTTTATTGGGACCTTGATAGCTTGCCGAACAAAGCCGACGTGCAATACGAGATGTCTTACAGCACGTGTGAACTCGTTTACAACGAGATGAAAACAAAAATCAATGCCAAAATGTGGTCAGTTTCTCACCGAGAAAAATCAACTCCGAAGATCGAAATTCCAGCCTTTAGTGGGAGTTATCAAAACTGGACCGCATTCAAGGATTTGTTTGAGACCATTCACTCCAACCCATCACTATCAGAAGCTCAGCGCATGCAGTTCCTCAAAAGTAAAATAAAAGGTGAAGCCGAAAAACTCATTCAACATTTAACAATCAGCTCGGAAAATTATGAAACAGCTTGGGAGATCCTCAACCATAGATATAACAACAAAAAGTTGATCTTCTCATCACATATTAAGTCTTTGCTTAGTGTACCTAACACTATACATTTATCCGCAGCCTCCGTCAAAAAACTTCATGACACAACGACGGAATGTTTAAACGCGATTAAGAATCTCGGCGTGGATATTTCATCATGGGATCCATTAATAATAGACTTACTTTGTCAAAAATTGGATGCAGTAACTCACAATGACTACCTAGAGTCCCTGAAAGACCCACGTGAATTACCAAACATCGCAGATTTTCTTAGTTTTTTAGAAAGCAAATTTGTATCATGGGAATCATCTCGTCGCAAGCCAGAAGCATCAAAAGCACCGCAGTCTGAGCAGGCATCCACTAACAAGAGATATCCTTCGTACAAGGCGTACAGTGCAAATCAAAACATTCATCATAATTTCAAATCGAGTACAAAAACCAATGAAGACCCGTCAAAATGTCCTCATTGCAATCAAGAACATAAGTTATTTGCGTGCAAGGCATTCCTCGAATTACAACCCGAAGCGAAACGGAAGGCAGTTGCGAAATACAATTTATGCAAGAATTGTTTAAATGTCCATACGCGTGGCATTGAATGCATGTCAAGAAAAAGATGCCGCGTTTGCAGTTCGGATCACAATACCATCCTTCACGACGCTTACGGTAAAGGGGGCGGACAGGCATTGAACAGCAAATCAGGGCAACAAAATAATATTGCTACTGATAACAAGAAAACGTCAAACGTGAATAGCAATCACGTGTCCCAAGAAAATCTATCAGAAACCCTCCTTACAACAGCATTAATTAAGGTACAAGCTTGCGACGGGTCCCTAATCACTTTACGAGCACTCCTGGATCAGGGTTCACAAACATCCTTAATAACAGAAAAAGCAGCACAAATGTTACGATTACCACGCGGCCGATGTAAAGGTGTGATTTTCGGTGTCGGCGCTAAAGAAAATAGTTGTAAGGGAGTCATACGGATCACGTGTCATGCCATTCACAGCGATTATGCATTCGATACTGATGTATTTATAATGCGTAACTTGATAAATAATCTACCGAATAAATCGTTCCAGAAGCCAGAATCATGGACATTTTTAGAAAATATAACATTGGCTGATCCAGAATTTTATTTGAGTCGACCTGTAGACATTTTATTAGGAGCTGAGGTTTATTCGAACATCATTCAAGAAGGTATCATCAGGCAGGAAAAGTCACAACCGGTTGCACAACAAACACGCCTGGGATGGATTTTATGTGGAAACGTGCAAACATTTCACTGCAACGTCGTGATAAACAACATCGATGATATTCAGAAATTTTGGTCTGTGGAAGATATAGCAGAAAACTCAAATATGTCACAGGACGATTTGAATTGCTTACAACACTATAAAAATACAACAACTCGCAACAAAGAAGGTCGCTACGTTGTCGAGATACCGTTCGAAGAAAACATTCAGGAAAAATTAGGCGCTTCGAAACCCATGGCCTTAGCACAATTTCGACAACTTGAACGAAAGTTTAGCAGAAAAACACAATTAGCAGTAGAATATAACAATTTTATTCAAGAATATCAGTCATTAAATCATATGGTTGAGTGTACTAGTAACACGAGACAGGACTGCTATTTACCTCACCATTGTGTTCAACGTGCATATTCGACAACTACGGCATTAAGAGTAGTTTTTAACGCATCCGCCAAAACATCCACCGGCTATACATTGAATGATCTCATGAAACGTGGACCGAACTTACAACAAGATCTCATGCTATTAATCTTGCGGTGGAGACAATATCAATTCGCATATACTGCTGACATTGAAAAAATGTATCGCCAGATACAATGCAGTCTTGATCATCAAAAGTACCAAAAAATTCTGTGGAGGAGTTCTCCTGATCAGGTACTGCATGAATACCAGCTTACAACAGTCACTTATGGCATGAAAGCAGCTCCTTTTTTGGCCATGATGACTTTGAAACAGTTGGCAGTGGACGAAGGGCACCAGTATCCACACAGCAGAGCTGCTCAAGCGCTGCAAGAAGAATTCTATATGGATGACCTTGTAAGTGGAGCCTTCACATTATCGACAGCCAAACAATTACAATGCGATTTGGTCCAATTATTACACTTGGGAGGTTTTAACTTACGGAAGTGGTCATCTAACAACGAGGAACTACTTCAAGACGTGAGCAGGGAGTGCTCAAATCAATCCGAATTTAACTTTAAGCAAGCGGAATCAACAAAGGCTCTTGGATTAAAATGGCAACCGCTTGAGGACATATTCACATTTGAATTAAAAATAAATCAGACCAAGTCAACAACAATATATACCAAGCGCTCATTACTTTCAGATATTTCAAAGATATTTGATCCACTCGGTTGGCTGTCTCCAATTACAATTAAACTAAAACTTTTATTCAAGCAAGTTTGGTTGTCTAATATTCAATGGGATGATCAGCTTCCAGTTGATATTAGTACAGATTGGCACAAAATTAAGGAAGATCTACAGAGTATAAGAGACTTTAAAATACCCAGATGGTACCAGATTGGAGAACATGATCCTATTCAATTACACGGCTTCTGCGATGCTTCGATAAAAGCTTATGCATGTGTCGTATATTGCAAACATAACAACTTCATTACACTGGTCGCCGGAAAAACAAGACTAGTGCCCGAAAATAAAAAGCTGACCCTTCCTCGTCTAGAACTCAGTGGGGCGCATTTGTTGTCAACACTTATGTGCAAAATTCAACAAGCCTTCACTGGACGCGAAATTAAAGTATTTGGTTGGACTGATTCTACTGCTGTTCTCGGCTGGATTCAAGGCGATATTAACCGCTGGACACCATTTGTAGCGAACAGAGTCAAACATATCAAACAAGTCATACAGTCGAACAAGTGGTACTACATTAAATCTGCTGAAAACCCAGCCGATTGTGCTAGTCGCGGTATTACCGTAGAACACATGAAGCGAGAACAGCTGTGGTGGAGTGGCCCTAATTTTCTTCCGGGATTCGAAGAGTCATCTGTGGTAGAAAAGCCTACCTACAACACGAGTCAAGAGGAGAAAAAAATAGCACAAAACAACGTCACAACCATTAGTCAACCTCATAGTAATGATGTCATAGAAAACATATTACGTAGAAACAGCAACATAACACGAGCCACGCGCGTACTAGCCTGGGTGTTACGTTTCATTCGAACAGATACTGAGCGGTCGGCTTACTTGAATGTAAATGAATTAACTATATCAAAACATATGATTATAAAATATGTACAAGAAATAGAGTTTGCAGAAGAAATAAGCAACCTGCTTTTATGCAAGCAAGTGCACAGCAAAAGCAAAATCCTGAACCTTAACCCATTTTTAGACGAAAACGGTCTTTTGAGAGTTGGCGGCAGACTCAAGCATGCAAACATCAGCACTGAGATTAAGCATCCCCTTATTATACCTCATAGTAGCCACATTACCGATCTTATTATCGATCAAGCTCACCGCCACTCGTTTCATGCAGGAGCTCGGTTGACACTCGCACACATCCGAAAGTGTTATTGGATATTGGGCGGAAACAGAGCCGTAAAGAAGCGCTTACATGCATGCATCATATGTAAGAAACACACAGCAAAAAAGCAAAAACAAATGATGGGTGACTTACCTGAACCTCGAACTAACCCCTCGCGTCCTTTTGAGCACACTGGCGTAGATTTCACTGGATATGTTGACGTGAAACTGAATAAAGGGCGCGGTGCTAAGACAAGCAAAGGATACATCGCGGTGTTCGTGTGCATGGTGACCAAAGCCGTGCATCTAGAACTCGTATCAGATCTTACTTCATCTGCCTTTCTGGCTGCATTAAAACGCATGTCATCGCGCCGAGGCAAACCACAGCACATTTACAGCGATAATGGCACTAATTTTGTTGGGGCTAATAAGGTATTGCAGCAAGAATTACAGAAATTTCACCAAATATTTAGTGACGAGTTTTGTTCTGAGATCAATGAGTTAGGAATTCAGTGGCATTTTAACGCCCCCGCTTGGCCGAGCGCAGGAGGCCTATGGGAAGCAGCTGTTAAAAGCCTCAAGCATCATCTCCGACGTGTTGTTGGTGAACAAAAACTTACGTACGAAGAATACAATACGTTACTATCTCAACTAGAAGCATGCCTCAACAGTCGACCGCTGTGCTCACTTACAGAGGACCCAGATGACTTAAATTACCTAACACCTTCACATTTTTTAAGCAGCGGCCCCATCCTGACGAAGATTTTCGAAGATATTTGGAAGAGATGGCAGTCCGAATATCTTGTTCAACTTTCAACAAGAAGTAAATGGCAGAACCCACACGAAAATATTAAAGTTGACGACGTTGTCATCATTCACGAGCCGAACGTTCCCGCAGGAAAATGGGTTCTAGGTAGAGTAATTGAGGTACATCCCGGTTCAGATGGATTAGTCCGGGTTGTTACTCTGAAGACAAAAAATGGAACTGTCAAGCGCCCAGTGATCAACTTGACAGTACTTTTGTCTGACAATGAATCTCCTTCGGCACGTGAAAATCCATTCAACAAACTGAACATTAGGACAAGGGAAAAGAAATCACAGCAACGAACCAACCCGATGTCGCATTTAATAACAACTCTCGTTACTTTATTCTTCTTTATGTCGTCAGTCTTTGGTGATAAACAAATATTATCGCCATATAGTCTGACAGCTATACACAAGGCATTATACTTTGACCGAATGTCAAACATGCAGTTTATATACGACGAATGGAAACTGATCGTCTATTACGACATGAACCCATACTGGGAAGGTTCGGCAACACTTGAAAAATATCTGAAGCAAATAAACGACGTTTGCGAGAGAGGAAGAAACAAAGCACTGTGTGACATTATCTTACTACAATTACGTCACTCTTATGACGAATTAAATTACTACAATGGAATGCTAATGAATCAACGTTTCGAACGCACACGTAAGCGGCGAGGTCTCATTAATGGAGTTGGCTATGTTGCTAACAGTTTATTTGGAGTTTTAGACCAACGTTTCGCAGATCAATACCAGAAGGACATATCTCTTATAAAACAAAATCAAAATCACTTGTCACTTTTATGGAAAAATCAGACCTCGGTAGTGGAAGCAGAATACAATCTCTTAAAAAGAACTGAAGAGTCCATAAACAGCCAACATAAAACTATCAATAAGTATTTAAATAATCTGACGAAAGCAACTAACACTCTGCACAAAAATGTACAAGATCAGGAAGTGATGAACGAATTAGCACTTTCCGCCATCATAGCAACAAACATGCTCGGGAAACTGAAGTCATTACAGGACACACTGATCGACACTATAACAGATATTCATCATGGAATGTTTAGTGTCCATTTACTCTCGCCGACGCAATTGCGTGACCAGCTCAGCATTATCTCAGGCCAATTGTCGCGTGAACTATCCTTACCTATAGAAAACATACAAACGGATCTGCCGAAAATTTATCATCTGTTAAAAATCAAAGCAAGAATAACAAAACAGTACATCATATTTGAAATCGGCATACCACTTGTCAACAGAGAAAGTTATGATCTATATCAAGTAATATCAGTTCCACAACAACAACAAAACGATACGAATACAGTAGCTATTGTGCCAGTATCAGATTACATCGCTATTAATTTACGCAAGGATACATATCTGACGTTAACGGCACGAGACATACAACAGTGCATTCAATATGACGAATTCACCCGCTTATGTCATTCCCAAAAGCCAATTTTTCAGTTCAAATCGGCAGACAGTTTGTGTATTAAGGATAATAGTACAAACAGATGTCTTACAAATATCGCAGAATGCCGTAATAACTGGATCGAGTTGAATAAAATAAATACATACCTATTTTATTGCTGCGGACAGTGTGCACTCCGCATCATATGTGAGCATCAGATTACGGCTACACGAGTCACTAAGGCCGGAGTGATAGCTCTCGATTCAGAATGTATAATCAAAGGTGAAGACTTCACCGTTTTTTCACACAAGCTGCGATATACAGAAATGAAAACGTCTCCTGAGTTCGACTCTCCATTAATCGCACCTATCAATCATATCATAAATATCTCTGTGCCACAAATAGAAGTCAACATCACTGATCAGCAAATCTCGCTGCAGCATATCAAACAACAAATTGGACAGATGAAATCTGAAAACGCCTTAGACACCGAAATATCAAGTCATGACATACATCAATATTCAGCGATCTACTTGTTGTTTACGGGCGCTATATTGACAATAGTAGTTTATCTTTGTCGGTGGGCATATCGCCGCCGGCAGGGGAGCGCAATCTTGCGATCGGACTCTGAAGGGCCGCCTATATCGAAGACACCCCGACGACCGACGCCTGCCACCAGAAGCACACATCAATCTCGAGAGGAAGCGGTTGAATTAAGAAACTTCTCCAGCATCCTAAGCAGCATAAGGAGTCACAAGAAGATACCACCAGTTTTTACAAAGCCAGTATCTAGTGAAAGTGACTAAAACTCAATTTATAAGCATAGAATTAAGTCATGTCATGTAATTGAATGAAATTTGTAAGTTTAGCACTTAAACGTCTTATTTTGTTACTCGTTGTCATCTCATCATTGTCATATTTTGTATCTCATCTCGCGCCGGGGAATATGTACGAGTCATATATCGTACATGGCACGCGCGCATCATTCACATCAGCACTTTTCTGTCGCCTCACACAAGTTGTACATTTTCGTGACAGTACGCATTTGCACCTCATAATAAGCAGTACTCATCAATCTATTTTAGCATTAGTTACGCGATAATTAAGTGATCAATAAACGCATCTCATTTAATCTATCAGTGACTTCTCATTTCAAACAATTCAAATATCGAAGTGTGTGTGTGCCCATTCAACAGCGCATACAGTGGGGTAGTTCTCGCGTCGAATATTGGGATGGGTCGCGATCGGAGCAGGACCTGGGGCCTTTGCGAAAATGAAGACACCTTACATTGGGCAGGGATAGTACGTGTAAATGTATGCGTATTATTACTGTCTTGTGCTGTTGAGTCTGGCAGTGCATTCGTAAAGTCCTTACGGTCGTTTTATCATCTTTATTATGTTGAAATTGTTGAAATTAATTGTAAATCTTGATTTTGTGTGTGGTTGGGCGTGATACGTACAAGGGTGCGCGATTAAGATTTGTTACGACTAGGGCGTGGGGTAGGCTAGTTCTCGCGTCGAATATTGGGATGGGTCGCGATCGGAGCAGGACTTAGGGCCTTTACGAAAATGAAGACACCTTACATTGGGCAGGGATAGTACGTGTAAATGTATGCGTATTATTACTGTCTTGTGCTGTTGAGTCTGGCAGTGCATTCGTAAAGTCATTGCTGTCGTTTTATCATCTTTTGTTATGTTAGTAGTTGAGGGTAGCACTGCGGTGTTTTAGCTAGTTCTCCCGTAGGAAACCCATGGCGATGTGCCTGGTTATGGAGGGATACCTAACGGTGGCAACAACTCCATATTTATCTGAATAGCTAGGGGCCGGTAACCTTTGAAGCGGGCGGCATTCCGATTTTACCTGTGGAAACGGGATCGGAAAAGCTTCCTGAATGTGGGTGACTGTTTGTTCTGTGATGGGTAGGTACCGTCGAAGTGGAACCGTCCAATTGGGCCTGGATCAGAACTTACAGAGCTCGCAGTTCAGTCTTATATATCTATTTATATATACACTAACTATTATCTCGTTAGGGTTTCAGTTCACATCCCTGAGCTTCGGCTCGTGGACTGGAGCAAGCACACAGTTATGAGGATAGGCCAGTCAAGCCTAACTAGCTTGCACCCATAGCAGAGCAGGAGTGTTGATGGAATACCATCAATACATGATAGGCTCACAACACACCACACGTTTAAATGTAAATAAGGTGACGTTACACCTAGTTTTGGTCGAACAGAAGTTCTAAGTTGGGGGTAGAGTAGGCACTCACACAATGGGAATAGGTTAGGAAGTGTATTAGTAAGGACTAGTATTGTAACGGTTCTGAGCTAATCGGGCCTTTGCTTGGTGATGTGACATATCATTCCTTGGTGATGCTTGTGATTGATTTAGTTAAGGTTTTTCGTGCGTTAATGCCGTGGTGAAATCGTGATTTGAGTAAATTGTATACGAGCTATCGTGTTGTATATTTTAGTAGGCGTTCGTTGTATTCGGATTAGACCTATAAGCGAGCCGTCGTTGGACCGCGTTGCTAATGTTCTACTTGCCTAGCAACTGACTTAGTATGGTCTCAATGAAACTCGGATTGGTGGCATAACATATTTTAAATCCACCCACATCATAATTAATCAAATTCGTAATGGAAATTATTCCGAAATGAGAAGTTTGTTTGACTGATCTACCAATTGACTTTGAATAAAATACTATGCTATAAATAATACTTATTACTCGGAGCGTCGTAGCCGAGGAATCATTTTGGCGAGGTACATCTAGCTCACCTTAGCAGAGCGCTTTCCTAATTTGGAACTTGTATCGAACCTTAATTGATTTGGGCAATTGACCCTAGATATGGCTGTCTTCTACACCAGGGACACTATATCGATCTCGTTTATGCACGTGACAAGTATGAGTCAGTTCTGACATGTTAAAGATCCTATTTTGGACACAGAATCTCATTTGATGGATTGGTCATCAGACCGCGCTACGACATGAAACTATTCATTGAATCTGTACTAGTCATACTATGTTTTGACAATATTGTGAAAGAAATAATCTTATTTTGAATTAGAATTAATTTATAATTCAAGTCTAATTAGACGTATACATTTGTCTGGATTCAGATATTGGGGGAGGGAAAATACGAGTCAGCTATCCTACTCTCTAAAGGCGCGTAAGTTCCATTTGGGGCTACGTGCTTACAAAAGGATAGAGGGGGGATATTTAAAGTTGGTAGTATCCCACTGCACACGGCGATTGGTGGAGCCTGTGTCAACGGGGAAACAAAAACTAACAAATTCAAAGTATACGTCAACGGGGAAACAAAAACTAACAAATTCAAAGTATATGCCTATGGGGAGCAAAAGTTATTCGGGTTGTTTGCCACAGTAGTAGTAATTAGGGCAGTGTTAGGCTTGCAACACTAAGTCGACAATGTAAAAGGTTAGATCAATAAAGTTATTCGGGTTGTTTGCCACAGTAGTAGTAACTAGGGCAGTGTTAGGCTTGCAACACTAAGTCGACAATGTAAAAAGTTAGATCAATAAAGTTATTCGGGTTGTTTGCCACAGTAGTAGTAATTAGGGCAGTGTTAGGCTTGCAACACTAAGTCGACAATGTAAAAAGTTAGATCAATAAAGTTATTCGGGTTGTTTGCCACAGTAGTAGTAATTAGGGCAGTGTTAGGATCTAGTACGGCTGTAGGTTGCTTGTGAGAAAATTATTTGTGAGAGACTCATTCATTGAGAAATTGTTGTACCTTAACATAAATCAGTTAAAGTAAGTGGGGGTAGAATTAAGTAATTGTATAGTAATGTTTCATTATATAAATACCAGCATTCCTAGAACTCTATAGGATCCGGGATATGCGGGCTCATCTAGGGTCTCCTCTGACCATTATACGATCATTGGCCAAAGTAGAATTAACAATATAGACGATTTATTTAGTGTGGTGAACTGCGGCGGGTATGACCACCGCTTTATTACGTATTAGTGCTGTGACGCAGGATCACGGTACAATTTGCTGCCACTCACCAGGATTACTATGGTTAAGGCAGTGTTTATTACAATTTGGTCCCGCGTGACCAGGACATTACATCTTGGTGACGTGATATAGGACCGGGGTGATTACAGGGCCTTTTCTTCAAAATGTTCCATCCAGATGTTGGCAAGTACAGGGGCTACAGGACTTCCCATTGCGACACCATCTATCTGTAGGTAATGTTGACCTTGGAAAAGGAAGTAGTTGCCATCCAGACAGTGCTCAAGCAGATCAACATAGTTAAACGGCAGTTCGTTGTCACTCATTAGATCTTTTACGACGTTCAAGCATTCTTTTATAGGGACGTTGGTGAAAAGAGATAGAGGGAATAGAGCGTATGATCTCTGTGACCCTGAACATCTGGAGCAAGAGCTGGATCATGTTCAGGAGGTACTCAAGAACAACGGATATGAAGTGAACGGACGACGAAAGCAACAGGCAGTTAGGCGTAGACATCCAGAGGTGAGCAGACAGCCAGCCTATATGCCCTATGTCAAGGGAGTAACGGACAAAGTCGGCTCAGTGTTAAAAACGTACTCCATCCCGACAGTTTACACCCCAGGCATAAGGGTAAACAACATCGTGGGCACACCGAAGGATGTCTTACCGTTGCAATGTCCAGGTGTCTATAAGATAGATTGCAGCTGTGGTAGTTCCTACATAGGCCAAACGAAGCGGACTATTGCTGAACGAGTCAAAGAACACATCGCAGCTGTAAAGAATCGCCAGACGAGCAAATCAGCGATTGCAGAGCACCTGCTAGAAGCAGGCACCAATCACTGGATTGAATTCCACCATACGCAAGTCCTCTCCAAGGAACGTCACTTTTACTCAAGAGCTGTACGTGAAGCGATTGAAATCAGGAAACATAAAAATTTCAATCGGGAAGATGGTTTTAAATTATCTGCAACATGGAATCCAGTGATGAAAAACATGCAACCTCGCTTTTCTGCGCAGTCGGATAGACACCGGACAGTTTGCTTACAGAATAGGGACACTGTGAGTGTGGTATGTGACGGTACATGGCGAGAAGAAAATATTGAAAATGTGCGGGTAGATGAAGAACCTACTACCTCACGGATTCGAAGACGGCGGGCATCCACCGCTGAGCCAGTCAGCCTGTGACCACGGCCGGTGTAACCTGGTCGAAACGTCAGGCAATCAAAGGTATGTAAGTACCTATACCATGATCGCGTTAATTCCCGTTTTCTTATTTATATATTTGATTTGATATTCTATGAAATGATTATTCTAATGTTTAACTTTATATGAAACAAAATTCAGTGATTTAAAATTCTTTAAAGTAAGTATTCAGTATATTGATTATTCTATGAAACGAAATTATGCGAAAATTTTTCTGTAATACGAAATTATATTAAACAATTGTCTATAAAACAACGCACACCCATTATTTTATGGTATCCAATCACAATGTTTGACAAAATTATAGTTGATAAACTTATCATTTTACAAACTATTTTTTAATAAACTACTCATTATAATTTATTTGGCAAAATTTCATTATGTCTTAACATCATTTCACAAATTGATTATTTTTTAAACATGTTAGTTGGCAAAACAAGTTTTACCCTTTAATTATTGATTATTGTTTTGAATAGTCAAAAGTTAGTGGCAGAAATGAATCTCTGCAATCAGACTTCACGTGGTCGTGTTTGCTCTAGGGTTATTTAAGCCCGCGCAGGTGCAGAGGGGCGCGGCGGCCCACGAGCTGAGGAGCAGCTGGTTATAAAGCCCAGTGGTTATAAACGGTCGTGGGCGTTACAACTGCGATGAGCCGCCGTAGCCAGAGCTGTGACAGAATCGATGTTTGCTATATGCTACTTGCCTACTGTATGCTACACGCGTGGTTTATGCTTGCTTGTTTTTGAAGTTATTTTTAAAATAAAATTTTAACAATTGAAATATTTTCTAAGTGATACATTTGCAAAACCTTTATTTATCAAAATATTCTTTTTAGTTTTTCAAACGTTGTTTGTAAAATGACCGTTTGCCATACCTACGTTTTTGTCAAACAATAGTGAACCATTATTATACAACGTGTCCCAAAATTCAGTGATAAGCGGGCCCCAAAAGGTAGACCTGCTCATGAGCACTCGAGGAAAAAAAATAAAAAAAATATACCTAACTTTTTTTTGGTTACAACATAAATTTAGAAATTCTTTGAAAATTTACCCCTTTTATGATATTTTGAGTTACCACGACCACAATTTCTCAAATATGCTTAAGGTTTTTTTGTATCGGATACCTAAGTAGTACTACTATTCACAACTCGTAAAAATACTAAAATGCCCGCAGTTTTTACACAAAAATTAATCAAAATAATATTTTTCCTTAAATTTAAAAAAAAAATTAGATTCACTCTACTTTGTCTAATGGTCTTGTAAAAAATAAGTGTGCCCATACTTATTTTTTACAAGACCATTAGACAAAGTAGAGTGAATCTAATTTTTTGTCAGAGCTGCTGAAAACATTTTGTTTATAATAGGTAGGGAAAAATATACTCGTATTTTATATAGGTATATAGTTAGTAGACATTAATAGACTGGCTCGTTTTAATACCATTAAATGTTGACATTCCAAAGATACAATAAATTATAAAACAAAAACTAGTTCCAGTTATTATTTTTTTCAGTTGATTTTGGTATTTGATTTTGGATTTGGTTGATTTTGATATTCGGTACATTTTAAAGTTTTATTTTAAGAATATAGCCAATTCATTGAGTATCTGCATCTTCTATTCTTTTAAGTAGTTACCTATCTAATATGTTACTTATTTCTTCAATATATTGATAGAAGATTAGTATTAATCAGAAAATATAATCTGAATATTTTCAAAGCAGTTATCAAATCAAATAAATTACCACTAACTATGTAATAATAACACAGCAAAAGCCTCACCACATTGGGAGAGGCCCATGTCCAGCAGTGCACTGTGATTAATTGATTGATTGGTATAATAATAACTACAAAGGTACAGTCAGCATCAAAAATATCTTCACTACAAATTCCAAAAATAATCTTAAGACCAAGGTATTAAGAGTAAATCAAACTGTTTTATTGATTTAAATTGTATTATTGTTAAAACTAAACTACTTGACTTGACTAATCAGTCAACAGGAAGGAGGGAAATCAAGCAATCAAGTTCATTTTGAGCATTTTGCTCATCAAGATCTATCTGATGCTGACTGTACTAATAAATATACACTAATTGACTGATCATGTTTATATTCGGTAAGAAGACAATGAGGAGGTAAATAACAGTAGAGGAATGAAGGATGTAAGAACCGATGCAGAAGACCGACTCTGTCTACCCCAGAGGCAGAAAGGTTTGGATATCGGAATGTATGTAACAAGATCATCTTTTGTTCTTCCCCCAATGAGAATACATCTACTCTATACAAGTTAATCTGAATATTAAGAGAGATATTTGAATTTTTATTCATAGAATAATCCAAATGAATGTAGAAGTCAGTACAGACTAGTAATGTGTGTAAGAAAAGAAGGAGATTGTGGGCTGTTATTTCCGTTTAACCCCAAGAGAGAAAGGCTTGAGTATATTTAATATTTTACAAATAAATACAGTCTAACCTCTAGTGATATTTAAATGAAAAAATAATAAGATTTTTCTTTAATATACTTAGTTTATAAAAATCACCAGAATCCAGAATACATACAACATTTAGACAACAGTAGATCAGACTTGAAGTACAACAGCATGAACTAAACAGAGCCCGTACCATGAACTTTTAAAACAGGTCAATAATTGAACGGCTCATATACTACCAACTGCATAAACAGCTTTATAACCCCATATAAATATATAGGATTGCAAAGTTACATTTGCAGTTAGTAGTATGACAGCAATTCAACTTGGCCTGTTTTAAGAGTTCATGGTACAGGCTCAAGTATAACAATAATAGAAACATTGGTGAGGTCTAGGGAGCAGCCGGGAGACAAACACCAAGAGACCTACGAGGATATGCACACAATACCTAGAAGGAGACAGGGTTACCATCTTCGAGATAGGATGTTTTTTTAATCAAAAGTCGAAATAAAATCTCATTGGTTACGCTACTTGAAAGAATGGGAATATTAAAAATGTATTTTCTAAAATTCTTATAGTGCAATTTATTTAAATTGCCTCATTACTTTGTAAATATTATGTAATATTCTTTAGAAAAAATTTATAAGTATATATTTTTAGACAAGATTGCATAGAAAATGTATTTATTTTGTCCAATTAATAGTCAGTATAATCTTACTGGTATATGAAATACTGGCTGAATATTTATTATTTCTCTATTTAGTGCTAAAACTATTTCAAATGAATATAAAGCTATATCTATTTTAAAAAATGGAGGGAAAAATGTCTAATGAGCTAATTAACACCTTTTTACTTATTAGTTTCTACAAAACACTATTTTATTTTAATCTGAATTCAGGTAGATCCAGGATCCAAGTGGAGGAAGGCTACCAGCGAATACTGTACCTAGATAAAAGCCTAAAAGATCTAGAAAAGTGGTTACAAGAAAATTTCTAAAAAACGTAAGTTAGGCACAGATGGCAACCCCAGAAATAAGGGGCAAGCAGAACGTGCCAGGATCAGAGAAGTACCACAACGTAACGGAGAATAACACCGCTCGATTGCACGAGCTCACCTTTCCAGCTCAGAGAGTCGAACAGAACGGTCTGCATTATCCCGAGGTATCAGCCAATAGGACACATATAAAGCACTAATCAACGACGCTCCTTCATAAAACTCTGAAAAACAAACGCGTTTATGTCCATGCAAGCGTTCACAGTGATCATTATCGATGGAAAGCTTATATTCACTAAAATATAACTTACATGCCGCCGCCCGTGTGCCCATATTTATGAGTTGAATCTTGAACTGCCCTGCATTTGAGCACCGAAACTCACTCACTAGCCGATAGTACACAATCAATAAAGGTAGGTTTATACCATAAATGGTAACTATGAGCCGGGCGAAAGAGATAAGACCTGAGTCTAGATTTCCTGTTCTCTTCAGGCTATTGATCGAACTCACTCGCTGTTTACTTTGAGTCGGCCCGCGCTACCGCGCATGGGTAAGGAACGTCAAATAAGTGTCAAACTTTGTTGTTGTTTTGTCGCGTTTTGTTTCCTTGGTCAGGATGTCAGATGATATTTATTTTATTTATTATTTGTGGAAAATAATATAGTGACAATATATACATCATACTTATATCATTGTTTAAAGTTGTACTGAATAAGATAAAGTAAATTTCTACACAACGCTATCAGGACCCAAAGTAGGCTTGGCATAACTAGCTCGTGTTATTGTTTCTAGAATGCGGATAAACATACATAGACATATATTTTCGTGTAAATGCGTACCTAAACTAATGCAAATTTACATATTATTCATGCTATATAAAAATCGATCCCGCGCCCCTTTCATAGCAGTCAACGTTTTGCATCTCTGTCTGGTGGAGGTGGCTACCGCCTATCAAATGTGGATCGTTCCACATGTAGGTAATATCCATTAAGTTAATCAGGGGGCTCTTCAAAATGTAACTTTGATTCCCGGATCTATTGAAGTGTTCTTAGATTAGGTACCTGTGGGGTGTTATTATTTCGGTTTCAGTTCGGTTTTCAGTAGCAGCTCGCTACATAATAGGTACTTGTATGATTTGAAGAACTGACGGTTTGTTGAAATTCTCGTGTTCCGGGCGAAAGAGTGGGATAGACCTGTACTGTACATCCAATGAATGATGAATTTCTGCACAAAAGCTACTTTAGCACAGCGCCATATAAATGTTGACATTAAAAAGGATTTGATAACACGTAGCCGAGAATATTATAAATAAATATTCCACCAATTTTTACATTCGTAAAGTCAAGCTTCACCAACTTGGACTTCGGATAAAAATACTTGCATTTTTTTTTGTATACATAATATCTACATGTTATATATAGAAAAACCCATACCAATTAAAATATACATAATCTAAAGAAGAAGAAGATGCATTCAAATCTTTGCACTGAGCGGAATTCGAACCCGCTGCGCCAGCGCTACAAAGGCCATCGAGTCCGAAAGAGTAGGATATTATTGTATGTAGATATATATAGAAACGTCAGTGTCATTTTAAAAATACTTTTAATGACGATTAATATCACAAAAGAAACTATAATACAATGTAATACTACAATCACAGTGTCCAGTGCTTTCGGTGTCAAACCTTACAAAAAAATGTATTACTGGAAGACTCCATTCATTTTTACAGTTGGTTTTCTATTTAATTATTTAAACATTCATTATTATTTTCATATGTAATTTTTTTTTGTACTACCAAAAAAAAAAGTATCGCTTTTCCAAAAAAATTGCTAATGTCATTCGGAATGATATAAGGACTCTAATAAGTGTTAGGTAATCTGTGCACTAACGATAGTCCACGGATTAAATGTTTAAGAATTTAAAAAACAGTTATGGTGAAATAAAGAATTTCACTCTGCAAGCATTAGGTATGTACATGGATTCCTTTTTTAGACAGTTACATAAAAAATATAGATAAATAAAGACGAAAGATATACCTAATCCAAATATTTTTTACAAAAATATAGGTTTACAAAAATAGTTATAGTAAGGGACCAGCCCACAAAATTTTGATAAACGCCTAAAATGTATCGACTGCACTATGAATAAAATCCTACACTCCATCCTCTTATTCTATGTAGCACCCTTATTACACCGAAATTTAAAACAAACTCAATAACATATTAGATCATAATTAGATACTCTAATAACGGTGTAACAGTGGGATTTCTACGTGAAACAAAACATCGAAAAAAAAACACCACTCTGAATTTAAGTCCGCCAATACACCGAGCGATATCGTACAATACACACTGTAGGTTATTAACTTGTATACAGTGGCATTGAAAGTAAATAATATAATAATAATAAATAAATAATAAATATCCCACAACATTTCACACAACGCTATCTAGACCCATGGTAAGCATAGCTTAACTAGCTTGTGTTATGGAATCTAGAATGCGGATAAACATACTTAGATACGCATTTTTTTTTTGTAAATACATACATATTATACATAGAAACACCCAGACCAATGCAAATATACATATTCATACATACAAATATTTGCACTGAGCGGGGATCGAACCCGCGCCTTCTGCGTAGCGGCCGCGTTCACTACCGCCACGCCAAGTAAACGACTGCCATTATATTATCAACGGTCCATCGCGCCGGACAGCGCTTGCTGTAACACAAGCTGTTGGGCGTTTATCAGTTTCTTTAATTCCCTCACTTCTTGAGCCAACTGTCTCACGTTTTCTGAAGTTTCATCCAATCTAGCCTGTATACTTCCTAGCCCTGACGTGTATCCGTACTCCCGGTAACCGCAATCGTTATTATTCTCGTATTTCTTGAAACATGAATACGCCCCTGTTGTAGAACCGGTAATCTATTGAAATATCGAATTTCTGTTACCCGAATCTTAAAACCCCGAAAACGGTTGGTAGAACTTTTAAAAGACAGATGTAATGAATGACAACTTTAAAAAAATTTCATAGAATTTCGTTTCACAGAAAATGCTTTAGATAATATTTGGTTCTTATATTTTTATTTCGAATATTATTGTTTCAAAAACAATTTCCTACAATGAAACATATTTCACAGAAACACAATTGAACGAATTTTTAATCACCTTTTTTTGTTTAACAAACTTATCAAACTGTAGAATTATTTTTTAAAGAATATCAAACCACCTTTATAATGTTCCAAATCACATTTATTTTTAACTGTAACATTTACAATTTTAACACCCCGACTCGGATAGGTTAGGTTAGAAGGCTAATGCGGGAGCGGAGCGTAGCGAAGCTCCCGCATTAGGCCTTCGTGGTTATTTTTTTATAAACCACCCAGAAGTAGGAGCCCCGCCTAGCGGGGCTCCGTCGACCTTGTAGACGCAAGCTCGGGCGCCCGGGCGAGCTGAAACGGCTGAGGCTGGTCGCCAAAGCTGCGGAAGCGAGCGTTGCCTGCTTGCCTGTATGCTTGCCTGCTTGCCTGCATGCCTGCATGCTTGCCGGTTTGATTGCCAGCTTGCCTGCATGCATGCTTGTTTGCTTACATGCATACATATATTTTTTAAGGCAACGTGTGTTTTGTTCAGTAGGTCTCCAATTGTAGTTAGTAGACGCCATATGAGGTTTAGTTTTAGGTTTATAAATCTGGATATTGTTTGTCTGGATATCAATTAACTGGATATCAATTAACTGGATATCAATTAATTGCATTTCAAAAATTAGTGTTGTAAAAATTGGGCTTTCGTGCATATGGATTACGGTCATCTGGATTTTGTGCATTTAGATTTCGTGTGTCTGGAACTCGTTCGTCTGGATTATAAAACGTCTTACAAATTAACAAATCAGCAAATGAAATTCGGAGTTGCGATTATATGGCAAATAAAACTTCGGAATTTGAAAAACCGGGATTATGAAAAATTGGCCAAACGTTTTCTGGATTATGATATTCGGAATATTGAAATTCGGGATTAAGATAGGTAACCTGTAGAACCACTCGATGAAATTGTGTGGCCGTATTGCTTTCTCATTTTCGCTATGTCATAAGCTGCCATCATTATATCTCGAGGGATACGCTTTTCACTTGGGTTTAAAGGTTTGACGCTCAATACTACTCTATAAGCTTGTGGGGATACCAACGCTGAGGAATGTAAGATTTTTAACAAACATTTTGGTAAATATCCATTGAATAAGGCTAGCTCCATGTATGATATCAACTTTGTTTGACGCACAAGTTTTGATAGACCAGCAGTTTTTCTCAATCCTTGGATGTCATGGACAGCTACACCTACGAGAAGATTCATTAGAACTACGGTCACAAACATTAGAAAAAGCACGTAAGTGATTTGCGCAGAGAACTCTAAAAGGACAGGAGGGTCATTTCCATCTGGCTCATTGAGAAGTAAATCTAAATTTAGTTCACCAATCATCATTGTCAGAACTGTAATGAATCCCATGAAAGGGTTAGCAAAAGATGACGAATCCGGAAATATTACACAGAAACTTATTGTGAATCCGATTAAGATACAAGAATATGCCATTAGCAGTTTCGCAAATTCTTTTTGCACTTTTTGATACATTGTGACGTAAGTTCCAAAAACTGGTAGTTGTCCAATCATCATCATAAGGTTTGTCCAACCGGCGAGTACAGCAAACGCTCCCACGTGATTCTGCCATGTGTATGTTATGTTAGTGTAGATATAAGATATCAGGAAAACGCTTATGATTACGAACCACTCAATTATATTCTCGGACTGCATTAAATATTGCTTCACTGTGGAATATCCAGCTATTCCATACACTTTTCTGAATATCTCAAAGATAGTAATACCTGCAAGCACCCACCATTGCATTTCAATAACAAAAGGATTTTTCCTAAACAAATCTTCAAAAATGGATTGTTTTTGATATAATTCTTGTTCTTGTATTGTCTCCTCCATATCCTTGCTACCGTTGTAGCAATTATGCGCCAATGCAGTCAATACATACAATGTTAGACACAGGACAAAAATGAAACTTAGGAATAACCGAGCGACATAGTATTTTCGTATTTTCTCCCATTTGATGTGAAGAAACGCTGAACATAGTGGATGTAGTAAGACCTCTTTTTGTCCCTCATCAACAAACGTATTCAAATAACTTATTTCACGTGGATAGCAATGATGCAGAATGCTCCGAAAGTCTAATTCCAATTCGACCTCTCTATTGCTTGTTTGCGTATGCCGTAGTGTGATCGCACAATCTAATTTTCTAGTTACCATCGCAAGAGACGCCGGCGTTTTTCCAGCTATTACATTAAGAGCCGAGTTTCCTTTTTTTGATCTCGTAGTTACGTCAGCACCGTGGTAAATTAATGTCTCTACGCACGCAGACAGTCCGTCAAGGGCAGCTAGGTGCAGCGGGGTAAAGCCATACTCGTCTTTCTGATTTAAATTTGCTCCCCAACTTATCAAAGTTTCGATTATATCACACGCGCTGTCAGACTTGCCTATTGCAGCATGCAAAGGTGTTCTCATATCGAAATCATTAGCGTTAGGCTCAGCATTCCCTTTTCTAAGCAATGACTCGACGCATTCTAAGCTAGCGGAATGAGCAGCTAGGTACAGGGCCGTAAAACCTCTATGGTTTTTCAAACTTGCGTCAGCTCCTTTTGACAGCAAAAAATCTACGCAGTCCACAAAACCACCATCGGCAGCTAGGTGCAAAGCAGTGGACTCTCTGTCACCTACACGTGTCCTCACGTTGGCATCTGCACCTGGCGTCTCCAGCAGTATAGTGAGGCACTGGAACATTCCTAAATCGGCAGCAAGATGTATCGCGTTCGTGCCTCCTGGCTCAATTTGGTTGACGTCGACGCCATGAGATATAAAGAGTTTAAGACATTCGACAGAATTGGCTCGTACAGCGCAATGCAGGAGGCCACCTTCACAATTAACATATTTCACCGCTGAATGTACGGATGCACCGCGACTTATTAGCAAATTAGCCACTTGCACTGAATTCCCGAACGCGGCACAATGAAGGGGAGCGAAGCATCTTGGCATATAATTGGGATCACAACCGCAGGACAGCAGGAACGTGGCGCATTCTGTTGAGCCACTGAAGGCCGCAACATGTAGTGGTGTCAATCCAAGGGGATCGAAATACAGAGGATCGGCTCCAGCTTCGACGAGATGCGGTAACAAGTTAGCGAGTTTTAGGTACGCCCCCCAGAACAGGCACACATTTTTTTCGGCTTCAGATGCAGCGGAGAAGGTGGTACCGGCAGTTTCGGCAGTAATGACCCTGGTTTCGAGCTCGTCCAGTAATCGCAGACGTCCGCCGACGGCGCACATCTGCTCGTGCGCACTCTGACGTAACGAGTCCGCGCAAATGTGCGCAGTTAGGTCAAGCGGCGGCTCCTCGAAGCTGTCGTACATGTTAGGTGCACTCTCTGCCGGTGGCGAAGAGCCTGCATTGACATATTCAAGATGTGCCATGGATGGGTAGGCACGCTCCATGGACTCCTCGTCCAGGGGTGGGTGTGGTTGGGTGGTGTCGGTCCCGCGGGCCCGCGGGCGCCGCAGGGCAGCCGGCGGCTCATCGTCGTCGTGCCGCGCGGTGCGGCGCGCTCGGACCCAGCGCGCGGACAGCAGGCGTCGCGTGGTGGGCATACGGGCTTCCATTAATCATCAGGTAGGTACACCAGCTTGCAGTTAACTTTAAATTGCCCTGAAAGTCTTGGTGGGGCCCATATCTAATCAGGAAGTACAGTGTATTAACTTCAATAGCTTATATTTGCCATCTTAGTAGTCAATCAACGAATCGATAGATCGATCGCTCAGTGTGCGGTCCGCCTATAGTCCATCAACAATGCTCCTGACAAATGTGTGTATTTACTAACATTTTCCACGGTGATATCATTCGCAGTGAACACCGGTTGACATAGTCGCATCTCGCAAGATGCCGCATAATATACCTCGGTACAAAAAACTAAGCACCTATTCTAGATGCGTTTATCTCAGGTTCATCAGTTTCATCACTAGTTAAATTAGTAACTTTTTACTAAACGTCAAAAGGGTAAGGGAAATTGTATGAAAAATTAGTTTGTGACGTCATAATATTTAATAGTCAAATTGTTTTACAATTAAGGTAATTGAAATAGGGTGGGTGTATGATTAAAAGTAAATAAAAACGATGAAATAAGAACAGACACAACAGTTATAATTTTTTTTTTATCATTCTTAACTAAATAAGTTCAGCTCGGTTGTCGGCATTCCAATCTCGATTGGATTGCATTCAGGGTCAGCAAGTGCATAGCTGGGCAGGGGGGATTGTGGTCGCAGCACTAGTGGGACCGGTGAGTGTCACGCGGTGCGCAGACGACAATCCTCTTTTGATGAGGCCGTAAAGCTGAGTGCCACCATTGTTAATATGGTACTTGTATGCAATGGTGACCCCTTTCCCGAGACTTTACCTTCAGCTTACCATCAGGCGAGGTGAAGTCAAATTGACGTGACTTATATATAAAAAAAAAAACCCAATTGTACACATCTCCCATCTCCATCCCATACTAAGTAATATCTATTATAAATGGGCAAGTGTGTGTATGTGTCTGTTTCACGCCTAAACCACTGAACGGATTTAAATGACATTTGGTATTGAATATAGAGTCTAATCTACCCTATTATTAAAATAGACTAGACCTTGAGAAAGGACATAGGCTTTGTTTGGTCGCAAAAACCGATATCCTCGCGGGCGGAGCCGTGGGCAATAGCTAGTATTTTTTATAAAGAGATCTCCATGTAGATATAGATAGTAATCGCCAGCAACTGCAGTGAGGAAGTTAAATGGAGGCGGAGGAGCCGGTAGACAGGAATCAGGAGCGGTCAAACCCTCTTCCAACAGACAGAACAACACGTTTGCGATTAAAGTACTTATTCTATGCTTAAGCGTCACTCTTATATGGTGCAACAAATAATGGTACGTTTAGACTATGACGCTATACACAGTACACTCAGTGTATACATCAAATTGTCTCTGTGTGAACACGAGTGTCTCTGATTGCAAAATTTATTGTGACACGATAATTAGTGTCGCATCGTGTTCATATAAAGACACTTCGATGTATATGTCGCCGCCGACTAGCTTAATCAGCCGTTCAATTAACTGCGTAGGCAGTTAACTAAACGGCGCCATTCCATTAACGGCCTGAATGGTGTTCAGCCATTTAATTAAACGGCTAGGCAAATAGCTTGCATCTGTCGCCGCCAACTAGCTTAGTCAGCCGTCCAATTAACTACCTAGGCAGTTAATTGAATTGAATGGCGCCGTTTAGTTAACTGCCTAGGGGGTTAATTGGACGGCTGATTAAGCTAGTTGGCCGTGACATATACACTGAGTGTACCGTGTATAGTGTCATAGTCTAAATGTAGGTGGGGGCAGTAGTTGTCGGCTGCCCCATCGCAGCAGCCCAAAAGGCTGCCGACATGCGGACCCTCGCGGTGGGCGGAGTTGTAGGGATGCGGGTACGCCTCCTACAGGACCGACCGGCCAGGTGCTTCAGGTGCCTGTCGGTCGGCCACGTGGGAGTGCAGTGCACGGCGGAGATGACGGTCGGCGACCGTTGCTTCCGCTGCGGTCAAACCGGTCATAGGGCCGGTAGTTGCGAGGCTCCACCGCACTGTTTTAGGTGTGCGGCGGAGGGCAAGCCGGCCGACCACAGGTTTGGCAGCAAGGCCTGCACACGCGGGGAGCCGAAGCCGCGAGGCGGGCGTTCCGCCAATGGTTCGGGGCGGGATGCGGAGATGGTTCCATAATGGATCCCCAGCTCCGCATCCTGCAGGCGAACTTGGGCCACGGTGTCGATGCTCAGGCACTTCTGCTCCAGAGCATGGCACAGTGGTCCGTACACGTCGCCGCTGTCGCCGAGCCATACACTCACCGACAACTCGGGCCCGCCTGGGTGGTCGACCTGGATGGCTTGGCGGCACTGGTGCATAACGCCGCTGCGGGTGCCCCTCCCCTTGTAGTAATCGCAAGGGAGCATGGCATCGTAGCGGCGCGTGTAGGGGAGATTGCGGTCGTGGCCGTTTATTTCGCGCCGAGATTACACCGACTAATCGGGCATTATCGGCGGTCGCTGGCGCGGCTGACCGACGTCGTCAATGCCTGTACACCTCGCCCGGTTCTCGTGCTCGGAGATTTCAACGCCTGGTCTGTGGCCTGGGGTTCCCGACGCACGGACGCGCGAGGCAGGGCTCTGGAGACCTGGGCCGATACCCTCGGTCTAGTTCTCCAGAATCGCGGGGCCGAAACCACGTTTGTGTCGGGGGAGCGCAGGTCGATCCTAGACCTTTCGTTCGGGAGCGCTTCCCTGGCACTTCGCGTGCGGGACTGGCGTGTCGTCGCGGAGGTGGAGACTTTGTCGGACCACCGATATGTTCGGTTGGATGTCTCCCCTCCCGCGGGGGCTGCGCCGGTCGCAACGGCCCAACGCGAGCCGCGCTGGGTGCTGGGGCGACTGAATCGGGAGGACCTCCTGGAGGCCGCCATCGTACAGGCCTGGGCCATTGCGCCGGACAGGCCTGTCGATGTCGACGATGAAGCGGCGTGGTTTCGGGAGGCCATGACACGTGTCTGCGATGCGGGTATGCCTAGGGCTCCAGCCTATAATCCGAGGCGTCGGGTCTACTGGTGGAATGCGGAGATCGCGAGGCTGCGTCAAGCCTGCGTGATCACGCACCGCCGGTGGGCTCGATTCTGTAGGAGGCGTAGCCGTCCCGCAGACTCGGAGCCCCGACTGGCGGAGCTTCACGAGGGATACAGGGAGGCCAGGAATGCCCTCCGAGCGGAGATCAAGCGGTACAAGGCCGCTTGTTACCGGGAGCTCCTGGAGACGCTGGAGCGGGACCCATGGGGGCGGCCTTACCTTATGGTAAGACAAAAGCTGCGCCCCCGGGCCCCTCCGCTGACCCAGGTGGGGGAGTGGCTAGAGAGGCCACACGGTGGCCTCTCGTACCGTCAGACGCAGTTCATTACCGGACACGGTAACTTCGGGCGGTACCTGCATCTGATGGGCATAGAGCCAACGCCCGAGTGCCATCACTGCGACGCGAGCGTGGACTCGGGGCTGCACACGCTCACCGAGTGTCCGGCGTTTGAAGCGCCGAGGCGGGAGCTTGTGACGGCCCTGGGGATGAGAGTGCTCACACTCTCCACCCTGCTCGCGGCGATGGTCCGCTGCGCGGATGCGTGGGCGGCCAGCGCCTCCTTCTGCGAGCAGGTCATGCTCGTGAAGGAGACAGCAGAGCGGGCGCGGCGCAGCGAGCGAGAAAGACTCGCAGACATCGCTGGCCGCGTTCGAAGGCGGCTCGGGCGTCGGAGGGCGCAAACCGACCTCCGCCCCCCATGAGCGCGGGCCTGAGGGTGACGGGTGGAGCCGCCCGTCACCCTAGCAGAAGCAGGCCACGGCGGTGGCGCGCATCATAGGGTGAGTCGGGGACCGCGTGGTCCCCCCTCCCGAGGAGGGCCAGACCGAGAGGAATGCCCCTGGGTCAGCCGGGGTGCGAGGGATATGTCAAAAGACAACCTCACCTCCGGCCTAGCACATCGACTCACAGACGGCGTGCGGTTCAGTCGGTTCGAGTCCGACATAACCCCCTTCGGCTCCGGAGGGGTGGGTATCCGTGGGAATTTCCCGCACGTATAAAAAAAAAAAAAAAAAAAAAACACCATTTAGAGCCTCAATTTAAGTAAGTCAAGGATGAAATTGTATTGATATTGATTTAGGTAAATTAAAAAAATACTTGAACACGTCTGCTCTTGAGTCATATGTGTAAAGACTTTTGTTTCAAGTTTGAGAAGTCAAAGGCTTGCCTCGACCATGTTTTAACACTGGAGCCATTTTGAATGAACAATATAAAGTTACAACACTTACACACAAATTAAACACTTCAACAAATATTATAACAATAATAACAAACAATAACAACAATCAACAAATACAAAATTTAGCAATTAAACTACGTGATAATTATAATTTTTGAATGAAATGTGTGCTTTATGTTCTAACGGTACCAAGCGACTGACGCCGGACTGCACGTGACACCTGCGGACAGCGTAAACTGGTTTATTCTGGTTTTGTGCGTGTTTCCACTTTCCACTATCAAGTGACGATTTATTTATTTGTTTTGTTTCGTAATTATTATGGTCAAAACTTTTTACCTATAGCTAAACTACTATCATCTAAAGAACGACACGATATTTTATTGTTTCACGGTAGTCGCCTTGTCGTTTGCTCAAGGATGTGAAATTGAATGTTTTTTTTTTTATATAAAGTCAAAACCTTTTTCTGCAAAATAAAAACTTGTTTTTATTGATAACAAAAATCAGAGTGTTGCTAGGGATAAGTATAAAATTAAATAGTAATGTTAGGATATCGAAACATTTTCGTATAGGCCAGAACGATATAGTGGAAACGCGCTCTAAGATCTGAGTAATATACACACAACTACATATGCAAAAAATTCTCGAGACTAATTTCACTGTACCTTTTTATACAAAGATTGTCCTGAGTAGCCAGCGGATGTCATCGAACCTGAAAATAAAGAAGTACATTTAGAATGTTTGACAGTATCGTCCTATGCAAATGAAAATTTACCTGTACCTGACCCCGCCAGCTTTTCCTCGTGGCTGCGCCTACTTAGATCTACGAGTCGAGTACTTACATTTATCGACTGCGTACTGAAGCCGTTGACCCGCTCGAACAATACCTACAATATGGATGGTAGCATAATGGAGCGAGCCGAGCGCTTACTCCTTCAATATTCGCAAGCGCAATCCTTTGGAGATAAATTGAATTACCTAAAAAAAAAAAAAACACGACTGCCCAATTTACAAAGAACTAAAAAGTAAAAAACAAGAACGAAACAGATAAATAAAAATTTCATTGTAGTCGGGGGACAAACAGAGAAAGCCCTTCTCCGAGAACGTATTCACAGTACACGGCGGACCCTGGCACTACTCAGTCAGGATCTTCTCAGAGTCCACCTTCAAGTCGCCCATGTGCTTTCACCGAATGATTGGGACCGCCTGGAAAAACTAACCTTCAACACCATGACCTGGGAAAGCGAGCAGGCTACTACACGTCAGATGAGGAAGTTTAACAGGCTCCCAAGAGCACAAGAGTCTGGTCCAAGTCTGGATAAACGACTTGTAGTAGTGAACCTGTCAGACCACCAACTATCCGAGGAGGAGATGTCAGTCTTAAGCAAAGGTGAGAACTTTGCCATTGCCCCAAGATCAGTTCCGGTGGAAGATATTATAGCAAACGTCGAAGCAAGCCTACGGAAACTCCCCCAAGAACTGCCTGAGAGGGTCCGCCAAGAGTCCTCTAGAGTTCTACAGTGGGCCAAGCCACCGAGGAGCAATATCACAGAGAAAGAACGGAAAGCCTTAAAGTACCTAAGAGCTAACAAGGATATTGTTATCCTGAAAGCTGATAAGGGCAATGCCACAGCGGTTCTTAACACCAAGGATTATGAGACCAAGATCAAAGATCTTCTCGACCCAGCTACCTACAAGGAGATTCCAAAAGACCCAACGGCAAGAATCTTGAGACAGGTAAACAACCTGATCAAGGGTTCATCTATCCCAGAAGAAACGCAAAGCTTCATCAAGAAGTCTGAAGCTCTTCCACCTAGGTTGTATGGGTTACCAAAGATCCATAAGCCTTCAGTACCGCTCCGGCCCATCGTGAGTACTATCGGCTCACCCACTCATCCAGTCTCGAAGTATCTCACCGGACTGCTTCAACAACATGTCGGATCATCCTCGTCATACATCAAAGACTCTCGCCACTTCGTGGAGAAACTCAAGAACCTAAAACTACATCCGGACGATCGTCTAGTCAGCTTCGACGTTGTCTCTCTGTTCACGAGAGTTCCGGTCAGGGAGGCAATGTCGCGTATCCGACCACTCTTCTCCAAGGACATCGCTGATCTGTTCGAGTTCGTGTTGACGACTTCCTACTTCAAGTGGAACGGCACGTTCTATGAGCAAGTGGACGGGTTAGCCATGGGAAACCCCATCAGCCCGGTAGTCGCGAACTTTTACATGGAATCATTTGAGGAAGATGCTCTGGATAGAGCTCCCAAGAAGCCTAAGGTCTGGTTCCGCTACGTGGACGATACCTTCGTGGTTTGGACTCATGGGAACTCGGAGCTGACTAAGTTCCTGGATCACCTAAACAGCATCCATCCGAACATCCAATTCACCATGGAAGTTGAGAAGAACGGGGAGCTACCATTCCTAGATGTCCTAGTATCCAAGAAAGAAGATGGCAGTCTTGGTCACCGAGTCTATCGAAAGCCGACACACACAGACTGTTACCTACACAAGGACTCCAACCACCATCCCAGACAAAAAATGTCAGTTATCAAGACACTGGTCCACCGAGCTAAGACCATCTGTGAACCTCAACACCTACAAAACGAGTTACGCCACTTGGACTCGGCCTTCCAAGCTAATGGATTCTCTGCACATGAGATACGGAGAGCTCTTCACCCAAAGAAAGCTTTGCAGACAAACCAGGATGAGGAAAAACCAGCTCCGATAGGGAAGGCTTTCTTGCCATACATTCGTGGCATTACGGATCGTATCGGGAGACTGCTAGAAGCTTGTAACATCAAGCCGATATTCAAGCCCACGACGCAGCTACGGAATTTTCACCGTTCGGTCAAGGACCCATGTGATCCACTATCGTCAGCTGGAGTTTACAGAATCCCCTGCTCATGTGGCTCGGTATACGTGGGCACCACCTAAAGAAGCATCAAGACCCGCCTGTCGGAACATGAACGTAATTGCCGCCTCTGCCACTTCGACAAGTCAGCGGTTGCAGAACACACCCAAGAGGATGGGAATCATACCATCGAATTTCAGAACACGAAAGTTCTAGCTACCACAACACATTTTTTCCCACGTATACTTCGAGAAGCCATCGAAATATTCAAGCATCCCAACAACTTTAACCGAAAAAACGAGGGATTTCAGCTCCAAAAAGATTGGTACCCAGCACTGAGAGCCACTCGGTATCACAGTGCAAACAACAAATCAGGATCGAGTACGTCCGCGCCACAGCGCTTGGCCAATCAGAATCGAGTGAGTCGATTCCCCGCTCCGACCGTGCCTATAAATACAGCCGTGACTCAAGCCATCGCGCCAGTCGCACGTCAGCCGCCGGCGAGGCAAGGTCTCCGAAGTTGTCGTCGCCCGGCCCTGCGCCACTGAAGATGTCGACCGCAGTGATCGACGAAACGTCTGGAACGCAAGTTTCACGTGGACCACGGCCAATCAGCCCGGAAGCAGTATATTCTACAAACATTTCAGACTATTTGAATGAAAAAAATGTTTGGAATTAAGTAGCTCTAAGTCAACACAAGGAGATGATAGTACATACATGACGACGTTTTTTTTTTAAATAAAAATAAATAATTTAAAAAAATAAAAACACGACTGCCCAATTTACAAAGAACTAAAAAGTAAAAAAAACAAGAACGAAACAGATAAATAAAAATTTCACTGCAGTCTCTGGAACTTTGTTAATCTCTGTTTGTCCCCATTGGGCAGTCGTGTTTCTTAATTATTTATTTTTATTTTCTACATTTTAGTGACTCTGTAAGAGATGTGTGGGTGGAGTAGATAAAGACGGTGACGTCATTGACTCTTGCGAACCTATGCTCTACAGGTTTGCAAGGATGCCCTCGCTCGCTGCTTGTGTGTGAGTTTATTCACGCTTACGGTAACTAGCGCTGGGTAGCACTGCCATGCTCTATCAAATGAATATTTGGAAGAATTTCACTATTCATTGCTAAGTTAAGTTGCACATTACGATATAAATAATTGTTTGAAACGAGCCATTCGAGTGCATTTTTTATTTTTTCCATATCCACGCAATTCCTCCTGGTGCAAAACACGTTTTCTAACGATTCAGCAACGATTGTAAGCCCAGCGTCTGCAACAGAAATTGGTAGCTGTTCTGACAGCTCTTCCACTTGCTGCGCAAACAGCACGGCTTGGCCCTTAAATCTTTGTTGACCAAACATTCCACCTACACGTACAATTTTGACGAATGGCCGAACACGCGACACGAGCCTTACCTCCGTCTCATTAAGGCGTGCCAGCTGAAGAGGAATTGGTGCTTCTCGCATTTTATTCCAGAAGGCATTCGATGGAGTTTTATTTTTTGAGAAGCTATTGGCGCATCTATTGCAGCAAATAAGTAAGTCTGGATGATCTTCGGGTAAGACTGTTGTATTACTATCTGCAGGTTTTTTTTTTTTTTTTTTTTATTTATTTATTTATTTATTTGTTTATTTCATTTGTTAACACAGGTTACAGTTGACAGTTGATAGAGTTAAATATTACAGTAGTTAAACTGTTACAAAATTATCAGTTACATTGCGAATTAATAATGACAAATAATTAGTTAATAAATAAAGTCAATATCAAATAATAAAGTTATCTCAATTAAAATAAAATGTTGAAAAAGAATTGATACAAATGTCACATATAGCCTTAAAATTAATTAAATAAATTTATCATGTGGATATTCATTTATAGTGTAGTAACATTTAATAATGAATAATAGTAATAACAACTTCCTAAATTGATATAAATATTTTGACTTTTAATGTCTCTGGTACCCTATTATGTCACACGATAATTTGGTTTGAGCACAGGATTTGCGTTGCGCATATTAACAAACCAATCAAAATCATCTCATTTACATTTAGTGTCATCTGGATTAAATATGTCATAGTAACAGTAACATGGTAACATAGAAACACCCATACCATATAAATCATGTTTAAACAATATAAAGTATTATTTTAAAATTTTTTGATGTAATATTAGCATCTGCTGCTAAGCTAGGCTCTTAGCCTGTGTTTCAGCAGACAGCGCCTCCGCCCATAAGATTTATCAGTCAGACATCCATAACTAAGTAGGTGTATTGGTAACTAAAACTATTATCAGAAAGTAAACAATGAAAAACAATAAAAAAATCAGAGATATCAAAATCAGAATAATCATGGAAAAATAAGTATTATCGGGAAAAGGTGGTCATGTTGTATGTGGACGCGTAAGTAAGTATATGTGTGTGTGTGTTTGTGTGTGTGTGTGTGTGTGTGTGTGTGTGTGTGTGTGTTTGTGTTTGTGTATGTGTGAGTGCAATGAGTGAGTATGTACACAAAAAATACCAATAATAATAATAAGAACAAACAGTGAGACCTATGTATTTCAGTTTTACGCCAAGCTATTGAATGATTGTTATGATATTTTCAGTTTCATCATAAGATAATGCAGTAAACCAATTATATAAGGACTTTTTGACGTCAGTTTTCCTCAAGTGGTATATTTCGTTTAATTTATTTATTCTATTGTAGACATAAGGTCCCAAGAAAGGGAAGAACCTGCGAATAAATGAAGTTCTTGGTTTCAATGTGCGATCACACACTACATGGCCTCTTCGCTTCCCCTGTAGAGGTAGTAGTAGGTAATGGTCCACAATAGAATGTTGCCTTAAAATGATACTCGTAAGAAAGAGCTGACGCACCGTAAGAACCTCGCAATATTCATACAACAACTTAGTCGGGAATCGAAAAGGTTTAAAAGTGCACAGCTTTAACATAGTCCTTTGGGCAACCTCCAACTTTAGTAGTGTCGTTTTATTTGCCCCTCCCCAGGATGATATACAGTAACTAATAACAGATTGACAGAAAGCAAGATATATTCTTCTTAGAATTATTGGAGGGACAACGTATCTTAAAGTTTTAAAGAAATAGGTTAGCTTTCGTATTCTATTGGACAGCTGTTGAATATGGGTCTTGAAGTTACAACTCTCATCCAAGACAACACCCAAGTACTTTACTGTTTTAGTACGATTGAGAGGTTTAGAATAAGATACATCGGGACAGCTATGTGATACTATTTGGAAATAATGTGGAATGTTATCATATATTGAGAAGGTAATGTATTTAGTCTTTTCTGCGTTCAGGGTGAGTACATTCTTATGCAGCCATTTTTCTACCATGTCAAAACCCTTTTGGGCAGTATTATAAGTTTGTCCCCAGGTTTCTCCAGTAAAGATGAGGGCAGTATCATCAGCATACGATAGAATTTTCCCTGGAAATGTGTCGAGATATAATAGGTCATTTATATAAATTAGAAAGAGCGAAGGCCCCAGGATACTTCCTTGAGGAACGCCATGACACACATTAATATCTATACTCTCATGTGGACCCACTTTGACGTACTGTACTCTATGAGATAGGTACGACTGCATAAGTTTCAACTGTGCGCCTCTAACCCCTATTTTTTCCATTTTCTTCAGTAAGATGGGTATAGACACTGTATCAAATGCCTTTGACAAATCGAGGAATATGGATAAACATTTGTTGCCTTTATCTAAGTTCAAGGTTACGAAGTCAATAAAACTACTAACTGCGTCATCAGTCGATTTTCCTCTGCGAAAACCAAATTGATGCTTTGAGAGTATGTTTTTAGTCTCTAAATATTCCACAAGCCTATTATTTATCATTTTTTCAAGGATTTTAGAGAGTGATGGTAATATTGAAATTGGTCTGTAGTTACCTACATTAGACCTGTCACCTCCCTTATAAATTGGATGAATCCGTGACCTTTTGAGGTCTCTAGGAAAAATCCCATGGGTTAAGCACATATTGAAGACATGAGTCAAGTGTGGGACAAGGATATTTTTGTGATCTTTTAATACCCTGTTAGAGATACCGTCCCAGCCAACCGAACACTCATTTTTGAGATCCGTTATTAGACGTGCCACTTCCTCTTCATCTGTGCTCAGCAGTACGAAAGAGTTCATTCGGCCATCGATCGTAGGCAGCTCATGAGGTAAGGTTGGTATCGCATTGACTATCCTCTCAGATTGATTTTTACCTACGTTGGCGAAATAGTCGTTAACGCTATTAACAGATTTTTGTGGAGTCTCTGATAGTCTGAGTAGTTCCTTGTTATAATCAGTACCTTTTGTAGTATTTGTTATAGATCTTATGGCATTCCACATTTTTTTATTGTCTTTGCCAGCCATTTCAATTAGATCCCTATCATATTGGCGTTTGAGCTTTTTTAAGATTGAGTTACAATAGTTTCTATATCGAGTATAGGTTATTTTAAGTGTAATGTTGTCCGGGGAAGCGTTAGATTGTTTGTGAAGTTTATCTCTGTTACGCATGCATCGCAAGAGGCCTTGGGTGATCCAAGGTTTTATGTTTTTTTTGCGACAAGAAAGAATCACTGTTGTGGTGTTACTATTGAGTGCTGTCTTTATCTGGGGCCTGTTTAATAAAAGTGACAATACGACAAATTTGTCACTTTTTGAAATTGTTGTAGATAGTTAGTTACTTTTTTGATATTACCCTGATGTTGTCATACTTGTCATATGAAAACATGACTTGAACTTGTTTTGTTTTCTTTTATTCTTGGTTTAAATATGCGACGTCGTATAGTTTGCATCAAATATTCATCTTCACTACTACTGTTATCCGTCGACGACGTTAAAACCATTTTTTAAACTAATCGTACTAATTTAATTCCCGATTACCGATGACATTGGATGAAATGCTTGTCGAAAATCTGTGACAAATTGACAAATATGTCCGCCTGCAATGACAATTTAGTGTTTAATAAAACAAATTTTACAAGTTTTTCCTGACAAATTGTCACCTGTCGCTTGTCAAGGTTTAATATTTATTAAACAGAAATAAGTCAAATTGTCATAACAAGTCGACATTATTGTAGATTTTCCAACGTGACTTATTTGTCAGCAATAATTTATATTAAACAAAATATTGTCAAATTGTCAAATTGTCGGATTGTCGCCTGTCACCTGTCATTGTCGCGTTTATTAAACAGGCCCCTGGTTGATGATGTAGCTCATTGCAAGATCACAGTTATCAGTTTGATAAATATAGTCAAAGTTGATGTTGTTTATGTTGTTTTTTAGCCCCTCTTGATCTATCTTAGTGAGTGTTACAGGGGAACGACTGTTACTCTGTTTCATTTTCATGCAAAATATTACGGCCTTGTGATCTGTAAGAGTAGATTGGGGGACTATGGTAACAGAAGGAATTTTGGTTTTCACCAGGACGTGATCAAGACATCGTCCACTAGCATCACGAGTAATAAAATAATGTGCTGGCAGAAGGCCATGATAACTAGTTAATCCCAAGTATTCTTCAGTAGAGGGCTTAGGTTTATTTGCGAGTATGTCGATGTTCAAGTCACCCATAATGACAATGTTTTTGAATTTTGAAAGGTCATGTAAAGTTTTATCAAGTGCTGTTAGAAAGGGGTCTAAATTTGCATAGCTGGGAGACCGATAAATTGCTAAGATGGCTAAATCATTATCTGGTATTTTAATAAGTAGACTATTCGAGTCTTGTAGAGCAGGCTCTTCAACACTACAGGCAATATGCTCTTTTACATACAAAACAACTCCGTCATTTTGTATGGGGTTTATAGTGGTCGTCGTGGAAAAATAACCACTGAGGGTTGGTATAGATGGAGCATCAGATAACCTACACTCTGTTAAAAGTACTATATCACAATCGATACCCAGTCTCGTCAATAGGAGCTGAAAGCCTGTAAAATTGCAGTTTATACTCCTAATGTTTTGGGTAAGAATTGTTAATGTTGGGTGAGTGGGGAAAACTTTTTTACATTCGTCCACTCCGCATCCGCAAGTAATAGTCTCCGAGACCGTAAAGTCGTCTATGTCCTTTATAACGTCATTTAGATCATTATTAGCCATGGTCAGTAGTTGAGAAACAATGCTTCAATAGATCATTACTTAAAGGAATAATATAGTTTGATAAAATAAATTTATAATATACTAAGTCTCTCTGACACATGCAGTTTCCATATATAACTTCATCATGTTTGAGAAATATCCAATACCTGTATTTCTGTGTGAGTGCGGTGTGTTTGCAATGGTGGAATGAGTTTTGTGAGACTACTTGTGTGTGATGATAGGAGTATAGTGTAGTTTGTTCGGATGTGTACTTAACATTAGGCATGCAGAGTTCATATAAAAATATAAAAATAAGAAAAATGTGACTATTGCGCACTAATCCCTTGTAATATGTTCTATAACATGCCATATGGGAAGAGCTTAAGAAAATATAGTCGCCTTTAAATTCAGAAAAATATTCAAAACAGGGATAACCAGTTATATACCACAGAAATAGTCATTGATTATATTTTCTTAGTGCATCGATTACCGCTTCGCCGGTAACTCGAATTTGAGGGCAGCCCATCTCCTTACGAAGATATACTATCCCGTTTGCAGTCCAGCAAAAGGCGTAGTTATGACTCCTCTGGAATGTTCTTGCCAGATAGTACAGCTTCTGGGTTGTATGGGTTAGCGTCTCAGATATAAATATCGGTTTTATATGTTCACGGTAATTTATATGAGTGGTATTCAATTTTTGCTGATTACTCTTTCCTTTGTTAAATGATTTAACTCCTTTTATGAACCTTTCTTTTAGCAGAACCGATGTAAAATCAACGACGACCGGATTTGAGTTGTCTTTTGAATTAAGTCTGTAGATGTCGCGTATTTCACTGGGTTCAATGTTGATTTCTAACGCAATACTTAGCGTTTTTATAATGTTGCACAGTGTATCCCTTGATTCTCCTTGGGATTTTGGTATATTTCTCACTTCTATACCAGTTGCTCGTGATTTGCGTTCCAGAGACTCAATTTTTTCCTCCAGGAGGTCTATAGTTTTTTTAGCATCTTGTTTTTGTTTTTCCAAACCGGAGATTCTATATAATATCTCGTCATACTTAGCAGACATCATTTCCACGCTCTTCCGCATCTCAACACTTTGCTCATTCATTTTTGAAATTATATTCTGCAACCCCTGGAATCGTTCATCTTGTTCCCTTGAAAACTGTGTGAACATATCGACGGTTAAGAACCAATAGTGTCTATCTCATTTTTTTACACTTTCCTGTTTTTAATGTACTTGGATTTAAAGTTGAATTTAGCATCAGCTGTTCAGGCACCTATCTCAATATTTACAGAATTTTCAAAGTTATTAGCCATAGAAATATCACCTATCTTATGAGCACGTATTTTCTTCTGCCATTACCATCTATCTCAGCTAAGAACGTCTTTACCCCAACGCTGCGTGATTGTGACTGAGCAGCCACATGCGATGCATAGAAATATCATATGATAGAAAGAGAGAGATTGATATACATATTGGATTCGCGTGTCGCCGCTGGAGAGTTTTTGATTGAACTGTCATTATGCTTTGATGCCGGTTACGACAGGTGAGTAAATTTAATTGTTTATTGTTTTAATTAGAAAAAAGTGATACATAGTCAAAAATATTAGGATATTTTGGTCACTGTGTGATGTTTTAATGTCTAGTTGCGTTTTTAATCTGTTAGAATTCAGATTATTACATTATTTATTTGTGATTCTCGGTTGAAAAACATAAAGTAAATGAGATAGATGTTATTTCCAGATATGGTTTAGAAAATTTAGTTTAATAAATTGGGCTAAATATAAGATTTTTTTTACAGAAAGATGACAAATCGGTTAAATCAAGGATTAAGATCCAAAAAAATCCTGTGTTTATTGAAAGATGAAGAAAGAACTAATATTGAATGCGCAGATGGTGAGTTTCGTTAACAAGAATTCGGTTATTTCAAGCTTCGAGTAGGTAAGAGATCAGTTAACTTGTAAACTTGTTACTCAACTCGTCTTCTTAATTACAGATACTTCGAAGAAAAATATACGTGAACCACCAATAAAAAACTTTAAACTTCACCAATTTGAGCGCGACCTTTTGGAAGATATAATCATTTCTAAATTTAGTTTTAGTACTATAAAATCGTTGTCATTGAACGACTTGACTGAAGATAACCAAAAAATTTCCATGAAGAGGTCTTTCTCTATGCCAGCAATAAGTGCATTATTAGATGTTTCTTGTCCAAGTCCGTCAATTATACCCGGTTATAATATTATAGATATAGATAATGATTTTTCTTTAGCTCAAAACCCAAACGATCTGATAACAGACTGTGAAACCAGTGAAGACGAATACGGTAATGTTAATGAGGGTCGAAAGCGTAGTCATGTTGCGAAAAAATATGAATGGAAGAAGCTTAAAGCTCAAAGAAAAAGAATGCGTGGAGAAGAGTATTTAGGATTTTCCAAGCCCCGAAACCAAAAGATGCGACAAGATACGGCTAGACTAGCGAAACAATTGGGTGAGTCTTGCAACTCTGATTTCTGTAAGAAAAGTAAGTTTAGGGGTTGTGACAGATTTGATGAAGAGACGCGTAAATCGATTCATACCTACTTCTGGAAAAATATTAATTGGGATGAAAAAAAAATGTATGTCAGGGGACTTGTAAACCGTACTAAGACTACACAAAAAACTAAAGGTGATGAACATTCTCGAAGAGAAGGGACGCTTAATTACTTTTTACCTAAAAATGAAACTGAAAAAATTCAAGTATGTAAAAAGATGTTTTTAAATACTTTGTCTTTGAAGGCTACTACTGTGCAGATATGGGTAAAAACCAATATATTTAGCTCAGATCAGGCTGAGAGCTCTGGAAATACAAGTGACAGAAGACAAAATAGCAAGACTTTAGCTTTAATTGATTATTTGAACAAGATTCCAAAAATGCCTTCACATTATGCAAGAAAGGAAACACGAAAATTATACTTAGAGCCCATTTATCGTTCTGTCACTGATGTGTTTAATAAGTATAAGCAATACTGTAAAGACACCAATACACCTGCTGTATCCAGATATACATTTGATACAACATTTCAAAAGCATAATTTAGCATTGTATACCCTAAAAAAAGATATGTGTGATATTTGTGTTGCTCACCAGGAAGGTAATATTGATGAACACATTTATCAAGAGCACATTATTAAAAAGAATAGAGCCAGAGAAGAAAAAGCCAAAGATAAACAAGAAGCTGGTTTGGAACACTGTATAGTACTGACGATGGACTTAGAATCTGTCAAAGTTTGCCCTTACTCCACAGTCAGTGCTTTATACTTTAAAACCAAATTAACATGCCATAATTTCACGATTTTTGATCTAGCATCTCGCCATTGCACATGTTATTGGTTTACAGAAACGGCGGCAGATCTTACTGCTAGCACTTTCACTTCATTTGTAGTGGATTATTTAGAGCGGCATTGCTTACAAAAGAAGGTACCCATAATCATCTATTCAGATGCGTGTACTTATCAAAACCGTAATGTTGTTTTGTCAAACGCACTCCTTAACCTAAGCATCAGACACCAGGTAAGCATCACCCAAAAATATCTCGAACGGGGTCATACGCAAATGGAATGCGACTCTGTTCATAGCGCCATTGAACGCAAGTTAACAAATCGCGTTATTCATTTACCCTGCGATTACGTGTCTGCTACTTTGGAAGCTAGGCCATCAAATCCGTACGAAGTTCTCCAAATAGATCATAATTTTGTTCAAAATTATGCTGATGCAACTACGTGGATCTATAAATCCATAAGGCCTGGACGCAAAACGGGTGATCCCACTGTCACTGACTTGCGGGCCATTCGTTATAACCACGAAGAGAATATTATTGAAGTGAAACTCCATTTTGATCAAGATTGGAATAGATTACCACAGCGGCCAAATCGGTTCAATCCTGGTGTATCTTATGTGTCTCTACGCTCTAACATGATTGCCATAACAGCCTCCAAATTTCAACATCTCCAGGAGCTTAAACAAATTCTTCCCACTGAGTGCCATAATTTTTATGACGCCTTGCCTCATTTGTAAGGTTTTTAAAATTAATGTATGCTTTCCTATATTTTCTAACGTAAAACATGACGTTTTGATTTAACTGATTATAATATAAAGTTAAGTGGTTTCTAAGGAGTTGTTTTATTTCCAATAACAGCTATCTAAGAGATGTTTGAAACATATTTTACATTATTTGAACCAATACTACCCAACTCATGATATCTTTGTATGTGATAATATTAGGACGATCTACGTTAACACAGTATTTGCTTGCAATTATTTACCTCTTTTATCGGTTAAAACATTTTTAGTAACTTGTTAGCTGAAGCATGGAAACGTTTTTTTCGTCTCCTGTAAAGTTGTCATTTTTGAGATAGACATAATTGATTCTTAACCGTCGATATCTTTTATGATGGTAGTGATGGTGGTGTTATCTTCATCAATCTTCCTTTTTTTCCGATCCCTTACATTAACGGTGATCGAATGGAGATCAGTGGCCGACAGTCCCTGTTGCGATTGCGATTTACTTCCGCTTTCGTGAGCGTTTGCGGTAACATTTGTGTCAGGCGCTGTATCTGACTGTGATGGTAAAGGAGTGTTCGGCGGGGTTCGCTTGGTTTTACTTGAAGATTTAACCATGGCTGTATAGGAGTTGTAGTATGCACACAGTATTTGTTACAGATCAGTAAAAATTAGAAAAATCTTTCTTTTATACTTATTCCTTGTCATTCACTAGATCCCAGATCTATTTAATAGAAATAACAATTTCAAAAAGAACTCTGAGTAACTTGGACTCGAACCATATAACAGTAAAACGCAAGTCAACCACTGTTGCGGCTCGTCTATTGTGACACGCCTTAATATACTCCAATTATGATACTGTATTTGTGATTCTTATAACTTTTATAATTCTTTTTATTCTTTTAATTCTTATAATATTAATTTTTTTAATTCTTATAACGATTCTTATACGACGCGTCTGCTTCTGATATACTATTTTTTCGCAAGAGTAGCAAATACAATCGGGGACCTGCTGTATAAGGTTTTCAAAATTTGTGTCGTCAAACATAAGCAGCCTTCGGCAACGATAATCTCGTTTCGATGCTTCAAGCCTTTCTTTTCTTGAAGAAGGAGTCTCATTTTCACGTGAAAGTGCAGAGTATTCTCGCATTTGAGTCAACCTTTTCTCCCGCGCAGAAGGTGATTCGAGTTCACTTGTACTTGATGTTGATCTCGTATCTGAGTCAATCTTTTGTCACGCGTAGACGGTGATTCAAGTGAGCGCTTTGAGGATGCGTACTCTCGCATCTACGATAACCTCATCACATGGCTAGTCGGAGATTCTTCGTTTCGGGATCTAGCAACTAGCAAACGATGCCTAGTACGCATTGTTTTCTTTTGTCCCAAACTACTGCGCTGCATTTTCAAGGATTCACTCTGAGAATATTGCTGTGAAAGTCTCAGTTTCTCGTCTGCATAGAGCTGAGAGTAATGATTTCTCATTATCTCTCTCATGTTTTTAAGCCTCTGTTGATGAGTATGTATAGGAGATTCTTGTTTCCGCTTATTCGCCGTCTGGCGAGCTTTCTTGGTCTTCCTCGAAAGAGCCATTTTGGTAATTATTAATATTATACTAATTATGTAATATTTAATAACAAACGGACGCTTGATGGCTGCTCCTCTGCGTTACCGGGTAGGCTACTATGCCAAATAGGTGTCTGCAAAAATATATAACAACAATAACATAAGCCCGAAGGCATAGATATATTGTTTAATGGGAGTTTTAGCCAGCTAAGCTGTTACCACCTTCACCGCGTGGAGGTTCTCAGCTTATGATATAAATGTTGTTGCGTACATTTTCTCTTACTCTTTGTGTATAAATAATGTTTTGCCATATACGCTGGATTAAGAATAATAGTTTCAGCGTTCTAGAGTTTACTAATTTAGTTTAGGTAGTTGTTATTAATACAATTTTCAACTTATTTTTTTTTATATCATTTCTCATTTCAAATAACAAAGAAACACATAAGTTGCATATGGGTGAATTTCCCAAATGGCTTTTTTTATTGTCTTCGGTGAAATTAGTATTTGAAAAAAGGAATATTGATCGGAATTATTTTTTTTAGTATTCAATAGGTAGTTATTGGGTTGTGGCAAAAATATATTTTGGCTAGGATTATATATAAAGGTAGAAATAAATACATAAACCTCTATTTTTTCACATCGGTGCTGTCCCTCTACTTTTTTTACAAACAAAAAAGCTTATACACTAATAAAAATAAGTAAGTTAGGTATATAAATTATTATATTTCATAGAATATTAGTTTTCTTAGTAATATATGGTATATTTTATTATATAACTAACGATTATTATTACTGAGAGGCACAAACGTACTTGTCCTGGAAAATGTTCTCATATCGCTGGACAAAAGTAATTTACACCTAACTTTACATCAACGGGTCTGACAGTGTCTCCACCCCAATTTTATTTCTCACGTTAGCCCGTGCTAGTGCACAGTCATAACGGATAGGTGTCAAATCGTTGCATATTCCAGCCAATAACGTATGTATGCCATTTAAGTTGCTCCCGGACAATTATTTTATACTATCGGTGGTTGCATCTTTCTAGTGTAATGATCAGTTTTATTATTGTTATTTGGTTCTAATAGGGGTAGTAAGTGAATTAGCTTCATTGACTGTTATTGAATTTATGCTAGATATTATGCATTTTTCCTAATTTTCTAAAAAGTGTGTAATTTCTCACGTCGCTGTTCTCATATCGCTGTAATCGGTGGTCTTTATGACCACGGATATGATAATTTACACCGAAAATGATAAGAAAAAATCAATCGGTGTCTTACATCTAATATCGATGTTTTGATTCATGATCAATGCACAGTTTTATCACATCGGTGGATTGTTTTATCATATCGGTAGATCATTTTATCATCTCGGTGAGTGGTTGTATCATATCGGTAGATTCCGTGTGATTTCGTTAAGTATACAAAGAAAAAATAGAACATACAAGAACATACATATAAATACATACATGTATAAAAAGTATCATTAGGGGTGGTCTGTCCGTCCGTCTATTAGGCTAAGATGATGATGGTGAGGTGGAGCAATTGAACGCAATAAAGATTTCTCTAGAAAATATTTTCTAGTTAAAAAATAGTAGGTAAGTACATATTTTTTGTTTAAGAATGCCGAGCCTAAAACTAAAAGAGGAGGAGAAAATGAGAGAAAGAGCTTGCTGGAAAGAATATATTGTCGTGCATATTATCAGAGCAGACCAATGGTTGGTCACTGAAACACTTGTTTGGTTGTTATAATGATGTAACAGAACCGCTACTGAAAAATCGAGATAATAAACCTGGTATTTCTCAAAAACCAATAAGTCCTCATAGCCCACGGCTATTGCGACAGAATGTTTGATGTTATAGTCCTAATCTGCATATTTATGCCATAGTAGCGAGTAGTTCTCACTATTTACGTACAAGCAGTCCTCTAGATTTGTCAATAGCATCTCCTTTACTGACGCCAAGTATTATTTCAATAAATTCAGATGAATCAATATTACGCCCTGTGACGGTACGTCGTCTAACCAAAGCTGAGTGAACTTCGTTTTTACGTATTTCATTTGAATATTAAGTCAAAAGTGCCAGCCCCCGCCCTTTGGCGGGAGATATGAGTGCTCTGCCAACCGCACAGATATTGTGGAATTCATCCAGAGACAATAATTCCCCCACTGGTCTCAGTCGTTGCAGTAGATAAAGGAATTAACTGCGAATAAAAAGAAGTGGAAATGAAGTACAACAAACGATTAAATACGTTGATAACAGTTACTTGACTCACATCCATTCGATCGTACTTCTGAGTTAGGCTTACATTATACCGCACTTCCAACACATAGACCCCCGAGAGGCTCAACGTCCCCAATCTCCAGCGTGTAATAACTAGTGTTCCGTCAATCTGAACTTTAAGCCAGCTCTTGCATGCTGTACTCATCTGGGACTTTAACCTCAGCCCCTCCAGGTATTACAGGACTGGTGTAATAGAATTTATACTACGGCTGAATACGGTCTCAATGCGATAAGTTGCTCCTAACTCATCCATACAATTTTCACCATACATTCGTCCTCGCGTAGCGCCGCCTCGCTAGCAGATTACAGGCTCAGGGGCGTCTTCGGCCTAGGCACACACAAGGATAGCTTCGGCCTCCGCCAAAGCATATGTTCGCCAAGTTCCTGGTCTGAAAGCCATGACTCGTTACGTGGGACATCCTAATACGCGTCGAGGGCAAAGGTACCGCGTAACATTTATCAACGAATCCCGCGATCAAAGAATAATGTTAAATGTACACAATTAAATACTCTAAGCGTCACGTCACTCAGCTAAGAATAATATTACACATAAAACATATAAATACAGTAATAACTATAATTAATTGTAATGGTATGAAAGTAACTCAACACGTTTGTAGATTATTAATAGTGTTTCACTTGACAGTGTAGCACTAACTTACTCGAGTGACGCCTATGTACCTGCTCCTCGACGAGCCCTGGTCGACCGCTCTCCTCCGCGGATACCAAACGAATGCCCCGAACCTACGCTCTCTCCAACCTCATAAAAAATCTCTCCAAAACGCTCCCACGCCTTGTCTTTACAAAACCTGCACGTGTACTACGGACCTTTCTCGTAAAACTAACGTCCTAATAGTTTCTTTAAAGTATCACAAAAACAATAACCATCGTTTCAGGAGCCAACACAAAAGGTCTTGCTTTACCTGATCTGTGGAGGGTCAAATAGCAACGATGCGAGCCAGATGCCTGCAAGTGGACGCCCGCTATTAAATATCAAAATACCAACGTATTGAAGATGTAAATTTTAAGGCTTATTAATTTCCCATTGTTCAGTAACTTGTGTACCATCACAGCCCAAACAGTCCTAACTTAGAATCGTCCCTTGCAACTATTAAATTCAATCAAAACATTCAAATGAAGTTTCGTAAATATCAAAATGAGACGATATTCTTAGCAATCCATGGATTCTCCGTGCGGGTCCCGGGTCCATCGCGTTGCTGAGTTGGGAGCTCGGGACAGTGCCTGGGACTTGCGACCCAAGTGTAGGTTTAGAAGGGGCCCCTTTTGTTGATGTACATCAACACTCACCTTCACTACCCAAGTTCCCCTCCCTGCCTAACCAAATTTGATACGAACCTACTAGTGCCGCTTTAGACATTCGTCCTAGTAATGAGCTTATTGTAGCTCTCGATAGGCCTAGATCTTTAAGTAGGTTATAGAGAGATTTAGCTGGTTTACCTCTCGCTCCCACTTCTACTGCATACAAATTAACCACGTAACTGTTTTTGATTAATTCGTTTGTGAGATCATAGTATTTATTTTTCTTAAGTGTGTGGTCCTTCGGTATATTTGTTTCCCACGGTACAGTAAGTTCCACAAGGACCACATATTTAGTCGTTTTCGAGTAGAGAAATATGTCCGGTCTAGATGACGAAACCCCAACATCCTCCGGAATTTTATAGTGCTTTTTAGGGAGCTACGTAGAAACCCAGATAATGAAATACTTAAAATTACCTACAAAAGATATCGGAACCATTGTAACAATTTAATTAAAAAGCAAAAAAGGAAACATGACCAAAACCTAATAAATAAAAATAGGAATAATTCAAAGAAATTATGGCAAACTATTAACTTAATTACAAATAGGAAACCCCGAGATACTAAAAACTTAGAACTTCTAGACTTATATAAATCTCCTTTAGAAGCAGTAAACTTTGTAAATAACTATTTTGCAAATATCGGACAAAAATTAGCCCAAAATATTATTGCTGAGAATGCTTTAAACTGTCTTAGTAAGAACAAACAATGTAACATAATGGTCTCCTCTTTTGTGCTCCTAGAAACCGATCCACAGGAAGTTTATAATATGATCATGAGTCTTAAATTGGGTAGCGCACCGGGATGGGACAATATAACCACCCAGTTCTTAAAAACCGCCTACGAAATAGTCGTACCGATCATTACCCGTCTGGTTAATCTCTGCTTTAGTCACGGAGTCTTTCCTGCCCCTTTAAAACAAGCTCTCATTTCGCCTATTTACAAGGGTGGGATCGGAGACGATGTATCCAACTACAGACCAATTTCTGTGTTGCCTGCTATTTCAAAAATCATTGAGAAGTTAATAAATAAACGTCTTACAAATTATCTACGTAAGTTCGAAATCATATCTAGCTCTCAGTTTGGCTTTCAGCAGGGTATATCCACAGAAGACGCGGTCTTGGCCTTAACCTCCCACATAGTAGATAATGTAGGGATGGGATTGAAGTGTCTCACTGTCTTTCTAGACCTGAAAAAAGCATTCGATACTGTCTCCGTTCCCATCCTCGTCAGTGAGTTAGAGAGTATAGGAGTCAGGGGTATTCCACTGGCCCTCCTAAAAGATTACGCAAGCGGTCGGACACAGAGAGTGAAAATTGGAGACCATATAAGCGATGAGGCCACAATAACTTTTGGCACTCCCCAAGGCAGTGTGCTGTCTCCTACCCTGTTCCTGATATACATAAACAATCTTTGTAAAATGAAATTGGAGCAGGGACGTATTTTTTCGTACGCCGATGATACTGCTATCACCTTTACCGGTAAAACCTGGGACTCTGTTCGCCTGTCAGCAGAGAGGGGCTTGGCTAAGGTTGCAGCTTGGCTGAACTCTCATCTCCTTTCACTAAACACTGTTAAGACCAACTACATCGCTTTCACTATATATACACCGGCCCAACCTAGTCCAGATTTTCAAATCAGAATACACAGATGTAACATTCCACTCAATACCGAATGTACATGTAGCACTATCAACAGGGTCACGGAGGTGAAATACTTGGGGGTAGTGATTGACCAGCGTCTAACTTGGCAGGCACATACTGAAATGGTCATGAATCGGACAAGGAGGCTGATCTGGCTATTTAAGACCCTAAGACACGTCACGTCTAAAACCCTATTAACTCAAATATACGTATCCTTAGCCCAATCTGTCA